>CM030360.1:296785132-297510091 GCA_017893485.1 Hemerocallis citrina
TCGCCCCTCTCCTCATCGACATCTACATTTCCTCTCGCCTCGTCGGGAAACAATTAGTAGCCCGTGCGATTGAACCCTGGAACTCGCTCGCCCACATCCTTCAAAGCCTCGGCCTTCTCCAAAGCGGCACTCTCATTCGCCTTCACCAACACCGCCTCTAACAGGGCAATCTGGGCGGCTTGAGACTCGGTCAGCAAAGCAACGGCTTCGGACTCTTTCTTCGACCGAGACCGCTCGACCTTCTCCCTGTCGAGGACTGCCTTCAATTCCTTCTCTTGCTCCGCCACTTGCCTCAGTAGGTGGCTGAAGTGGCAGATCGCTTGCAAGAAAGAATTCAAGGTTGAGAACGAGAAAAGACAATCTCGCAAAAACAAAAGCAAAAATTCACTTACCGTCATCTGCGCCTTGGCAATCTCCAAAGCTGAGTCGCCCACAGTCCCATGCTCCATGGCAGTCTTATCTTTGGGGGTGGCCAAATGACGAACATCGTCGATACAGCTCGCTGAATCCTTTAAGAAGCCGTCATGCCTCCGAATTTGCCAGTCAGGGATGAAAATTCTCTTCAACTCATCGGTCAAGATCGACTCGGCCGCCACTGTCAGAGGAGGAGCCTCGAGTGCAAGCGTCGCAGAGAGGGCGAGACCACTTGTAATGCCCTGATTTTTCAATTAATGAAAATTATTTTATTTTGCACGTAGTGTGCACGTGCAACATTTTTTGGTTGAATTGAATCTTATAATTATTTTTATTGTGATGTGTATAAATATTTAAATATGTATTCTCAAAATTATTTTATGTACAAAAGCCTTTTTTAAATGGATCAAAAGCCTTATTTTAAAGCCCTTTTCTTAAAAGCCCAAAATGTGATTTATTTATTTTATTTTAAATAACTATTTTGGCCCAAAACTAAAGCCCATGGATTAATCTATTTTTATTTAAACTTGTCATGTAGAAGACTATTTAAATACTATTTTATTTTTTGTACAAAATTTAATGTACAATTTTGGTCCTAGTTGCATGCACGTGCACTACACGTACACGTGCAATGCACACTTCTCCATGGGGGCCGGGATTGCTTCTTTTTGGAGGGAGATTCAAAAGTTGAGTGGTGATCATGGTGGTGGTTATGTGGGTGTGGGTAGTTTTTATAACTCCTACTTTCATCTTGGCCCTCCATCCTACAACCAACTAGTTTATCCCAGCCCTCCATTCCACTTGATTTCTAGTATAAATACCCCCTCCCATGGCTAGTATTCTTATGCAAATTATATCTTTCCAAACCTATAGTCTAATAGCATTATTTACTAGTAGTTGTGAGTTAAAAAGATTGAGAGATTGTGTGGGATTGCTTGCATTTTTCCAAGGAGAAGAAGGCCGGCATCAAAGGGGGGAAGCTTTCGGTTTTGTTTGGGCTTGGAGGTGTGTGCGAGCGTCTAGGAGGAGGTGCATTCATTTGCAAGGACCTTGTTGCTATTGTGTTGTTTTCTCTCCATACAAGGTGGGTTTGATTTTCCTTATTTCTAATTAAAAATGATGCATGGAAAATATTAACAAGAATACATTTTTAATGGGAAAAGTTAGTTCATAAATTGATTGGAATGTTAATGAACAACTTGCATGTGGTTCTATTGTTATAATTGAGTTGTGGGTAAAATTCTCCATGCTTGTTAGAATGAATGAATGATAGTGATTAAATTTCCTTAAGAATGATGCTAATATGATATTGAGACATGATGCATGGAAAATACTAATAAGAATGCTCGTTTAATTGGACATTTGAAACATGAAATTGATTAAGAAAGAGCACACTTTTTAAAAGAGTAACTTTCTTGAATGTTTGAGTTATGAGCATGCTAATTGATAGGTGGTTATATATTGTGTGATGTACATGATTTGACTAGAAGCATATGTTGATTTAATGAAACTACATTTGTTACTATCAAAAAACTACCCCAAAAGTTAGTAGTTTGAGTTTGTGTCAAGTAGACCCTTCATGTTAATATTGGGTATGAATAAATTCAATAAGAGTTGTATGTAGATAAATTATTAAAATCAGTGGATTGATGTGAAGTGTATTGTCAAAAAGATTAGAACACTATGGGCCAAAGAAACATCAAAAAGAAGAGTGTTAGAATGTATATTTTGTATTAAAAGTGTAAAAATATGTTTTTATTATCACAAAAATTATTTTGCTCACACTGACATATGAATTATGTGAGGGAGAAGTATTCTGGAGTTATACAGTATAATTTGATGAGAGCAAAATGAAAAGAAAGCTAGTTGAACATCGAGACATTTTTAACAACAGCGAGAAGTGGTTCAAAAAGAATTTAATGTGTACTGTGACAACTGAGCGTGTAGCTCAAGTGGTCTTGCGGTGTGGTTGGGTTCTCTGGGTTGACCGGTTCGAATCCCTGTAGCCGCATATATATTTCACATTTTTTTGTAAGCATATAACTTACCGATCAGAATTAATAAATACTATTTTTGCCCCCTTTATACCGCTAGCACAGTTCGGCCTAGTGGCGGGTGCGCTTGGCTTTGTTCTCCGTTTGCCTGGGTTCGATTCCTACCCTCAGCATGTATGAAAAAATATTTTTTTTGGGTTTCTAGGCGTCCAAAAATTATGAAAAAAATATGGTTATTCTCATAAAAATGTAAGGAATTTTATAAAAGTGATTTGGGCATTATTTGAATGAATACACTATGGTTTGTGAATAAAAGATATAATTAGAACTATGGTTCTAGATTATATATTTGTGAAAAAGTATAGCTTATAAGAATAAATAATAATGGTGTATTAGAAAGTGATTTGGCAAAAAGAACCTTGTTGTGTGATATAATGCAAATTTATTCTCACTTGAGAATAATGTGGAAAAATATGAAGTATGAATATTCATTAGTGATGTGAATTCCAAATGTGGAATTAGTAATTGATAAAGTGCGTGAGTTCATGTATGACTATGGATTAATGAATGAATTAGAGATCATATGAATGAAAAAGAAATTCGTTGGCTATGAATATGAATTTTATGAGTTATAAGTACTCAATGTGGACATTGTGGATTGGAATTGAATCGAAAGAGTAGCTAAGTCTCCCTCGGCAATTGGAAAGAAAATGAAATGGATTATTGAAATGAAAGACCAAGGTTGGTCACGATGGCATAAATGAATAAGTCCGGTTTAGCGGAGAGGCTAACTCTAGAAATTTGATTTTATTCATGATTCTATTAAACTAAGGACTAGCACATTAGTGAAGACGTGATGAAAGTAGAAGAAAAACATGAGTATGGGGGCCATCGGATTAGCGGTGTGAGAGCGATCCACAGGCTGCCTGCTTGATGCGTCAAGACATGGCGTGGGCGCTACTCCAGAATTATCGTCCCGGTGGCGACGCTCGTGGGATGTTCGAGTGGCTATGGGTGGTGCCATTGTTCCATGGCGGAGGCTGAATTGTCCATAGGTTGCCTGCTCGATGCGTCGTGTCAGTGCGTGGGATTCCCCTCCAGGCTGCCTGGACATGGGCTCGTAGATCATAGGACATCTAAGAAACTACCGTAATTACAGTAGTAGATTAAGACATAACGAGGGATTGAACCCTACAAAGATGAAGAACGAATAAGGGCTTGCTCTCGGACCGATATAGTATGGGATGCATAGAATCCGAACAAGTGCGCATTAGTGTCATGTAACATAAATAACTGCATTAAGGATTAAGTGCACAATCACGACACGACATCAATAGGGTAGTCCCTTTAGTTGTAATGTGACAAGTTTGTGTTTGCTAAATATAGAAAATTAAGTTATACTATTTTCGGCATAGAGAGGATGGCCGTGTATAATGATCGTCGGTTGAATAAACTGACGTACCCACAGTCTTATATGCAGGTAATGGCATGTTAAAGATTAAAGAGGAATGGATGCTTAAAGATTATACCATTTTGTTGTACATTTATTTAATTGTTGTAAATTTTACTTCCGCTGTGCAAAATGTAAAGTGTAATGTTGATGTAACTCAGATGTAAAGTGAAAAGTTTAAATTTTCCTGTAAAATTGTACTAAAGAAAGTGAAAAGATCCTGTAGAACATCTCGAATTCAGTATATTTGGGATTCGGGGCGTTACACCACTAGCCGAGGGAGCCGTAGGCATAGCAGGCGTGGACTCTAAGTCCACAACGGGCGTGGCTAGACTCTCACTCCTGGTAGCCGTAGACGGCAATGGTCGAACGATTGTACGCTTCCTCTTCTTCTCATCGACTCGCCTGCCACTCAGCGACGAAAGCTTCCCATAATGGCATCAAAGTCCATGCTTGGATCTCCTGTAAACAATATATATATATATATATATATATATATATATATATATATATATATATATATATTGAAAATCTTAACTCTTACAAGCTAAGAGATAGAGATAAACACAAGGAAAGTCGTACTAGGGTTCATTAGGCTTAGACCCCCCCAAAGAGACTCTCCTCTGAGATCTCTCTCCAACTCAACGTGGGCCGATCCAGGTGAATCCCCACCATCCTATCTTCCTCCGGGCTAAGAGACGGTTCTGCCTTTGCCTTTCTCGGCAAATTGTCCCTCCAAACGGTCGGGATATCCCACAACACTCTACTCCGAATCAAAAAGTACTTGTACCTCCAAGATTTCACGGAGTCGGGGTTATCGACTAGAGCGACGCTCTTACGAGCGTTGAGGTAGAATCGGTACTCCGTCCTCATCTTCTGGTGAATCTTGTACTACTTACGGAGCACGTTAAGGCAAGGCTCGATTCTAGCAGCCTGAAAGTGAAGTACGAACACTGTTATGTGTCTCCACATATTTGGCATTAATTGGATCGGGCCCACGCCATACCACCACAACACTTTCCTCACGAACAGGTGTAGGGGAAGTCGGAGATCCGCATTCAAAGACTCGAAGGGAAACACGCATATGTCGTGGGGGGGGGAGAAGAACAAGACCTCACACCAGGACTAGGGAGGAGCACTTCGAACTCCTCAGGAATCATCAAACACCTCCTAATAGTACGGAGAACCTCATCAGTAAGAATGGAGACAATGTCGTTCTCCTCGGTGCAATCTCGTGGTTCGTTCTCTTCATAGTGGCATGCCATGCCATGCTCAACGTGCGCCAGCTCTTCGGCGTTGTACTGTCGAATGCCCCCCAAGCGAGATACGGCTATCGAGTGCCTACCGAACTCGCCCATCCTTCTCTCTCTCTCCACGATCATCTCTACCACTGGCGATGGCTCGACCAATAAACCTTTCCCCTTATCAACCTTAGGAGTCGCTGTCGAAGGGGTCGCTTCGACACGATCTGAGGGAGAGGTCTCTTCGCCAGACAAAACCTTAGATATCTCTTTAAAACAAAAATAAATTACCTCTGATGTGACGTGCATGGTAGGAAAGATCGCCGGAGATCGGAAAAGCACGCCAGAATCTTGCTCTAGAGGGGGAGTGAATTTTTTCAGATGGTAAAAGTGACAGAGTATAGTGAAAATGAGAGAGGGGGAGAATTTATAGCTGCGCTTAATGGGCCTGGGCCAGAAGCTCAACTGGCCTTTAAGAAGCCCAAAAAGCGCAAAATCCTAACCGCTAGAAATCCAAAGCGGCTGTTGTCAAATAACCAAGAAGTCCAACCACCCAGGAAGTCAAACGGTCGTAGGCCTATCAAATGCCTGCCATTGAAACATTCTCCAGTCATTCGCCTCGTTCGACACGTTCGCCGCCGATCGTCGAACAAACGTGATTCCGAATGAAAAAGGAGCAAAACGCGTTGACCAGTCAATGCTACCAGTGCCATGTGTCGTTCCCCATTCATTCGCCACGTTCGACGACTCGTTCGACACATTCACCGCTGGTCGTTGAACAGACGTGATTCTGAACGAAAAAGGAGCAAAATATTGACTAGTCAATGCTGCCAGTGCCACGTGTCATTCCCCAGTCGTTCACCGCCGGTCGTCGGACAGACGTGATTCCGGATGAAAAAGGAGCAAAGTGTGTTGACCAGTCAACGCTGCCAGTGCCACGTGTCGTTCCCCATTTCTTCGCCACGTTCGACGACTCGTTCGACATGTTCGCCGCTGGTCGTCGGACAGACATGATTCCAAAAAAAGGAGCAAAACGTGTTGACCAGCCAATGCTGCCAGTGCCACGTGTCGTTCCCCAGTCGTTTGCCATGTTCGACGACTCGTTCGACACGTTCACCGCTGGTCGTCGAACGGACGTGATTCTGAACATAAAAGGAGCAAATTGCGTTGACCAGTCAATGCTGCCGGTGCCACGTGTTGCTCTCCAGTCATTCGCCACGTTCGCCGCTGGTTGTCGAATAGACATGTTCCCGAACGTACTGTGAGCAAAACACATTGACCAGTCATCAGCCCCAGTAACACGTGTTACTCCCTTGTTGTTCACCATGTTCGACGTCTCGATCGACGCTTTCACCTCGTTCGACGCGTTCACCACGTTCGACATCTCGTTCGATGCGTTTGCAGCCACTCATCGAACAAACGTGGTCTCGAACGAAAAGGGGGGGAACTGAAGCCTATGCACGCCATCAGATCACCTCAAAATTTGCATCACAGTTTGATCAAGGTCCCAGATCCAGCCACGACAACTGCACGCTGATCCGCCCTCTGATCATTCAGATAAATGTGTCGGTAAGCGATGGACGTCCGAGATTCACCCACGTCGATAATTTTGTGATTAATTTCATTTTTTATTTTATTAATGCAAATTATATATTTAAAAATTGCAAAAAAATGATTAAAAATTTAGGAAAATTAATTAAAACTTCCAAAAAATAATTACAAATTTGGAAAAATATTTTTGAGCCCATGGGTAAATAATTATTGGTTAGAATAGTTAATTAGTGCTCTCGAAAAATAAATCATCGCTTTGCAAAATTGAATATATGATTTGAAAAATAATGTAAAAATTGTGAAAAATCAACAGAGATCCAGAAGAGCTTAAGAACTTCTCTTGTGCGTGTTACCAGCTCAGAAAAGCACCGTTACCTCTCGAACAAGATTCGAACCCCCTTTAAGAACTCCGATAATGTCCTGTACGCCATTGAAACAGCAAAACTACTCCCCAAAGATTGTAGCAAACAATCTTTAGGAGTGGGGGGCTCGTGATATGGCTAAAAATGGGATTAAATCGGAACCGTTCGGACTGGGCACAAATCTTAAAGTTCACAAGGGCAAAACGGTAATCTCACCTTCAGACGGGTCCGAAATGGGAGCTGGGTCTCATCTCTAGGGCCCAACAACCCACAAACGGATATGTTCAACTGGGTACAGGTCCCAACCCGTTAAGAGACAGATCTAGAGGATATGGAGGAATCTTGATCCGTCCTTATCCTTAGGTGGTGGTTCTAACCACCACTATCCAACCACACCGGGGATTAGAGATCCATTCTTATCTCGAAGCAGATCCCCACAGAGACTATAAAAACCCCCTACCTCCTACCGTTATAAGGTGATCTCTTTCTTCCTACCTAAAGCTTTTTGATATTCTTTTCTGAGTATTGACAAGAGCATCGGAGGGTGCGTCACCGGGATCCATCCTGGTGTATCGCACTTTGTGCAGATCAGAGGCAGCACCAAGGAGCCAGCCTATCAACGGTGGAAGTGGTTAGGTTTGACCTCTTCGATTCCTTACGAACCCACAAATTCATCTGATTGGGCCCACATCGAAATCAGCGGCAACAAGTAGCATGCCTATTTATAGGCTTGAACTCTCTAGGTCCATCTCATCATCATCCATATTCATGAATGTTGGGAATCCACAAATCCAGTCAAAGAGTCACAACCCTTGAAATTCTCCATGCACCCAGAATGTGAATGGACATGGTACTTTGAATGAGGATAACTTCTTCAATACAGCTCTAATTTGAGTGCTTTAAAGCATGACATGCACCTGGTATAATTCTCTACAACTTCTGTATCGAAGACTAAGCCACATAACGACTGCATCATGCACGAAATTTTTCTCCAAAATTGAAACTTGTCATAGAAAAATGCAGTTTGACTATGTTGGAAATCGAGCCAACCACCAACAAATACTACTTTATTCCATAAAATTGCAAGTGCTAGAAAAATGAGAAATAGAATTATAGGACTAGAAAATGAGAACTAATGGGTACCATATGGAAAGAAATTTCACAAAATGGTAGACCATTATTTTAAGAATATTATGGGAAAGGGGAGGGACAAGAACTACAAATTAGTTGATGAGTTTTGGGATGGAAGGAGAGTAGAAAATCCAGAGGAACTAGAGAGGGTTTTTTTCACAATAAGATGGTTGCATTGCAATTGCAAAACTTGGTATGGATAAAGTTCCTGGTCCTGATGGTCTTCCAATTTGTTTCTACTCAAACTTTTGGACAGATTATCAAGGAGGACCTATGTTGGGTTTTATGTCTTGCATACTTGTTCGGTGTGAAGAGAAGATGGTGATACAAGTAGAGGGTTCGAAGCGAATGATCAAAGAGAAGGAGAAACAGTCAACAATAGAAACAACCAACAGAGAAGGGACAGTCGACTGTGCAATCGACTGTCACCTTCTCGAGTGGATGGTCTGGGAGTTGCAGTCAACCGCAACTATGTGCAGTCGACCGTCCGCAGCGCTGATAATGTTTTTGGGTGCGAGTTTGTTGATTTAATTGGAGCCCACTTCGACTTCTGACTAGATCATGCAACTCTAATTGTTTGTTTATCTCTTTAGTATACATCGGACGGCTATTGTATCAAGATATTTAAACTAGGGTTTCTCTAGATCTATGTAAACAATTGTAATGGCTCATAGAAGATATGATTCTATAGAGTGCCGAATAGAAGAAGAAAGTACTTCATCTGAGAGGGTAAGAGATCTCTCCATTGTAGACAGCAACCAAGTTCCAGTTAGGCTTGAGAGAGAAGGTCATGGTGAGAATTCTAATATTCTTGTATCTTCTCTAGTTGAAATAACATCTTGATTCTTTCTCCCCCAGATTAAGGCGAAAGCCCCAATCGGGACAATTCTTGTGTGCCTTGTGTGATTGGTGTGATCTAATTTTGCTTGGTGGTTTGCATTGATTGTGTCAAAGAATCAACAAGATCCTCAAATTCCTAACAAGTGGTATCAGAGCAATTAGGTTCGTGGATTTGTTCGAGTTCCTTGGAGGAGATGGCATATCAAAAGACGAAGATCAAGCGATTTGATGGTAAGATCAACTTTAATCTTTGGAAGGTGGACATGTATGATGTTTTGGTTCAGAAGGACTCGCACCTTGTCCTAGAAGAGAAAAAGCCAACCGAAATGAAGCAGGAGAAGTGGGATGAGATTTATTTGAAGGTCTTGAGTTTAATCCGGTTGCAATTGGCGGATGAAGTTAAGTGTGATATTCTTGAGGAGAAAAGTGTGGCGAGTCTTTGGGCGAGACTCAAATCTAACTACTCGGGGTCGTCGTTGCTAGATCAAATTTATTGGAAGAGAAAGTAGTTTAGGTTCTCAATGAAGGAAGGCACCCATTTTCAAGATCATATTGTGGAGTTCAATAAGGTAATATCTGAACTGAGGTAATATCTGAACTGAAGGTGAATAACGCTGATGATCTTAGCGAAGAGGATAAAGCTTTCAACTTGATTAATTAATTGCCAACTTCTTGTGATCAATTGATAACTACCATGCTACATGGGAAATCAGCCAAAGAGACACTTACAGTAGCCGGGGTGATTAAGGGTCTGAATGAAGATGAACTGAGAAAGGAGACTCATAAAAGATGGTCTATTTCTATAGGGTGTTTTGCGGTGGATGGTGATACTTCAATTGGAAGGGATGCGACACACAAGGGTAAGATTAGTTTCCACTATTGTAGAGAAGTTGGGCATTACAAAAGAGACTGTCGCAAGTGGTTGAGTTAGAAGAGTGCTACTAAATATGGAGAACAAGCCCAAATAGTCAGCGCAACTGAGTCAGGTAATAATGATGATTATTGTCTTCTTGTTTTATATTCTTCAGATGTGGATTCAAGTTGGTATCTTGATTCGGGAAGTTATTCTCATATTTGCTCCAAGAGGGAGATGTTTTCAACTTACAAGTTGTCAACAGGTCGTAGTGTGAGAACGGCTAGAACGGAGATTTGTCAAGGAGTGGTGAGAGAACAGTTGAATTAGAGATGCAAGATGATAAAGGGTTCACACTAGAAGAGGTCATGCATAATCCTTCAATACAACAACATCTGATATCATTGGGGACTCTTGATGCTCGTGGCTGCAGGTACACAGCTCGAGGTAGAGTCTTGATAGTTTGAGATAGTCGTTGTAAGGTAATGAACGGTAAGCGGGGGATTAGGCAGGGTCAGCACAACCTCTACCAGCTTTGTGGGAGCAGGAAAACTCGGCCGAGTGTATGGAAGCCCATTGTTCCTAAAGCATCATCTAGTAAGCTATCACTAGAATTACCGAATCAAGACTGCAACGTTCGAATATCGTTGGAAGGTGAAGAGAGCTTTGATGTAGGTGGAGTTCGTGTGGAGGGTGGCACCTCCATGATTATAGCTACAGGGGTGTGCCCTTGAGGGGGGCATACAGTTGGAGGAAAACATGTGGAGGTTTATTCAACTAGCAAAAGAAGTCATAGAAACGTGTTGTTTACAAAGCGGAGAAGAAATGTCTATGAGAGTTTTAAATCACACAGGTATGGATTCATGCGTATGCAACCCAAGATGGAGATTGTCGGGTTTTATGTCTTGCATACTTGTTCGGTGTGAAGAGAAGATGGTGATACAAGTAGAGGTTCAAAATGAAGGATCAAAGAGAAGGAGAAAGAGTCAGCAACAACAGCAGCCAACAGAGAAAGAGACAGTCGACTGTGCGGTCAATTGTCACCTTCTCGGGTCGAGGGTCTGCGAGTTGCGGTTGACCGTGCTTGTGGAATTTTCGGGTGCGCATTTGTTGATTCGATTGAAGCCAACTTCGTCTTCTGATTAGATTGTACGGCTCTAATTGTATGTTTATCTCTTCAGTATACATCAGATGGCTATTGTATCAAGATATCTAAACTAGGGTTTCTCTAGATCTATATAAATAATTGTAATGACTCATAGAACAATATGATTCTATAGAGTGCTGAATAAAAGAAGATAGTACTTCATCTGAGAGGGTGAGAGATTTCTCCATTGTAAACAGCAACCAAGTTCCAGTTAGGCTTGTGTAACTCCCGTTTTCATTTCTCTCTTTTATTATTGATCCCCATTGTAATCCTCATTGTAATTCTATTTTATTTCTTTTTGTCTCATTATTGTATTGAGTAATATTAATTCTAATGTTATTCATAAGTTATTCCTGATCTCAGTTTGAATTTTTAAATCTACTCCTTGTAGTCCTAATTCATATTTAATTTCATAAATTGCCTTTGTCTTTTGGGTTGTTAATTGTCCTCCTATTTGATCCATTTTGTGCCCAAAGCCCAATATCCACCTCCTGTTGGATCTTTTACCCAAACCCACTAACCCAACCCTCCCCCCCCCCCCAAAAAAAAATCTCCCTAACAGTCAAATCCCTAAGATCTCTCCTAATCACTCCCCACATCTATAACCCTCCAAAAAAATTGAAAATGGAATTCCTATTATTAAGCCCCATAATCTCTCCCATTACTAATTTAATCAAACTCTAACCTAATACCCAAATGCACAGCCGCCACCTACTGTTATACCCCCATCCCTAACTTCTGGTCCACCTCTTCTTCTTCCTCTCATGCTTGCTTCCGAAACCCCACACCCATCTCGAGCTCCGTCCATCCCCCTCCCGTCTTCATCCGCCTTCTTCCTTTTCTTTGTCGAACACCACCGAGAGCCCATCCATCACCCTGCACTCCCTGATCCCAACCACCCTGCCATCATCAACCTGCACATCCGAACCCATCATCTCGCCATCCTTCACCACCCATTGCCTCCATCGTCCATGTCGACCGAAGCCAACCACCGTCTCAACCATCTCTGCAGTCGTCTCCTACCCTCGAGCTTACCACCTAACTTCGCCATTGCCAACCTCAAAACTCCACTTCGATCGAGCCCTAAACTACAGTCGCAACCCTCAGCACCTCGCCCCTGTCTCCACCTCCGCAGCCACCAACTGCGCTCGCCGTTAACCACCGCGCATCACCGTCGTTGCTTCCTAACCATAACCTCACAGCCGATCACCATCATCAGCAGTTGATCAGGCTTGGTATCTTTTGATCTCGACCCTTGATCATGTGGAACTTTGCTGTTTGCTATTTTGGGCATTTTGGCTATTTGTTGTTGTGAAGAAGGGAGTAAGATCTGGTGTTTGGTGTTTGTTTGGAGTGTATCCGCTGTTTGGATTGGATCTTGAGTTGATTGTTGTTTGGTGTTTTGCACGTGGCTCGCACGTGCTTCGGTTCGTCGCCCGGGATCCTAATCCTGTTATTCCCTATATCGGATCTAATCGTCAAAAAGGCAAGTCATCTTACTCGAATTGTATTGTATCATATTCGAGATCATTTATTGAATTTCGCAAGTAGATCCATGTTGAATATCGTATAATGTTATTGTTATCTATCGTTGGGATACCACGGATTTACACGAGCGAATTCAAGTGGTAGTCTTGACTTCGTGCCGTCTTTTTGCCTCTAATGTATAGGGATCTTACATGCACTCATGTAGTTAGTTATTGAATATAAGAATAGAGAATTATTGTTACATTTCATCTCATGATATTATGCACAACTATGGTAGATTTTATATTAGGGTTGATTGTTCATGTGATTGATGATGATAAATTAGTTGATTGTAAAGAGTAGAGTTATGGACATTATATATATTAATACCATGTTCATATAGGAATGACTTGCTATGATTTATGATTGTTAAACCCCAATTCATCATTCTTAACATTTTAATCATTTTACTCAAAAAGAACATGTTGACACCTTGAAAATTTACGCCAACCTGAACCTTGTCGTGTTGTTTCAACCTAGATAACATTATTTAAAATCAGTCACTTCCTAAATATGAAATGTAGCCCTAAGTTTCTAATTGTCAATAACATCAAGAATTTTCGAATTCCGACTTATAATGCCTGAGTTATGACCCTTTTGCTACTGCTGTGCTGTAATTTCAGATTCATATACATACCATGCTAGGCTGATGAATTAAGTGAACTAATGATCAAATATGGCCATGATAAATTCCATATTAGTAGTTAACATGCTTAGGATGATAAAAATTATTTTTACTGATTTTTACAATGATTATTTACTGTCCTTACAACTGAAATTAGTCAACATCGATAACCAGCCAGAAACTAAAATCTGTAAAGAACACTGAATTTCACCTAGCTACTGTTGTCAGAATATAGACTTTAAATATGCATTGGAACCGGGCTGGAGTCTAGTTTCAGAAACTTCTGACTGATCCACATTTGCTATCTTGTAGCAGCAGGAATTCTGATTTTGATATAGCAACCTACTGCTGTCCAAAATTGGGTTTCCTGTTTAATAATATGGATTTGAATCTATAATGTTATATTTGGTGTATTTAATTATATAGAGTATATTGTATGATCTTAGGATTGTTTTGTCATCTTTTTAGTGTCCCTTATTAATCGCATTATTGTATGTTAATTGAATAAAGAATGTTAATCAAGATAGGGTTAAGGGTTGACTAGGGTAGTTGATGACATAGAGACTGTACTCGGAAGAGGGGCCCGTGTTTTCCCTATTTATCGGTTGATCGGTCTGTCGTTCTATCGGTCTACTGGTCATATCGGTCATCGATTAATTGCAGATTACTGACTTTAGTATCTCGATTGATTCGGTCATCGGTCATTATTGAATATTGTTCCCGAGTACATGATCTATAGAATCTACCACCTTGGTCTAAACGAAAATGATTATATACATCGAACCTGTGGTCTGGTACACATGGGACACAGTAGTACGTGTATTAGCTAGGATTAAAAATGAATAATAGACTTAAGACTTTCATCACATTGTCATTGCATATTGTTATCTTTATTGAACAGTGTTATCGTTATTGTTACCATTATTGTTATTATTTATCGTTATCGTGATAAATCATCATTATTGCATATTGTACCGTTATCGCTTTGTCACTGTTCAACACTGTTGATTTCATCGTTCATTGAATTCTTGCTATATCGCCATTATCATTGTTTCTCTGTTTCTCTACTTGCATGTCCACGACTTGCTCTAAGGACTTTTTCCTCTCTTTAGATGAACAGTTTACAGGTAATGAAGGAGAATTATCTGACGGACTAGGGGAGCAACAATGGTGAAGGAGATGTTTTGCTGCGCCGCTTTAAAAAATGTTGCTTTATTTGAGAACTTTAATAAAATTGAACAAATGTTGTGTTTTTCTTTGTATTGTGGGCTTTGACCCGAATGTTGTTTGTTAAATTCCAGATGTTGGGTTGTTTTGATGTTGGTTATTTTTATACTTAATTTTCAATGTTGTTATTTATGTGATTATTCTTTCATTGTATGCATGATTGTTTTATTTCTTGTTTATATTGTTGAGTTTGATTTATAACAGCCTATGGATAACGCAAGTCATTCGCTAAGCCGTGTCACGTGCTTGCATTCCGTATTTTTGGGAAGCGGGGCATGACAGCTTGAGAAAGAGAGTCGTGGTGAGAATTTTAATATTCTTGTATCTTCTCTAGTTGAAATAACATCTCGGTTCTTCCTCCCCCGGATTTAGGCGAAAGCCCCAATCGGGACAATTCTTGTGTCTTGTGTGATTGGTGTGATCTAGTTTTGCTTGGTGGTTTGAATTGATTGTGTCAAAGACACAACAAGATCCTCAAATTCCTAACAACTTGATGACAATATTTGAAGAATTATATCAAGGAGGGGCAAAGATAAAAATGCTAAACATTGCATTAGTGACGTTAATTCCAAAAGTAGATAAAGTTACTTGCCTGAATGACTTGAGGCCGATCTCTCTACTTAATGGTTCATTCAAAATTATCACAAAATTTTTTGCAAATCGAATATCGCCACTAATGAGAAAACTTGTTAGAAATGAACAAACTGGATTCATAAGGGGAAGAAAGATTGGGGATAACATTGCAACTGCCCAAGAGATCATCTTCAAAGCAAAGTTACTACAAAAGGAGGGGTGGTTCATGCTTAAATTGGACTTTAAGAAGACATATATATGGTGGATCGGTGTCACACCCCGAAACACTATGAGGAGCACATAACAAACTCCACAACTCATATGTGAGTTATAAGGCTAATACAAACACCAATTCAGAGCAACAGATTATTAATAAACTAGTAAGATTCATGGTGCAACTTGACTAATTCAATAATTATTATAATATTCTAATTTCACACTTAAGCAGCGGAATAATAATTAACACATGCCTAAAAAGAATACCTTGAATGCTATTAAAGGGTTGCTAAGCATAATTGTAGGGTCCTTAAAAGTCTGCATCTTTATTCTTCCAAATGATGTCTCCATGTTATTCAAGAGTTTGCATCTAATCTGAAAAATGTTTCCCAAACGGGATGAGCATCAACAGCCTAAAAGTTATATAGTCACTTTGCATTTAAACAATAAAACACATGATTGCAAATAAAAATATAATACGCCCTAATCAAGGAGAAAGTTGTTATAACCTCGTGCCAAACACCTTAATAACAAATGCCACAAAAATATTCATGAAGCTTGATCAAATCATAAATCTTGAGTAAGTCAAATTTTATAAGCAGTCATCCCACCGGCTATGGCCTGCTCGGTGATAATTAATAACCCCACTGGCTATTTTCCACATGGTGCAATAATATTAAACCCACTGTCTATGATCCGCATAGTGCTAATATAAATCCACCATCTATGGCACGCACGGTGCAATAATATTAAACCCACTAGCTATGGTTCATACAGTGCAAATATAATCTCACCGGCTATGGTCCGCACGGTATAAATTCATCGAAGCTCATTAATAATAATCGAGTTTATAAAAAATAATAATAACATCATAACGGAAATCTAAAATCATGGCATGCATGCCTCGCATCATATGTAAACACCTATTTGTAATCTCCTTGATCTGCAAGAGGTCAAATGAAAGTTGCAATTCCACACTATTTTGTTCCAAATCCAAATTAATTTCGGGAGATATCGATATAAAACCATGTGTTGCAATAAGAATTCATTCATAAACACATGTTCTAAAAACTACGTTCAAAATAGAAAACACGAGGAAAACATACAAAGTGGATAAATTAACTTGCAGTAAATTGTTAAGTAGTTCTTAATATTGCTCCTAAGCCTCGCCTTCGATCCTCAATCAATTCTCTAACAAATAGGTGGTACTCATACTAATTATTTAAGTTTATAATTCTCTACTCATAATCTTTTCGAAATCTGAGTTTAATATCTTTTTTCTCTTTACATTATGTTTAGAAAGTTATCCAGTCCCTTGAGAAATTTTCTCACATTTACTAGTTCATGTTAACTGTTAAGGACATATTATAACTATTAGGGACTATAATTCAAATAGTAGATAAATCTGGGTCTTAATGCAATTTAGCAATAACTCACGCGTAGTCCTATCCTATAAGATATCTATAATATATTTGCAGCTTTATTATATAAGTATTAATAGGAATTTTATACATTATTCTGAGGGCTAATTAACAACATATTTTACGAACTTAGGATTTTATTGTAGTTTTCCATATTACTTATGCTTGGTTGGTCGATTCTTTCCGAGAGTTATTCTAGTGAATTTGGACTTTGGGTTTGGGCTACCTTATCGAGTTTGACCCGAACCTAAACTAAACACATCTAATTCATTTATTATCCCTTCCCACTTCTGTTACTGAAGTCAGCAACTCTAGTATGTAAGTTTCTATTATTATCATTCCTAATAATTAATGAAATGAAAGTGATGAATACTACCTTAATAAAAGCTTCCCTTTAATCTCGTTTCATTGCGACTTCACGGCTATCACTCTTGAATATGTGTATGCTAGGTGTGGATTAACTCTCATTACTAAAGGGTTTATATAAGCTAAAAATCATAACTGTTAACCAGCCCATTTGTGTTCTCTGTCTCTTCCTCTGCTCTCTTTCTTGATTGTCAAGGCAGACAAGGGGGAAGGAAATTCTCCCCTTTCAATTAAAATTTTCTAAACCTGTTCTCTAGGGAATTGTTACCCATTCAACTCATTTAATCACACCTCCTTATATCCTATTTGCTTCAGTCGATGGAGGTGGAAGTCTTCTTTCCTCACATCAAATTATTAATACTAGTATTATACACGTGCTGTGCACGTGGGGAAAATTTTTTAGGGGAGGGGGAATGAACAGAGCAAAAAAAATTCTACCAGCACGTGCGTTGTACGAGTTGGGATATGGATAAATTACTAAGGCCTTCTCCCATTATAGTAGTAGAGATTTATTTATTTATTTATTTATTTATGTACTGAGTCAATCAGAAGTTACATTATGTCATGCATTTTACATTTAGAACCTTGTTAAATTGGTCATTTGCAAAATAGCTAGAAATTAAGGTTATTACAATTGGAAGGCAATAGAGGACATGTTCAGAGGAAGGGGGTTTTGGGAGAAGTGGATTGGATGGATAAGAGCATGCTTGATGGATGGTAAATCAAGATTTTGGATTAATGGAAGAGAAGGAAGTTCCATGTAGAAGAGGATTAAAACAGGGATATTTGATATCACCGCTTCTTTTTGTACTGGTTGCAAATGGTTTAACACAAATGATTCACATAAGTGCACAAGATGGGACTCTTACGGGTTTAGGCTTTGCCGAGTAGAACATGGATGTCATGATTTCTCAATATATTGATGATACTATTATCTTTGGAGGTTGCACAATGAAGAAGGCGATGGAGATTAAAATTTCAATCTATTGTTTTGAGTTATGGGCAGGACTGAAAGTCAATTTTCAAAAAACTTCGATGACGAGAATACGGGGAATACAAGAAGATAAATTTGTGAATGTAAGAATGATCTTGGGTTGCGAAGAAAAAGAATTACCGATCAAATATCTAGGCATTCCATTTAGGGAGGGTAGATTGGTATAGTCTCATCGAGAGATTTGAGAAGAGACTGCAAGGGTGGAAGGGATAATACTTATCTCTTGGTTGGAGAGTTGTGTTTATGAATTTGGTCCTTGAAAATCTGCTTGTCTGTTGGATGCCGATGTTCGAATTACCAAAACAGGTGACTAATAAAATAGACAGTGTTAGGAAAAGATTACTTTGGAATGGTAGTAGTGAAGGGAGTGGGGGATACCACTTAAGGGGCATTTGGTATGTGGGAATGTGCAAGAAAATTTCAGATTCTCCCTTAGATTATCTTGTTTGGTACGTGACAAGCATAGTTTTTTGGAAGGAATGATGGATTCCCAATAGAATCAAAATTATTTGTTGGGAAGAATTTTCATTCCCCCTAAAAACCATGAGATTTGAGGATTCTCATGGGATTTTCATAACTAACAATAAAATAAAATAAAAACTAGAATAAAAAAAAATATCCCCCCCCCTAAAATCATGGAATTTGAGAATTCTCATTAGATTTCCATAACAAACAATAAAATAACCCAAAACTAGAATATGATAAATACAATAATAAAGCATTTCCAAGAATGCAATGTATTATACCAGACGCGATAATGCAAAATTCCAAAAAATCTTCATTCTCACCCTCACATTCCCGAAAATCCTCTCATTACCAGGAGTCTTTCAATCTGTGTACCAAACGCCCCCTAACAGGAAAGGGTTTGTAGAAGGAAAAAATTTGGTTGTCTTGAAGTGATAAATCTAAAGAAGATGAATAATGCATTCCTAACTAAGTGGTGGTGGAAGATATATCAAGAGGAAAAGAGGGTGGGGAAGCCTTTTGTCAATACTTAATAGAGTTAGAAGGAAAGTGAAATTCGAGGGAGTGAGGAGAGGGAATAGAGTCTCATCTTTTTGGAAAACAATTTTAAAGATGGGAAATGTGTTTCACTCGAGAAAAAGTTGCACTCTAGGTAATGGAAAGGAATGCCGATTCTGGAAAGACAAGTGGTGCATGGAAACGACATTAACAAATGAATTTCCAGAGTTAAATTTGTTAGAACAGTATTTTATACACCAATTACGAAGCAGATTTGAGCAATTTTTTTAGTAAGATCATCTATGAATTAGTGAGAGATCTTGATGGATTTGTTTTCTCTTTTGTGAGTAGATCAAAATTGTATATTTATTTTCTCAAAACGGTTATCGGGTGAAAGAGAAATTTTCTCCCAAAGTGAGGCAGTTGATTTCTGAAAAATGAGTTAAGGGATTATAGCCTCACATTAGAAAAATTAAAGGAATTTGAAGATGATATATAATAACCTCTTTTTTTGCATTGTAAGATAGTTAGACAATAGGCTCTCTTTCGACTGCAAATCTTGGACCGGATTACATGCGGCTTGTGTGTGCTCGCACGTCCAGTGGATGCGAATGTCGGACTGACGTGAACCCACAATGTGTAAAGCCAATTTTTTGCTACAGTTTTGTTTGCTGATCTGTAACAGCTGAAATAAGTGCAAAAACGGTTTTGTCTGCCATTTATCTGCCGTTACAATGGATGCAGTCAATGAGTTGTCTGCAGTTACAATTCTCACTCTGATCCTATAAATAAAGGTCATATCTCCCATGAATATAGACACCAGAAACTTTTCCCTCCCCCCTCTATCATGTTCTTGTTCTTCCTCTGTCCGGTCGTTCGGTGATAGATTTCAAGCTCTATTCAGTTCGAGAGCGCGGTGTGGTACCTACGTCAACACTCTATTGTCGTTGCATCATGGGAGACAGATGCCTCAGCAAATTCTAGCACCCGGACGAGGTAAATATGTTTTAAGGAGATTGTGTGATACACAAGCCTCGACATAAATCGGTTTGGTTTTGTTATTTTCATTCTCATTTTAATTTTATTGGTTTTCTTCTTCTCCTCCTTATCTAATTTTGTACCTCTAAATCATACTTGATTTTATTGCAAACGATTTTTGTAATCAAAATATTTTAACAACTTAAAACAGATTCTGTTTTCTTCCTTTCTGAATTTGAGGCACTTCTTTTTATTTTCTTTTTATTCTGAAAATTTACACTCGTGTTGTGTTTTTTCAGATTCAAAATTACAAATTCATCGAAGAATGTTGTTGTGGCTGAAACAGTCTAAGTACCGACTGCTGACACGACACAAGTGCCGACTGTAGTTGTGGCACGAGTGCCAATGCCAGCCATTTTACCTATCTCAATCTCCCATGGGGAGAAACCTTAGAAGTTCAGTGGGCTACTCGACCTCTCAGCTGTGGTCTCAGAGGTGAACTTGATGGGTTCAAACCCCACGGAATGTTGGATTGACAATGCAGCTACTCGACACATGTACTCCAACAGAAGTATGTTCTCCACTTTCGAACCATTAGAAAATGTGGAGACGATGTTTATGGGGAACTCGGCCACTTTAGAAATCAAGGGTCAAGGCAAGGTGATCTTGAAGATGACTTCTGGGAAGAAAATGACTTTGAACAATGTTGCATATGTTCCTGAAATCCGTAAGAACCTGATATCTATTTCGTTGCTTAATAATCACGGATTTTGTTTAGTCTTTGAGTCAAACAAAATTTTTTTGTCGAATAGTGAAATGTATGTTGGAAGAGGATACATGAGTACTGGAATGTTTAAACTCATTGTAATGACCATTGTTAAGAATATCAATAAAGTTAGCCCTTATACTTATATGCTTCACTCTTCCAGTTTATGGTATAGTAGACTAGGACATGTTAATTATGATACTTTGCGTAGACTAATTAACTTAAATCCTATACCAATATTCTAAAATGATTTCAAACATAAGTGTGAAACTTGTGGCGAGGCAAAACTAAAAAATCATCGTTTAAGCGTGTTGAAAGAAATACTGAACCTTTTGATTTAATTCGCACTGATATTTGTGATTTGAAAATGATACAAACAAGACGTGGTAATAAATATTTTATTACATTTATTGAAGATAGCAAAAAATATTGTTATGTATATTTGCTTAAAAGCAAGGACGGAGCGATAGAGAAATTTGTTCTCTATAAAAACGATGTTGAGAATCAACTCAACAAGAAAATTAAGGCACTAAGAATCGCCATCTGCTGAAACTTTTTGCTAAACATGGGATTATACATGAAACCACAACGCATTATTCTCCTCAGTCCAATGGTGTTGTAGAGCGAAAGAATCGTACTTTGAAGGAAATGATGAGTGCAATGTTAATAAGTTCTAGTTTGCCACCAAACTTGTGCAGAGAAGCTATTCTTTCAGCTAATGACCTTTTGAATAAGGTCCCGAAAAAGAAAGAAGAGAAAACTATATATAAATTATGGAAAGGAAAAAAAGTCATTCTATAATTACTTGCAAATGTGAGATGTCTTGCCAATGTGGCAGTACCTCCACCTAAGAAAGTAAAAAATAAGACCCAAAATGGTTTATTGCATTTTCATTGGCTATGCACATAATAGTAGTTCTTATCGGTTCTTGGTGTAGAAATTTGATATCTCTGAGATACCAAAAAACACGGCAATGGAGTCTAGAAATGCATCATTCTTTGAAGATGTATTTTCATGTAAGTCTAAGAAAGAACCAAGTTCTTCCAAACGAACACATGAGACTATAAGTGAAGATAGTGAAGACCAAGATGAAGAGGTTAAGGAGGATCGTAGACGTAGTAAAAGAACAAGAACCGAAAAATATTTTGGTCAAATTTCTTGATTTTTATGCTTGAAGGTGAGCCCCAAACTTTCGAAGAAACGGTGGGCTCTAGTGATGGTCTTTTGGGGAAAGAAGCCATTAAGAGTGAAATTGATTATATCTTGAAAAATCATACTTGAGAACTAGTGGATCTTCCACCAGGTAGTGAACCTTTAGGTTCCAAGTAGATTTTCATGAGAAAAATAAAACCTGATGGATCAATTGATAAATACAAGGCAAGACTTGTAATAAGAGATAACAGAAAAAATGAAGGTTTGGACTACTTTGATACATATTCTCTTATGACGAGAATAAACTTCATTAGGATGGTACTTGCAATAGCAGTCTTGCATAATCTTTAAGTACATCAAATGGATGTGAAAACAACTTTCTTAATGGAGATTTAGATGGAGAAATCTATATGGAGCAACCTGAGGGTTTTGCAGCTCCAGGACAAGAAAAGAAAGTTTATAAACTGGTGAAGTCATTATATGGCTTAAAACAAGTACTAAAGCAATGGCATGAGAAATTTGACAATGTCATGATAACAAATTATTTCAAGATCAATGAATGTGACAAATGCATATATGTCAAAGACACTGAAAGTGGATATGTCATAATATGTTTGTATGTAGATGACATGCTTATTGTTATAAGCAATGATAAGATTATTAAATCTACTAAAAACATGTTGAACTCAAGGTTTGACATGAAAGACATGGACTAGCTGATCTTAAATTGGGAATTAAAATCACAAGAATATCAGACGAACTTGTTTTAAGTCAGTCACATTATATTGACAATATTCTTGGAAATTTTGATAAAGATAATTCTGGAATTGCCATAACTTCAATTGATCTAACTTTACATTTATCCAAGAATAAAAGTGAAAGTATTTCTCGAGTATAATACT
The DNA here is from genome assembly GCA_017893485.1 of Hemerocallis citrina. NCBI lineage: Eukaryota > Viridiplantae > Streptophyta > Magnoliopsida > Asparagales > Asphodelaceae > Hemerocallis > Hemerocallis citrina. The sequence goes on from CM030360.1 coordinate 296,807,826, forward strand.
CTAGAATTATAGGCAGTCTAATATACTTAATGAGTTTACAAGACCAGACATAGCTTATGCAGTAAGTAAACCAAGTAGATATAAGAGTAATCCTGGAAGCGAGCATTGGCAAACAATTATAAGAAGACTGAAGTACTTGCATTTTACTCGCAACTATGGGTTGCATTATACAAGATATCCGGCTGTACTTGAAGGTTACAATGATGTGAAGTGATAATTCAAAATCCACTAGTGGCTATGTGTTTACACTAGGTGGTACAACAATTTCTTGGAAATCCTCGAAACAAACAGGGATTGCTAAATCCACGATGTCAATTTATCACTCGAAACAAATGTGGGGAAGATGCTGAATGATTACGCCACCTTCTTGAAGATATTCCAAGGTGGACAAGGCCTGTGCTCCCAATCTGTATACATTCAGATAGTCAATCTGCAATTTGTAGAGCACAAAGCAATATGTATAATGGTAAATCTAGACATATCCGTCGAAGACATATTACCATTAGACAACTACACTCAACTGGGATTATCTCTATGGACTATATAAAGTCAAAGGATAACATTGCGGATCTGATCATCAAAGGGTTAAACAGAGAGTTAGTTGATAAGTCATCAAAGAAAATGAGACTAAAGCCCAGAAAAGAATAAGTCGATACAATGGACACCCAACCTATCTGATTAGAGATCCCAAGATCTATGTTTAAAGAGACAACTAAATTGTAAAGACCATGTTAGATCACTGTGGCGATTTTCTCATGTCCATTCCCATGATGAAACATTGATGCCCGTAAGGTAAGAGGTTAAGCTAGGATGTTAATGATTATTATGCATCGAAAATCCGAGCAGATTAATACGGGTTACTCTTAACTAAGATATCATCTATGTGAGAGAGAAGAAGGGTCGCTTCCAAGGAAATAATGTAGGGAAATATTTATGTTAAACTCTTGCAGAACCAGGCATATGTTTATGGCCAAAACGAACATAACAATGAAAACTGAAATGTGTTAGGAAGATTCATGTGTGAGATATATCATCGTTTACACAAATGACTTAATAGTTCAAGGACATCTCGTCTACTGTCCAGTTAGTAAAGTAAACAAATTTTTATAAGGGAAAGTTAAAACGGTTACACCTACCTATCCTATGCAGGTTTCAACAGCTGAATTCTATCACCAAGTCTGTCTGTAACCCCTGTTTTCATTAAAACGTATTTTTAAAAGTTTTTTTTTTTTGCGTATTTAAATCCTCAGTATCTTATGATTATTTTTCCTTAATTGATTTTATTATTTTAACTATTTTTATGAACCCAATAGTTTGTCTATATATTAAAAACCCAAGTTTGTATTTTGAAATTACTATTTAATTAATATGAGCTCAGGTTGTATTTTAATTTTATTATTGGTTAATAATAAACCCAATTGGTTATTTTAAGCCCAATTTCGTATTTGATTTTATTAAATTAATTTGAGCCCAAAAATCTAGCCCAACAACTTAATTGTTTCATTTAAATATTTTGAACCATTTTAAAGCCCAAGCCCAAATCCACTAAACCAGATCTCATATTATTGTACAGACTCCCTACCCGTATACAATATTTTCCTCTCCCCCACTCTTCTGTCCCGTACTCTAACTTCTCCTCCACTTTACCTGCACATTTCCCCACTCCTCGTAACTACCCCCACCATCTCTCCACTCTTTACTATACCTTTATTATCTCTCTCTCTCTCCAGTAATCTCTCTCATCCTCTGATTAATAACCAACCAAAACAAAACAAACCCAAACAAACAATCTAACTCTTCCCATCTTCTTCCTCTTCCATCTTCCACCTCCGTCACCATCGAAACTTCACCACCACAGAGCCCCGAAGCCCTCATCATCGCAGTCGTCCGCCACCATCGACTTCTCCTATCGACTCTCGCTGAGATCGCCCCGAGTTCTCCGTCGCCATCCACCATTGCCGGTATCAGAGCTCCACCCCCGCTCACACCACTACTCCGTTCGTCTCCTTCGCTCGAACACCTCCAGCCCATCGCCGACGGCGACCTCGCCCCTGCTCTGCAACCGCCTCGACATCGCCCCTCGACGCTGCCACAGTCTAGCACTCCTCGTCCTCGCCTCCGCCTGAGGCCATTGCCGAACATCGCCTTCCGCCCGTCGCTGCTCCCACTCAGTCGCGAACGCCTCCCGCTCGTCCACTGCCATCGCCATTCCCATCCCCGCTCGAACTCCGTCGCCGCTCCAACTCCTCGACTCTCCACCCTTCCACCAGTCGAAGCCCGTGCCCTCCTCTGTCGTCATCTGCAGTTGCCGACCTCTCACTTCTCCCTGATCGCGTCGCACACAGTCAGTGCGCCCATGGTCTCCGTCGTCCTCTGCCCCACCGCCGGCGCTACTCTCTCTCTCTCTCTCTCACTATCGATCTGGAAGAGTAAGGAGGGAAGAAGAAGCAGTGAGGGGGGATTTGATCTGGACAGTTAGATCTCGTCAAGATCCGATCCCATCCATCAGATTGATCTGTGTTTTGCTGTTGGTGATCCATTGGAGGATCAAATGCTGCTGTGTGCCCTTGATTTGCTATGTGAGTATTTTCGCACGTAGTTCGCACGTGCGTGCGTTATCCGTGTTCGTGCCTCGCCTCTCGGGATTCTCATCCCGTATTGGTTCGTGTTCGGATTCACCGTCAATAAGGCAAGTATCCTTGTACAATTTATTTGTTCTAGTACAAGTACCCCTGAAAAATACTACAAATAGTTAGAATTGTAACTCCTCCTCGACTATCGTTGTTGATCAATATCAAACCTCCAAAATTTTATAATTCTAAGAGTCACTAAAATTTCATTGTATTAAATTATAATTTCTTGGACTCTTTTACCCCTCGAACACATGAACATATGAGATTAAGGAGACCTAAATTTGTAGACACATGGTATATTGTGCATTTGATGAACTTACAACCATATGACTTAGAAAATAATTATTACTTGCTATTTGGACCACCAATATCATGTATTTATATCACACAATAATTTAGACGCCTAATAACAAATTTCCATGAAACCTATACTAGTAAAATATTCCCACATGTTGCTGTCTTGAATCTTCTTTTGCTGTTTTGACCCCTTTAACATTAGAATCTGAACCCGAGCCCTGAATAGAAGATGTAGCCCTAGATGTCTAGATGTCGTTAGACTCCGAAAGTTTTGAATTTGGAGTTACGGTCTAAGAGTTATTGCAGTTTTACTGCAGCTATATCGGTAGGCACAGATTCGCAAAAACTGCTGTACACCTTTACTTTGCGAATTAATTTAGCTGTGTAAACAGCGAGCATTGACTTGAAATTTTATATGTAGTTGCTGGACACCCTATAGGACATCCCCAATTTTTTCCAGAATTAATTTACATTATTTCAACACTATTTCATATGCATAAATACAAATACACAAATTCTGCCTGAACATTTTAACTGGATAATTTATTCATGTCGACCCTCCATTATGCCATATAATTTTCCTAAGCTTATTTCATGTACATGACCCTGATTTCTTGACTTGTTTCGTACACATGTATGCACGCTTGATAAAATAATAAATGTAACAAGCCGGGGTTTAAGGGAAAGACCATAGTAGTGGACAATATAGGTAAGTGTACTCAGAAGAGGGCCCGTATTTCCCAGTACTCGGTTCATTAACCTGTTGCACTTGATGTATTCATGGAGCCAGTTATTTGGCTCATGAACCTGTTGTGTTCATGGACCCACTGTGTGGTCATTGAACCTGTTAGTATACACGAACTCATTTCGTGAACCTGTTATTTAATTTCGTATTCATGAACCGTGCCTGTCTGATACCTGATACTTGATACCTGAAACCTGAGTACGCCGCCCTATAGACTCCATTACTAGGCCTAAACGAAATTGATTTGACTGTAGCAACCATGTAGTAAAAAGATGGATGCATGAAGTGCTACCTAGATAGTAATAACTACAAGACTTGAACATGAAACTTGAACATGACACCTGTTACTTGATACTTGATGATATGATACATGAAACATGATACATGAGACTTGAAGCATGAAACTTGAACTTGATACGTGTTACCTGATACTTGACAATTTGTTACTTGAGACTTGACAACTTGATACTTGACACTAGACCTAGCACTTGTTACATGACACTAGACTTGAGACTCGTCACTTGATGTTAGATACCCCTGCAGGTTCCCTTGTCACTTGCTTCACCATTAGTATTATTATCTAGCCCATTTACTAAGATGTCCCTCTTACTAGCTAGTTCTTGGTTTTTCCACTACTTGTTATAACCCTGTTACATTCTTGAATCCAGTTCTTGTTCTCCATACTTGTACTCGTTTTTACTATTTGTGGCCCTAGCTTGCACTAAGGGCATTTTCTCTTGTTTTTCCCCTGTTTTTCCTTTTTACATTTATTAAGAAGACCTTGGAGACGAGCCACCTGCTGGAATTGGCGAGCAGACATTTCAGGTTTTGCTTGGAGCAAGGACTTGTTTAAATAATTATTTTCTTAAGGTATTTATTTCTTCTGCTGTATAAGACTTGTTTCTGAGTTTACACTTGATCCAGACATGGGAACTATTTGAATATTATCATTTATTTAAATTGTTTTCTGTTGCTTAATAAATTATTCATGCATGCTTGGTTATATATAAATCTGGTTATATTCTTGTTATGATGTTGAGTCGATCCTACAGCTTATGAATGATGTAAAGATCATTCGCTGGGCTTCGTTACGCACTCGTATTCCGTATTTTGGGAAGCGGGGCGTGACACTGTCGTGTTAGTCTTTCTTCTTAATTTGTCGTGTTTGTGGTCGTCAATTTTATTCATGTGGGGAATGTTAGAAAATGAGTATTTTATACAACATTTACAAACCAGTTTTGAGCAATTTTTGAGTAAGAACCTCTATCAAATAGTGAGAGATCTTAATGAATTTGTGTTCTCCTTCATGAGTAGATCAAAATCGTATATTTATTTGCTCAAAACGGTTATCGGGTGAATGTGAAATTGTCTCCTAATGTGAGGCAGTTGATTTATGAAAAATGAGTAAGGGATTACATGCGGCTTGTGTGCGCCCGCACGTCCTATGTGTAACGCCCCTGCCCCGAGCTCGGACAATTTATACAATTTAGAAGACAAATTAGATACTTGTAGTACAACTACCCACCACAGGCTGCCTCTCAAAAGGTGGTTAACCGAATTGGTAACTCTTGATCATAGGCTTTGTTAGTTATATATTATTTTATTTATGTTGAAATCCGATATGAGACTAAATTCACTTACCTTTTTCTCCTGTTCTCTCTCCTTGGCAAAGTGTACAGCGGAAGCAACAAATAGGTGGGCCCCCACTTGAAGAATGACGTCATCATTCAACCAAACAGCATACTTTGCTGTACATAACCCATGGGACCCCCTACTATTCCATTTCAAGATAATTACGAATCATGCCATCCATGCATCATGATTTTTATCAAAAACCAACTTTTTTACTTTCAACATATTATATATATATATATATATATATATATACTCTTTGAAAATTACGGGGTGTTACACACACCCCCCTTCAGAAGTCAACATCCTCGCTGAGTACGGGGCATGCACAATCTAGTGCAGGATCTACTTTCTAGCCATTGTGGAGCATCTGCTCTTCTATCCGCTCGATTATTTATGATCCCGGAATCCACCGTCCGATCAATCATAATTCCGAATTTAATTGAGCCGCCCTCCTATCCGCCTGACTAATTACGATCCCGGAATCCACCACCTGATCAATAACAGTTCCGAATTTAATTGAGGGTTCACCACAGTCCCAAAATCCACCGCCCGACTGGGTCTATAGTCCCGGAATCCTCCGCCCGACTATATTGACATGCCCCACACCAGGTGTCGAAAGTCGGCTTTGATACCATTTGTAACTCCCTTGCCACGAGCTCGGACAATTTATACAACTTAGAAGACAAATTAGATACTATGTAGTACAACTGCCCACCACAGGCTGCCTCTCAAAAGGTGGTTAACCGAATTGGTGACTCTTGATCATAGGCTTTGTTAATTATATATTATTTTACTTATGTTGAAATCTGATATGGGACTAAATTCACTTACCTTTTTCTCCCGTTCTCTCTCCTTGGCGAAGTGTATAGCGGAAGCAACAAATAGGTGGGCCCCCACTTAAAGAATGACGTCATCATTCAACCAAACAGCATACTTTGCTGTACATAACCCGTGGGACCCTCTGCTATTCCATTTCAAGATAATTACGAATCATGCCATCCATGCATCATGATTTTTATCAACAGCCAACTTTTTACTTTCAACATATTATATATATATAACACCCGAACCCCACCAACACACTACACTCAACTCACTCACTCAATTCCTTCAATTCAAAAAACAAAACCTACTTCTGAAAACCCTATGGGCGGCAATGGCCCTCCTCGCCGCCGCTGCCCCGCCCTCTGTCGTCCCCCTTACCTTTCTTCCTCGACGAGCGACCACCCCTTCCCTCACTTCGTTGAAGCACCCACGCGACCTCGACAAAAGACTCTGATGGGTTCTTCCCCAAACCCATTCGAGATCCGACAGTCACTCCTCTTGCAACCGCACCCCTGTCTCCCATCATCGATGGTCGAGGACCTCCGTACCTCGATGTCGTCCGTCTTGCGGCCGCACCTAGTGTCTCTCATTGTCGATGGTCAAGGATCACCGTATCCCATTGTCATCACTCACTCGCACGACGAGGAACGATCCCTTCCTCTCTCTTGTCTCCCGTATTCGACTCCTGAGTGGAGAGCGGCTCAGATCTATGGTGTGGAGCTCGAGGCAACGCCGGCTGACGTCGAGCTTCTCTGACGATCGCTGAGGCAGCAGCAGCGACTCCGGGAGCTTTTCAACTTCAGCCCCGACAGCAACATCCACCCTTCTTTACCCCTCTTTCTTTTTAAGTATGTTGAGAATCAAAAGTTCTTGATTTGGAGAATGGGAATTTGAACATTGTGATTGTTGTTTGCATTTGTGTGGGAGGATTGGAGGAGTTGCCTGGGTTCGGTTTTTGATTTGGTGCGAAATATGTTGTGCAGCACGTTTGTGGGGCTTGGGCCCGAAGATAGGGCCCCCCATGAGTTACGCTCATTTGTTGCAGTATGGGGCTTGAGTTGGGTTTGACTTGGTGTTAAGATTGAATATCCAAGCCGGGGTTTGCAATGGTTGCAATGAAGAGATAGTAAGTGCAGTATTAGTATGGTATTATTAGGGAGGGTGGAGGAGGTGTCTGAGCTGGATTTGATTCGGTGTGAAGAATGAGGTGTAGTATATTTATGGGGCTAGGGCCCGAAGACGGGGTCCCCCCATTATCGTTACTGTACGGGGTGGGGCTTGGGCCCGCATAAGGGGTCCTCCCATGAGGTGCACAGAGGGGAGATTTTTGTGCTTTTGGTCGGCAGTATAGGATTCACACCCTAAACTCGACCTTCTTTAATCCACTGCCATAGACTTTGCAACAGCACCGCCACTACGCCTTCATCATTGACCCTGAAATCTACAACGTCCACCGCCCGCAGGGGCGAGAGGTGAAGGTGATTCTTCAGATTGGTTGTGATTTGGTTGGGTTTTACGTGAGAGAGAGAGTGAGAGAGTGAGAGAGTGAAGATGTTGCTTCCCACTACTCTATGCAGGTGTCTGTTTGTGTTTGTGAGAAATCACCTGAGAGAGTATAAGCATGAGAGAGGTGAGTACCATCTTCATTGCTCTCTTAGACTGTGTCCGTGGTTTGGGTTAGTGAGATTTTCGCTTAGTGAGTAATCGCTTGTGAGAGCTAAAGCGTGAGAGAGATGAAGGTGTCCTCTCCACGGCTCAACTTTGGTTGTGACTGGGCAGAGAGTGAGTATGTTGGAGAGGGTGTAGGAGAGGGGGAGGAGAAGGTTGGGACTGGCGAATATCCAAATCCCACGTGATTCGCTTCAGGTGGGTGTGCGCGAGCCGTGGAGGCGGTGCACGAAGCTTACGTGACGTACATACAATTAGTTGGTACTCGCTATGTGATTGGGCCTAAGCTGGGATCCAGTACATTATTGGTGGAGGTCGGGGACAAGATGTAGCCGGTTCGTCCTTGTTGTAGTTTTTAGTTTTTGTGGCCCACCTTAAAGGGTGTTAGAGTGAACCCTGATTGTATGTATTGATTATATTGCTTCATATTTTATTTGTTGTCTGTAGGTTGTAATTTGACCCAGTACTCTGGGTTTGTTTGGTTAATTCTCATTAATGAAATAGGGTGGCCTTATTCCACCTTTTCCTTAAAGAAAAACATATTATATATATATATATATATATACTCTTTGAAAATTACGGGTGTAAACGTGGAGTTGTCTGTCGTTTTATGGGGCATATATATATTATATATTATACATTTCTCTATAATATTATTGTAGAACCCCGTATTTTCAAATATTATTTGAAAATGAATTTAAATGATTTTCTGGAGATTTAATGAATATTTTCTAAAAGATTTATCTTTTTACACGTGCGGAACACGTGCAAATACTTTCTTAAGGAGTTTGAAAGTCAAGTTTTCTTCATGAAAAATCATTATTTAATATTTGGAATTTATTTATTATTTTTCCAGATTTTAATTGGACCTATTTGCAATTTTTGAGAAAAGAAGGACCTTTTTGCAAATTTGACATTTTGAGGGTTAAAATGCAAAATATATTTTCTGGACGTTTTGAACAGTACCGGTTGGGATTTAGGATCATATCTTATTTTTAAATCCTAATTTTAATGAATTTTAGATGAATTTCCAAGAATAAGACTATATATGTGAAGCTATGTTTTGGAAGGACTATTTTGCAAATGCATTTCTAAACCCTAAAATTTGATTCCCGGCCTATATAGAGAGAGTTGCAGCCGTCATTCGCTGCATAACTCAAGTTTCATTATTTTATATTTTTGGTGATTGAAGAGGGAGATTTGGATCTCACAAAAGGAAGACTTGTTCGTTGGATCTTTCAAATCAAAGGTGAGTGATATTGTTTTGTTTTGTTTTGTTTTGTGATACGAATTCTGTTTTGTTGATTGATTTATGTGAACGATTGTGTGATGTTTTGTTTCGATATTTTCGTATCTTGTAAGTGATCGAAGCGATAGTTGTTATTTATATTTGTGAAATCCATGAATGTTTGGTAGATCTTGATTGACAAATTCTTTATTGCTTGAAAACATGTTAAGATTTGAGTATGGTTTCGATAATAAGGAATTGGATGGTTGAATATTTGGATCTTGAGATTACAAATCAGATCTGGGTTAAGAGTTGTGAAAGAAATTTAATATTAAGAAACCCTAATGAAAGAATTAGGTATTTAGAACATGAGAACTTGAGTTTTGAGCCATGGATTAATTAGACCAACGTATCCAATCTGAGATACTTTGAGATTTGTCATTTTTACCTGATTACGAATTAATTTCATAAGCAATGAATCCTTAGAAAACTTCAGTTTTGATTATTGTATTCAGACTTAAATCACGAAAACTGTAGGCCGACAGTCGACTGGTACGACCCTACTGCTGTGTCTTTAAATTCTTAAAAATACGATCTGGACAGTCGACTGAATCCCTCTTACAGTCGACTGGTATGCTCAAGATTTATTCTGCAAGTTTGGTTTCTTTCCTGGACAGTCGACCTATGACTCCTTAAATCGACTGTTAGTGCTTAGAATAATTTCGTGAGAATTATTGGAAATTGTCTCGGGTAAGTCGACTGATGGTTTCTTAAGTCGACTTATAGTACTTGTTATAATCTTGGATATTGGTTCTCGGGGCAGTCGACTTACAACAGTATAAGTCGACTGGTGCTGATGAGTTTTTCACATGAATGTCCTTTCAAGTTTGTTAGTGTTTGCAGATGGATATGTTCTGCAGTATTGGGAGTCATTGAGCTCTGGGGTTGGGTGTACTCTGCGGTGTTGGGAATCACTGTTAGTGGTTGATAACCGGGTATCCAATCTGCAGTGTTGTGAGTGACTGATAACCGGGTATCCGATCTATGGTATTGTTAGTATTTGTAGATGGATATGTTCTGCGGTATTGGGAGTCATTGAGCTCTGGGGTTGGGTATACTCTGTGGTGTTGGGAATCACTGTTAGTGGTTGATAACCGGGTATCCAATCTGCAGTGTTGTGAGTGACCGATAACCGGGTATCCGATCCATGGTATTGTTAGTGTTTGTAGATGGATATGTTCTGCGGTATTGGGAGGCATTGAGCTCTGGGATTGGGTATACTCTGCGGTGTTGGGAATCACTGTTAGTGGTTGATAACCGGGTATCCAATCTGCAGTGTTGTGAGTGACCGATAACCGGGTATCCGATCTGTGGCATTGAGAATGACCGATAACCGAATATTGGCAGCGAACAGTGGACTGGTCCATTAAGCAGTCGACTGTACTGCACAGTTGAGCTGAAATTGTTTGGGAAGGATTCTTCTGACACTTAGTTAAGCTATACCTGATGTTTTCATGTTTTCCTGTCATTTATTACTTCACAATACATGTTTAGTATATGTTTCCCTCGTTCAGTACATGTTGTTTAAGAAATCATGCTTATTGTTTAATTAGGTTGTTTGTTTGTTTATATCACTCACACCATTTATGGCTGACCCCTTTAGTTGGGGGTTAGGGTTCAACTCTAGCCTCATGTGTTGCAGGTTGTTGCTTAGAGTTTGGGGGTTTGCACGCTTGAGTTAGCTTTGGAGATTATAAGTAATGTAATAGAGCCTTGTGTAATTTTGTAAAGAGAAGTGTTGTAAAAAGAATGTTCTTAATTCAAGGTGTTTGTATTTCCGCTGCATTTGAAAAAGAATGTTGTAATAAAAGAAAATTATCTGTGTTTTGAGCTATGTGTACTATTACATTGAAGTGGATTCTGGGATTGTGCCACGTATTTTCTAAGTTTCTATATTAGAAATTCGGGGCGCTGCAATTATATATATACCCGCTTAAGTACGGGGTGTTACACACACCCCTCCTTAAGAACTCGGCGTCCTTGCTAAGCCCGGGACTCGCAAGCTAATACAGGACCGCCTTTCTAGTCGATGTGGAGTGGAGTACCCTGCTAGCATACTGTCTCTGGTCTCTACCAGCGTACTGTCCTTAGCCAGGCGTACCTCTAACCCACTTTGATCCACGATCGGTGTCGAAAGTCGGCTCTGATACCATTTGTAATGCCCCGGACCTGGCTCAGCTGTGCACACGGCTACGTGTGTGCGCACGCGAAGGACGGACACAAAACTCTAACCACACCCACCTTAGGTACTATCAAAAGGTGGGTATACCCTATTGGTGATCCTTTACCATTTGGATCCTAATATACACACACACACTCTCTCTCTCCTACTCACTTCCGATATGGGATATCAACTCAAGCATCCACGTCACCATCACCATGCATGCACACTCTCATTTTCAAGCAATATTAACATATGCCCCATAGAACATCATATAGGCCTCCCATCACTCCCTTTCAATCAAGCCCTATAAGATCTTTCTATAGGACAACAACCAAATAACTCATCTCACTCTTTTATTATTATTATTATTATTATTATTATTATTATTATTATTATTATTATTATTATTATATATATATATATATATATATATATATATATATATATATATATATATATATTATATATTTCTATATAATATTATATATATACCCGCTTAAGTATGGGGTGTTACATGTCCGCCGTTACAATTGTCACCTTGGCCCTATAAATAGAGGTCCCCTTCTCCCCTGAATAAAGACACCAGAAACTCTCCCCCCCCCCCCCCCCCCCCAATGTCTTGTTCTTTTACTTCCTCTATCCAGTCGTTCAGTGATAGATTTCAAGCTATATTCAGTTCAAGAGCGTGGTGTGGTGCCTACGTCAACATTCTACTGTCGTTGCATTCTGGGAGACAGACGCTTCAGCAAACTCCAGCACCCAGACGAGATAAATCTGTTTTAAGGAGATTGTGTGATACACAAGTCTCGACACAAATCAGTTTGGTTTTGTTATTTTCATTTTAATTTTAATTTTATTGGTTTTCTTCTTCTCCTCCTTCTCTGATTTTGTGGAAAGATTTGGCGTACTAACCCACTTTTTGAAAATATTTGGCGATCTGACCCACTTCCAAAAAATTTACCAATTTGATCCACTTTTGGACACGTCAGTATACCCCGTTATTGGAAATAACGATATAGGTGATTACCATGCCGTTCTTCCAAAAGCGACATCAGTTTAAATTTTTTTAAGCATGCTACTGTTTGGAAAAACGGCATCAGTACATTTTTTATACAAGTGCGAATCTTCTGACCTGGAAAAATTTCTAAGTATTGAAACAACTTATAAAAAATGTCGTTATCCCCAATAACGACATTCTAATTACTGATGCCGTTGTTAGAGATAACGACATCAGTTATCCCTAACAATGAATATTATAACTGACAACAGCATCTGTAATGTTGTTGCCGTCGTTCCAAACAACGGCATCATCTATAGAATTTTTTCACACTTGTATTTTTTTCGAAGTCAGAGAGAGTACATGATTGGAAATAAGTTAACTGATGCCGATACTCCAAATAGTGACATCAGTTATAATAACGACATCAGTTATCCCTAACAATGAATATTATAACTGACAACAACATCTGTAATGTTGTTGCCATCGTTCCAAACAACGGCATCATCTATAGAATTTTTTCACACTTGTATTTTTTTCGAAGTCAGAGAGAGTACATTATTGGAAATAAGTTAACTGACGCCGACACTCGAAATAGCGGCATGTGAATCTATTTTTAAATAAATGCCGCTATTGGAAACAACGGCATATAAATAACATATGCCTTTATTTTCAATAACGTTTTATGCTGATGTGTCCAAAACTGGGTCAGATCGCCAAATATTTTCAAAAAGTGGGTCATTACGCCAAAAAATTCGATTTTGTGATTCTAAATCATACTTGATTTTATTGCAAACGATTTTTGTAATCAAAATATTCTAACAATATTGTGAAGCAAAAAATAAAGATGCTCTAGTAAGGGATTATGCGGGCATATGGAGTGGGTGGAAAATTAAATTTGTTAAAGATTTGAGTATCACACATGAGACACAAATTCTAAAATTGTTTGATTGCATCTATGCTTGCAACTGGAGTAACCACAACCCTACGGGCGCAAGATTAGAGAGAGTGGACTGGAAATTTAAATGTGGAATTCACGGTTAAATCTATGTATAAATTTTTTGAATGATAATGGAACTAGGTCTCTTGAGGGGAAGGCAATTTGGAAGATGGGGATACCATTAAAAATCAAAATTCTTCTGTGGTTAGTGTTGAATAATGTTATTCTTACTAAAACAAATTTACAAAAGAAAATTTTAAATATAGGTAGCTTTTGATATAGATGTGGTACGTTATTTGATTACACTAGACACATTTCCCTTAATTGTCAAATTGCAAGAGAGGTGCGGCCTGGGTTGTTTGTCAGTGTTTTGAATTTGATATATATATCATGCTTAATAGGTTCACATCGACAAAGAGCTTAGAATGACATGGGATATTGCGTGTGCTAGTGTGTTATGGGTTTTGTGGTTGGTTCGGAATAATTTGTGCTTTACAAGTCCTTTGCTGCATATAAATAGTATCATCGGGTTGATAATTGAATTTATTTTTGATTGCGCAGGAGGTGCTGCAGCGAATAAGAAAAGAAGAATTGCTCCAGTTGAAGGAGGGGAGGAGAGGACAAGGGGAAAGGAATAGGATCGCATATGCACAGGCAGTGGAAGAGGAGAGGGAACATGACAGATTGATAGCATGGATGCATGATGTAACTGCTTAATATGGGAGGTAATTAGAAAGTTTGGATAATACTTTTGGGTCTGTATGTTAATGAAGAGAGGGGAACTCTTTGGTTATGTATGTTTTCAGCTTATGTGATGGAACCTGATGTTATGAATTATAGTATAATGGATATGTATTCAGGACCTGTATGGTTATTATGGCTGAATGATGAACTACTGAAGCTGCTTGGGTTTTTTTTTGTTTTTGTTTTTTGATAAAAAAGATGACTACAGTCATCGTTTCCTTAATAATTAACGAAATAGGATAAAAATAATACAAAAGTCAGCCCGAATGCACAATAAACATCCAAAAGATTCCCAAAATAAAGGCTAACGCTTGCTTACACATGGCGATCTACCAAAATAAAGTACAACTAGCAACCGAACCACATTCTCCCATATGCAATTCTTGACCCAACTGTCGCCCTGCATCTCCCTGCATCTGAATCATCTGAATCAGCCACTCCTCGTCTTCCTCTAACCACGGTTTCTTCTTCGGATCGAGGTATCATGTCCATTCATGTATGCAAAGGTAAATTTTGTGCATCAAAATTGAACATCTATGGTTAATACTACGAAAACACAAGTCATTTCGATCTAGCCATAGGTTCCACATCGTTGAAGCGACAACAATTTCCCAATCAGACCTATCCTCCATCCTAATACTGTTTAGTTCTACCACTACCCCACACCTCCGCGCTCGAATTAGGGCACGCTAAAATACTCAATCAAAGACCCATAACCCCCCAAACCATTCTTGCTCGTGTTCATTTAAAAAGAATGTGCTCCGTGTCCTCGTCCTGGGTTTGACATCTATCGCAAACGATGTTAACCGTGATACCACGTTTCAACAGATTGACCTTCGGTAAAATAGCGTCGTTAGCCACCAGTCAAAGAAAGACTTTAACTTTAGTAGGAACTATAATGTACGAAATAACGTCCGCTACCTCGCTTCTTCTTCCTCCGTTGTTGAGCCTTTTGTATAATGAGGTTACAGAGAAGTAGAAACTCGGCTCCAATAACCATCGTCTCTCGTCTTCGGTCTCTTGGATGTACCTCCCTTCTATTCGAATGAAGCTACTTGTGTTATGGATGATACCTATGGTTTCTTTTCATATTATGTTGATATTGAATGTGTGTGATAAATGAGATAAGGATCGGTCAGCGACTTTTCAGTCGACCGTCGCCATTTTTCCCTCTTTGGCAGTCGGATATTAGACACGACCGAAAATTTCATGATTGGAGTTTTTGGGAGACTCCACATTATATTATTTCCAAAAACTTTCACGTGATAAAGATATATATACATATATTCTCACACAAAATAAAGCAAAAAATGAAACAGGGTGGAGTTTATTGGGAGGATATGATGTATCTCTATGTGGCTACTCGATGTTTATTTTGTCCCACCTCCCATGTTCGGGGTGGAGTTTATGTTTATTTTGTCCCACCCTCCATGTTCGGGGTAGAGTTTATGTAATTTTGTTCTAGTTGTAGGATGTTGTAGTAGGCTCAGTACTCTGAGTATGTTTTATTAATCGCTTATTATTTAAACATGGTGGCTAAATTTCACATTTTCTTCAAACAAAAAAAAAATAATAATAAATAAAGCAGAAAATGATTTGCTTGATTTCCTGAATGATTTCAAAGTTGTTTCTTCTTGTAAAATCCTTCTCAGTTCTTTCGCCTTACTGGTTCGGGCATAATACTTTCTTCATTCATTTAAAATGATTTTTTAAGTTGATACCTAGAATCTTGCATATCATGTCACAATTTAGAAAAAAATTGTTACAATAAGATGTACTCATTTTGTTCACATCAAATATAGGGCCACCAACTATCACCCCTATCATCCCCTTCCTCCTTCGAACCCTTATCTTCACGGCCACAACCAAAAATATATAATATATTGACGGGATGCATGAGAAACATTTATTTAATGAGAAACGTTTGCTTACCTTTACTCTATTTAAAAATATTATAAGCTTATATGTGTATCTCAATCAGTTCATGTAACTCAAGAATTCTCAACTGTATTATCAAATAAATAAATAATATAAATATCGTATATATGCAGAACAAAGCTTGGAACAGAGCCAAAGAGGAAGATCAATTTATCATATATAATCAGGATATCAGAAATAATCTGAGCATCAAAGTTTCCCAACGGTCAAAGAAAAAGACTAAAATTCATCATAGATACATCATATTCTTAATTAATCACCATTCATATTTACATCATGTTAAGAACCCATGACCTCCTAGTGTTTGAGGGGTCACTCATATTTGTCCATGGTATGTGTTTTTATCAATTAACATATTTGGAAGACACTGTTTAACAGAGAGCATATTCACTGTATGCTCTGATCTTTGATTTGTCCATATCAACTTGTGGGGTTCATACCAACATCCATCTCCTTTGGATGAATCGACTCGCATTATTCTAACACCTGACCTGATGACTAATTTTTCTCTAATACCCTAATTATATTTTTAATACTCACGATTTTTTGGTGAACCTTATTTTACAAGATTCAGGATTCTCTTTATTTAGCAAGAAAAATGTAGGACTTACTACTGAATGTTAGAACCCGATTTTATAAATATGAAAAAATACCAACATCAATTGTGAAAAACTGAAATACAGAAAATAAAAATAGTAAACTGAAGGCTTTGCACAGAGTCGAGATGAAAAATCTCTCTCCTTAAAGTAGAATTCGCCCCGTAGTGTGACGGTGGCCGCCGAATTGCTTCCCAGGATACAACTGTACCTTCTCTAAAGAGCAGCACCCTTGCTTCAGAGATTCCAGCAAACTGCTGTCTGTGATGTACTCTCAGTTGACACAGAGGAGAAGAAGAAAAAAAAGAATGAAACTTGGACTGTCTAAAAGACTCTGCAGGATTTAGTAGCCTTATAAGAGAAATGGAGACTCTTCAGAGGCCCATTACTCTGTAACAGCAGAGTAATGGTCCACTACTCTGCAATAGCAGAGTGGTGCTTCAGATTCATAACTGGTAAGCCAGAGCCAGAGCCAAGCCGAACCGAACTGAGCCGGAGCCGGAGCCCGGCCGGGCCAGAGCGGGCACGGGCGCGCGCGTGTGTTTGTCATTTTGGTTAAGTCCTCTCTCCACTATACGTTAGTGGTAACCCCCGGGCCACGCCCTTTAGTCCAGTTTTCTAGTATATATACTAGAAAAAATCTTTCCCAATTTCTGATATGGGACTATCCATTTTCTCCAAGTTTCCAAGTTAGTACATTTTAAGTATCCAACTTTGGACCAACATTTCTCATTCATACGGAATTCTTTTTTGGCAAGTGAGTACACCACGGAATAGAACTCGTTGAGAGGATCGCAATCCACTCAATTTCCGACGCTGCCGGTGGCCGGAGCTTGCTAGAATCCAGCCCGGAAAACTGCAAAAATTAATTCCAACAATCCCCCACACGAATGGAAATTACCAGACCATATAATCCAAACACGACAGAAAAACAAAAAACATGACAGAAAAACTCTGAGAGTATAATTGGAAAATCACTGCATCAGGAATGGTAGTAATTTTTCAACTTTGAACCATCCTTAGTAAGTAGCTATCGGATTCACTTGACCAGGTAGTGATCATGATGTCTTGAATTACTTGGGCTTTGATGTGAACCTAGACAATAACTATCACACAGTTTTATCTCCTTACAGAACTAAGTTCTCTTGTTGTGTTCATTTTGGCCTTGAACATCCCTGATTAAACGTGAGTGAACTTGGAGAATGTAGTCTCTCTTCATTCTCCTAGAAACGGCTCCATTTCACACTCACAAGGTGATTGCCCATAAAGAGTATCCTGCTATACCCCACTTTTATTTCAAAGCTATGGGAATCATTAAAAGCCAAGCTTATCCTAACTCTTTACAGGCAGCACTGTTTTATCATCCTAAGAGTGGGTATGAGATTCTAATCTCTCAGTGCTCTCGTCGATTCAACGAGATTTAGTTGTCCATTTGAACCTAGATCTTGGGATCTCCAATTCCTAGGTAGGGTTTCCATCAAGTATCTTCTTTCGTCATAGGCTTTAAACTCATTCCTCTTGATGATCTCACAACCTGCTCGCGCAACAGACCTTTAGTAAATGGATCCGCTAGGTTGTCGGCCGATTTTATATATTCTATAGAGATTACTCCATTTGAGAGCAGTTGTCTAATGGTTTTGTGTCGCCTTCTGATATGACGAGACTTACCATTGTACATACAATTCAGTGCCCGTGCTATAGCCGATTAGCTGTCACAGTGTACACATAAAGCAGGCACTGGTTTTTCCCACATAGGAATATCCTCTAAAAAGTTTCAAAGTCATTTTGCTTCCTCTGCCGCTTTGTCTAAAGCAATAAACTCAGATTCCATGGTGAATCTGGCCAATAGCGTTTGTTTAGGGGATTTCCATGACACAGCTGCACCACCAAGTGTGAAGACATATCCACCTGTGGATTTTGAGTTCTTGGAGTCCGATATCTAGTTGGCATCACTGTAGCCTTCTAGTATTGCTGGATATCTGGTGTAGTACAGTGCATAACTCTGAGTATGTCGCAAGTAGTTCAATACTCTAGTTATTCCTTTCCAGTGACTTCGTCCTGGATTACTCGTGTATCAGCTCAGTACATTTACCGAATGTGTCAGGTCCGGTCTTGTACAATTTGTTAGGTACATCAGACTACCGATTACACGTGCATCTTCCAGTTGTGATATTGTCACGCCCCGCTTCTCAGAATACGAAAATACAGGCACGTAACTGAGGCCCAGCGAATGATGCGAATACATCATTCATAAGCTGTATATTTAACTCAACAATAAGATAACAATATCAACTACGTAAGCATGTAAAATCACGATAGGATAACAAAGTACATGACATAGTACATGACATAATACAGGACATAACCAACAACTGGAAAAGAAATATAGTTACAGGTCAAACACGCCCGGATTACAACAAGAAGTACATGAATAAACAAGAACTAAAGCAACATGAAATTAAACAATACTAAAATCTTTGTTTAGTAACACCTTCGGGTAATTTTCCATCTGGGCCTACAAGTATATTATTACAAAGAAAGAAACAAAGAGGTACCCGTTAATACAAGTCACGGGCCGCAAGTGGTACAAGCTAACGGGACAAATATAAAATAAAACAAAAGCAGGGAAAGAATAAGGAATCAAGAATATGATAAATACAACATGCAAACAGGAAAACAAGACATCATGGAACAGGTGACATGCATGAAAAACAAGTAAATAAATCAAATCGAAACATGTAACATGTAAATGAGTAAGCAAGCAACATGTCAACATGAACATGTAACATGTAAACAAGTAAACAATTCATCATGAACATGTAACATATAATTAGATCATGCAAGTGTACGTATTAATGTCATGTCTTTTATTAATCTAACTAGGTAGCACTTCATACGTCCCATACCACATGGTTGCTACTCGTAATCAAGTGAATGTTTAGACTAGTGGTGGATTCTATAGGTCACGTACTCGGGAATCATGTCAAGTCATGTCAATTGTATCTTGTATCGAGATACGTGCAATGTGGAACATGTAGTGTGTCTTGTAACGTGCACATTTAAACCTGTAATTTAGCAAACTTGCAACTTGTAACTTGCAATTTGCATCGAGGAACCACAAGCCCCCGTCCGAGTACGCTCTTCTATATTACCCATTACTAAATCTTTTCCCTTTATATTCCGGCTTGTTATCTTTTTATTGCAATTAAACATGAACAATAACTACATGTAACAAAAGGACGGGTAATATGACAGGAACGAGTGTCAAGATTTATGCAATGCAAGAAAACATATTTCAGGATCTATAAAACATATTGATGCGACTAATGGCATGCATAACACTTAATCACGAATAAAAGATATTATAACAACATGTAACCTAGTAACAAGCAATTCATGCACAACATCATGTATAGTTCTAAGAGTATATATGTGTATCGTGTTCATGCAATGCATATGGTAACAAAGTATTTGTGATCTTGTATGAATACGGGATCAATAGGTTATGTATAATACGAATAGAGTCAAGGTAT
The DNA here is from genome assembly GCA_017893485.1 of Hemerocallis citrina. Lineage (NCBI taxonomy): Eukaryota > Viridiplantae > Streptophyta > Magnoliopsida > Asparagales > Asphodelaceae > Hemerocallis > Hemerocallis citrina. Next base: position 296,827,829 of record CM030360.1, read on the forward strand.
AACTTGCGGTTTTTTGCAAAGAAGCTTGTACTAGAACAACGAATTTGTACAAGAGATACTTGTCTGTTAGTTGACGACGATGAAATTGAAGACAGAATAACGGGATCAGAATCCCGGGCAGTAGAACACGTGCGAGACATGTGGCAGCCACGCCAAATCAGCAACTCCAAAATAGCAACTTCCCAACTTCAACTCCAAAATAGCGACACTCCAATAAATCAGTCCAGTCTCCTACTCCACAACACCAAACACCAAAACAATAATCCAAACAACAACTCTACACCAAACAACAACAATAATTCCCAATACAGCCAATACAATCTAATACAATCAGATCTCCAAACACCAACACAACAGCAACAAAGTACCAATATGTTCCTTCTCCTTCTTCACAGCAAGACAGAGAGAGAGGGAGAGAAGGGGAGAGAGAGGGAGCGATGGCAGAAAATAGGGAACAACGACAGGGTGATGGGTCGCTCTCGATGCTGGCGACCAAGGCGGCGCGGTGACAACTGAAGGTGACGGGCAGGACGGCGAGCAGCGGGGACTTCAGGGGTGCGGCGGCTGAGGAGGTCGAGTGGAGCGAGCTCGACGGAGAAGACGAAGGTTCTGGTTCTCGGAGTTGATGAGTGCGGAACAATGGCAGGGGAGCTCGAGGTTGAAGATGACGCGGCTGAGTGGCGACGAGTGGTGACGAGTCGACGAGGGCGAGTTCGACTAAGGTTCGGAGGGGGAAGACTGTGGCTGCGGTGCGACTGGGGTGAAGCGGAAGAAGAGGAGGCTGGCGGTGGAGCTTCGACGGGGTCTGGCGGAGACGGGGCGAGCTCGGCGTGGAAGACGGAGCCTCGGCAATGGCGGCGACGAGAGGTGTCGCGACTGGAGGTCGCGACGCTGGTAGAAGTTGACTGCTGGAGGCGATGAGTTGTCGAGGTCGAGGGGCTCTGCAGTGGAAGAGATGGAAGGCGAGCGGAGATTGATGGAGGAGGAGGTGGTGCAGAGAAGGCGGTGGGGGCGGTGGGCACTCGAGCGACGGGGAGGGGTTGTGCAGGCGACGCAGTGAGGAATGGAGGAAGAAGGAGGAGAACGGGTTTGTTATGTTTTTGGTTGGAGACAGCGGAGGGGAAATGGAGTGGAAGAGATAGAGAACGGGGTGGGGTTTTAATATAAAATAGAATAAGATAAAGTAGTGGGTGAGAGAGAGTGGGGGTAGTTACTAGGTGGTGGGAAGTGTGGTCTGCAAAGTGGGGGGTTGAAGTACGGAACAGAAAGTGGGGAAGAGAATAAATTGTATACGGGTAGGGGTCTGCACAAATATATGGGTTCTGGTTTAGTGAGTTTGGGCTTGGGCTTGGGCTTAAAAGGGGCTCAAAATATTTAAATAAAATAATTAGGGTATTGGGCTAAACAATTGGGTTCATATTATTTATAAAATAAAATAAAATCAGAATATGGAATTGGGCTTATGATAACAACTGGGCTCAGACTAATAAATAAAATCAAAATACAAACTTGGGCTTTTAATAAATAGTCAAACAATTGGGCTTCAAAAATAGTTTAAATAATAAAATCAATTAGGGAAAAATAGTTAAGATACAGATGATTTAAATACGGAAAAATATTTTTAAAATACGTATTAATGAAAACAGGGGTTACAGATATGCTTTCGCCTGTATTTTTGAACAAGTGAAGACTTGGATCGACGGGACTTTTTGCTGTCCTATTAGAGTAATTCTTGAATCTTTCAAGTACTTTCTCAGCATAATGACCTTGAGACAAGGTAGTTCCCTCAGATGTCCTGAAAACTTTAATTCCTAGTATGACATCTGCAACTCCCAAATCTTTCATGTCAAACTTGCCACTAAGCATGCTCTCAGTTTGTTTGATAATGTCGTTATTGCTTCCAATAATGAGCATGTCGTCTACATACAGACAGACCAGAATGTATCCATTTGGAGTATCTTTGATGTATATGCACTTATCACATTCATTTATTTTGAAACCATTTGACATTATAACATTGTCAAATTTTGCATGCCACTGCTGTGGAGCTTATTTCGGTCCGTACAGAGATTTTACAAGCTTGCACACCTTATTTTCCTGTCCAGGAACTACGTAACCCTCAGGTTGTTATATGTATATTTCTTCTTCTAAGTCTCCATTTAGAAATGCAGTTTTAACATCCATTTGATGTATTTCCAGGTTACGTAGAGCTGCAATCGCTATCAAAATTCTTATGGATGTTATTCTTGTAACTGGAGAATATGTATCAAAGAAATCTAGGTCTTCCTTTTGCCTAAATCCGTGTACCACAAATCTTGCCTTATGCTTCTCTATTAAACCATCTGGTTTCAATTTTCGTTTGAAAATCCATTTGCATCGTAAGTGTTACCGCTAAATCTGGTGTGGAGGCAAACAGATAATATTTGTGGATTCTTGAGAAAACGAACAAGGCAAACCTGTTGACCTGTTGACCTTCACCGACTTGTTGACTTGGTCTCTTGCCGCTGCTGCGAACCTGCAAAAAGTGCGAGACACCGGGATGGATCCCGGCGACGCACCCTCCGACGCTCTTATCAGTAATCTGAATGATTAAGCAAGAACTTTTAACTGGAATAGTATTGATTACCTCTTAATAGTGGTGGATGGGGGGTATTTATAGTCTCCTTAGGGATCAGATTAGGAAAGTAATCCCTGTGATCAGATAAGAAAAGTAATCCCTAATCCTCAGTGAAAGGATAGATGTGAATCAGGGCCGTTGATTAGTATTAATCAGAAACCCTAATTCTATCCGGCTGAACTGGGTTCGTTGCGGGTTGAAACCCGCACCCAGTAAGACAGATCCGTTCATGGGTTATTGGGCTTTGAATAAAGACCCAGTTCCCACTTCAGACCCGTTAGTAGGTGAAATTACCATTTTACCCCTGAGCTTTAAGATTCATGTCCGATGTGAACGGTCCCGATTTAATCCTATTTTTAGCCATATCACGAGCCCCCCACTCCTGAAGACTGAGTTTTACAGTCTTCGAGGAGTAGTTTTGTTGTTCTAATGGCGTACGGGATTTTATCGGTGTTCTTAAGGGAGTTTGAAATCTTGCTTCGGGTGTAACGGTGTTATTCTGGGCTTGTAAAATACCCAAAAATATTCTCAGAATTGTCTGGATTTTTGGTGATTTTTCTAGATTTTTTTGAATTTTTTCTCATTTTTTTGAATTTTTTATTCATTTTCCGATTAAATAATTAATTATCAAAAATATTAATTAATTATTCTAATTAAATAATTATTTTTTTCAAAATTTTAAATTAATTTTTTTCGATTTTTTAATTATTTTTTCGGATTTTTTTAAATAATTAAAACAAATAAATAAATAAATAAATAAATAAATTATTACCTGGACACGTGACGCGTTTCTGGACGTCGATCGTGATCAGATGGCGCGCATCGCAAAGCAGATCATGCTCTGGACACGTGGCGCATTTCTGAGCGTCGATCGTGTCGCGACGCGAATTTTAAGACGATCGGACGGATCGTATGGGTCGGTAGGTGTTTTCTCCAATTACAGGGTCGGTGCTTCGGCACTTCGGCTCGTCAACTCAGATCTGCCGACCCCTCCAAATGATGCCACGTGGCAATGCCACATGCCCCCCCCCCCTTTTATTTCTTTCTCTCTTTCTTTCTTTCTTTATTTCTTTCTTTCTCCGCTGCTTCTTCCTCTCTGTTTCCTCTTTCTCCTTCGACCGTCTTCTTCTTCGTTCTTCGTCAGCTCGCGAGAGAGGTCGACGGGGAGGCTCGGAGGTTTGAGAGGTGTTTTGGAGCTTCGAGTTGGGTTTGGCGAGTGCGAACTTCGCAAGAGAGCTCGGCGAGGAGGAGGTGGAGCTGCAGCTTGGGTTCGGCCAGGGAGCTCGGCATCGTGGAGCTTCGACATCGGCGTTGCTCGGAGTTCGGGGCTCATCCAGAAGAGAAGCTAGGCGAGTTGACGAAGGAGATGGAGAGGTCGAGCTTAGCGTGGAGCTCTTCGGTGAAGGTGGCGAGGAGCGTCGGCGTCGAAGCTCAGACTCTCGCTAGTGAGCCAAGGTCGAGCTTTTGCAGTCGATGAGGATGAGCGGCGAATGCGGGGTGCTTCACCATTGGGTGACTCCGACTGTGGCGAACTCGACAGTTCGAGAGCTTGGTGATGGAGCTCGTCGGGGAAGATAGCCTGACGTTCGACTGTGGGGGTCGGCCATGGATTGGTCGAGAGAGGCGTCGGAGCTCGGAGGTGGCTCGGTTGGTCGAGGGAGGTTGGAGCTCGGCGCAGCGGTGAGCTTCGTGAAGAGGGGAGCTTGTCGACGAAGGTGCTAGAGCTCGGCCATGGCAGAACGTGGTCGCGAGCACGAGCTCGGACCTCGGGAACTTCTTCTGCGGAGCTCAATGGAGGGGACTCGTAGCTCAGCATCGGAGTTTGGAGACCGGCGAAGATGCGCTCGAGCTCTGGCGGTGGACAGGAGCTCAGCATTGGGAGATTGGCTCTGTTTCGTATGGGTGCTCAGTGAAGACGAAGCATTGAGCTGGTTTTGTTTTGGCGGGAGAGTGGAGAAGAAGAGGATGGGAAGGAGTTCGTGGTTTCGGGTTTGGATCCCCATAACGGGTCTGAACCCGACTTTTTTTTTTTCCTTCTCTTCTCTTCTCTCCTCTCCTCTCCTCTCCTCTCCTCTCCTCTGCTTCTTGTTCAGCAAATCCGAGCACGGATTTTGAGGAGCATTTTTCACCACTTTGCTGCTCGGTAGATCGGTGGCTCGGATTTCAGATCCAAGCTATGTGGCTCCATCTGGACGGTTGATCACGATCGTGGCGCGAATCACGAGACAAGAGGCTCAAATTTTGAGAAAACATTATCTTGTCGTTTTGTGGAGACGTGGCGAGATCTGAGCAGTTCATCATGTTCTAGCACGAATTTTGAGACGATTCGACGGTAAGATGGGATCGGCAAAATTTTTCTCCATATGTGGAGGTCGGTACCTCGTCCACTCGGCTCGGTGACTCGGTAGTTCACTCTCTGCCCGTAGTAGCTCGGTGCAGTGGAGCTCGGAGTTCGGACGGCTCGAGCGTGAGGAGAAGCTCGACGAGTTGATGAAGGGGATAGGTCGGCATATGGAAGAGGTGATGCTCTGTTTGGTTTTGGAGATTTTTGAATAGGAGCTCCACTCCTAGGGGTGGAGAAGAGGTGCTAGAAAGATCATCGTAAGAGCCATGGGAAGACCCATTCTTTGAAGTGAGTGCAAGGAGCAACTCTAGAGGAGAGTTATGAGCTCCGAACTCGTTGAGAAGAGGTCCGCTTCGGAGGCGAGCGGAGTGAAGAGCTCGGCTCTAGGAGAGTCATCTGGCAGACGAGTTTGAGGAGCAACTCTAGGAGAGAGTTGTGCTCCGAACTCGTTTGAGAAGATCTCCGCTTTAGAGGCGAGCGGAGTGAAGAGCTCGGCTTTAGGAGAGCCATTTGAGAGACAAGTTTGAGGAGGAACTCTAGGAGAGAGTTGTGCTTCGATCTTGTTTGAGAAGATCTCCGCTTTGGAGGCGAGCGGAGTGAAGAGCTCGGCTTTAGGAGAGCCATTTGGAAGACGAGTTTGAGGAGCAACACTAGGAGAGAGTTGTGCTCCGAACTCGTTGAGAAGAGGTCCGCTTCGGAGGTGAGCGGAGTGAAGAGCTCGGCTCTGGGAGAGAGCCATTTGGAAGACGAGTGTGAGGAGGAACTCTAGGATAGATTTGTGCTCCGATCTTGTTTGAGAAGATCTCCACTTTGGATGCGAGCGGAGTGAAGAGCTCGGCTCTGGGAGAGAGCCATTTGGAAGACGAGTGTGAGGAGAAACTCTAGGAGAGAGTTGTGCCCCGAACTCGTTGAGAAGAGGTCCGCTTCGGAGGCGAGCGGGGCAAAGAGCTCGCCTCTGGGAGAGAGCCATTTGGAAGACGAGTGTGAGGAGGAACTCTAGGGGAGAGTTGTAAGCTCCGAACTCGTTTAGAAGAAGTCCGCTTCAGAGGTGAGCTGAGTGAAGAGCTCGGCTTTGGGAGAGAGCCATTTGGAAGACGAGTGTGAAGAGGAACTCTAGAAGAGAGTTGTGCCCCGAACTCGTTGAGAAGAGGTTCGCTCCGGAGGTGAGCGGAGTGAAGAGCTCGGCTCTAGGAGAGAGCCATTTGTGAGACGAGTGTGAGGAGGAACTCTAGGAGAGATTTGTGCTCCGAACTCGTTGAGAAGAGGTCCGCTTTGGAGGCGAGCGGAGTGAGGAGCTCGGTTTTGGGAGAGAGCCATTTGGAAGACGAGTGTGAGGAGGAACTCCAGAGGAGAGTTGTGAGCTCCGAACTCGTTTAGAGGAAGTCCGCTTCGGAGGTGAGCGGAGTGAAGAGCTCGGCTCTGGGAGAGAGCCATTTGGAAGACGAGTGTGAGGAGGAACTCTAGGGGAGAGTTGTGAGCTCCGAACTCGTTTAGAAGAAGTCCGCTTCGGAGGTGAGCGGAGTGAAGAGCTCAGCTCTGGGAGAGAGCCATTTGGAAGACGAGTGTGGGGAGGAACTCTAGGAGAGAGTTGTGCCCCGAACACGTTGAGAAGAGGTCCGCTTCGGAGGTGAGCGGAGTGAAGAGCTTGGCTCTGGGAGAGAGTCATTTGTGAGACGATTGTGAGGAGGAACTCTAGGAGAGAGTTGTGCTCCGAACTTGTCGTTTAAGAGAGTATCAACGGTTGTGGGAACAATTCCGAATGGCGAACCACTTCTAACTCGCTGAAGAGCAAGTTATCCGATGCAGAATCGAGCCAAGTGTTGGACTCCGAACTCGTTGTTAGAGGGATTCAACGGTTGTGGGAGCAATTCCGAATGGCGAACTACTTCTAACTGGCTGAAGAGCAAGTTATTTGAAGCGGAATCGAGCCAAGTGTTGGACTCCGAACTTGTCGTTAGAGGGATTCAACGGTTGTGGGAGCAATTCCGAATGGCGAACCACTTCTAACTCGCTGAAGAGCAAGTTATGTGAAGCAGAATCGAGCCAAGTGTTGGACTCCGAACTCGTTGTTAGAGGGATTCAACGGTTGTGGGAGCAATTCTGAATGGCGAACCACTTCTAACTCGCTGAAGAGCAAGTTATTTGAAGCGGAATTGAGCCAGGTGTTGGACTCCGAACTCGTCGTTAAAGGTTAGTAAGTTGCGGGAGCAGCCATGTAGAAGAAGCTGGACTCTGAACTCACCATTTAGCGGGTTGTGACTCGGAGAGATAGAGAAGCAAGAGCAATAATTTTCAACGAAAAGATGTAAAGTTTTATTGAAATAAACTAAGTGGCCGCTCCAATAGGACGAGCCATTATTACATGCTAATGGCCGGGTTACAAGTATCGGCCTAATTGAAAATCAGGATCCTACTTCTACAATAAGGTGAAGACCTCTTGGGAGGAACTGGGAGATTCTGAGTCTTGAAGCTCGGCGGACCCTTCTGTTCGTTTGTTGGATCCTCGGGGGGGGGGGGGGGGGGGGGAAGCTCGGCCCCCTCTTTTTGGACGAACTTGGTCAGGTGCCCCCGCTGTATGAGTTCTTCGATCTCCTCCTTCAGAGTCCGACAATCATCCGTGTCGTGGCCGTGGTCCCTGTGAAAGCCGCACCACTTATCTTTGTTCCTCTTCTTGCCAGGGGTATTCATTCTAGGGGGAGCGCGGAGTAGTCCTTCCTTGTCCACCTCCATAAGGACTTCTGATATATTAGCAATGAGGGGGGGTGAACTTCTCAAAACGTAGAGTTGAGCGGCGCTGGCCATTACTGTCCTTCTGGGATTTTTGGGACCCCTCTTCACTTGTGTTCTTCCGTTTGTTCCCGAAAGATGTCTCCTCAAGAGCAAGGGGGTTGAGAGCCTCTTCCGCCCGTATGTACTTCTCCACCCTAAGTAGGAGCTCTGAGAAGTCCCGAGGAGGCTTCTTGGCAAGGGATGCCCTGAGGTTGGCATTAGTGACGTTGCGCTCGAATGCGGCAGAGGCTACTGACTGGTTGAGAGAGGGAATGGACCGGGCTTCGGCGGTGAAGCGTTGAACGTAATCCCTTAGGCGTTCACCCTTTTCTTGGTTGAGGGTCACCAGAGATACACTTGTTTTCTCAGCTCGGTGGCTACTCACGAAATGAGTAAGGAAGAGCCCTTCGAACTGATCGAATGAGACGATGGAGGCCGGGGCGAGTCGAGAGTACCATTCTCGCGCAGACCCCTTCAGCGTGGCAGGGAAGATCTTGCAGAGGAGGGCGTCTAAAGCATGGTGGATCATCATGAGAGTTTTGAAACTCTCTATGTGATCTGCGGGGTCCGACTCCCCGGTATACGTCTTGAAGTGAGGCGGCTTGAAGTTTTCTGGGATGGGGGCCTCCATGATGGTGCGGGAGAATGAAGGTCTGCTCGGGCGGAGGTTTATCACCCGTTGCTCTTCTTCCTTGTCAATTCGGTCGAGGCGCCTCTCCATCTCGTGGAGATGGCGGTAGACCAAATCTTCTCTTTGATCATACCTTGCCAAGCCCCGGGACTCATCTTCGTTCAATGATGGACTGGGGCTGCGGCGATGGTAGCTTGGAGAAGGACGAGGACTAAGAGTGTGAAGGCGATGGCTCCTAGCTGGCTCATGAGTAGGTGGCCTCTGGTCGTTCTTTGGGGCGAGATTGAAGGCCCGTAAGACTGTCGCTTGGAAGTCTTGAAGATCTGCCCTTGTGACTGGTGCCTCTCCAACTTGGCGGTCTCTATGTGTGGCTCGGCTTATTGGAGAATGAGTTCTCCGCCGATGATGCTAAGGGGACTCTCTTTGCCTCCTCGGGGGAGGAGATCTTCTAGTCCTCGGTCGACGGGGGGTTCGGATTCTTGAAGCCCCTGAGTTTTCGGGTTGATGGACTCGACCAAGGGCTCGCCATCCATTCAGGCGAGTTCTAAGGTCGACCCCCTTTTGGCGGTCGGCAATCACTCGACGAAGATCCCGCTCGGGAGGGCTTTGAGAAGCCATAGATTCAACTGAAGGATTGGGACCCGCGACTTGATCATGAGGAGGATGTTGCTTCGGACGACTCTGACGGGAGAGCCCCTGGGCAGCCCCTCGAGACCCGGGAGGGGCTTGTTGAGTAGTATCACCTTGAACTGGAGGAGGGAGAGGAGGAAGAGAAGTGGTTCTTCGGTTAGAGACCGCTGCCTTCCCCTTCTATTTTGGATGAATGGCTTGAAACTAGTATCGTTGATGAAGTTAGGTCAGGTTGCTTTTTCGTTTCCCACAGACGGCGCCAATCTGTTACCGCTAAATCTGGTGTGGGGGCAAACAGGTAGTATTTGCGGATTCTTGAGAAAACGAACAAGTCAAACCTGTTGACCTGTTGACCTTCACCGACTTGTTGACTTGGTCTCTTGCCGCTACTGCAAACCTGCAAAAAGTGCGAGACACTGGGATGGATCCCGGCGACGCACCCTCCGACGCTCTTGTCAGTAATCTGAATGATTAAGCAAGAACTGTTAACTGGAAAAGTATTGATTACCTTTTAATAGTGGTGGATGGAGGGTATTTATAGTTGCCTTAGGGATCGGATTAGGAATGTAATCCCTAATCCCCAGTGAAAGGATAGATGTGAACCAGGACCGTTGATTAGTATTAATCAGAAACCCTAATTCTATCCGGCTGGACTGGGTTCGTTGCGGGTTGAAACCCGCACCCAGTAAGACAGATCCGTTCATGGGTTATTGGGCTTTGAATAAAGACCCAGTTCCCACTTTAGACCCGTTAGTAGGTGAAATTACCGTTTTACCCCTGAGCTTTAAGATTCGTGTCCGATGTGAACGGTCCCGATTTAATCCTATTTTTAGCCATATCAGTAAGGTTTACATCCAGAAGGCAAGTCGACTAACTCCCATGTATGATTTTGCATAATGGAGTCTATTTCACTTTTGATTGCTTCCTTCCACATAGGAGCATCAGGCATAGACATGGCTTCCTTGAAAGTTTTGGACTCATTCTCTAATAGAAAGGCTGTCACAAAGTCAGGACCAAACAATTTCGATGTTCTAGCCCGTTTACTTTGTCTAGGCTCATCAGTGTCATGTTCTGGTTCATCAACTGAAGTGCTTGCATTCTCTTGTTCACGTGTACGTTTGGGGTACGTAGTATCCTTGCACGGAAACACGTGTTCAAAGAAGGAAGCATTCCTTGATTCCATTATTGTATTCACATGGATATCCAGTATATCTGATTTGTATACCAAGAACCAATATGCACTACTGTTGTGTGCATAGCCTATGAATATGTAATCAATCGTCTTAGGTCCGATGGTGACCTATTTTGGGTTAGGTACTGCCACTTTTGCTAGACACCCCCACACTTTGAGGTATTTATACGAAGGTACATTACCTGTCCACAGTTCGTATGGTGTCTTGCCGGCTTTCTTGTGAGGTATTTTATTGAGAATGTAGTTGGCAGTCAGCAACGCTTCCCTCCACATGTTTTAGGGTAAGCAAGAATCCAAAAACAAGGCATTCATCATCTCCTTTAGAGTTCGGTTTTTGCGCTCGGCAATACCGTTTGATTCGGGTGAGTAAGGAGCAGTTGTCTGATGAACTATATTCCATGTTCTGAGCAGAACATATTAAATGGTGCATCATATTCTCCTCCTCTATCACTCCTAACGATTTTAATCATTTTGCCAAGTTGATTCTCAACCTCAAGTTTATATTCTTTGAATTTATCCAAAGCCTCATTTTTGCTATGTAACAATTATACATAACAGAATTTTGTGCAATCTTCTATGAATGTCACAAAGTACTTTTTGCCACCTCTAGTCTGCACATATTTTAAATCACACAGATCTGTGTGAATTAGACCTAGAGTTTCTGTGCTTCTTTCTACAGAACGTGATGGAGTTTTAGTGAGTTTGGCCTCCGTGCAAACTTCACATTTTTTGGAGTTATCTACCGTAAATTTTGGTAGCAAGTTCATGTTAATTAATCTACGCATAGAATTGATATTAACATGGCCTAGTCTTTCATGCCAAACAAAGGAAGGCTCAACAACATAGGCAATAGGAGTTATTTCATTAACATTGGGAACAGCAGGAACAATAGTTTTAGGAATGACTGTCATTACATTAAACTTGAACAGTCCATCCTTTACATATCCTTTACCTAAGTATACCCCATTCTTAGACAATACAAAATTATCAGAAACAAGAACAACCTTAAACTCATTCTTGCTTAGCAAAGAACCTGATATCAAGTTCTTTCTAATATCTGGAACATGCAGCACATTTGTGAGTGTTAGTTCTTTTCCTGAAGTCATTTTCAGCACTATCTTCTCTGTTCCTGCAATTTTGGAGGTGGAAGAGTTTTCCATGAACAGCTGTTCATCTTTGTTGCACTTCTGGTATGAAGTGAACATTTTCTTGTCCGAGCAAATATGCTTGGTGGCCCCAGTATCATACCACCATTCACGAGGATTGCTCCCCACAAGATTTACCAGAGGTCCAGGTCAGAGAGACCAGTGGACAAGTTCTCAGCTATGTGTGCGTGGGATTTTTCATTCCCTTTTGCATGTCCTGTTCCTGAACGATTGTTGTCCTTGCTGCGGCACTTAGAAATTTTGTGCCCCCAGCTTACCACACATGTGGCATTTCCCAGCAAACCTCTTTGTAAGAGGTTTTTTGTTTGAGACCTGTGGCAGAAACTTTCTTTTCTTGCCCTTCTGTTCGTGCTCCACCACGTTGGCCTTTTCTATGGACTGATTTTCATAGGACCTGTCAGCCTTGCAATTCTCCTCTTCGATCCGCAACCTGACAATTAGGTCTTCAAGAGACATCTCCTTTCGCTTGTGTTTAAGGTAGTTCTTGAAGTCTTTCCATCCAGGTGGAAGCTTTTCGATGAACGCTGCAACTTGGAATGGTTCGCACAACGTCATGTTCTTTGCAGCGATGTCATGGATTATAACCTGCAGTTCTTGGACTTGACTCACAACGGTTTTGAAGTCAATCATCTTGTACTCCAGAAATTTGCTGACTACAAACTTCTTGGACCCGGCGTCTTATGTTTTGTACTTCTTTTCCAAAGACCCCCACAGGAGTTTGGACGTCTTGAAGACACAGTAGACGTTGTACAGGCGGTCTACCAAGCCATTCTAGATGTAGTTCCTGCAGAGGTAGTCGTCCTGAGTCCATGCATCAACCGCAGCAACGGAGTGTGCATCCATCGGTGCCAGCATCGGGGCAGATTCAGTGAGAAATCTGTCCAGCTTCAAGGTGGTCAGGTGGAACTGCATCTTCCCTTACCACTTCTTGAATCCAGTTCCATTGAACTTCTTTGTTTTTTCTCCCACGGTTATGTGCGTGGGCAGAACGACCGAATGTCCCGCAACCGATTGTGCAGTCACATTTTGGATCATCGGTGTTTCGGTACTGATGAGTCCACTGGCAATATCACTTTGTGTGTTCTCCATGTTCTTATCTGAAATAGTTTGAAACAGAACTGTTAGTTGTTGTTGTTTTTTTCGAATTGATAACAGTACCTGTAAATAAACTTCACAAAAAACTATTAGAATCAGTGAGGAAAAAATTCTGCTTTAAGATTGTTAGAACCCGATTTTATAAATATGAAAAAATATCAACAGCAATTGTGACAAACTGAAATATAGGAAATAAAAATAGTAAACTGAAGGCTTTGCACAGAGTCGAGATGAAAAATCTCTGTCCTTAAAGCAGAATTCGTCCCGTAGTGTGACGGTGGCTGGGGAATTACTTCCCAGGATACAATTGTACCTTCTCTGAAGAGCAGCACCCTTACTTCAGAGATTCCAGTGAACTGCTGTCTGTGATGTACTCTCAGTTGACACAGAGGAGAAGAAGAAGAAGAAGAAGAAGAAGAAGAAGAAGAAGAAGAAGAAGAATGAAACTTGGACTGTCTAAAAGGCTCTGCAGGATTCAGTAGCCTTATAAGAGAAATGGGGACTCTTCAGAGGCCCATTACTCTGTAACAGCAGAGTAATGAACTTCAAATTCTACTCCATTTGATGGATGGGCAAATGAACTTCAAATTACTTGATTTCTTTATGTTATGCTATCTAAGGTGTGTAGAGCGAGATGGCCGGATTTTTCATGGGTGGGCTACTCCGTGAGTTCTCACAGAGTTCTTACCAAATTAGTTCTCAACCAAAGGACTCCATATATATATATATATATATATATATATATATATATATATATATATATACACACACTAGGTTTGCCCGTTGACACGTGCCTACGGCACGTCTTCGAAACAATGCACCTGGTTTGATTATATAAAATAGTTTTGGAGGTCCAACAAATTAATTGAAGTAGCAAACATATTATATGAGAAAGTAGTAACCCTAATCCTTTTAAGGAAGATCCCAATTTTATTTTCCTAGAAAACACATTAAGTAAGTTTCCTTACTTAATGTGTTTTGTTCTTTTGTTTTCTTTTTCTTTCCTTCTTAAAAAGCCCAACTTTCCCTCTCTTTAAAGCCCAACCCATTAAGATTTATGGGGTAAAATGCAATTAGTGAAAACCTAAGGGGGTAAAAGTAAAAATGGGTGACACCTAAGCTCCCTAGAAGTCTCCACACACACCCACAATCCTCTTTTTCCTTCTCATTTTTCTGGACAGCAGTGGCAGCAGAACTGCAGCCAGTCCTTTCCCCTTTTTTTTTCTATTTAATTACCCCTTCAACTCCTACTATTAATATACCTACTACTACTTACTTTCCTACATTTTCCTCCTACTCTTTCTTCTCCCTTTTGCTGCCGACAGCAACAGCAAGCAATAGTTTTTTTTTTCATCCCTCTTTTTCTATACATAGATACTACTACTTAACTACTTCCAACAACTACTACTACTTCTTCAAACTACTATTATACTACTACTTGGAGCAAGAAGACAAGTAGGCTAAAGGTGAGTTTAGTTCACACTTGGCTCCATTTTTTTATATATTCTATATTCCAATTCTAATTAATTTACTACCAATTTTATTTTCCTAGAAATATTGGAGTTGATATCAAAAGGAGTTTTTTTAAAGAAGACAAAGCAAGGGTTTAAGGTGGGTGTTTTTCCTCCTTGTATGTTTTTTTAAAAAAAAAAAAAAAATTTTAGTATTTGATTGTTAGGATTATTTGATTATTAATAGTTTGTTATTAAGAAATTAAGTAGTAGTTGTTAGAATGATTGTATAGTAGTTAAATTGTAGCCAAGAAAAAGAATGGTTGTTAATAGATCATTTTGGTAAAAGGTATGGATTACTTGATGAATTAAAAATTTATAGTTTAAATTAGTAAAATTGTTGATGTTTTGTTGTAGTGATAGATTAAAAATTATCGTAAATTAAAGTATTAATAGAACACAAACGGTTGTGAATGCATGCTTTGTATGTTTGACATCGCTAAATTAGGAAGCAAAAGGAAACGAAAAGAAAAAAACGAGTAGAAAAGAAAGAAAAGTATGGTTGTCTAGATAATCATACAATTTGAATTTGTTAGTAAGATGTTAGATTATTAGTGTTATGTTGTTCAATTACTTGGTAGTTTATTATCTCTATTTAAGTGAACATAGATAACCAAATAATATAAATGCATGCTTTAAGAAAAGTTTAGAAGTTTAACGAACCTTGTGAATGAATTTTGAAGTGAGTATTTGGTTATTCACACATACATGTCTAAACGACATAATGTAGGAAAGAAGTATATATTAAACGATGTTCCTTGTTACATAAAGGAGTATTATTTGATGAATAACGATTGGTGGAATATTTCGGAAAGTTGCCATATGATTATTGCTTTTCCGAAGAGCCTTTAAAACCTAGAATTTATACTATGTAGATAAATAGTAAATTAAGAAATCCATTAGCATAATTCAACCACTAGTACTAGAATTTCCTAGAAGATTGAGATAATTGGTAAGGACAGGCACTAGTTGGGTGTTGTACTCTCCTGTCAAGGGGACACGTGCGGCGTGGTCTCGTCTGGGACACGTGCGGCGTGGTCTCGTCTGTTAATTTCTGGGATTTAGTGATAAGGACTGTATGGTGGAAGTTAGGGAATGGACCCTCCAAAACCACCTAAGGTTCTATGTTGTTTAATGCGAACAGGGAGCAGAGCGGGGCTCTAGGACTCTCGGTGGAGCAGGTGGGACCTGCAGGGTCACCTTTATGTTCGTAACAACTTTTGGGTAAGGTCCGGGAGTGGCGTAGGACCACAGGGGCCGGACGGAGTATGACCGGGGAGTGGCGTAGGACCACAGGGTCTCGGCATACATAATGGCATGACCAATAATTCTGACTGCAGCGACGGAACTAGACCGAGCGACTGCAACCTTACCAGTCACTAGATGAATGTCAGAAACAGGAAAGAGTACAAGAGTAGGATGCATGACGAGGGATTGAACCCTATTATCTGGAGAATACGAACTTGATTTGGGAAATATGTAGTATGGGATGCATATGTTTCCAAATTAAAGTTTGCATTAGAATAGGAGCATTAAGTGCATTTGTATTTGTGCATTAGGTTTAGGTCATTGACACGCACTGACATTTTTATTGCCCGTTGTTATTTTTTTTATTATTTTTATTTTTGCAGTTCATATTGTCATTTATATTACTGTTAATATCGATTGATTTGTGATAAGTGTTGAGGAGTGAAGCTCACTGTTTTTATCAGTTTACGTCAGTTGCATTCAACTGACGTGCCCACTTATCTTTAGATTGCAGGACCACCCGATATTAGACTTAACCAGTGTTGGGCATTCCTACTCAGGAAGAAAGGCATTAAGGTAAGAAAAGAAATATTTTTTATTTTTCTGAGATTTTTCTGTGTTGTGTACTCATTGAAGTAAAAGATTCTGGTTGATGTCACGAGTTACCAGTACACGGAACTCGGGGCGCTACAAGTGGTATCAGAGCTAAACTTCAGTTGTAGTACAAACACTACAGGAAATTAGACTTGGGCGCCCATTTAGGATCGGGTTTAGTTTAGAATATGGAATGATCGTCAATCATGAGGTTGCAATTTACAACTTATGATTATGATTTTGCTTCCTATATCTAAACTAATCCCTGTAAATTCTCCTTGTAGGATGGATAATGAGGGACACCAAGACGGGATGGAGGATGAAGAGGAAGAGGTATTTGAAGAAGAAGAGGAGCCTGAAGAAGAAGACCCTGAAGAGGACCCTCAGGAGCATGTGGCAAACGACATACCTCCCCTCACTCCACCCCCTGTAGACTCTCCTGATGAACCCATCGACCTAAATCCTTTTGCATCCCGAATGAGAAACCGCCTTACTGTGTCACAAGCTAGAACTCAGAATAGAATTGCCGCACTTTGGCGCCATTTTTATATGCACAAATGGAAGACGAGCCAGCTTGAAAATCAGGTTCATGATATGAAAAGCCAACTGCTCATGATGGAGAAGAAATTGAAGAAGCTTGAGAAATTCAAGGCGCGAGCATCACGGAAGATTACGAAGATGAAAATTTCTCACCAATATAAAATTGCGTGCCTTAGAGAAAGACAAGGACAAATGCAGATCCAAATAGCCCAATTACAAATACAACTAGGTCAACGTTAGGAAGGAGGCTTGGTCTAGGTTGTATGTTGCATGTTTTGTAAGGTTTCTTGTATATGTTTTGGACTGATATGCGTCTTCTGAACTCTCCCGTTTGACTTTCAACCTTTTTCTGTGACTGTTGGACTAGAAAGCAAGAATGCTAAAGTACTGTAAATTTTGGTGTATGTTTAATGATGTAAAAATAATGTTTTGGTATGAATATTTGGTATGAAAGCTTACTTGATGATTGTCATGGTTGCTATATACACTATGAATATCCCCGAAATATCATACTAACTTTTAACATAATGTAGATGTCGGGAAGCAACGTAGGAGGTGGTAATGGAAGAACAGAGGGTGAAGGTAGAGTATATCAAAGAAACAGAGGCAGCAACAGCAGAAGAACTGAAGGTGAGGGCAGTGGAGTTAATAATGCCAACATCAACATCGAGGCAGAAATTGCACGGGTATATCGCATAATGGGGACTTTTATGGAGGCCAGCCGGAATCCTGCACCTCAGCCAGGGACCCAAGAAAGGAATGCAGGCGATGACATTGCTAACCACGTCAAGATGGTGGAGTCTTTCAAGAGAATGAAACCACCGGTATTTGAAGGCCAAGCAGATCCGACAGCAGCCGACGATTGGATTCGTCAAGTGGAGACTGTGTTTGAGGTACTTAAAACGCCAGAAGAGAGCAAGGTTACCTTGGCAACTATTCTTTTGGAAAAAGACGCAGGGGTGTGGTGGCATTCAATCAAGCGGGGCATGGGTGATGGACCAATTACATGGGAGGATTTTCTAGAAGAATTCAGGCAACATTACTTTCCTCTAGATGTCCAAGAAGAAAAAGCTATGGAGTTCACCAATCTTAGGCAAGGAAGCATGACCGTAAGAGAATATGAGACAAAGTTCTCTCAGTTATCTCGATATGCACCAGAAATGATCCAGGATGAGGTGAAGAAGGCCAAAAGGTTCGAACAAGGCCTTAGGCCCGGGTTAAGGTCCAGAATGGTACCCCTTGGCATTCGAAGGTTCGACAAATTGGTGCGTAGAGCTGCAGCAACTGAATTGGATATGAATCAAAACCAACAAACTCCAGGCAAGACGGGGACATGGAACAAGGGGAAGAGGCCTGTGACTGCTACAGACATCAAGAAGCACGGTCCAATCCAAAAGAAAGCGAACACTGGTGAAGGAGTAGCCCAAAACATAAAGTGCTTTCTATGCGGCAAGCAAGGACATTACAGAAGTCAATGCCCACAAATCAAGCCCCAGAATGATGCACGAACGTGTTTCCACTGTGGAAAGGTTGGACACATCAAGACAACTTGTCCGCAACTCCAGAAAGTCAATAGCGGGCAAAACCGGAAGGAAGATGATAAGGGGAAGAAGCCCTTCCGTCAAGGGCGAGTCTTTACTCTTACTGAAAAAGAAGCGGAAGCAGATGAGGCGGAAGGAGTGATTTCGGGTATGGATAAGTAGGACGTTTGTTATGTTTTGTGGGTAAAGAAAAGAAGTTAACATGTATTCTCTTTTGTAACAGGATATGTAAATGTTAATGGGATGAAGGCTAGTATTTTGTTTGACAGTGGATCTTCTCATACTTTCGTGTCTAAAGCTTTTGCTCAAAAGTTAAATAACACTCAGCAAGCAATTCCGGATGTAGCTATGGAGGTGGCTACGCCATCAGGAGTCACTCTTGTTGCTAATAAATACTATAAAGATTGTAAGCTTCAAGTTGGAGAAGAAACTTTCAGTATCGATTTACTAGAATTGGGCTTTGTGGGAGTAGATGTAATAGTTGGAATGGATTGGATGTCGAAGCATAAGGCAACAATTGATTGTAAGGCAAAAAGGGTGATCATTGTGATATCCGGGAAACCGAAAATTGTATTCCAAGGAAAGGGGAAGAGAGGTGACATGCAAGCAACTGTAGCCAATATAAAGGTGCCAGAAGACATTAAGAAGATTTCCGTTGTACGAGATTTCCCACTGGTATTTTTGGAAGAACTACCAGGGTTACCTCCGCACAGAGATGTAGAATTCAGTATTCCACTCCAACCAGGAAGTGCACCTATATCGAAGGCACCATATCGAATGGCACCAGTGGAACAGAAAGAAGTCAAACAACAGATCGAAGAGCTATTGCAGAAGGGATTTATTAGACCCAGTGTTTCGCCCTGGGGAGCCCCAGTGCTACTTGTCAAAAAAAAGGATGGGACAATGAGAATGTGTATCGATTATCGAGAGTTGAATAAGCTCACAATTCAGAATAAGTATCCACTTCCCAGAATCGATGATTTGTTCGATCAACTTCAGGGAGCAGCCGTATTTTCAAAGATTGACTTAAGATCAGGCTACCATCAAGTTCTGGTTAAAGAGGAGGATATACCAAAAACAGCCTTTAGGACTCGACATGGCCACTACGAGTTCTTGGTAATGCCATTTGGAGTAACAAATGCTCCAGCTGTTTTTATGGATTTAATGAATCGAATTCTACGGCCATACTTGGACTCATTCGTTGTAGTCTTCATAGATGACATTCTAATATACTCAAAGACGGAGGAGGACCACGTCAGACATCTAACTGAAGTGCTGAATAAACTGCAAGAGCATAAGTTATATGCAAAGTTGTCCAAGTGTGAATTCTGGAAATATGAAGTTGCATTTCTTGGCCACATCATTTCTAAGGAGGGAGTGGCCACTGATCCACAGAAGGTCGAAGCCGTGAAAGGATGGCCCCAACCCAAGACAGTGAAAGAAGTTAGAAGCTTTTTGGGGCTGACTGGGTACTACAGGAGATTTATCCAGGACTATGCTAAGATAGCGGTACCACTTACAGGATTAACAAAGAAGAACAAAAGTTTTGAATGGAATGAAGCGTGCGAAAGGAGTTTTCAAGAACTGAAAAACCGGTTGATTTCAGCTCCAATATTGGTCTTACCACAAGCAGATAAGGAATACGTGATCTACAGTGATGCTTCACACCAGGGTCTGGGGTGCATTTTGATGCAGGAAGGAAAAGTTATCGCCTATGGTTCAAGACAGCTCCGGCCACATGAGAAAAATTACCCCACACATGATTTGGAACTGGCCGCAGTAATTTTCGCTCTAAAAATATGGCGACATTATGTCTATGGAGCAAAAGTAGAGATGTATACCGATCATAAGAGCCTAAAGTATATTTATCATCAAAAGGATCTGAACTTACGTCAGAGGCGATGGTTGGAAGTATTAGAAGACATTAGACCAGAAATCAAGTATCATCCAGGAAAGGCCAATGTGGTGGCAGATGCACTTAGTAGAAAAAGGAGTTTGGCTACATTAATCGCAACAAGGAAGGAATTGGATGAGGAGATAAGACGAGCCGGTATTGAAATAGTTACACAAGGCTTGGGTGCAATATTGGCACAATTAGAACTACAGCCAAGTTTGAAGGAACAAATTAAGAAAGGTCAGGAAGGAGATGCAGAAATTCTGGCATATAAAGAACAAGTGAATGTAGGAAAACTTCCGGAGTTCAATATAAGGGAAGGACTACTGTGGTTCGGAAGCAGATTGTGTGTTCCAAAGATAGACAATCTGAGGGAAGAAGTCATGAAGGAAGCACACACTACATTACTTACAGTCCACCCAGGAAGTACTAAAATGTATCAAGACGTGAAGCAATGCTATTGGTGGGCCGGAATGAAACGAGATATAGCAGAGTTTGTAGCCAGATGTCTCACTTGTCAAAAGGTTAAAGCAGAAAACCAGAAACCTGGAGGTTTGTTGCAGCCATTGCCCATTCCAGAATGGAAATGGGAAAATATTAGTATGGATTTCATTACCGGGTTACCCAGAAGTCCCAAAGGACATGATACTATTTGGGTTGTGGTTGACCGACTAACAAAATCAGCTCATTTCCTCCCTGTGAAGATCACGTGGTCATTAGAGAAATTAGCAGAAGTATATATTGAAGGGATAGTGAAGTTGCATGGAGTACCAATATCCATAGTTTCTGACAGGGATGCAAGGTTTACTTCGCGGTTCTGGCAGAGTTTACAAGTAGCCTTGGGTACGAGGACAGATTTTAGCACCGCTTATCACCCGCAAACAGATGGACAAACGGAAAGGGTGAATCGCGTCCTGGAAGATATGCTGAGGGCATGCGTTATGGATTTTGGAGGAAATTGGGAAAGGTATTTAGCCTTAGTAGAATTTGCCTATAACAATAGTTATCAGGCTAGTATTGGCATGGCTCCGTATGAAGCACTCTACGGAAGAAGGTGCCGAACACCTGTGTGCTGGTATGAAGTTGGAGAAAGGCAAATGTTTGGGCCCGAAATTGTGCAACAAACTTCTGAGAAGATTGAACTAATTAGGAAAAGATTGCAAATAGCTCAAAGTCGACAGAAAAGTTATGCCGACACCCGACGAAGGGAACTGGAATTTGAAGAAGGTGACTCAGTATTCCTGAAGGTTTCCCCAACTAAAGGTGTAATTAGATTTGGGAAGAAAGGTAAATTGGCCCCGAGATACATTGGACCATACAAAATCCTGAAGAGGATTGGGAAGGCGGCATACAAACTTGACTTACCAAGGGAGTTGGTCCAAGTACATGATGTGTTTCATGTCTCAATGTTGAGGAAGTACATACCTGATCCGAGTCACCAACTAACCGAAGTTCCGGAAAATCTACAGGTGGACATGACTTACGAGGAGCAGCCGGTGAAGATAATTGATCGCCAGGAGAAAGTGCTGCGAAATAAAGTAATTCCCATGGTTAAAGTGCTCTGGAAAAATCAGTTTGTTGAAGAAGCCACGTGGGAGCTGGAAAACCAGATGAAGAATATACACCCTGAGTTGTTCAATTAATTTATGTTTTCCTTGTTTATCTCTCTACCTACAGTTTAGTTCTGAGGACAGAACTATTCTAAGGAGGGAGTGATGTAATACCCCCGGTATGTAAATATTTCTTTTTTCTTTTCCTTGCAATAAAAATATATGTATGTGTTGATTTTAAATATATACATATGTGCATTGGTAATGTCAACATACACTATGGTAAGTTTCCTTACTTAATGTGTTTTGTTCTTTTGTTTTCTTTTTCTTTCCTTCTTAAAAAGCCCAACTTTCCCTCTCTTTAAAGCCCAACCCATTAAGATTTATGGGGTAAAATGCAATTAGTGAAAACCTAAGGGGGTAAAAGTAAAAATGGGTGACACCTAAGCTCCCTAGAAGTCTCCACACACACCCACAATCCTCTTTTTCCTTCTCATTTTTCTGGACAGCAGTGGCAGCAGAACTGCAGCCAGTCCTTTCCCCTTTTTTTTTCTATTTAATTACCCCTTCAACTCCTACTATTAATATACCTACTACTACTTACTTTCCTACATTTTCCTCCTACTCTTTCTTCTCCCTTTTGCTGCCGACAGCAACAGCAAGCAATAGTTTTTTTTTTCATCCCTCTTTTTCTATACATAGATACTACTACTTAACTACTTCCAACAACTACTACTACTTCTTCAAACTACTATTATACTACTACTTGGAGCAAGAAGACAAGTAGGCTAAAGGTGAGTTTAGTTCACACTTGGCTCCATTTTTTTATATATTCTATATTCCAATTCTAATTAATTTACTACCAATTTTATTTTCCTAGAAATATTGGAGTTGATATCAAAAGGAGTTTTTTTAAAGAAGACAAAGCAAGGGTTTAAGGTGGGTGTTTTTCCTCCTTGTATGTTTTTTTAAAAAAAAAAAAAAAATTTTAGTATTTGATTGTTAGGATTATTTGATTATTAATAGTTTGTTATTAAGAAATTAAGTAGTAGTTGTTAGAATGATTGTATAGTAGTTAAATTGTAGCCAAGAAAAAGAATGGTTGTTAATAGATCATTTTGGTAAAAGGTATGGATTACTTGATGAATTAAAAATTTATAGTTTAAATTAGTAAAATTGTTGATGTTTTGTTGTAGTGATAGATTAAAAATTATCGTAAATTAAAGTATTAATAGAACACAAACGGTTGTGAATGCATGCTTTGTATGTTTGACATCGCTAAATTAGGAAGCAAAAGGAAACGAAAAGAAAAAAACGAGTAGAAAAGAAAGAAAAGTATGGTTGTCTAGATAATCATACAATTTGAATTTGTTAGTAAGATGTTAGATTATTAGTGTTATGTTGTTCAATTACTTGGTAGTTTATTATCTCTATTTAAGTGAACATAGATAACCAAATAATATAAATGCATGCTTTAAGAAAAGTTATCTTAGAAAACACCTGGATGCTTTCCGCACCACGAGTCCTCCGCTCCACGATCAGCGATCCTGCAATTAGCAAACTGTGGGCACGTCAGTTGAATACAACTGACGCAACGCGGATAAAAGCCACAATCTCCAAAATCCTCAACAATCAATATTTGATGCAGAAGAAAAATGTGACAGTCAAATCACAAGTGTCGGTGTATGTCATGATCTAAATTCTAATGCACAATTCATATGCACACCATGCCCTTAATCTAATGCAAACTTGATTTGGAAACGTATGCATCCCATACTACACACTCCCCAAATCGAGTTCGTATTCTTCAGATGGTAGGGTTCAATCCCTCGCCATGCATCCTACTCTTGTACTCCTTCCTGTTCCTGACATTTATTTAGTGACTGGTAGAGCTGCAGTAAATACGGTCTATTCCGTCTACTGCATCAGATCGGTGGTCTCTCTCCACTCCCGAAAGTCGGTGATCACTCCGATCTATCGGAATCGGTGGTCTCTCTCCACTCTGCCCGGCCGGTGGTCTCTCTCCACTCCCGACAGGTTGGTGATCATCCAGCTACGCTGCAATCCTGTCGGAATCGGTGGTCCTTCTCCACACCCGGACTCTACCATAAGTTATCCGAACCTAGGGCGAATCGGCAGGGCCTTTCCCTACTCCGCCAGAGACTAAGAGTCATACTCCAGCTCATTGTTCATGTGGATAACTTAGAATATAACGTACTCATAAGGGTCCATTCCCCTAGATTTCGACATTTCTATCACTAAATCTCAGGAATTAACAGTCGAGATCACGCCGCACGTGTCCCAGACGAGACGACGCCGCACGTGTCCCCTTGACAGGTGAGTACACTTCCCAACTAGTGCCTGTCCTTATTTTATTGGTCACGCGATCCTATTATCATTGATAAAACGAGCCGGAATCGAGGTGGTTACACAAGGCTTAGGTGCGATCTTAGCACGACTTGAACTACAGCCAAGTCTGAAGGAGCAGATTAAGAAGGGTCAAGGAAGAGATGCAGAGATTCTGGCACGTAAAGAACAAGTAAATGCAGGGAAACTTCCGGAGTTCAATATAAGGGAAGGATTGTTATGGTTTGGAGACAGATTGTGCGTACCAAAGGTAGATGATTT
Source organism: Hemerocallis citrina (assembly GCA_017893485.1). Lineage (NCBI taxonomy): Eukaryota > Viridiplantae > Streptophyta > Magnoliopsida > Asparagales > Asphodelaceae > Hemerocallis > Hemerocallis citrina. The sequence continues at coordinate 296,851,779 of CM030360.1, forward strand.
GAGGGAAGAAGTCATGAAAGAAGCGCACACTACATTACTTGCAGTTCACCCGGGAAGTACCAAAATGTATCGAGATATAAAGCCTGTCTATTGGTGGGCAGGAATGAAGCGGGATATAGCCAAGTTTGTGGCTAGATGTCTCACCTGTCAAAAGATTAAAGCAGAAAACCAGAAGCCAGGAGGGTTGTTGCAGCCGTTACCCATTCCAGAATGGAAGTGGGAAAATATTAGTATGGATTTCATTACCGGGTTGCCCAGAAGTCCCAAAGGACATGATGCTATTTGGGTAGTAGTTGACCGACTGACAAAATCAGCTCATTTCCTACCTGTGAAAATTTCTTGGTCATTGGAGAAACTAGCAGAAATATATATTGAAGGGATAGTGAAGCTGCATGGAGTACCAATATCCATAGTCTCCGATCGGGATGCAAGATTTACTTCGCGATTCTGGCAAAGTCTGCAGAAGGCATTGGGGACAAGAACAGATTTCAGCACAGCTTTCCACCCACAGACAGATGGACAAACAGAAAGAGTGAACCGAGTCTTAGAAGATATGCTAAGGGCATGCATTATGGATTTCGGAGGAAATTGGGAAAAGTATTTAGCTTTGGTAGAATTCGCCTATAACAACAGCTATCAGGCTAGTATTGGTATGGCTCCGTACGAAGCACTCTATGGAAGAAGATGTCGAACACCGGTATGTTGGTACGAAGTGGGGGAAAGGCAGATGTTCGGACCAGAAATCGTGCAGCAAACTTCTGAGAAAATTGAACTAATCAGAAAAAGATTGGAAATAGCACAGAGCCGACAGAAAAGTTATGCTGACACTCGGCGAAGAGAATTAGAATTCGAAGAAGGGGACTCAGTATTTCTGAAAGTTTCACCAACCAAGGGCGTATTTAGATTTGGGAAGAGTGGTAAGTTGGCCCCAAGGTACATTGGACCATACAAAATCCTGGAGAAAATCGGAAAGACAGCATACAGATTGGACTTGCCAGCAGAACTATCCCAAGTACACAATGTATTTCATGTTTCGATGCTGAAAAAATACGTACCCGACCCGAGTCACCAACTAGTAGAAGTTCCAGAAAATCTACAAGTGGATCTTACTTATAAGGAGCAGCCTATAAGTATAGTTGATCGCCAGGACAGGGTGTTGAGGAATAAAGTAATTCCCATGGTTAAAGTGCTCTGGAAAAATCAATTTGTTGAAGAAGCCACGTGGGAGCTGGAAAGCCAGATGAAGAATATACATCCTGAATTGTTTAATTAATGTATGTTTTCTTTCCTTATCTCTCTTCCTACAGTTTAGTTCTGAGGACAGAACTGTTCTAAGGAGGGAGTGATGTAATATCCCTAGTATTGAATATATATATATATATATATATATATATATATATATATTTTTCCTTACAAAGAATATAAATGTATACATTGATTGTATGTATATGTGTATATGTACCTTATTTATGTTAATATACACTATGTCTACTTTATATAACAAGTAAACAAAAAAAAAAAAAAAAAAAAAAAAAAAGAGAGAAACAAAAACAAAAGTGAAAGAAAGAAAAGAAGCCCAACCATTTCTTTTCTTAAAGCCCAACCCAACAAGGATCCATAAAGAAGTGTAATTTAGCAAAACCTAGGGGGGTAAAAGTAAAATAGGAGGACACCTAAGCATCCTAGAAGGCTCCACACCCCTCCACCTCTCTCTTTTCTCTTCTTTTTCTGCCTGCCGACAGCAGCAGCAGCATATGCAGCTGTTTCCCCCTTTTTCTCTATAAATATTAATGCCTTTTACCACTTCCACCTACTACCTTACCATTACCTACTATAGCCTACACTATTTCTACCATTACTACTGCCCAGAATACAGCAGAATACTGCTGTAATTGCTGTCCAGTTGCTGTCCAGATTTTACAAACCTCTCTACTACTCCTACCACTCTTACTATATCACCTACTACTTCTATATCACTCTCCTACTACTCTATTACTACTATTAAGCTAAAATCCAGCAGTAAACATTGAAATCCAGCAGTAAAGAAGACTTTTTGCAGCCAAGAAGAAGCATAAGAAAGTGGGTATTTTTCCTTTTCCTCTTGATTTTTTTAAAAAAGTTATTTTTTTGACTTAGAGAGATGCTTTTATGAAGTGTAGAAGCCATGTTGGTTGAAAGTAATAATGTTATGCTAGAAGATATGTTTTTTTGAATTAGTTGCTCTCATTAATATGTTATTTAGTAGATAATAGTTATTTAGTATATAATATGCTTTTTGAATTAGTTGCTCTCATTCAATTATTTAGTATATAATTGAAAGCTTGCTTAACTAATCATGATCTAGACTTAAACTAATTAATCAATTGTTTAAAGTTAGGCTTGAATTGGTTGAAGTACTATATTATGTATGTGATAGTTACAACTTGTGTTCTATCCTAGATGATTAACCAATTGTTTGAAAGGATATATATATATATATATATATATATATACATATGTAATAATAGTAAAGAATAGGATTGTTAGTATTGAAAACTTAATTAATGGTTAGTATGGGTTAAGTAGTTGTGACCTCTTATCATAATTAAATTAGAAAATGACTACTTATAATAGTCACTTGAAGTGGTAGTGAACTTAAAAGGTTACTTAATAGTCACTTGAAGTGGTAGTGAACTTAAGTGGGAGTGATTAGGGTAACTCTTTGGTAATTCACCTAGAACCACATCACATTTAAGTTAAAGTCCTAATGAGAAGATGCACAACAATGGTATTAATGATTACCTATGTTAGGTTTTCTATAGGAATTTGTATGAGAATTTAATAGATTTAATTGTGATAACTAATGCCTAGATAATATGCTTAGTTAGCTTGTACGCAATCTATAATAATTCAAGGTGATAGAAGACTACTTGTTTGTTAGTAATACATGGTAGAGGTTGAAGAAATTCAAAGTAGAGTTAGATACTTAGTAGCCACTTAAAAAGTAAAGTGGATGGTAGTAAAGGAAAAGGATTGTAGGCATTAAAAACTTTAGTAATACAAATGGTGGTAGTATGCATAAGTGTATGCATATGGTAGTATTTGGTGCGTTAAGCGCACTAGTGTTGATATGCATATGGAAGTATTTAGTGCATTAAGTGCCCTTCGGTTATGCATATGGTGATAGTAAACACGTATTAAGTGAACTAGTTCAGTATATGTCCAATAACAAAGTATCCAGCTAAAACGACTCTTAGCTTAAACCAAGAATTGCATGGAACCCATACTTGAGCTAGATAACTTGTTGTAGGATAAGATTAACCTTTGGATCAAGGATTAAATTATCTAGTAGCCACCCATTATTAAATAGAAAATAAAGGACAACAATGATAATAGGATCGCGTGACCAATAAAATAAGGACAGGCACTAGTTGGGAAGTGTACTCACCTGTCAAGGGGACACGTGCGGCGTCGTCTCGTCTGGGACACGTGCGGCGTGATCTCGACTGTTAATTCCTGAGATTTAGTGATAGAGATGTCGAAATCTAGGGGAATGGACCCTTATGAGTACGTTATATTCTAAGTTATCCACATGAACAATGAGCTGGAGTATAACTCTTAGTCTCTGGCGGAGTAGGGAAAGGCCCTGCCGATTCGCCCTAGGTTCGGATAACTTATGGTAGAGTCCGGGTGTGGAGAAGGACCACCGATTCCGACAGGATTGCAGCGTAGCTGGATGATCACCAACCTGTCGGGAGTGGAGAGAGACCACCGGCCGGGCAGAGTGGAGAGAGACCACCGATTCCGATAGATCGGAGTGATCACCGACTTTCGGGAGTGGAGAGAGACCACCGATCTGATGCAGTAGACGGAATAGACCGTATTTACTGCAGCTCTACCAGTCACTAAATAAATGTCAGGAACAGGAAGGAGTACAAGAGTAGGATGCATGGCGAGGGATTGAACCCTACCATCTGAAGAATACGAACTCGATTTGGGGAGTGTGTAGTATGGGATGCATACGTTTCCAAATCAAGTTTGCATTAGATTAAGGGCATGGTGTGCATATGAATTGTGCATTAGAATTTAGATCATGACATACACCGACACTTGTGATTTGACTGTCACATTTTTCTTCTGCATCAAATATTGATTGTTGAGGATTTTGGAGATTGTGGCTTTTATCCGCGTTGCGTCAGTTGTATTCAACTGACGTGCCCACAGTTTGCTAATTGCAGGATCGCTGATCGTGGAGCGGAGGACTCGTGGTGCGGAAAGCATCCAGGTGTAGGATAAAGTGTCCATGTGCAATGTAAGTTTCTAATTTCCTGTAATTTTTCTGTGTTGTGTACTTATTGAAGTAAAGATTCTGGGTAAGTGTCACGAGCTCCCAGTGTGTGGATCTCGGGGCGCTACAAGTATATCTACCTTTAAGCTAAACCATCGCCTTCTTGATCATTAGTTTAAACTTACCTGGAATGCATATAGTTTGTTATAAACACTGCATGGAATTTTTTCCAACTTCAGCATCACTTTTAGATACTTGTAATAGTTATGCAAGGACATTATCATATAGGTTTTATAGAACTTACTCTAATCCAATAACCAATATGAGCATGTCTAAATACAACGGTAACGCAAGTGCATGTGTGAAGTTATCTACAATACCAATAATCTAAACATTTGTTTGTCTGAGACTCAGTTTGCAATTGAAATATATCTTATTATTATTTCAACCAAAATGAAATACATGTTCTCAAAACTCTAATCCACGCTAATTATTTCTTTTATCTCCACTTTGTCTTCTCATTGCACATTTATAAAAAAAAAATCAAAATGGATAAATAACAAATTTACATTAGCTGTCTTTCTTGAGTGGAGAGTTTGCACCATTCACTGGTAAACTCCAGTCATTCCAATCCTATATATCCAGACATATACTAAAAGTTCTTATATGTTATGCTATCCATGGTTTCTAATAACCAGTGAAGGAAACACCGCACGATAGTATTTTCTCTTATAGTAAAGAAATTAATGTTGCATATTTGCCAAGTTATTTTAGGTTGCTAGTCAGCTTATCTATCCTGCTATGATTTGGAAGTCCAAATTAAGGTCACCAAATAATCCATCTCTCACTTGCGTACACCTTAAATCAAAACCAATAAAAAACTCATCAAATAAATCACCAAATTAAATTTTTTTAAACCCAAAAATAAAACAATCATACCTCTCTGAACTTAAATCCCACGCACACACAAAATTCGAGTTAGCAAAAAACTGAGTAATCTCCTGCACACAAAAAATTAAAAATTAGAATGAGAATTCGGTTAATGAGATGAAATTAGAGTCATTGCATCGCATATAGAGGCTCTCAATTCGGTGGAGGGGAGTCGCCGATACGGAGTCGCTTGATATTCGTGCTCGATTTGGTGGATGGGAGTCACCGATACAGAATCAGCAGCGGATCAGATATCGGCGACGACCTCTTGATTGGGGTTCGACATTGGATTTGGATTTGCTTTTAGATTTTCAAATTTTCAAAATTTTAAATTTTATTTTTTTTAATAAATTTTTTAAAATTTGTATTTTTAAAAAAAAAATTTCAAAAATTTCTAATTTTCTAAACTTTCAAAATATTTGAAATTTTCAGAAAATTTCAAAATATTAGATTTTTTTTAAAAAAATATTTTTAAAAATATATGTTTTTTATTTTTTTAAAAAAAATAAAATTTTTTTTATAAGTTTTTGATTTTTTGAATTATTTTAAAAGATTTTAAATTTTTTTTTGTTTTTTAATTTGTAATTTTTTAAAAATTTTAAATTTTTTTATTTTCTTATTTTTTTTGAATAGAAGAGAGAGAGAGAGAGAGAGAGATAATTAAATGAATAAATAAGTTGTTTTGGGTAGGGAGATTTGAATTTGAGTTTTGGGAGAAAACTTTTGGGGGAAAAATGTGTTTTGTGATGTTAGATTTGAGCGTTTGATTTTGGGGAGATCGAAGGAGAGCCACTTGATAGCTTTCTCTGTATTTTATTTTATTTTATATATTATATTATATCTTAAGCTAATAGGCCTACCCCCTCTTTCCTAGAGCAAAAGTAGGAAATCACACGTGCACTCCACGTAATTTTTTATTAGCAGAATTAAATTCAAAAAACAGAACCCAAAAAACCCACGTCCCCCCCCCCCCCCCCCCCCAAAAAAAAAATCCCGCTATCCCTCGCCCAAACTCCCCGTCGCCATATGCCAACCCGCCTCTACTCTCGCTATTGCAACGTCTTCTGCCTCTACTCTCATAGTCATTGTTTGACGAAATCCAGAGAGGAGTTCGTTGAACAATGCAAAACCCACTTAGGTTCGTTCCATTTTATTTATTTATTTATTTATAATTTTCCTGATTTTCTTTTTTGCCCTCTTTTTTCTTTGCTGTATGATGATTGATTTTAGGTGAAGCATTCGATCAGGGCCTATCGCCTAGATAACTTCAGAACTCATAAATGCCAAAGCTGTTCACAACAGGTCCTCCCTCTCTTATTTCGATTTCTCATTTTTTTATTAGCATTATTATTTTTTATTTCTTTAATTTTGTGTCCCCCCCCCCCCCCCCCCCACACACACACATTTTTGGGGATGAGATTTATGTTTTTGATGAAGCTGAACAACGAGAAAGACTCAACCGAACTCAAGAATGTCACTGCTATTCACGGCAGGTACCTTTATCTTCTTTCGATTTTTTGATTTTTGATTACCATTATTATGTTTTATTTCTTTAATTTTCGTGTTCTTTTTTCAGTTTTGGGGATGAGTTTTAGGTTTTCGATGAAGTTGAACAACGAGACGGTCTCGAATGAACTCAAGAACGCCACTGTTGTTCACGGAAGGTATCTCTCTCTTTTTTTTAGATTTTTAGATTTTTTATTAGCATTATTATGTTTTATTTATTTAACTTTTGTGTTCTTTTTCCAGTTTTTTGATGAGTTTTAGGGTTTTGATGAAGTTGAACAACGAAACGGTCTCGACTGAACTCAACAACGCCACTGCTGTTCACTGCAGGTACCTCCCTATCTTCTGTGATTTCTTGATTTTTAATGGTATTATTTTGTTTTATTTCTTTAATTTTCGTGTCCTTTTCCAGTTTTGGGGATGATTTTGAGGGTTTTTTATGAAGCTGGACGATAAGATGGTTTCATTCAAACTCAAGAACGTCACTATTGCTCACAACACCATCATAGGTACCTTATCACCCTTTTTTTCTCTCTAATTTAGAATTTTGTAGTTAATATTTTTTGTTAGAATTTGTCGATAATCATTGACTTATGCGTCTGTCAAACTTATTTTAGTATGTGCAATTTGTACAGGGTATATTCTAGTGTGTGTGTGTGTGTGTGTATAAAGTGTAATAAACTACTAACTCACCTATTAGATGAACAATTGAGAATATGATAACTATAGATTAATAGTTGATGTGATTACTAAATAATTATTATGCAATTATTATCTGCTATATTATTATTTGCTCACTTAAAAACTGAACATTATAATTGCTCATCTAAAAATATACTTAGTTGCTGATAACCTTATTACTTATTAGACTAAATTTAAAACAAACTACACTAAGTTTTGGGCTAGTTTAAAAAAACCGCACTAAACTTTTTTTGTTTAAAAAAAGAACACAAAATTTCAAAAAACTCCACAGGGTTAGTTAGGGTTAGGATTGGGTTAAGGTGGGGTTTAAAAAAACTACTTTAATCTTTCATTTGTGTTTAAAAAAATCACATTCATCTTTCATTTGTGCTTAAAAAAACATCACTTAACTAAACAGATGTATAAATAAACCCCCCAAACTAACTCTAACCCTGACCCCAACCCTAACTAACCCCGTGGATTTTTTTGAAATTTTGTGTCCTTTTTTAAAACAAAATAACATAGTGCTGTTTTTTGAAACTGGCCCATAACTTAGTGTGGTTTTTTAAAAATTAGCTTTTTTTTAAACACAAATGAATAATAAAAGTGAATTTTTTAAACCCTACTCTAACCCAACCCTAACCCTAACGCTAATCTTAACTAACCCAGTAAAGTTTTTTGAAATTTTGTATCTAAACCGACCCAAAACTTTTTTTTTGATGAACCAGATAGAGTCCTGCGACTCCAGCCACACAATCAAATATATTAAACCAAGTATTTACAGGCACAATTTTACAAGATGTAAAAATAACAATCAAAATAGCCGAGTATAACCAAATAAGGACACCCGAATTAAAACAGCAAACAATACGCGAGAGCAATAGCGCAGGATCACACAGAACGGCCAAAAAGCATCGAGGTTCCGAAGAGGCTCTACGGAGAGAAACTGCAATGGAAACTGAGATGAGACTCGACGGAGAAAACTGCAACAACCAAGTAGAAGACACAGCAAACCAAACTCAAAGGAAGTCGTGGAGATGGATACGAACGAACTTGGGCAATCCTCGAACCCAAACTCAGCTCCGATCCCTGAAAGAAGACCCTCCAAACTACAACAACTCTCAGACAAGGAAGGCAATCCTAATTGAAGGCCTCCAAGCTAAAAAAGAGGGCAAACAAGGGACATCGCTACCGCGATAATGGGGCCCTCTAAAGCGAAAAAGAAACAGTGAAACCAGCGACGAGAAAGATAGAATCTGAGGAGCCACAGCCTCCCAAATGAATCATCGCAAAGAGAGCAAACACAAGAGCTTAATATCACATAACACTGACAAAAGAACAAATTAGAGCGACCAGCGAAAAGAAATGCTTAAGGTAATAGAGAGAGCAACTGTTAAAAACCAAAACAGCCCAAACTCCTATTGTTCCCGCAAGAACAATAACAAGGTGCAAACCAGACAAGATTAACAAGCATACAGCCCTAATTGACGTGGAACTATGCCAAGAGGTAATAAGTCCCATGAAAAGGTACAGCCACTACCACAATAACAATAGACAACAACACTAAAACCTCAAAAGCACCATCCTAACACCTGACTTAGAGGGAAATAAGAGCCCAAGGAGAAATGAGCATGCAGAGAACCAAAAAGGGCGACTGAGGGGGTAACAAACACCACCTGACTTGAGCGGTGTAACCAAAACCAAGCCAAAAAACAGTTCCGCTCCCATCAAAAACCCCATCCAAATCAACTTTAGCCCTGCGAGGATGAAGAAAGGAAAACATACACAGCAGTCAATACGATATGTGAACGTAAAGCTGAGAATAATAGATATTTAAATAGCGTGCAGGGTGCGAAGACAGAGAACGGCTTCATCAAGCCTATAAATGAAAAGAGCATTTCTATTCTCAGTTTTTAATGTAGAAGACCAGAATTTGAAGATTAATAAGAATTCTTCTGTAATATTTTGGATAGAGGAAGCGCAATGTTTGAATAATCTTTTATTTCTCTCCAATCAAATAATCCAAATAATAATTTGACACGAAAGATTCCACGAATTGTGGTATTTTTTGTTCGGAGGTGAAATAGACCAACAAGAGTGTAAGTTAGGAGGGATAGAGGAGACTTCCCAAGCAAGAGAGGAAATTTTCCACAAAGGGCGCGAGAAATCGCAGCCCACAAATAGGTGATCTGCATCTTCAAAAACGGTGGAGCAGAGAGGACAGGGTTGCCCCCATGCTAAGTTCCTTTTGTTAAGGATTTCAGCAGTGAGCAGTCTATTGTTGAGGCCGAGCCAAATGACTATTTTAACCTTAAGCGAGGCACAGGTATCCCAAATGAAATCAGCGAAAGGAGAGAGAGAGCCTCCAAAGTTAATGAAGTGGTAAAAAAATTTAACCGAGTAAACTCCCGCCGAGTTCCAATGCCAATATATGTTTTCTTTTGGGCGCCACTCGTAGTTGTTCAGGGAGGACAGTAGGGCGTTAAGATCGGAAGTTAATAGCGTAGGTAGACTGGTTGAGAATGGGATAAACCAGAGCCTTTGCGAGTTAATAAGGGTGAGTGAGTCTGCCACCGTGGCAAGAGGATTGGCTGCCAAACGGTAGAGAGCAGGGAAAGAAGAGGCGAGTTTGGAGTTACCAATCCACCGGTCAGACTAGAATAAGGTCTTGGATCCGCCGAAACACTGGTGGACGATGCCACATTGGAAAGCAGCTGATGCTTTCCACACCCCCTTACAGAAAGGAGATGCGTTGCGATGGGGCTTGGGTGGAAATACCCACCACCGGCCATTGGGGAAGCAGTAGGCCTTTATACTTTGAATCCAGGGAAGATGGTCAAAATTGAAGAATCTCCATAGCCATTTACCCAAAAGGGCAATGTTATGGTTTCTGAGATTCAAGACCCTTAATCCCCCAGCCTCCTTGGAGGAGCAGACCAATTTCCAGTTGCTAAGATGAGAACTCGGTTTGTGATTGGAGGAACCTGACCAGAAAAAGTTACTTCTGATTTGGTCAGTTCTCTTGATAACCCAAGAGGGGACGTAATAGAACGACATCATGTAGAGAGGGATGGACGAGAGGACCGAGTTAAGAAGGATCAGTCTACCTCCACGAGAGAGGAGCTTACCAGTCCAAACATTAAGTCTGGCTTCTATTTTATCCACCATGGGTAACCAGTCAGCTTTATGCAATTTGCCCTATCTCAAGGGAATACCCAAGTACATAATGGGAAAGGAGGCGACTGGGTAGCTAAAAAAGTTGGAGATCTCGCTTTGGCGGTTGGGCGAGCCTCTCAGCCAGAGAACTGAAGATTTTTGGAAGTTGATAGAGAGTCCCGAAATAAGTTCAAAACAGTAAAGAAGGAGTTTAAGATTGCGGAGGGAGTGGGGATTTGGTTTAGCAAAGATGATGGTGTCATACGCATATTGCAGATTAAGAACACCTTGAAAAAGGTACGATTCACCTAGTCCTTCAATGGCCTGGGCTTCCCAAGCATTGCAAAGAAGTTTACTAAAGACGTCTGCTACAAGGGAGAATAAGAGGGGCGAGAGAGGATCACCCTGTCGGAGGCCACATTTAATTTTGAATTTGTGACCTTCAGACCTATTGATGATTATGGAAGAGGTGCCAGAGTTGAGGCTAGATTTAATCCAGGCGATCCATTTGGGACCAAATCCCCTATTGATAAGGATATCAAACAGAAAATCCCAGTTGACGTTGTCATAAGCTTTTTGGAAATCGAGTTTGAGAAGAATACCTTCAGAGTTAGACCTGTGACAATGAGAAATAATTTCTTGTGCGGAAGCAACGCTATCAAGGATAAAACGGTCCTTAATAAAATCTGATTGGGCAAGATCAATGAGGGGGGTGAGCACCATGCTGAGCCTCGTGGAAAGGATTTTCATAATTATTTTGAAGGTAGTGTTGATAAGACTGATAGGCCTAAAACTGGACACTGTATGCGCTCCCAACATTTTAGGGATAAGCACGATGTGCGCATAATTGATACGATCGAAAGAAAAAACCCTGATGAAGTTCCGAGAATAAACGGAAAAGATCGTTTTTAAGGCAGTGCTAGAATTTTTGGAAGAAGAAGGCAGGGAAACCATCTGGACCTGGCGCAGAATCACTTTTTAAAACGAAAACCGCTGCCTTAATCTCCTCTAAGGTAAAAGGAGCTTCAAGGGAAGAGAGGTCCTGAGATTGCGGGCCATAAAGGTGCTGCCAATCAAGGGTAATATATAGCTTTTTGTATGAACCTATAAGGTTTTTATAGAAAGAAAGAAAAGAAAGATGGATCTCTTCATCGGTAGAAAGGTTGACACGGTTGTTAGAGATCGAGGAGATGTGATTACAACCTTGTCTGTGGGACGCAAAGTTATAAAAAAAGCGAAGTTGCCGTCACCTTCCTTTAACCATCTAACTCTTGCTCTTTGAGCCCATTTGATGTGGTCCTGGAAGAGAATGTCAGCGTAGTCCAGCTTACAGGAATTCCGTTCGGCACGGGCTGAGTCCGAACGGACTGACCCAAAACTTAATATGGTTTTTTATTAAAATTTAGCCTACTTATGCTTGACCAAAAAAACAAAAACTCTCGTTCTCTCTCTCACCAACTCTCGTTAAAAAAAAAACCCCTAAATCAGGAAAAAACCCTAGGGGCGGCGGCGGCCACCGTCCATGCCGCCGCCCCACCCGTCGTCCCCTCCCGACCCTCTCCTCCCTTCATGAAGACCTCCACGACGGGCGCCGCCATCCTCTCCTCTACGGCGCATCATCGAGATCACATTCCTGGGCGGCTTCTCCACGTCGAGTCGATCCAGTGGCGGGGAGGCCTTGCCGGCGGTGATGCGGCGAGGCATGGCCTACAACCCCCGCGCTGCCATCCTCTCCTCCACTGCGCGTCGTCGAGACCACATTCCTAGGCGGCTTCTCCACAACCCCCCCTCCCCCCCCGATCTGTGTTGCCCAGTTGTCGGTGATTCGGCTTAGGGCTGTGCCACCTACTGTGCGCATACCCCCCGACCCAGATCTGTTTTGCCCAGAGGCCGGTGATTCGGCATGGGGCTGTGCTTGCTTTTGTTGTGGTTGCGGGTGTGAAGCATGTAGTATTGTGCGATTGTGCGATTGTGGGGTTGGAATCGATGTGGTCCCTCCGTTTGCTACATTTGCCTGGATGTATGCGCGCTTACCACCATGTCCACGCTCTCGGGGCCAATCATGGCGATCTGCGAGGGTTGGTAGCGCGTGTGAAGATGTCGGGAATTAGGCTGGCCTGCACGTTTATGGAGCTTGGGCCCAAAGACGGGGTCCCTCCGTGATGTGCGCCCACTTGTCTCATTTCAAGTGTGTGAGGTCGGTGTTTTGGTTCGGGGCCCATGGGACCAGGCCGGTAGTGGGTTTGTGTTGGGAGTGAGGGGGTGTGAGGTTGGAGTATGGTTGGTCTGGAGTGTACTGCGATGTCGCCGGTGCAATCTTCACAGCGTCTACTGTCAGATTATTGAGCTTCCTCTAGCTTAGGCCACTGGCTCGAGACAACGTTGCTTCTTCCCTCCGTTTGGGAGTTTGAGTCGAGATAAGTCTGTGTGGTGAGAAATCGCCGGAGAGAGCTTGTGCATGAGAGAGGTGAAGATATCCTCTCCACGGCTCTTTCCTGAAGCGTGGTGTTTGGTGGGGTGAGCGAGATAGTTGTTTGGTGAGAAATCGCCTGAGAAAGCAAATCGTGTGAAAGGTAAAGGTATCCTCTTCACGGCTTTCTTTCTGGTAGTAGCTGTGGGAGCGACTGACACGTTTGTAGGATGAGTGGTGGAGATGGTGAGTGGGTGCGATCGCAGTGCAGGTGTCGTGGGGTCAGTTTTCGACCTGCGGGGCTTGGGCCCAAAGATGGGGTCCCTCGAGCGAGGTGAAGGCAGGGATCAACGGGTGAAAAATCCTGCCAGACGTGTTTCAGGTGGGTGTGCATGTGCCTTGGAGATATTGTACGAAGCTAACTGACGTACTTACATTTAGCTGGTCGAGATGGTTTGTCGGCCTATCCTCCAGGGTTGTTGGAGGGAGTTATTGTTTGTACGCGTCATATTGCTTCATGTATATTTTATTTTCTGTTAGTAGGTTGTACTTGAGCCCAGTACTATGAGTTTGTTTTCTTAAACTCTTTGTAATGAAACAGGGTAGCCGTATTCCCCCTTTTCCCTCAAATAAAATAAAAAATAAAATAAAAAATAAAATTAGCCTACTTATTATATATCTTAGCCACCACCCTCATCTTTTCTTTTCTCTCTCCTCTCTCTTTCTGAAAAATCCAATCCAGAGAAACGCATTTCCCCATCAGAGTATCTCTCTAATCCAATCCAGAAAAGCATTTCCTCAGAGAATCTCTCTCCTCCACTTTCTCACCCACAACATTTCTTCCACCACCTCTACTTCTCCCTCTCTTCTCTTAACTTCCAAAATCCCAAACCCCAAGTAAAATAAACAACCCCCTCATGTACCCAACAACACCATGACCATGCCCATCTCTCCAATCACAGATGAACCCAACACCATCCGCCTCCTCTCCTCCCCTCTCCCTTTCCCTCTCCCTCTCCCTCTCACCCCTCAAAACCCATCTTCCTCTTCTCTCTTCTTCAAGCCCTCAAACCCCATCTTCTCCTGTGCTCTCAGGAGCTCAAAGTTCCAATCTTTATGCAATCAGTTCAACAGGTTTGTGAGGACTCACTGCGATAGGAACCAGATTGGGTTGGGGTTTGCCTCTCTTGGGGTTTCGTCGCCGAGTGATGAGACTTGTTCGGTGGAAGGAGAGGAGGATGGGCATGGCCATGGTGGCTGGTGATGTTGTTGCGGATGATGATGGTGGGGGTTTGCCTGTCAATGGGTTGGGAGTTGGGCCGGTCAAGAAAGTTTTGATCTTGATGAGTGATACTGGCGGGGGCCACAGGGCTTCCGCCGAGGCCATTAAGGCTGCGTTCAATCAGGAGTTTGGGGATGAGTATCAGGTTGTGATTCTTTTTATGTGCGTGCTCATGTTGGTTTTAACTTTGTTCTCACATCACATGTCATGTCTTCTATAGGTTTAACAATTATTATATTTTTGGTGTATATTTTAGGGCTTAATGAGATGTTTAATACGGCGTTGATGCTGAAAAAGCTTTGATTTTGATAAGCACTTTGATTACATTGCACCTTAAATTTGTGTGATTTCTTACTGGGTTTGTTGCTTTAGTTGCCTTCTGATGGTGAGCGCTTTTGTACCAACTCTTTGGTTTTGGCAAAGTGAATTACCCCCCTTCCCAATAAACGTTGTTAAGACGGTGTCTTTTGTCTATTAACAATTATCATAATCTAGTCTTTTTGTTTCATTAGCTACAATTTTATTTTATTTTTGAGAGCATCCACTAGTTACATGTTATCAATCTTCATAATTGACATCAGTGTGGCTTCCTGTTGTGCACTTATTTCTTAGAGATACAATCATTTCTCTGTGATGATTTAGTCTGAAACATATTAATAGGGTTTGTTTATGTTTTTATTTGATGTTGTAGCTGATAAAGCTATGATTTTGATATGCATACGGAGTATATGCGAATCAAGTGTTTCCTAAGTTTATCAGTTGTTAATGTTATATTTTTAATATGTACTTCTTGAAGAATTGTGTCTTGATGTTGATCTTATGCAACCATATATTTATCATTGTTGGTTTGGTGAATTGTGCTTGGACAATTTTGCAGGTATTTTGCTAGAGATTTCTTACTCACTTTGTGTTTTTTGTTGGCGTTGTGAATTTTTGTGCTTTAGGTATTTGTAACTGATCTATGGACTGATCACACTCCTTGGCCATTTAACCAATTGCCGAGGAGCTACAACTTCTTGGTGAAACATGGAGCATTGTGGAGAATGACTTACTATGGAACTGCTCCAAGATTAATGCATCAACCCCATTTTGCAGCAACGTCCGCCCTTATAGCTAGGTAAGCACATCCTTTCACTTTGTTTAATAATTTCCCATGGATTACACAATTGGTTCCATTTGCTTTATAGCAGTGTTGTAGAAAGTGGAGTAAAAGGGGAGCAAGGTTTTGGGACTTTAGCTTAGCAGCAAAAAACAGCATAACTATTTCAAAGACAATAAATAACTGAATAATTTATGATACATAATAATAAATCTAGAATATGCAACAAAGAAAAAAATGTAACAAAAACGCATAACTAATAGATCAACTGGAAGAATTTACTGTAATGTTTGATATATATGTAAATTCCTCTAAACTCTTGCAAGGTTTTCTTTGGACCATTTGTAAGATGTTTTTTTTCCTTGGGAACAAGGCCGTGGCCACACATCTACACCCTACCCATGCTCACTCTTTTCCAATAATAAAGGGATTGGTGTAAGCAGGACTTAACCTCCCAACCACTCTCTCTCTGGCAGAGACGATTGCTTACCACTGGACCCTAGTGGCACTCCCGCCTTATCTAATGATTTACTCTTTCCCATCCACCTAATGGAAATCGTTAAGTGTTGGGTTCATTAAGTGAAAATTGTTGTCAGTGGAGC
Source organism: Hemerocallis citrina (assembly GCA_017893485.1). Taxonomy (NCBI): domain Eukaryota; kingdom Viridiplantae; phylum Streptophyta; class Magnoliopsida; order Asparagales; family Asphodelaceae; genus Hemerocallis; species Hemerocallis citrina. Next base: position 296,867,712 of record CM030360.1, read on the forward strand.
TGCTTGCTGTATAACTTTACCATTCAGTATAAAATCTTATCATCATGCTGTAATTATGCAATCATGGGGCACCTCTCCAAAATCTCACTCCCTAGGCTAAATGCACATGGAACGTGGAAGTATCCAATGAAGAGGCCAGATGATGGTTTGTCAGCTAAGAGATACTGGCACGACACCACAATTTCTTTTAATGTAGATACGTGGACATGACAAAGTAATATCAAATTATACATTTAAAAAGACCACCAAATTCATAGAAACTCATAATTTTGCATGCAAAATTGAGTATATATATTTCTGCTAGTATGATAAATTTCTGTGTGGTCGACAACTTTTTGCGTTAGCTACAAATTGAATACACATTCTACTGTGATTTTATATAATGAAAGGATTGAGTTTTCAACTTTCTATAGATAACCTAATATTTCTCACTTAATTTAAAAAAAAAGTTAAGCACATTTTAAACATAGATCTGTAACACCCCGTACTTAAGCGGGTATATATAATATTATATATAGAATTATATATATATATATATATATATATATATATATATATATATATATATATATATATATATATATATATATATATATATATATAACAAATAATTAAAAGAGATGAGATGGAATATTAATGTTGGCCTATAATAGGATCCTATGGGATTATGATCAAAGGGATTGATGATGGGCCTATAAGATGTTCTATGGGGCTATGGCTGTTATGTGCATGAAAAATGAGTGTGCATGCAGGGCTTGATGGTGACGTGCTTGGCTAGGGGATTAGTCCCATATCGGAAATCAAGTGGGGTGAGAGAAGTATATATTAGGAACCAAATGAGAAAGGTTCACCTAATGGGTATACCCATCTTTTGATGGTGCCTGTGGTGGGCGTGGCTAGAGTTTTGTGTCCGTTCTTTCGTGTGCGCGCACGTGTAGCCGCGTGTGCAGCTGAGCCGGGTTCCGGGCGTTACAAGATCAAAAGCTAATACCAATTTTCCATTTACATATAGACTTTAATACATAAAAGGCAAGGGCACAATATAGTTTAATATGTTACGAGTTTGAAGAAGTTTTTAGAAATTACAGAACTTTGTGTCAAACAAGTGTATGCTTTAAAACTTATTATCAAATAAAATTGTCGACACATGTGAGAAGTGTTAGAACTTTAGGAGTGTCCATGGAGTGTGTATGTCTTACACGTGAATGCCTTCACAATAGATGTGTTTGTCCTCTATAGTTTGTAAGTTGAGGGCATAGTTTTCATTAAATTAAAGGGTCTATAGAAGTTGAAGGAAAGTAGGCTTAATTTTTTAGTTAGAATTTTGAAGCAAACATGGCAATCAATTTTTCTTTTCATTTCCTTCCTTTCATAATTCTATTATCACTGTCGCCTTGTCTTCATTTTCAAGTGAAGGAACAACATGGAATACCCTAATCAATTTTCAGTTGAAATACTTCCAAAGGAGATCTCTCCCACTATCCTGAGAGAGTGCTCATTCTGAAGTCACGATGAATGGATGATTCTCAGATTCTGGTTGAGGTGTTCAAATTTTTGGTTTGATTAGAAAATGTAAGTAATACTTTTGCAGGTTTTCGCTTGCAAGCAAGCAGAGAAAGAAAATTCATTAGATACATTTTTCTTTAATTTTAACTTATACGAAGCTAAGGGTAGAAATTGGTTGAGTTTATTGGAGAAGAAGATGTTTAGTTGAATTGAAGGAGAAGGCAGAAGATGGAAACTATTTTAGAGGTCTATATAATGTATCAAATGTTTTATCCGAATTTCCTTCCTACACAAAGTGTTTAACTGGTTTGTTTGGAAATGGCACATAAATAGAGGCCCAATCGGACCAAATTCTTAAAGCACATTTCAGTATGTTCAGTGAAGTTATTATTTAGCTAGAAGCGGAAATTATATTAATTAGAGCATCCACTTTCGTTGGCTAAAGCTATTCTATTTTTAGCAATGGCATTTTAGCTTTTAGGAACGGTCGCTGCCATCGTTATTTCTAAAATTTGAAACAGTATTGTGTTGGACGGATCTTGTTCATCCGTCTAACGTTTTTTTAATTTTTTTTTATTAAAAAATGAGTAGACGGATCTTCATCCTCCGTTTGAGAGAAAAAAAAAAGGAAAATGGTGAATTGTGTCGGACGGTGCTTCATCCTCCATCTCCCTATAATTTTTTTTTTATTTACGATAATTTCGTTAACAAAAAAATAAATAAATTCAAATGAACAGTGCCAGACGGATGATCTTCATCTGTCTGGCCTGTGTATGGTTTTTTTTTGTTTTTTGTTTCTTTCAGCGAGCCGAAATGACGACCATACCCTTACTTCATTACATCGGAATAGTGTTTAGGGGGTAAAAGGGTAAATATGTTTGGTGAATAACGTCTCACACTTTCACATTTATTTTTTTTGGGGCTACCGTATCATCACTGTATAGTGTTTAGCAATAGTGTTCAGGGGCTAGTGTATTATCACTTTCACATTTATTTATTAAACTTTACCTATTTAATAAATATATTTTATATATTAAAAATGAAATCCACGAATAGACGGAACAACTTCAACCGTCTTTCAAATTTTTTTTAAAAATCGAACGAGACGGATGATCGTCATTCGTCCCTTTCGTCAAACGGATGAACATCTACCGTCTCCTATATTTAGCAATTGTCCAAACCCTCTCCTAACTTTAGCAAGCTACTCTGCGTTCCTATCCTAAATTTTGAGTTTTTAGCGAACGACTGCAATGCGTTTTTCTAAAGCCATTTCTAATTTTTGAGTTTTTAGCCAACGAGGATGCTCTTACACAGAGAAAGAAGGATATAAATCAATTAATGAGGATATGAGATACTGTTGTACATGGTGTTTTGTCTCCCTTATCGAGTTGAGAGTAGACCTAATTACCGTTGTGCAATTTGACCTGGACTGTGAATAAAGAACAGTAATATTTCAGTAATCATTTATCAATAAATTTCACAAAGTAAACTATTTTGGATGCTCACTAGATCTGTAGGTGCCATTCAACGTGTGTGTGATCCTTGCTTACACCATTCTTACCATCAGCCATCTTCATAATTTAGTTGTAAAGAAGTCTGCTATGCACATAAATTTCATAATGGAAGAAAAAATCTAATTCATGGAAGTAATACGCCCGTGCAGCCCCACACACACACCACATTTTGACGACAATAATTATGGAAGTATTAGACTGTAAATTATATCTAATGTAAATTAGTGGATTTGAATTTGTTGTTATTTGATTATGTGAAAAAACGGTTTACTTAGAGTTTCTTGTAGCTAGATAGGAGGGAGAGAGAGGGAGGTAGAATTAACAAAGTATGTTGTAATTGGATAAAGGGAAAGATTTGGAATAGAAAGGAATGTGTAGCAAGAAAATAGGAGGCTTTAGTTAATTTTTTTTGTTTTAAAAAATTAATAAAAACATTCTGAACTAAGAAGATACTATAATTTACGTATCTAAAGTTTTTATTTCCTATATATTATTCAGTTATAGGGAAAAGTTACAGACAGAAACTATGGAACATTCGTCAACCTCATACTTCTAATAGGAGTATACATTGTGCAAGAAATATCTTCATACGTTGTTCCAGGTCGCAGATGTGATTGACTTGTAATTGTCTTATTAAAGGAAAGTAGTCTTCTTTCTTCACCTTTTGCAGCTTTTATATTGATATTAACATATTTGGTGGGTCAAATTTATTTTATACTTGCTGAAATTGATATTATACTGAGGAGAAATGATAGCATGTCACTCAAAATGCAACTCTATTTGCAACTTTCTCACATGATTGGTCCATGCATTATTTTTAAAGAAAAAAAATAAAAGTCTAATTAGTTGGGACCACTTACTTTTCGTAAGTGGACAAATCATAGAGAGTTGCAAATGAAGTTGTACATTTGGAGAGGCATGCTATCATTTCCCTTATACTGAGAGGACTATGAGAGGCCAGCTCACCTCTGAATCAAGAGGCCGTTGGCTATAACCTAGAATTTTATTTTTTACATGTTTATACAGAGAGGTTGCTAAAGGATTGATGAAATACCAGCCAGATATTATTATCAGTGTGCATCCTCTTATGCAGCATGTTCCTCTTCGAATCCTAAAGGCGAAGGGTCTCCTTCAAAAGATCGTATTTACCACAGTTGTCACCGATCTTAGCACTTGCCATCCAACTTGGTACAATAAGTGCTAAACTCTCTATGATTATAAAGCATATTTTGGCTGTTTCTATTTTATGCACTGTTTGCTTTTTTATTTTCTCAGTTTTTGGTATAAAAAAAATCGCACTTTTGTGATCCATAGATACTAAGGTCCCTCTGTCCGTTGTATTTATTAAATAGAACTCTTTTCTAATCTATACTTGATTAGATCTCCGAAAGGTGTTCCGAAGCTGGCCCTATGCCTATTATGTGTGACACAACCTATTAGATGCACATGCAATGCACAATTTTTCCTTCTGCACAGAGTGGGATCAGTGATTTATAGACATCATTAATTGCGCTGAATTAATGACCTCCCTGTTGGTTAAAATTTGTTTTAAGAATCGTATGGAAATAAATCTAACAATATAGAGTAAATTTTGTGCTTTGGATTTGCTCATAAATCTAGCGAGTTCTAATTAGAATTTGAAAGTATTCAGTTCGACTAATTTTTGTTAATTCATATTTGCGTCAGGTTCCATAAGCTTGTAACGAGATGTTATTGCCCCTCTACTGAGGTGGCAAAGAGGGCTTTGAAAGCCGGACTAAAGCCTTCACAAACTAAGGTCTATGGTCTTCCAGTTCGTCCTTCGTTTGTCAAACCTGTCCGACCAAAGGTAACCTCCTTTTTTCGCTGTTGGTCTCCTTATTTCTAACTCTTCATTCAGTTTCCTATCTTATTGAATAGGATGAGTTGAGAAGGGAGCTAGGAATGGATGAAGATCTACCTGCTGTTCTATTGATGGGGGGAGGTGAAGGCATGGGTCCCATTGAAGCTACTGCACGTGCTCTTGGGAATTCATTATATGATGAATACAATGGAGAACCTATAGGACAAATGCTTGTTATTTGCGGTCGCAATAAAAAGCTTGCTAATAGACTGCTTCAAATTGACTGGAAGATCCCTGTTCAGGTATTTCAGTTCATTAGTTGCTTATAGATTCTTCTTTTCAAGAAGTGCCTGTGCTCGATAAAGTTCTTTCTGTTGTTTAAGTCAACTGGCATTATGGGTTAGTCTTTCGAGTTCGGATTAGGTGCTATCTAGATAGAACAAGATTTATTTCTATCTAGCATGGATGTTTGACAAGTGTATTGACTACTTGTAGAAAAGTGGTATTTAAATCACTACTAAAAAAGTGACATTAAGAAATACACTTTCCCAATTTAGGGATTTCTGTTTTTTTGTTGTTTCCTACTTTTGAGAGAATTTTGATTTATTTGAATTAAAATAAAAAACTCAACACTCCAATTATATATCTATATAATAAAACACAAAGAAAGCTATCAAGTGGCTCCCCTTCAATCCCCCCAAAATTGAAGGCCCAGATCTAAACTCACAAAACACATTTTTCCTCCCAAAGTTTTCCCCCAAAACTCAAATTCAAATCCCTCCCAAAACAACTCCTTTATTTATTTAATTATTTATCTCTCTCTCTCTCTCTCTCTCTATATATATATATATATATATAAAATAAAACACAAAGAAAGCTATCAAGTGGCTTTCCTTCAATCCCCCCAAAAATCAAAGGCCCAGATCTAACCTTACAAAACATATTTTCCCTCCAAAAATTCCCCCCAAAATTCAAATTCAAATCTTCCACCCAAAATAACTCCTATATATTTTATTTTTTTTTCTCTCTCTCTCCCTCTTCTATTCAAAAAATTAAGAAAATAAAAATTTTAAAATTTTTAAAATATTAAAAAAATAAAAAATTTAAAAATTTAAAAACATAAAAAATAATTCAAAAAAATCAAAAAAATCATATAATATGTTTTTTGCTCTATGTTTGCTACTTCAATTTATTTGCTGGACCTCCAAAACTATTTTATATGATAAAACAAGGTGCACCGTTCCGAAAACGTGTCGTAGGCACGTGTCAACGGGCAAACCTAGTGTATATATACATATATATACGTATATATACGTATATATACGTATATATATGTACGTATATATATATATATATATATATATATATATATATATATATATATATATATATATATATATATATATATATATATATATATGGAAACATGGACTTTTATACGCCAATTCATAATTATTTTTCAACATATACTAATGAAAACATGGACTTTTATTTACAACTAATTATTGTCATACTATTCAAACTTGAGCTATATAATTGTTGATTTACTGTTTACAAGGCTTTTCATATGCTGTATCGTTCTGAAGACGTGCCGTAGGCACGTGCCCACGGGCAAATCTAGTCTATATAATAAAACACAAAGAAAGCTATTAAGTGGCTCTCCTTCAATCCCCTCAAAATCAAATGCCCAAATCTAATCTTACAAAACACATTTACCCCCCCAAAATTTCAAATCTCTCCCCAAAAAAAACAACTCATTTATTTATTTAATTATTTCTCTCTCTCTCTCTCTCTCATTCTCTCTCTATTTACTCAGCAATTTAGATTTTCAGATTTTTTATGTTTTTTTATTGTTCATGTTACATTGAAAATAGTAAATATCTCTTCAATAGTTAAATTTCATCATTTTAAGTTCTAAGAAGTTGGATTTTATACCCTCATTTATAATTAATTTTCAACATATACTAATGGAAACATGGACTTTTATTTACAACTAATTATTGTCATACTATTCAAACTTGAGCTACATAATTGTTCTTTTACTGTTTACAAGGCTTTTCATATGCTGTATCGTTCCGAAAACGTGCCATCAATTCCCATAGGATCATCCTATAGGTCACCATCAACCACTCATCTCTTTTTCCTTCTTTCTTTTCTCCACGTCATCACTTCTTCCATTCCTTCCATTCTTTCTATTATATATATATATATATATATATATTATATATCTCTATATAATATTATATATATACCGGGTGTTACACACACCCCTCCTTAAGAACTCAGCGTTCTTGCTGAGCCCAGACTTATAACTTGATTCAGGATCCCTTTCTAGCCGATGTGGAGAGGATTACCCTGATTCTGCTAGTTGTACAGTCCCCTACCCGGGCGACCTGTCCCAACCTAGCTCTCTCTCAAGCGTACATCTTGCACACACTCGGTGTCGAAAGTCGGCTCTGATACCATTTGTAACGTCCCGAGCCCGGCTCAGCTGCGCACGCGGCTACACGTGCGCACATGCGAAAGAACGGACACAAAACTCTAGCCACGCCCACCACAGGCTGCCTCAAAAGGGTGGTTAACCGTTGGGTACCCTTATCATTGGCAATTCCTAATATATTCTCTTTTTCTCTCCTTCATGGCCGATATGGGACTATTACTCCCCAGGTCAACCGGTCAAAGCACACCCCAGCACACACTCATCCATTCTTTCATTTAATACCCCATCTATAGCCCCATAGATCATCTCATAGGCTCACCACACCATCAATTCCCACAGGATCATCCTATAGGTCACCATCAACCACTCATCTCTTTTTCCTTCTTTCTTTTCTCCACGTCATCACTTCTTCCATTCCTTCCATTCTTTCTATATATATATATATTATATCTCTATATAATATTATATATATACCGGGTGTTACATGTTGTGTCAAAGTCGCTGGTGACAAAATCATGCAGTGGTTTTGACTTGTGAGGCCATTGCGTTCTTTCCACTAGATTTGGAGTGTGTGGATGGGTGGGTGCGCGGGTGGGTGGGGGGGGGGCATCATGGGGATGAAGAATTGGGATACTCTTCCTTATAATGAGAGCTGTTTTTTGTTATGGGTTAAAAAAACCCATTAATCAGTCCTATGTAGAACCCAAATCAAACTAATCATCCAAACTTTCCTAAGGTTTAGTGTTTGTATATTGACACACTATAGATCTTTGATATTGATATTGATATGTTCACCATTAAACAAATTGGGACATATGTATTGGATTTTGGTTGTGGCTACCTCTCGAAAACAACAATTTTAGCGAACATTTAATTTGTAAATAGTCCTCTCTTTTTTTAGCGCACCTTTATAATATGAAGCATGGACATAAAACACGCCGACATGGGAATTTTTTGTTTAAGTGCTTAGAATATCAAGGCGTGAGTCGGATGCGTGTCGTGCACATGCACCAATGCGTGGGTATTCGACAAAGTTTCCAAATAGAAGTGTCAGTTCTTCAGTCTTCTATATCTAAAGTGAGCACAAATTATCTGTGATGGTTAAGATATCTCGTCAATTCAAGTACCCTTTTGTAAATTAAACATCCCTAACTTTAGTACTGGAGAGCTGTGTTGTTAAAACTAGATTGGACTGGGTTCGACCTGAACTGAGCTATGTACCGGTCTGGGTTTACATAAAGCTGGACTTGTGGCGAAAATCGGATAGACTGGCTGAACCGGCAGGTTTTCCATTGAACCAAGACGAACCGGGTTTAATTCGATCTGGAAGTCGGGATTCGAACCTGTGCCTCATAGAATCCATATTGTATAAACTAGCCACCTATGTAGTACGGACACGGGTACGAGATACGGGTACGACACGACTCGGGTATGCGGATACGTGATTTTTCAAAATTTTAGGATACAGATATGTTTTTGGGTACGTTGAATATAAAAATAATAAATTTAATATATATTATGTTAAAAAAATACAAAATTTTAAAAAATTATAGTAACTAGAAAAATGATTGTAATCTGGAAATTGTAAATGTAATCATTCATCCATTTTGCACATATGACATCTTTGCTTTCTGTTGGTGGGAGCTTCAAAGATGAGAATGAAAAAGTCCTATAGATTAACAATTAAAAACATTCAAGAACATAAGAATGGGTAGAAATTTAACTTATTAACATAATGTTAAGCAACTTAATAGTGAATATCATTACCAAAATCAACACATCACAAAATATTTCATTCATACAAGATCAAAGTTCAATACAAATATCACTAGTTCACTACAGATATTCTCCATCCATGTGTCTCTAATTGGTTGCAACAACCTCTCAACATTAGCCCTCTCTCTTTGTATGAGAGTTGTCCTTAACATATTGTACCCTGGTGGAATATAATCCGCAAGTGCATTGTTGGCGGCAAAAGTATAAGAACTCGCAGAGTATGGATTCCTTGCTAGGTTAAATGGCAACCCTCCCGTGTAAAACATTCTTGCAATCTCTCCACACAATTGATCTCACGCCGCTACGTTAGATGCCTTTCCGATTGCACTACTTGGGCCACTATTATTTGTCTCTCCTCTTCAAATTGAAGCTACTAGCAACAAACATACTAGCGGTCACCGAACCACTAGAAGATGATTGTGACAATGATACTCTCTTTGTAGCTTTTTCAGCTATTTTAACCTTCGATTGTTCATCCGCATTTTGCATTTCTACAAGCTCATTCATGCGTCGATTCCGTGCCCTTGTATTTTCAACAAGTGGCCTCTAACCCTTGTATGTGAGCTACTATAACTCTTCTTACAAAACTACATTCCCACCTCACATTTTCACGCCCACTCGGATTCTTTTCCAACTTTGTGACATATTTCCATAGAGGGTTGTTTGGATCTTCCTCATTAGGATGTGTATTACTCGCACCCTGTAGAAGTCATTTCAAAGTAAATCTATAATAAAAGTGCAAAAGTATCACAATTTATAAGAGAGAAAAGACTAACAATTAACAATCAATCAACCATCTAACAATTAACAGTAAGAAAACTATCTAACTATCAAACAAGCTAACAATTAATAGTAAGAAGAATTAGAATGGACACTTAATCCTAAATCCAATTAAACTCATTCCTAGATTCAATTGACAGTGAAAACAGTGAATCCTAATCAATTAACAAAGTTTTTATTCTAAATCAATTGACACTTAACATTGAACTCCTTCCAATTCCATATTTCTCATTCATTCTAGTTAACTCAATATTTCATATTTCCCATTCATTCACATAATCTCATCTAATTTGTATACAGGAGGAAGAAGATCAAACCTTGGGGGAGAGAGAGAGATGATCGATCGGTGCTTGGGAGAGAGGAAGAGGCACGGTGGTCGCCTCGTTGGTCGACGGTCGAGGTTGAGGGGAGAGAGAAAGAGGAAGACTGGAAGAGGCACACAACACTGAGTTGGGGGGAGAGAGAGTATCGATCGGTGCTTGGGAGAGAGGAAGAGGCACGATGGTTGGTCGACAGAGGCGACGAAGGGGAGAGAGAGAGAGAAGGCACGCGACGGAGGCGATTGGGATTACGGGTTTTTTTTAGAGAAAGAGGGATCGAGCGATGAAGAAAGATAAGAGAGAGATGGAGCGATCTGTAAAATGAGAGAGAGAGAGAGAGAGAGAGAGAGTATGTATTTTTTTTTTTAACAATAAAATGCTAACGGGCGCACCCCAAACGAACCCAAGGCGCACCCGCTCTCACCCGAAACGTAGCCGCTTCATTTTTTTATTATTATTATTTAAATAGGCGGATACACACCCGATACGTACCTGGAGCGTATCGGAGCGTACCCGACCCGGATACGTACCCGATACTGGTACGGAGCGGGTTTTTGAGTACCCGTGCTTCATAGCTAACCACTGTGCCTGTGGTTGAAGTTTATTAGTAAACTTACAGTTATATCTATTAACCATGGTTAGATAAAAGTGACCTCTCCTCACACTGATCCCGGTCCAACCATCATGGAACCCGGTTGAACCGGATGAAAACCGGACCGGCCATCTTTTCGGTTTGGTGGCCGGTTTGGTTTTTATAACATTGCTGGAGACTGTCTTTTTTCTGTATTTCTTTTCTTCGTATTTGTATTTGAAAATTTTGTGTGTTCCTTGTGAATCAATACAAATTAGAAATTAACCAGCTGCATTTCATAAATAATAACTAGGTGAAGGGTTTTGTTACTAAGATGGAAGAATGCATGGGTGCTTGTGACTGCATTATTACCAAGGTAGACTTTCTATATATCTATTCAGAATTATTTCTTTTGGTATCGTTCTTATAATAGTTACACATATGTGCACAATTTTCTTTATGCAGGCAGGTCCAGGGACTATTGCAGAAGCCATGATCTGTGGTCTTCCTATTATTCTAAATGGTTACATTGCTGGCCAGGTACCTTTTCATATATCTCCTATATTATACTACCTATTTACAAGAATGTATATGTATGCACAACTTCGGGCGGGTACAAGTCTGGGGACAGGTTGGGCAGGTTTGGTTTAGGTCCGTGCAGGTTTCATTCTTTTGCAAATCCATCCATAGTCATTGAAAATTTGGGCATACTTTCATGTATAAAAGAATCTATGATATTCGGGTCTGGTTGGATTTGGGCAAATCCCTATGACATCTTATGAGCATTTGTTTAGATGTTTAGCCATTTTCCTAGAAATTTTATCCCTCGTATTTCTTTCTCTTCAACACGAATCTCTGATTTTTCTAATTTTTATGATGAGTACTTTGTATTTCTTTTAGATATTGTTTCCAATGGTGCAATAGTTAGTTGATTTTTTCCCCTTTTCTTTTTTTAGAATAACCCAAACATGTATATTTTTTGTTGGATGTTTCCGAAGACACCCAAATGTGAACATGTTGATAAAGATCTGCTTATTTCAAAAACTGAACATATTGCTGGTGTGAAGTGTTCCAGCGTTCCATTCGAACATTACGAGATGGATCAACTTTTGAATAATCTTGGGAAAACAAGAAGAAAGAAAATTGAATAAGCAAAAAGGTACCTCAGTGGACGAGGTTACGAGTGTAAACAGAGCAGAAGTAGTAATTGCGGATATCCACATGTGTAATCCCTTATAGGATACAGATATGTTTCAGATTTTGAGCTACATGTTCATATTTATAGAAATGAACTTAGGCTTGGATCAATTAGGATATTGATCAGATGTATTTGAAAGAAAATAGGTTCAACCTTGTATATTCTAATTTGTATTCGATTATTCATATATTCTTTAGCTATTTCAAATGTCTAGTATTATTCATATTCATATCCAACTATATATAGATGCATTCTTACATAATCTCCATACGATATATTTGAATGATGATAACTTAAATTTAATGAAACGATCTCTTTACTTCTATTTTCATCTTCTTTATAATTATAACCGTAGTCTAAAGGATCGGGATCTCCGATCAGGGTTCATTACCTCCGTTGCAACAAATTTTGTTTTTAAATAAAAAGAGAAACCGAAAGAAAAAGAAGAAACAAAGTAATCAATTGAAATAAACAAAAGAAAATAGAAACTTACTAGAGATTTATGAGATTGGAGGAGCTTGTTACCATCCGTGAGCCTCGCAAAACCGAAAAATTACTTCCCAACCCTTATTTTTGTAAAGAATTTTTTTATTACAACCACATAATGTTAATGGTTGTGACGATTGTTTATTATTGCATATATAAATACATACATGTATACATAAATACATACGTATAGACATACATAAATAATAAATGTATATTCTTTTCTGAATATACTAGATTAGTAGATTTTAAAGAAATTCTAACATTTGAACCTAACTGAATTATACTCAAAACCTCGGCACGTGATATTTGAAAGAGATATATATTTATTAAAAGAAATATGCAGCAGGTAGTAAGCATTTAATGTATTATAGTTTTGAAATTTAATTGAGATAATTTGTCGATTGTATGTTCATGTTATTTCGCACATTTTTGGGTGAGGCCGGCTGCACATCTCCATTGATTATATAGTATCGACCATACCTGCATTATACATGCTATCATTTAAGTAACATTAAATTTGTATCAAAATATTCAAATTGATCAATTTATTTTTTATATTAAAGATAATCAAAATATTTAATTTTTAAATCGAAAATCTGATGCACTGACTCGATTTACCGATTTGGTTAATATCGAACCCTGATACCAAAATTTTGGCAGCCCGATGCCATTCCCAGTACTGAGATTTTTGAACCTTCACTATAATCCATATAGGTTATCTGAAGCCAATCTATGTTGGGTGTCTGAAGCCAATCTTTATTAAGAATGAAAAACATCTTTAAACATCTAATTCAACCATACTCCCATATCAATGGTGAATGATTTTCTCCATTCTTGAAAACAGTGAAAGTAAGCACCTGCAGTGCATGTGCTTAAAAAATCTCTACTATTTAAACTACTAAAGGAGTGTTTGAAGTTCGTGAACTTACGAATCTGTACAACGCCATTCTTTTGTTGTTCATTAAACTAAGATTTTCGAGCACGTTATCCCCAATGGGCAATTATGACTTACTTTTCACAAGGTTGACAGATTTCCTACTGTTTCCCTTTTTAGTTTTTATGCACAGGTATATTCTAAAATTAGTTAACTTCATTTAACACTTCATAATAAATGATCTTGACATATTTTCCATGTGGACATGGAATGGCTAACATAATGTTGTACATTCCCTACTAATTGATGCTTCCCTTTATTAAATGTTCGGAAGCCGGCAGTAGCATTTGAATGGTTTCATTTAATATTAAGTTATGCTGTTTTATTTTCTACCCTTCCAATTATCATCTCTACTATTATGATTCTAAAGGACAGTCTTTTGGTGAATGCTCTCTTCTTTTTGACTGTCCTTCTGCTTGGTCAGATCAAAGTCCCCAACTGGCCTATTGTTCTATGCACAATTATTTATTGTCTCTCGCATATTCTTTCTTTCAAATACCATAAAAATCATGGGGCATGATTGTACATTATTTATTTATTTGTTTGAGGCTTTAATATTTGATTGTGTAACCTATAATGCATGATCTGAAAACACGAATTGCAATAGGTTTTGGCTTTGATTTATTGGTAATATCGCACATATTGGAAGTATGAGTTGGCAAAAAATTCGGTTTGGCTATTACATCTCATTAGTGTTTGATACTTTGAACTATGCAATACAAATATCATGATTTTTTCTCTCAAGATATAATAATTTGTACCATTCAAGTGGTTGCATGCGCCAGCGTGTCTATTCCTTGCATGCTCTATTTAGAAATACTTCCTTCTCAGGGGACCGACAGGGTTCTGTGGCTTATATAGGTGTTGTCAATTGGGGTACCTAGAAGGCACTAAATACTTTTTCATGTAGTGGAGAGGAGAAATTATATGCAAGACATGCGCAATAAAATTCTAGTGCAAATAAAATATTAATGCTTCTTTTTTGAAATTTGCCCAACAGGAAGTTGGCAATGTACCTTATGTTGTGGATAGCGGATGTGGTAAGTTCTCAAAGTTACCAGCGGAGGTAGCTAAGATTGTTGCAGACTGGTTCAGCACAAAATCAGATGAGCTCAAAGCCATCTCTCAGAACTGCCTGAAGCTGGCACGGCCTGATGCTGTGTTCAAAATTGTTCATGATCTTCATGAGTTGGTCAGGCAAAGAAATCTTGTACCTCAATATTCATGTGCAACTTAACTTTCAACCTCCCATTTTTGGATCCATTGTATTTTTGTTTACTGGTGGTGGCAATTGTATAATTTTACTGGAGGTTTCTCCTCCATTGTATGAACAAATAAAGTTAGGAATTATTTATTTTGAGATTAAGCATTTATCTTATGCCGTTGAATGTGTGTGTACTCATTTGGAGCTATCTTGTTGTACCAAGTATAGAAAGGTGCCTTCCATCTGTTTCGGAATTAGTAGTTATGTTGCTGTTTCAGATGATGAGTTTGGATTTTGAGAGAGAAATTATAGATCTAATTGTCGATCTTGGTCGGAAAAAATGATTGAGAACTCATTGTTTCTGAATCTAAATTGTTGGGAGCGCTTGGATATGAATTTGACAGTTGAGGTGAGCTTGGACAAAGTCTGAATACAAGAGTGGCCCTGACGAAAGACCCTCCGACGCCCAATCAGTAACTCATACTTAATAGTAGAGTTGATGACAAAAGATTGATTATTTGACTGTGAAGGAGGTAAAGGGTATTTGTAGTCTATTAGTTAGTTACAATAGATGGCTTAAAAGTGAATCTTTTGGAATTAGCTGCTGATTCAAATGGTTATGAGATACAGTTAATTAATAACTGTGTTTAAGATAAATGATTTGGTTAACATTTTTTAATTAGCTGGAACTCCTTGGGTTGTAAATTAGCCCTAATTTTAGACCTGGTAAAGTTGATGGGTTTGGAAACGGTCCATGTTGTTCATGTAGGCATGTAGATGTTGTAAAATTACTCCTTTACCATCCGAGAGCTTTAAGATGCGTGCTTGAATTGTACGGCCTTAATTTTTCCCACATTATAAGCCACCCACTACCGAAGGTTGGATTTTACAGTCTTTGATGAGGAGTTCGTCATTTTTCACGGGGCAGGGGGGCGCACTGGAGCTTCGGGGATGTTCGGAGCTTCTCTGGGTAGTAGCGACTTTGTAAACTTCTAGTAATTTCTCTGGACTTTTTGGAATTTATAATTATTTTTTTCTGAATATTTTAATCATTTTTTGAATTTATAATTATTAAATGAAAATTTTAATTAAAATCAATACCCGGTGCAAAAATTGGAGCAATCGGGCGCCTTCATCAGTTGGGCGCAAATTTCTGGGAGATCCAACGCCCCCAGACCATTCATATTGCGCGAGAAACTCAGTTGACAAATTTCCTAAGCTGCTTGCTGGCTCGGCATGCCTCCAAGCCTGTCGGGTAGCGAGAATGCGCAAGCAGCTCTGATGACAAATTTTTCGAGCTGCTTATTGAGGTGGCTACCATGTGAGACTTGGTCCCACCTTTTGCTGAGTTGAGCTCGGTTGGAGCACACGCCAGACACGCTTTTCGTTGTTTGTAGCCGTTTGATATGGCCAGATTGATGGCTGGGGGAGAACCACGCGTCCACGTTGGTCATGTGTTTTGAACGCAAAGATTGATGCTTGGCTTGGGATCAGACTACGGGGACACAGCCACGTGTTCTGGCCATTACTGTTCCCGATCATTGTCATTCTCTTTCTATATATTCAACCCCCCCCTATCACTCGTTCTCATTTTTCATTTTCACATACTCTCTCTCTAGAATTTTCATTCCGACACGTTTTCTAGCATCCGTCTAGTTAAAGTTCGCCGTCGTTGGACCATGTAACTTATTGCAATTTTTTATAGTTATGTATGAGTCTTCATCGGGAGACTTCTCCTCCCTTCGCGTTGCATCATAGAAGGTGTGGCTTCTTCTCTTCCTTCTAGGGGGGAGATGGAAAAAGAAATAGTTGGGACTTTGGTGTTTGTAGAGACGATAGTCGAGCCAAATAGGGAGGCTTCAAAGAATTTGTTCGATCAGCCTCATCCTCCTCAAGTTCCGTTTCTTATCCTCTAGTATCCTGAAGAGAGACCTCATTCAGCATGGTATGCACCATGAGGAGCCGGATTACATCCATACTACCGAGGCAGACTTCACTAAGACTATTTTGACAAAGGAGGATTTGGTGAAGATCAGGGTTTCCTTCGGGTTCCTTTCTGAGTCTGAGCTATTCATTCGTAGCCCAGGAGTCAGAGCTTGTTACAGTTTGCTCCCCGAATTTTGCTTCTTCATTTTCTCTTTTAACGCCTTCTAAGTCGTGCTGCGCCTACCTCTCCATCCTTTTTTTAGAGACGTTTTAAATTGGTATAAACAGGTGGAGGCACATGTAACACCCCGTACTTAAGCGGGTATATACCCCCGCTTAAGTACGGGGTGTTACATGTGCCTCCACCTGTTTATACCAATTTAAAACCTCTCTCAAAAAAGGATGGAGAGGTTGGAGATGAGTAGTTGGTTGTAGGCCCACAGAATTTCTATATATATATATATATATATATATATACACCCGCTTAAGTACGGGGCGTTACATGTGCCTCCACCTGTTTATACCAATTAAAAACCTCTCTCAAAAAAGGATGGAGAGGTAGGAGATGAGTGGTTGGTTATTGGCCCATGGAATTTCTATACGAGGCTTGGAATTAATTGGATTGAGATGGGTGCCTATAGAAATGATCTGTGGGGCATAGGCAATTATTGTGCATGAAATGAATGGAAAAATGAGTTGGCTGCCATGATGATGACGTGGCATGCTTGGGGATAAATCCCATATCTGAAAATGGAAGGAAGAAGTGTGAGTATATATAGGATAATCCAAATGATAAAGGTCACCTATAGGGTATACCCACCTTTTGATGGTACCTGTGGTGGGTATGACTAGAGTTTTGTGTCCGTTCTTTCGCATGCGCGCGCACGTAGCCGCGTGCGCAGCTGAGCCGGGTCCGGGGCGTTACAAATGGTATTAGAGCCGACTTTCGACACCGAATGTGTGCAAGATGTACGCCTGAGATAGAGCTAGCAGATGTACACTGGTGGGTGACCAGAGTCCCGGGTTGGGCTATACGGCTAGCAGAATCAGGGTAGTCCTCTCCACATCGGCTAGAAAGGGATCCTGGATCATGTTGTAAGTCCCGGGCTCAGCGAGGACGCTGAGTTCTTAAGGAGGGGTGTGTGTAACACCCCTTACTTAAGGGGGTATATATATAATATTACATAGAAATATATAATAATAATAATAATAATAATAATAATAATAATAATAATAATATATGAGATGAGTGGTTGGTTGTTGGCCCATGAAATTTCTATAGGAGGCTTGGAATTAATTGGATTGAGATGGGTGCCTATAGAAATGATCTATGGGGCAAAGGCAATTATTGTGCATGAAATGAATGGAAAAATGAGTTGTTTGCCATGATGATGACATGGCATGCTTGGGGATAAATCCCATATCGAAAAATGGAAGGAAGAAGTGTGAGTATATATAGGATAATCCAAATGCTAAAGGTCACCTATAGGGTATACCCACCTTTTGATGGTGCCTGTGGTGGGCGTGGCTATAGTTTTGTATCCGTTCTTTCGCGTGCGCGCACACGTAGACGTGTGCGTAGCTGAGCCGGGCTCGGGGCGTTACAGCACCTGATCGAGTTTTTCCTTCAGTGTCGGAGTATTGTGGTCGAGTCAAGTCTATCTCTCTGGCAGAGGCACTTCCGAGTAATTTAGCAGAGTAGATTAGAGGCACCTTTCCCCTCTCCCAGATATGAGAGTGATCGAGAACCCCGACTAGATCAAGCAATAGAAAAATAAGTTTTTCATAATCCGCAGTCCATGGCCATGGGGTATACCCATGAAGTGGAGGGAGGGTGTGCCTTTGGTGGTGAAGATCAATCCAGAGGTGACCAAGGAAGAGAAAAGTGCGAGCAACGCCCTCCTTAAGCGGAAGGCTCTGAGGTGGAAAGATGTGACCAAGGAGGTCCCTTTTTTAGGGGGGGGGGGGGGTTGACTTTTGCTAATTTTTTTTATTGCTTTTTTACTTTCCTATCGAATTATCTAGTTGTTCTGGCTCCTTATTTTCTCATACTCCCATTTTTCTTGTCATTTTTGCATATAAGGTGAGCATGCACTTCGAGGAACTCTTTGTTGTTTGGGTCGCTCTTTGTAACAAGGCACTCAAAGAGTCGAAGAAAAGGAAGATGACATTAACCAAGCCTCCTTTTTCGAAGTCGGCCAAAATTCTTCGATCTCCACCTCGACGACCCCCTTGGAGTCACCCCCGGAGGGGGTGATGAGTCCTACTGTGGAGGGCACCTCCCTGGTTGTGATTATTGCCGGTGCGGTGCCTCCCCCCCCAAAAACCGAGGCCGAGGCCCTCCTTACAGAGGAGAAGAAGAAGATTTACGTTCTCGACTAGAACGTGAAGTGTCACAACGATTTTCTGGGCAACTC
The DNA here is from genome assembly GCA_017893485.1 of Hemerocallis citrina. Classification (NCBI taxonomy): domain Eukaryota; kingdom Viridiplantae; phylum Streptophyta; class Magnoliopsida; order Asparagales; family Asphodelaceae; genus Hemerocallis; species Hemerocallis citrina. The sequence continues at coordinate 296,886,609 of CM030360.1, forward strand.
GGTCGCTTTCCTAGATTCCATTCGAAGCCTCGCTACTCCAGCGGATCGGTTGAGGTTGAGGAAGGAGACGTCAATGGTTTCTATTATGGATATTGCCCGAGGCAACATGGTAGAATGTATTACGCTCTGTGTGATTCTTAGTCCTGATGTTTTTCCTCATTGCGGATCACGTGTCACTTTAATAACCTGCTTGTGCATCACGAGCCCGAAGGGAAGGTGTTGAGGGATCAGGTCGGTCACACCGAGCGGGAGAAAAAGAGGATAATCAGGGAGCTTGATGCAACTTTGGGGAGGGGGGAGGGACTTCGTTAGGAGCTCAAAGAGCCCAGGAAGATGGTCACCTCTGTCACGCCCCACTTTCCACTATACGGAAATACAGGCACGCAACTGAGGTCCAGCAAATGATGTACATCATCCATAAGTTGTACAATTATAAGCTCAACAAGATATTTATAACACATTCACGCAGTCAAATATAATGATTACATGAGCTGGAAATAGAATAAGCATGATCTGGGTAATACATCAACATCGGGTCAAGATGTCCGGGAATACAAGGTGCCATAATCATTACGATAAGCAATTCACTATAACAACTAGATAAAATAGTGACTGAAAGAAAAATAGCATGAAGTAGTAATAATGCAGCAACGATCGCCTAGAGAGTCTGTTTGTCGGGTCCATCAGTACTTGTATAATCATTAACTCAAATAAAAATAGAAGAGTACCCGTTAAAGAAAGCTTCAGGTGGCAAGTAGCAACAAGCAGTAAAAGGGGTAATATAACAAGATATAATCTGGAAGAAATAAGAAGTAGCAGTGTAAATACAATATGGAAGGACGCAAGGAATTGGGACGATATGATCATGTAAGTAATAATTGTAAACTAGTGTATTCAAGACTTCAAAGTATAATCAATTGATAACTGAGACTCAGCTAATCGATAACCATGTAATCAAGAATCAAGAGTTATGTAATGAAGAGTCATATAATCAAGAATCATGCTTAGTGAAAATTTCGAGTTAATATGTTTTTATTAACTTATCTAATGCACGTAATCCTGAGTCCCATACCACAAGTTTGAGTGCATATCAATCATGTAACGTTTAGACTTAAGTAATGAATTCTATAGGATTATGTACTCGGCTCTTCCAGTGATAGTATCATGACATGTAATCAAGAATCATGTAATCAAAAATGGTGTAATCAAGAATCAAGAATCAAGAATCACTATTTCGGGAAACACGGGCCCCCTTCCGAATATACTCTCCTATATTGTCCATTACTAAGCCGTACTCTTATAACCCTGGCTTGTTATTCTTTTACTATTAATTATGAACATGCAGTTGGTACGACTAGTGAAACGGTAAAATCAGGACAGTTAATTAAGAATCAAGGAAAATATCAAGGGCGGTAATCATGGGTATGAGATGTAAAACATGTACATATATCGAGGATAGTCATCATGGAATTATCAAGTGGTATAAATTGTATTATATGAGAAAATCTATCAACCTATTATATCTATGCAAGTTATTATTACAAGAACAACAATATACATAGTTCAGTTCATTAAATATGAAAAATAACGGGTTTATATGTAAAAACGTCGAGATGAATTTCTAGGCAGTAACACCTATCTGCGTTCAAATTCACTTTTTCACTATTACAGAAACGAAATCCGATTCCGTCAAAGATTCTAGAAAGTAAGCTCTCTTCTGGTTCCAACGCATATTCACACGATACATTCTAAAAACAATAGCTATGCGTACAAATTTATTCTTTACTGGTTTCGATGTTTCGTGCACATTCTGGAAATTCAGGAGTCACAGTACTAAAACATCAATAACTTACAATCTATATATCGGATTGAAAAACTGTAAGATGTTCTGGATTCTAGACTCGATGGGCTATGATTTTCATGTATAAAGTATTCGATCTAGTATGGGGACATTATCAGTACAAGAGACAGGGCAGTAGTTTCGTGCAGGTTCTGGAATTTACAATATCATTGTACTAAAATCGTAATATCTCACAATATATAAACCGGATTGTGAACCCGTAAGATGTTCTGGATTCTAGACTCGATAGGGCTACGATTTTCATGTATGAAGTTCTCAATTTCGATGAAGAAAACTAGGTCAAATTCTTAGTGCAATGTCAAGAAATTTAGAGATAGCAAGGTTGAATATTCGATATTCGATAACACGATTCGAAGTGTGTTAATGGTTCACTCCTGAGTCAATATAGCATGGAACAAGTGACTAGAATAGAATTTGACAATAAAACATGATGATAACAAGACAACTTGCCACGAGTCCAAAAAAATACTTGTACAGAAACAAAAAGAGTGTACAGGATACTTGCCTTATAACGTGACGATTATGATGGTGGTGTTAACCACGAAAAGAAGAAGCGACGTTGGCAACAGACGACAACACAACAACGGTAAGAATGGCAGCAAGATGGCAGCGAGCGAGCAACGGTAGCAACGGTGAGTGACGACGATGAGCGACAACAACAACGAGGAGATGGTGTGGCGTGCAGAGACGGAATGAGTTCAGGTTGTTCTTCGGGGTTCACGAGGCCGTAGAAGCGGAGTCATCGGCTCGAAGGTGGAGGATAAAGTAGAGCTCAGGGGTGAGGGGAGACGATGGTAATGGCGAGGCAGAGCTGCGGTGGCTTTTGGGAAGAATAAGAAGAAGGAGAAGAAGAGGTAGTGAGGGTGAGAGTGGGCTGCATGTATATATATAGATATTTAAATAAGGAAAGAGGGAGAGAGAGTTGGCTGGTTGTATAACGGAGTCGTGAAGTAATTGTGCATGCATGTATATATATATATATATATATATTATATATATATATATATATATATATAAGGAGGGAAAGAGAATGCATGTAAGTGCGTATGTATGTGTATTATTATATAGGCATAGTGTAGTTGAAAATGTAAAAGAAGACAGAAGAGGGGGTTGATGGATTATAGAGGATTAGGCAGTAGTAGGGGTGGTGGAGGCAGTAGAGGAGGAGAAAAAAATGAGAAGTTGGGTGTAGAATTAGGCAGGTTTGGCTGCGAGTAAGTGATTAGCAGGAGTGGGTTAGGACTTAGGGGTTAGGCAGATGTGAGAAATATTGATTAAGGATAATTGAGGTTAGAATTTGTATTTAAACTCCGATCGGAAAAAAATCACAAAATTATAGAATTGATCAGAAAAATATTTTGGCTCTAGATAAAGAGTCTAAAGAGAAGAAAACTAAAATTAATCTGAAAATTGAAGTACAAAGATTCACGTAATAAAATACGTACAACTGGAATAGGGGGTTACAGCCTCTCTCGAGGCTGAGAAAAAGGCCACGAAGAGGGAGGCAGAGGCTGCGAAGGGGCATGCACAGGCTCCGACGGCTAAGGAGATGGCTGAGGTTGAGGCCAAGGCGAAGAGCAAGATATAGAGTGTGATAGATAAGATGCCTGCCAAGGCAATGTAGGACGTGGTTAAGCGAGTCCCCAGGTTTCACTGGGAAAGGATACCATGTCGCTCTTCTGCCTGGGGATGTACCTGCCAAGGGCGAGGCTAGGGTGATGTGGAGGAGGAAGGAGAGGAGGAGCCGAAGGAGCCAACAGGCAAGGAGGTGGAAAGCTCGAAGAGGAAGGAAGTGGCTGATACTTCTTCCCTAGCAGCTCCATTTACCGAGGTGAACCCTTGATCCTTCTCCATATGTTTCTGCTTTCTTTTACTTTGATTTTGTAAAAATGCCTAAGAGCGGACAGACCCCCGCTGATATATCTCCCACTTAGATTGAATAAAAGCACTTTTCAGCATCCAATTCTTGTGTCGCCTTTGTGAGTGAGAATTTTGGACATGACTTTTGAACTTCACTATCATTGGAGCTGTGTCTTGCTAACTGTAGTAGTAAACCCCCCCCCCCCCCCCCCCCCCCCCCCCCCCCCCCCCAGTATTGTTCTTTGTTGGTAGATTGCCATGTACAATTATGGTGGGGTAGGGAGGGGGGGGGACCTTGGGACGTCGAAATTGTCCGCCTTCACAACATGTTGCGTGTAACAGAATTGGGTCTAGTTTATTCAACCGAGCTTGCTCGTATGAAAGCAATTCTAGTCAAGAAAGACTTGGAGTTTGCCTGTCTGAGGGAGGCTTATCTCGATGGTTCAAAATGATCTTATGTGTCAAGGCAAAGGATCCCAGGGGAACGAAATCCTGGCGAATAGGTTCAACTGAGGGAGTTGATTGTCGAGAAAAAATTGCAAATCTACCGCTTGGAAGGAAACTCGGAGAGTTGCAGACGTGAAGTATTCATCATCCTAATGGCACTATCCCAGAAACGATGTCTAGAGGGGTAACTTCAGATGCTCGAGCAGCTCGGAGGAACCCTGGGGATGCCCAAAGTGGAGTGGTCGAGGTCTCAAGCATGACTCCTATCAAGATAGCGGGGAAAGCTGGTGGTCACGAGGTCAAGACCAAATCTGCGAGGTTGGCACCCTTCTCAAGTGGATCAGATGACCGAGGTGGTTCTTCGGTGGTCGGAGGTGTTACAAGCAGACCGTGTCTTTGAACCGAAGTGCCCCTCTTCCTTGCTGTCGGGAGTGATGTGAGTTGTAAAGTGATCCACGTACTTCATATTTGAGGATTTCACTAGAGTGGACAAAAGATTCCTCTTGTATTTTTTAACTTGTAATGAGATGTCATCATGAAGTAAAAAATATCTTCTAAAGTGTTTGAGTATTGTCTCATGCCTTCTCTATGTTGTGACCTTTTGTCAAATATTGCCAAGTCATGGGAGTAACTCTGGATGATAGCAGGGCTCTGGACCCGACTCATTTTAATCTAGTAAGTTTTGGGGGTAGCCTCTAGGGAGAGGGGGGGGGGGGTGCTACACTCCAAACTTGTTGTTTAAATGTAGCTCGTTGTGGGAGCAACTCTACGGAAGAACTGGACTCCGAACTTGCTATTTGAGGGGGTAAATGAGTTGTTGACATAGCTCCAGAGAAAGGGGGTAGCACCTAACTTATTGTTCACATCCACAGAGTTGTACAATTTTTTTGCAAAAGAAAATACTAAGGTTTTTTTTTGGAACCTAAATGGCTGCATTGATGGCTCACCTTTATTACATGCTCTGACAGTTATGAGAGTTAGCCTTATTACAAATTGAAAACTTACTACGAGCGGAGGGTGTTAAGCATCCTCGTTGTACTTCATGAGGTGCTCGGTATTCCAAGTTCTTGAAATCTTCTAGCCCCCCAGGTCTTCAAGTCGGTAAGCCCTAGGGCAGAGGAAGACTTGGGAGACCTTGTACGGTCCTTCCCATTTTGGTGCGAGCTTCCCCTTCTTGCGTAACTTAGAGATTTCAAGCTCCCAAAGGACCAAGTCCCCCCCTTTAAGATTTGTTGGCAAAATTTTGTTGTTGTAGTACTTCTCCACTCACTGCTGATAGATACTTCGTTGTAGGGCACATTTCTCACGAACCTCTTTAATGAGATAGAGGTTTGCCTCTGAGATCATTCGAGTTATGTTCTTCATTAGAAGGGAGAAAATGGGGGGAAGGAAGCCTGAATTCTAAGGGAATCAGTGCTTTAGAGCCGAATGTGAGATTGAACATGGCTTGGAAACAGCCCATGTTGTTCATGCAGACATGTAGTTTCTATAAAATTACCGAATTACCTTCGAGAGTTTTAAGATACACGCATGAATCATATGACCCTGATTTTACCCACATCAAGTCCTTTGATCACTACCCATAGGGCAAGGACATCGTGCTTAGGGTGGTAGCGAGATTAAGGTTTTGGTATCATCTGGCTTATTAAGAGGAGACGTGCAAGTGCTAGTGCGGTCCAATGTACTGTTTTACCCTTTGAGAGCTTTAAGATACGTGCATGAATTGTATGACCCTTATTTTACCCACATCAAGTCCTTTGATCACTACCCATAGGGCAGGGACATCGTGCTTAGGGTGGTAGTGCGATTAGGGTTTTGGTATCATCTGTCTTATTAAGAGGAGACGTGCAAGTGTCAGTGTGGTTCAATGGTAAGCCTCTTTACTGTTGAGTAAGAAGTCAGAAATCCACTTGCACCAAAAAGTCTCCATTTAGTATATATTCGGGGTAAAGTAACGAGAATAGTGATAATAATAATATAAATTAAGGGATTAATGGAGATATGATGCCACCCAACCTAACAATCTTACATACTCACCCATATTTGGAAGAAATAAATAAATTACATTAAATTAGATTAGATTTTTAAACAAAGATGGCATTGAAAGTGATCTTCATATTATTAAACATAGGGAGATGCAAAATCACTAGATTCGCATATATTTTGCTCATCCAGTATATGATTGGAAAATGAATGGTTTTCATGCAATAGAACAAATAAGACCACATGATGGATTTAAAAAATATGTGCAAATCTAATGGTTTTACATCACCCTATGTTTAACGATTGAAGATCATTTTCAACGACATAGATCATACCTTTTTGTGTTATTTCTTCCAAATATAGGTGAGTGTGTATGATTCTTAGATTAAAAAAATTAAAATAAGGTTCATGCCGTTGAAAATGACCTTCATTTTACTAAATATAGGGTGATGCAAAATTACCAGATTTGCATATATTTTGCTCATCTATCATGTGACTGCAAAATGAATGTTTTCTGCAATAAAGTAAATGAGACCACATGATGGATTAGAAAAACACGTGCATCTAATGATTTTGCATCACCCTGTGTTTACTTATTGATGATCATTTTCAATAACATTGTACCTTTCTGTGTTATTTCTTCCAGATATGGGTAAGTGTGGGTTGTTGCAGTTCCCGTCTCAAAAATATTCACAAGTGTGGGATCATAAAACTTATAGCCCCTAGATCGTTCAGAATAACCAATAAAGTAGTTGCTCACTGTTTTGGAATCCAATTTCTTTTCATATGGCCTGTAAGGCCTTGTCTCAGCTGGACATCCCCAAATGTGAAAGTGCTTTAGACTAGGCTTTCGACCTGCCCAAAGCTCATAAGGTGTTTTTGCAGCTGCTTTAGTTGGTACTCTATTGAGAATGTAAGTTTCTGTCTTTAATGCTTCTCCCCAGAGGGACTCAGGTAAGGTGGAATGAGCAATCATACTCCTTACCATATCCTTAAGAGTCCTATTTCGTCTTTCAGCAACACCATTCATGCTAGGTGATCCTGGCATAGTGTACTGTGGTACAATACCGCATTCCTCTAGGAATTTAGCAAACGGTTCTGGACGTTGTTCACCTGAGCCATCATATCTGCCGTAGTACTCACCACCACGATCAGATCTAACAATCTTTTGTTGAGTTGATTCTCAACTTCAGCTTTAAAAGCTTTGAACACGTCCATAGACAGTGATTTTTCATGAATGAGATATAGGTACCCATAACGTGAGTAATCAATCGTCTATGAATGATATAAAATATTGTTGACCATTCCAAGATCTCGTGGGGAATAGCCCACAAATATCTGTATGAATCAATTCTAAGACGTCTGAAGATCTATTGGCACCTAATCTCTTAGTTTTGGTCTGTTTTCCCTTTATGTAGTCTACACAAATATCAAAGTCTGTGAAGTCCAGGGACTCCAAAATGCCATCAGACACAAGACGCTCAACTCTACCTTTTGAGATATGACCTAAGCGCTTATGCCATAATGATGCTGAATTTTCTTTATTTAATTTATGTTTAGTACCATGTTACTCTACATGCAAGGTTTCATTATAGGATGCAATTGTTTCAAGCAAATAAAGGTTGTCATAAACATTCAAGTAACCAGTTCCAACAACATTCGAATTTAAAGACAAACTAAACTGATTGTTTCCAAATGAACAATAATAACCAGATTTGTCTAACAAGGAAACCGAAATTAAATTTTGTCTAAAAGATGGAATAACAAAAGTGTCTTTCAAATCCAAATAAAAACCAGTTCCTAATAACAACCTAAAATGCCCAACTGTTTCCACTTCTACCGATTTTCCATCGCCCACAAAGATGTATCTTTCACCATCATTTTCGGCAGCTCAGGCAACCATGCATAGAAACACTTATGTGAGTAGTAGCACCAGAATCTATCCACCAAGTGTTTCTAGGTACTGAAGATAAATTAACTTCAGAACAGACCAAAGTCATTTCAACCTTATTATTTTTAGCAAAACGTTTCTCAATTTGGTCTAGAAAATCTTTGGCCTTAGTAATCCCATCGGATTCTGTGCCCCTAAAGGCTTCTGGAATGATGTGTTTCATAATCATTAGACTCATGCGATTTGAACGATCCCACCTCTCAAAATCTTTTTTATCATCAGGAGTGCTTTCTGCAGTGAGAGGTGGAGGTTGTTCTACCCTTAATGCATGGTCTAATTCCATACAGCTAAGAGTTATCAGTAAGGTCCCTTTCCATTCCTTGAAATTTGTCCCATTAAGCATGGGAATAGAATTGATGACAGCAGTTATTGAGACAGCAGATGATAAACTAGCTGAATATAGAACAAAAAAAAAAAAACAAAATAAGCTCACATGAGAATCCATATAAAACAATAAATTCAAATAATGGTTAATCCCATCTCAAGATACCAGGCACAACGTTAATATCAAGTCTTTGGACAGTAACATTAACTGTAAGCGGTACTCTTGTTGTAGTAATCAAATATTGACAATAAATCCTGTCAAATAATAAGTCATTCTTTGGACTGACTCATTATTCACATGGAATACCTTATAATTGTCACATATTTATTATCACAGATGTGTATGAAATTCGGCCAAATATCAACTTACCTTTGGGTCAGTTAATAAACGCATGAATTACAAACACACAATCATCTTGATATTTTAAATAAATTAATCTACACAAAAGAGGTCACTTTGGCAATATTTTGTTTTGATTGATCTATTCAAAATATTAGACATTCATAAGAAAACAAAAACTATAATTTGAATTTAATTGTTTCCCAAAATTTTACCTTTTCCTTAATTTTATAATTTTACTTTATTTGTAGATGGATAATGTTAAGATAATATCTGTTTAAAAAGATAACAAAACCATAACTGAATTTTATTTATCCGATTATAGGAAAAATATCTTTAGTAACAGAAAATTGATTTTCTTTAAATTTCTTAAGCAGGAAGATCAAATAGAACCCTAAATTTCTTAAGTTTCTTTAAACAAGGAACCCTAAATTTCTTCAATTAATCCAGCAAAGATGGCTCTGATACCAAATGTTGGAGTTTTATATACACTTAAGAACATGCATAAAACATTAATTGCAACCTAAAACATGTTTCTATGAATCTAGATTAATCATGTTGCAAAAGTGCTTTAATATAAAATCCTAATTCATGAAACTATAGATCTTTGCTAAATCAAAAAAAGAAGAATATTAAAAGCGGAAGCACTAACCTAAAGCCATTGATGGAGATTGCGCAGAGGGTTTGGATCTTTCTATATAATACGCACTTCTTTGAGAGGCCGTCTCTCTATGCTTCTGTTGATGGGATGACAGATGGAATAAGAAGATGCGTATATATAGGGGACCATAACCCTAATTGATAATTATTGATTTCCAATTTTGCCCATCACAAAATAAGAAATCTACTTTACGGTCTCTACACGTGTTGTATCACACTTTAAATTATATGCTTTTAACCCATTACATAATCTTGATTAGATCACTTTAATTTGAGTTAGACTTTAGAATAGCAAGCAAATATTTAGTCGTATGTGTGAGCCCACATAGATTATTTTCCAACATGGATAAGTGTGTACGATTTTCAGATCGGTGCTACCCTACCTCCATCAATCACAAATAATAATGATAATGTATTTAGATATAAGTAATTCTGTATGCATAAATGGAACATGAAGCATATGTAATACAATACTTTTGTAACTTAGTGGCTCTAAGTTAAATATGGGTAGGAAAGTAATTTGCCCTGGGTCCCTTCTCACCAGTTAAGAAAGAAAACAAGAAAAGAAACTAAGGTCTAAAAAAGTCAAAGGGCTGATAAAATTACTAAATAACTAAATATAAATTTTGAGGTTAAATGAGGGACTTAGAAAGACTTCTCCAGCCTTCACAACTAATGTTTTTCTAAAAGAAAATCAAAGGGAAACGGTAAATAAAAATTTCTGTCAAAAGAGGGGTGGAATTAAGAATACCTCCCATATAATGCGAGAAAAATAGTAAGAAGGGTAAAATAAAAATGTGCAGTCAAATAAGGGACTGAAGTGGATTTATTGGTTTCACACATGAATTAAAGCTCATAATAATTTAGGTCATATACATTAGACAGATAGACTCTTAATAGTAAAGATTGGATACATTTAATATTTCCTAACATCTAATTCCTCCAATATTTTAATATTGGGTTCACACATGAATTTACCTCATAATATTAAAGATTTTATACATTAAAGTATTGGGTTCACACCTGAATTTACGTCTCAGTATTAAAGATTATATACATTTTAAAAGAATATCTAAAATTCTATTTTAAGTGGGAGAGAAGGTGGTCTTACGATTACAGTGAGTGCAACCTGTAAGCTACAATAATACTGTCATAGTTCTATGACATTATCTTTCATCACAAATTTAGCTAACTGTGATTTATATATTACATTCTTCCACTATATAAGAGAGCCCTTCGATTTCGCACGCCTCTGGTGCGCACTCATGCACACTCCTTGTCAGCTGTTCGATCTCCACTTTGATCATGATCCTGATCGAATGGCTCACAAGAGCTCCGCTCTTCTTACTTACAAAGAGGCGTAGTTTGGGACTTTCCCCTACCTCTCACAGCTCACCCTCTACATGCTCTCCTATCTCCTTCACTCTCTCATCGCAAAGACCCAAACCCGAAGCCCCAAATTGAGAAACCCTAGCTCAAAATCCCTGCTGATTTCCCAAATCGAAACTCTATTCTCTTCATATTCTCATCCTCCAAATCGAACCCTCACACCTCCTCTCCAAATTGCACCCGACGAAACTCTAGCACCCGAACACCCGACGAAGCTGAAAGTACCCCACTCCAAATCTCACCCGACAAACTTCATCAACTTCCTCTACCTCTCTAGCTCCACCTTCACGATTGATTGTTGTTGTTCTAAGCCTACAATTTTTTTTATTAATGAAGGATTTGTTGTTGTTGTTGTTTATGTTGTTTTTATCCACCTCTAATGTTGTTATGATGCGAGAGAAGTTTTTGTTGTTGTTATTCTGAGCCTACATGTGTTAAGAAAGAATGAGAGTGAGGAAAGAGAAGTGAGATCAGGAAGCTGCAATGATTGAAGCTTTATCTGAGATGAATGGAGCCTTCAGTGATTGACGTTTTCTCTATAATTGTTGTTGTTTATGATTGAAGTTTTCTCTGAGATGCATGGTTGGAAGAGATGGGTTTGAGTTTGAATGAATTGAGGTGAACATGAATCTCCTTTGTTGGTAAACACTGTATCCCCACATGAACTTCGCAGCACTGCAAAATGTAGCAATCATTGTCAGATTTGAGTTCATTACCTTGAACGACTGTGTCTGTGTGATTAGAGCATCCACAGTCGTTTGCTTATTTGCCATTTTTTTACTACTGTAGCGCTCACAGTCGTTTGCTATTTTGCCATTTTTTTTGGCAAAAGCGCTACAGTAGAAAGAGAGAAATAGCAATCGAAATAGCAAAATGCATATTATAGCTGACAAAACATTATGTTTCGTCTGGATTATTTAATTATATTGTTAATTGATCGGACGAAACATCACATGATGTTTCGTCCGAATTAAAATAAATATGAAAACCGAATAAAATAACCGGTAAGCGTGGGAACGAAACATGATGTTTCATCTCAATCCAATTTTGCTTAAAAAATTAATTTTAAAAATTAATTTTGTAAATTTAAATTTTTTTTTGCAATTATATAAATTGATTTTGCAAATTTTAAATTGTTTTTGCAAAAAAAATTTACAATATCTTTTTTTAAAATTGTTTTTGCAATTTTTTTTTGCAAAAAAAATTCCACCAAATCCGGACGACACATGATGTGTCGTCTGGTTTGGGGAACATTTTGGCATATTTTGTAATATTTTAAGTTGTTTTTTGCAAATTTGTTAATTGTTTTTGCAAAGTTTTTTAATTGTTTTTGCAATTATTATTTACAAACTATGTTAAAAAATTGTTTTTGCAAATTTTTTTTGCAAAAAAAATTTCTGATTTTTTCCCCCTTTTGGGACGAAACATCATGTTTCGTTCTGAATTTTTTATTAATATTTTCTAACTTTCGGCCCGTATAAATTATTTTTTTATTATGAGATGAAACATCATGTTTCGTCTGATAGTTTTTTAACAAATTTATGCATTTTTTACCATTCGACGACTGCATCAAAACGAAGAAATGGATTGCTAAAATATGCATTTTGCCATTTTTTCCATTGAACGACTGTGGATGCTCTTATATGACATCATACATGAAATTTGTGTGCAAATTTTTGTATATGCATGCGATCTATGTTCAATGGTAGTGCGATTTTAGTTTTATGCATAGGTGCAGTGTTAGTGTATTTATGCATAGGTGCATTGTTAGTGTATGTACTTTTGTTTCTATTAATTTCTTGACCATTTAAAACATCGCTATTAGGAGCAGAGTTTTCTTCCAATTTTATTTTTTCCAGGAGTCAGTTTGTACTGCAAATTAAATCTGATCGATATCACATACTAGGTGAAAAACTATGCTCTCATTCTCGAAGACGAGAAAATTCTTTAAGAAAGACTACATTATTCTATTTGCTTTCAATCGGAAAATCATGAGAAGAAAATAGGAATTGTTGCCTTCAATCAAGAAAAGTAGATTATTCTACTTTGATCACATTGATCGACAAGCATAACATGTGCCGATAATCTAGTTTACTCAAAAGCCAATACAATCAACTTAGCCAGAATTCCATAGAAGTAGCAAGAAATCTGATGAACTAATTCTCATCACTGAAAGAAAGAATGATCCAATTGAATGATATAACTCTCTTCAAAGTCAATTAACAACCCAATCACTTACAAATTGTTGCAGCTATTGAACCCATATTCAAAAACATGAAACATACAAAATTGCAAGATGATGCTATTTTACAAACTTGCAAGATGATGATCGATAAGCTTTCACTTCTACAAACTGGTGCTATTTTACAAACTTTTGCAAATTGATGCTATTTTACAACCTAATGCCATTATTTTACAAACTGATGTGTAAATCACCCTAGTGGGGGTGAATAGGGTGATTGTACGGAATTAAAATTTTTTAAAAAATAAGTTGCAAAATAAATGAGAAGAGATAAGAAATGCAAACACATCAAGCACAAGTAACGCACTGATATAACGTGGTTCAACCCCAGGTCTACGTCCACACTACCTACTTGTAGCAATTCTCCGCCACAAGCGTTCCACTATACTCAAACCCTTGTACAGTGATTCTCGGATTCAGGCCAAGAGACCTATTACACCCACATGACTTCTAACACAAGCCTCGTCAATCTCACCGAAGTGGAAGAAAAGAAAAACTCATGGTCCTTAATGATCCTGACTGAAGAAAACAAATAATTATCACACACACTCGGATTGATTGTTGAATTGATTAGTTGAGAAGATTTTTCTCAGAGTAATAGGTTGAGAATACACAGTGGGTTCGTCCAAATATATAGACGGGGAAGTGTATCTATAAAAAATAGAAATGATACATTCCAAAAAAAAGGTGAACTGTGCGAGTTACGGTCGACCGCAATAATGGGACAGTCGACCGTTCATCTTTAAACGAAAATTCGAAAAATGAATGGTCGACTGCTTCATTATATTGCTATAACGTGCGGTCGACTATAGTGCGGTTGACCGACACTGAAGTACGATCGACCGCAATCGTGCTGTTTATGACGAATCCATTTTATATTCTTATCATATACTAATCAATTCACAATCAATTAAATACATATATAATCTCACAGATATGGAATCCCAATAACTGATTTTGCTGGCTTTCTTGGACACTAATTAACATGTGCTTTTTTTTTGAATAACTTATTCTTTTGTTTGATCTTGCAATCCTTCTTTATTGCTTTCCTTCTTTGCTTACTCTTGAATATTTTTTGAATCTTTTATTGATATTATTTAATCCTGAAAATCTTAACAACTTAATTTAAACTTATTAGTATTTATAGGTACGTTTTGTGTACACTAAACTAAGAGTCAGCAATCTTCCCCTTTGGTGTGAACAAAACATACATTTATATGTTGAAAATAAAAAGTGAACAATAAAGCATATAAATACTCTCCCTTAATTCAACACTTCCTGTAACACAGATTTTCATAGATAAAGAACTTTTAAGAGAGATTTGTAAAGATTAAAATTATTTTCAGTAACTTTCAGTTAAAATGCATCCATAAAAAGTTTTCCCCCCTTTTGGAACAAACCAAGAGGGGGCAGAAGAATATCATAGAAGAATATCACATAGTCCCCCTAAATCCATTAAATTAACATACATTAAGCAAAACAGGAGATTAATTTGGGGAAGATAATACTTTTTTAAAAAAATGTAAGGAAAATCTACACACATGATACCGTTGATCGCGAGACTCTTTGATATACAGTGAGAGCTCTTCATGGTATCATAGATTTGAGATTTTCCCAATACAGACGTGTGGCATAGAACAAAGAAAGAAGAAGATTGAATTTCAAGAAATCAAAATCATAGAATACTGTAAATAGATTTCTTTTAGCACAAATAAAGAACGAGCAATCAGTGAAAGAATCAGTCGATCGTAAACCCTATAAAAACCATTTTGATGGTATAACGAAAAAGAGAGAGTGAACCGGTCGACCGCAAAGACTGAAACCCAATTTGTGAAAACAAACGGAAAACAAAACAAAGACCGAGAGCACGACGGTCGACCGCCCAGTCGACTGTACACCTTCACAGGCATACAGTCGACCGAAAACCCAGATTAAGCAAAAATATTAATAACGTTCAATTATCCCTTTAAAAAATAAATTTGTTTTTCATCTAAAGGCTTTGTAAAGATATCAACAAGTTGAGAATCAGTGGAAACATATTCAAGAATAATATCATCCTTTTGAAAATGGTCTTTAATAAAGTGGTACCAAATATTAATATGTTTTGTGCGACTATGTTGATCAGAATTTTTTGTCATATAAACAGTACTAGTATTATCGCATTTAATTGGAATGTGATAAAAAAAAATACCATGTAGTCCTTTAAAGTGTGTTTCATCCATAATACCTGTGCACAGCAGGATTCACCGACAATATATTCGGCTTCGGCAGTCGATAGAGTTACAGAATTTTGCTTCTTGGATGCCCATGAGACAAGGCAATTTTCCAAGAAGTGACATGTGCCGCTAGTGCTTTATCTGCCTGTTAAGCTGCCGGCATAATCTGTATCAGAGTACCCCCTTTCGACATATCGCTTCGTATAAGATTTGGTGGATGGCTAGACATGATTTTCCATGCGGGACCCTTTTCGTTGGTAAAAAGTTGATGTTGTATATGATCATCTTCCATAGCATCAATTAGTTGTGTATGCATTTCTTCTATTTGAGATTTGGATGCGTCTTCATTTTGAGGGAGCTTATGATTTTGAGAATCCACATTTTGTTCTTGATCAATGTGTACCTGTTTCTTTTCAACCCGAACACATGTCTCATCATCATCAATAACATGCAATATTTATTTGGTGTAGGGATTAGTTTCATCAAATATAACATCAATGGATTCTTGAATGGTGCATCTTCTTTTATTAAATACACGATA
Organism: Hemerocallis citrina; assembly: GCA_017893485.1. NCBI lineage: Eukaryota > Viridiplantae > Streptophyta > Magnoliopsida > Asparagales > Asphodelaceae > Hemerocallis > Hemerocallis citrina. Next base: position 296,902,423 of record CM030360.1, read on the forward strand.
TGCTTTGCTACTTAAGGAATATCCTAAGAATACGCCTTTATCATTTTTACGATCAAAATTTTCTAATTATCAAGAGTATTTAAAATAAACACTTTACACCCAAAGATGCGAAAGTAACTTAGGTTAGGAATTTTGCCATAATCTAGTTCAAAAGGTGTTTTCTCAAGATATTTCCTAATGATTACTTGGTTAATTGTATAACATGCTGTATTGACAGCCTCTGCTAAAAATGATTTAGGTAAATCTTTTTCATTGAGCAATGTTCGGGTCATTTCTTGAAGAGATCGATTTTTTTCTTTCAACAACCCCATTTTGTTGGGGAGTGTGAGGGCAAGCGAACTCATATTTTATTCCCTTTTTATCAAAAAATGATGTGAAGAGTTCGGTATGAAATTCTCCACCATGATCACTACGAATAGTAACAATGGTGAGGCTTTTTCTCATTTTCCACTCTACGACAGAATTTTTGAAAAACATACAATGTGTCATCTTTTTGTGACAAAAAGGCAACCCAAGTAAATCTTCTATAATCATCCACAATTACAAAGGCATATCATGCACTTCCATTACTACGTGTTCGTGATGGTCCAAATAGGTCCATGTGCAAAAGTTCAAGGGGTCTAGAAGTTGATACCATTTTCTTGGGCTTGTGAGAACTTTTAGTTTGTTTACCGAACTGGCATGACTCACAAGGTTTATCTTTTTTCAATTTGATTTTAGGGATCCCCCTCACAAGCTCCTTGGTTACAAGTTTGTTGAGATTATCCACGGCTGTGTATCCAATTCTCCGATGCCATAACCAACCATCCTCATTTCTAGCAACAAAACACCTCATATTTTTATATGCTAATTCATTAGAATTTATGACATATACATTATTGCATCTGTTAGCGAGAAGTAAACAATATTTATTGCTATCTTGTAACACCCCGAATTCCAAAACAGACTGAATTCGAAGTTCCACAGGATCTTTACACTTCTCTTCGTACAATTTTATAAGGAATTAAAAACTTTTGTTACATCAGAGTTACATTTACATTATATAACGAAAGCAATTTACAATATTTTCATGAATAGAAATGTACAACACTTGAATCTTAAGAAGCATGCATACTTTAGTCTTGATAATCACTTTATCCTGCATAGAAACTGTAGGCATGTCAGTTCATTCAACTAATGCTAGGATATAATATATCAATTTTCTCTTACTTGGAAAGCACAAACTTGTCACAAACAGAACTACGGGGACTATCCTATTGATATTGTGTGTGAATGTGCACTTAGTCCATGATGCAAATATTTATGTTACATAACACTAATACGCACTTGTTCGGATTCTATGCATCCCATACTACGTAGGTCCGAGGGCAAGCCCTTAATCGTTCTTCATCTCGTAGGGTTCAATCCCTCGTCATGACTTAAACTACTATAGTAACTATGATAAGTATCCTAAATATTTTATGAGTTACGAGTTCATTTCCAGACAGCCTGGAAGGGAATTCCACGTCATGACACGAGGCATCGTGTATAATCTATAGACAATTCAGCCTCCGTCATGGGACATGACACCACCCGTAATCACCAAACACCCCACAAGCATCGCCTGTGGTACGGACTCCTAAAGACATATCCACGTCATGACACGACGCATCGTGTAGACAGCCTGTGAATATTCTCACGTCGTAGCTCCGAGGCTCTCATACTCGTGTTTTTCTCTTACTTTCGTCACATCTTCACTATGTGTCTAGTCCTTAATTATTTGAATCATGAATAAAATCAATCCTCTAGAGTTAGCCCTTCCACTATACCGGTTTTAACCATTTATATAACATGACCCAAAGTCTTGGTCTTTTCATTTCAAGTCTCATTTCAACTATTTCTTTTCAATGCCGGTATGAGGCTTAACTACACTCTAGTTCTCAATTTCACTTCATAATTACAAAATTGAGTTTTTATACTCATAAAGTCTTTTTCATAACTCAACATAATTTACATTTCTCTTCTATGAATCAATTTCATACCTAAAGTTCAATTTCGATTTATAACTTTCTCATTCAAGATTAATCTCAATAAATCCATTTAATTCTTGTACTATTATTTCTTTCCTTCAAAATCAAAATCATATTTTTCATTTAACTTTCAAATGCATGACTTGCCCAAATTATTGAAATAAAATTTCATAAATAAGCACTCTTTAATTTTTCTCATACAAGATCTTCTTTATAAAATTAGGTAGAATTTTCTCATGAATTAAATCACATATTATACTTATGCAAATGTCCCTATGACTTAAACTACTATAGTAACTACAATAAGTATCCTAAATATTTTATGAGTTACGAGCTCATGTCCAGACAGCCTGGAGGGGAATCCCACGTCATGATACGATGCATCGTGTATAACCTATGGACAATTCAGCCTTCGTCATGGGACATGACACCACCCGTAGTCACCAAACACCCCACAAGCGTCGCCTGTGGTACAGACTCCTAAAGACATATCCATGTCATGACACGAAGCATCGTGTAGACAGCCTGTGAATATTCTCACGCCGTAGCTCCGAGGCTCTCATACTCGTGTTTTTCTCTTACTTTCATCACATCTTCACTATATGTCTAGTCCTTAATTATTTGAATCATGAATAAAATCAATTCTCTAGAGTTAGCCCTTCCACTATACCGGTTTTAACCATTTATATAACATGACCCCAAGTCTTGGTCTTTTCATTTCAAGTCTCATTTCAACTAAATCGTTTCAATACCGGTATGAGGCTTAACTACACTCTAATTCTCAATTTCACTTCATAATCACAAAATTGAGTTTTTATACTCATAAAGTCTTTTTCATAACTCAACATAATTTACATTTCTTTTCTATGAATCAATTTCATACCTAAAGTTCAATTTCGATTTATAACTTTCTCATTCAAGATTAATCTCAATAAATCCATTTAATTCTCGTACTATTATTTCTTTCCTTCAAAATTAAAATCATATTTTTCATTTAACTTTCAAATGCATGACTTGCCCAAATTATTGAAATAAAATTTTATAAATAAACACTCTTTAATTTTTCTCATACAAGATCTTCTTTATAAAATTAGGTAGAATTTTCTCATGAATTAAATCACATATTATACTTATGCAAATGTCCATTTATAGAAATGACAATTCAGCCTTCATCATGGGACATGACACCACCCGTAGTCACCAAATACCCCACAAGCGTCGCCTGTGGTACGGACTCCTAAAGACATATCCATGTCATGACACGATGCACCGTGTGGACAGCCTGTGAATATTCTCACGCCGTAGCTCCGAGGCTCTCATACTCGTGTTTTTCTCTTACTTTCGTCACATCTTCACTATGTGTCTAGTCCTTAATTATTTGAATCATGAATAAAATCAATTCTCTAGAGTTAGGCCTTCCACTATACCGGTTTTAACCATTTATATAACATGACCCCAAGTCTTGGTCTTTTCATTTCAAGTCTCATTTCAACTATTTCTTTTCAATGCCGGTATGAGGCTTAACTACACTTTAATTCTCAATTTCACTTCATAATCACAAAATTGAGTTTTTATACTCATAAAGTCTTTTTCATAACTCAACATAATTTATATTTCTTTTCTATGAATCAATTTCATACCTAAAGTTCAATTTCGATTTATAACTTTCTCATTCGAGATTAATCTCAATAAATCCATTTAATTCTTGTACTATTATTTCTTTCCTTCAAAATCAAAATTATATTTTTCATTTAACTTTCAAATGCATGACTTGCCCAAATTATTGAAATAAAATTTTATAAATAAACACTCTTTAATTTTTCTCATACAAGATCATCTTTATAAAATTAGGTAGAATTTTCTCATGAATTAATGGTACGGACTCCTAAAGACATATCCACGTCATAACACGATGCATCGTGTAGACAGCCTGTGAATATTCTCACGTCGTAGCTCCGAAGCTCTCATACTCGTATTTTTCTCTTACTTTCGTCACATCTTCACTATGTGTCTAGTCCTTAATTATTTGAATCATGAATAAAATCAATTCTCTAGAGTTAGCCCTTCTACTATACCGGTTTTAACCATTTATATAACATGACCCCAAGTCTTGGTCTTTTCATTTCAAGTCTCATTTCAACTATTTCTTTTCAATGCCGGTATGAGGCTTAACTACACTCTAATTCTCAATTTCACTTCATAATCACAAAATTGAGTTTTTATACTCATAAAGTCTTTTTCATAACTCAACATAATTTACATTTCTTTTCTATGAATCAATTTCATACCTAAAGTTCAATTTCGATTTATAACTTTCTCATTCAAGATTAATCTCAATAAATCCATTTAATTCTCGTACTATTATTTCTTTCCTTCAAAATCAAAATCATATTTTTCATTTAACTTTCAAATGCATGACTTGCCCAAATTATTGAAATAAAATTTTATAAATAAACACTCTTTAATTTTTCTCATACAAGATCTTCTTTATAAAATTAGGTAGAATTTTATCATGAATTAAATCACATATTATACTTATGCAAATGTCCATTTATAGAAGTCTACTCAATTTTTACTTCTCAATCTCTTTTATTTAAGTCGAAATATTGTATAAATATTTTTCATGAAGTCCCTATAATTTCAGAATAATTATAGTATTTTTTTTCGGATTTTTAAAAGTCAAAAATCAATTAAAATAGTTAAAAACAAAAAAAAAGGTGGTTTATATGCTAAACTCAGGAATCGAACCTGCAACCCAAAGCCACCCGCAGCTACAGTGCAGCACACTGTGGCGCCTCAGCTAACTAGAAAGGCCAGAGCGCAATAGCAATAGAAGTAGGGGTTTAAACCCATATGAATTCATTCTCTGTTCTCGAATTTTTCTCAAAAAATAGAACAAAATGGCTAATGCCCAGTTTCGAACCCGAGACCCAAGACCAAACCCACACACTACAGTAAGCACACCCGAATGCACCCAATAACCAATAAGTCCAAGTGACTAACCTGATATGGGTTGGGTTTTAAGGGTTATGATTTAGGTTTCTGTTCACTTCGAATTTTTATAAAAACAACTATTTTTAATTTCTTTTCTTCTCAAATTTCATTCTAAAATTCCAGAATATAGTTTTTATGCATTTCTAATATGTCAGTAAAATAAACTTAATTTTTGGCATAAAAAGTATAATTTTTCTCTCTACACACATTTTTATCTACTATTTCGAAAATGCGCGTACAAGTGTAATTTCTTCATAATTTTGCATTCAAACTTTCCATAGCTCTCTTTTATTATTTTTATTATCATTATACAATCATTTCAGCAACAATTTCTCTTTTTTTCATGCCATTAACAAGTAAATTAATAAAAATCACATTTTGCATGGTTATCATTTCAATTAACTAAACATACAATCATACTTTCTTAATTTAACACATAACAAGCATATAAATCATGGTAGCATGGTAAGTTCTAAAATAATAATCACAATTTGCATTAATTAACAATCCTTTAATAAGCATTTCTACCAATTGTAATTTGTCTCATTTCACAACTCATGTCTAAATCAACTGGAGTTTTTTTCTCCATTTGATCAAATAATCTGTCACGTCCCGCTTCCCAAAATACGAGAATACGAGTCTATGACTAAGGTCCAGCGAATGATGCGAATACACCATTCATAAGCTGTACAGGTACTCAACAACAAGATAACAAAATAAACCACGCAGGCATGTAAAATCACAATATGATAATGAAGGTTCATGACATAGTCCATAACATAACCAATAACTGGAAAATACAAGTAGTTACAGGTCAAATAAGCCCGGAATACAATAAAGAGTAGCATGAATAAAACATGAACTAAAGCAACATGAAAAATAAATAAGACTAAAATACTTGATCAGCAACACCTTCTGGTAACTCTCCATCCGGTCCTGCAAGTACATTAATACAAGAAGAAGAAACAAAAAGATGCCCGTTAATGCAAGTCACGAACCGCAAGTGGTACAAGCTAAGGGGATACATACAAAACTAAACAAAAGAAAAATAGGAAAAGAGTAAGGAATCGAGAGTCATGAAATAGGGGAAATGCAATATGTAAATATGATTATGAACAAGGCATTATGGAACAAGTGGCATGTAAACAAGTAAGCGAGTAAACAAGTCAACAGGAACATGTACATGTAGTTGGATTATGCAAGTGCACGTGTTAATCTTAAGTCTAATGTTTGATTCTATCTAGGTAGCACTTCATGCATCTATACTTTTACTACATGGTTGCTACGTACAACCAGTTATGTTTAGACTTAGTGGTGGATTCTATAGATCACATACTCGGAAAAAATATATCATTTGTATCTTATATCGAAATACGTGCAAACATATAACGTGAAACATATCGAGTCAAACATAGTGTAAACTTGTAACGTGAAACATATAAACATATAATTTGCAAACTTGCAACTTGTAACTTGTAACTTGCAACTAGCATCGAGAAACCACGAGCTCCCATCCGAGTATGCTCCTCTATATTGCCCACTACTTAAATCTTTTTCCTTATACCCCGGCTTGTTACTTTTATTTCAATTTAACATGATCATAATGCAATGAGAACGATGTCACGATATGGACAGGGAATATCAAGAAATTATGCATGAAATATGTTCTAAGTCATGAGATACGAAGCCTGTAGTTTTAATGTCATGTTTGGGTCTAATTTTTATTACCAGTCTGGGCCAATAGTATTTTCGGGTTATATAAAACAATAATGCAACTACAAAGTAATTGATGACATGTATAAAACTTAATCAAGAATAAAAAGATATTACAACAACATTCAAACTACTATCATGGGTAAAATAATCATTCACACTATCATGTATAACTCTAAAACTACATATATTTGTATCATCGTGTTCGTGTATTGCATATGACAATAAAGTATTCGCAATCATATGCAAATACGGAATCGAAGGATTAAGTATAGCAACAGATTTCAATTCGACTGGTGAATGCAAATTATAGTCAAAAACTATACTTGCGGTATTTATGCAAAGAAGCTTGTACTAGAACAAACGAATTTGTACAAGAGGTACTTGCCTAATTTGACGATTCTGATGTGAACAAGAGAATAACGGGATCAGAATCCTGGATAACGAAGCACAACCACGAGAAAAAGCAAGCACATGCGCCCTACATGTAGAACAACAACAGTAACTCCACTCAGATTCCAGAACAGAAACACCCAGGATCGGATCCCCTATCACACAAACAGCCAACAGCAAGGAGTGATCCTCTCCACACAGAACAACATATGCCAAACCCAACCAATCCCTGTTCTCCCAAAACACCAAACACCAATGATCTCCTTTTCTAAACACCGAACAGCAAAACACCCACTCCCGTTCCTTCTTCTTCAATCGACAGAGAGAGAGAGAGAGAGAGCGAGTGCGGAAAAGGGAAACGGCGAGGCGGCGCTCACGGCGACTGGGTGGTCACGGCATCGAGAGGAACAGAGGGGTGGCGCGACTGGAGTGCTGGTAGTCAGGCGAGCGACGCAGTGGCAAGAGCTCGAGCGCTCTGTTTTCGCTTATGAATACAGGGAGGACAGAATGGTGGGGAATTCGAGCGCTCAAAGATGATGACGATGGGCGAGGGATCTGTGGTGGTTGCAAGGTGGATGGGGAGGATGAAGATGATGGCAACGAGCGGAGGCAGATGACGAAGGTGCGGCGATGGGTTCGAGCGAGGTTCGAGCGAGAGAGACGACGGGGATGAAGGTGATGGGCAACTGGATGATGAGGAGAAAGACAATGGTGGGGCGAGCTTGATGGGGTGCGGTCGACGAGGAAGGGGTGCTTCGGGGGTCTTGAGCGGAGAGGAGGACAAAGGGGGGCAGGCGGTGGACGACTGGGAATGGTGAGAACTCGAGGACAAGGCGGAGGGTTGAGTTGCAGTAGAGGGGCCGGCGGAGATGGCGACAGGGCCTTGATGGCACTGCGGAGGGGAGAGCGGGAGGCGCTCGAAGGTGACGAGGATACTGTGTGGAGTGGAGGTCGAGTGTGAAGGAGGAAGACGAAGGGGATGAGTGGGAAAATGGGATCGTGAGGAGGAAGATGAAGTTGGTGTTTTTGGTTGTTTTTGTTTGAGTTTTCTGTGGGGAAAAACCAGAGGGGGAGAGAGAATAACGAGGAGAGAGTGTGGTTATATTCAATATTCAAATAATGTATAATAATAATATAATAATAAAGAGGGGAGAGATTATAGGGAGGAGGGAGTTACGGGAATCAATTGCTGATTGTGTGAAGGAGATTTAAAAGGTAATAAAATTGTTGTAACAGCCATATTAATGAGGAGGGATTTTGGGGATTTGAATGTGGAGTATGATTGATCTGGTCAACATAGATTAAAGAGAAATTGGGTTAATTGATTTGGATTTGGGATCTAAAAAGAGGTGGGCTTGGGTTGGGCTCAGAACAATTTAATAATTTAATATGTAGAATTAGGCTTATACTAAATAATTAGACAAATGGGCTTAGACTTCAATTAAATAGTTTGAATAAAAAAAAGTTAATACTAACTGGGCTTAGGCTTCAAGTACTAATAGAATGAAAGGATATATATATATATATATATATATATATATATATAATTATAGAAAAGTAAATCGAATAAATAAATTGGTTTAAAATAATTGATCAAAATTAAAAGATTCAACATTTGGGTTTCATATCAAAATCACTAGAATGAAATATAATTTAGGTTGAAAATCGATAATCATTTAAGAATAATTAGTTACAAGGTACTAAGAATTTGAAATACGAAAAATACATGAAAAATACGTATCAACAGGAACAGAGGTTACATAATCCCTTAGCATAATGTCTAATTAGAAGTTCGAGAAAATCACCCACCTTTAAAGGAGAGAAAACACAAGAACTCCTAAAAGATCTCCTAGAATGAACAAGGAAAGCCTCTCCTCCTAGATTGAGCCTCTGACTTCTCCTCCTACCTTGATGGTACTTGAGCTCCTTCTTCTTGCTCCAATGGTAGGCCGGCCTAGTTTGGGAAGGGAACACACACAACTAGCACTTAATCTTTTAACTCACAACACTCCTAATCTTTTACTCACAATTTTGTCTTTCTTTCTTTCTTTCTTTTCTATTCTTTTCTTTTCAATTCTTTTTCAAGTGTAAATGTGAATGAGTGAGAGGGGGTATTTATACTAATTTGGAGTGCAAATGGAAGGCTAGGATTAGTCCAAATGGTTAAGGATCAAATGCCAAGATGAATTAGGGAGTTGTAGCAACTACCCATGATGGAGCAACCACCTCCCCACTTCACCCATGTCCCCCTCTCTTTGCACAATCCGGCCTACACTTTGGGTGCACTTGCACGTGCTGGTGCAATGCACATGCAAACTAGTACCCCCCATTTATAAGTTGTTCATGTAAATTTTATTAGTTGTCTACCAAATTAGTCTACACTATAAGTTAATTTATTTAAAAGGGAAAATTAGACTGATGGGCTCACTAATGGACCAATTAACCATGGGCTCTTAATAAAATAATTAAATAATTAATTATAGTGGGCTAGAAAGAAATAATTAGGCCTAGGATTTAATTAGGCTTTTAAAAATAGTCTTTTTGGAAAATAAAGAGAATAATTACTTGTTCATACTATAAAGAAATATTTTTCTAGAAAAATATTCATATGAAATTATACGTGCAAAATACGTAAAATCACAAAATCTTTATATATATAAAAATTCAGGGTGTTACATATCTAGTATGGTACATGCATTTTTATCAAAAGTAGCAATATAACCATTATCACATAATTGACTAACACTAAGTAAACTGTGTTTCAAACATCTTACCAATAAAACATCCTCAATGGAGCATGAAGGACCAAAGTTTATTTTACCTTTACCAATGGTTTGACCAGTGCTATTATCTCTAAAGATGATATCCTTCCCTCTTTCCCTTGATAGTGATGTAAAGTAAAAAATATGCCCTAGTCTACAGCAGTAGTGACATGTAATACGATTATGTCTTGGGTCATGCACACTTGCATACTTTTAAGTTGGTTTGTGATTATGTTGGTGACTGTGCAAATGTGTATGACATGATGATTTAGGTTTTTGATGGTGTATTGACTCTTCATAACCAAGCCCTCGATTATCATAATAAGATCTTGAATTCTTTGTAATAATGTAACTGGGCCCTTCATATTTTTCAACAATTTTCTCGAGCTCAATTACGCTTTTACAAAGTCTTTTCCTAGTCAACTCATCGTCTTTTGTTTTACAACAAAGAGTGTCTAGTGTGGCATCAAGTATTCTATTTTGCTCAAGGGCTTCATTACAACCTTCCACTACCTCATCAAATTTTTTTTTACATTCTTTTAAATCATCAGTGAGTTTAGCAATATAAACAGATTTCTCATTAATTTCTCTTCAGTTTTCATTATGTGTTGCTAAGGATTCTTGAATTTTTTGTTTTAAAAGTTCATTTTCCTCTAGCAATACATCATGATCTTTTCTAAATGACTTGAATTTTTCCATGATTAAAGAATTTTTATTTTCAATTTTTGGTTTTCGCAATGCAAGAATCAGAAGATTCTTTTGAAATTTATTTGTATTGTCCCAATTCACGACTCAATTTCTTACCATAATCTTTTAGTTCATTACACATGTCTACTAACTCATCAAAAGTGGATTCTTCGATTACCTTTTCTTGAGATGGTGATTGCACCTTACCATTCCCAAGAGCCATGAAGCCAACATTGTTATGATATTGCTCATCCTCACTTGAATCTGAATCTAGCCATGTTGCCTTTAGTGCCTTCTTTTTCAATCCCGGATTAGAGTGATAGTAGTCCCTATTCCTGTCTTGTGAGACAGGACAATTTGCCCGAATATGTCCAGGCTTCTTGCATTTGTAGCATACGTCTTATTTATCATTTTCTCTTTCTCCTTGGTACCTGCCATATTTTTTATGTTTAAGGTACTTACGAAATTGCTTAGTTAATAAGGCGATATTTTCGTCTGACTCTTCACGGTCTGATTCTTCTTTTGATGGTCGGGATTTTTTTTGCTTTCAGGGCGATGGTCGTCTCTTCGGTTTTTGGTTCAATCCCGATGTTCTGTCTGTATCTTTTGGTTTTTGTCATTTCCATCACGTATGGCTTCAGCTTTTCTTGGAAGGTGCAGTAATTGAATCTCTTTTCCTCAAGGGTCTCCCTCATTGCAGCAGCTTTACATCCCATTCAGACGTGAGACAGCTTATGAGTTTTCCGACCTTTCGGTCATCATCCAACCTCTTACCTAAGCTCTCAAGCTCGTGTGCAATGATATCGAAATGGGCAAGCATTCGATCTACGTTTTCTCCTAACAACATACAAAAAATATCAAACTTATAAAAACATAAATTTACTTTAGCTTTTACCTCAAAAGCGGTTCCCTCATGCCGTTTCAGTATGTTGTTCCAAATTTCGTATACTGTCTTACAATTTCGCCTGCATCGCATTAATTCTTCATTGTTCAATCATGCATACAGAGTCATCATAGCTTTGGAATTTGCAGTTTTTAGTGCTAGCTCTGCTTTTGAGAAGGCCGTCTTTCCATCGCTGACCAGAATATCTGTTTTGTTTATGCACACATTCCAAACTTCTTCTCCAAGCATCTGTAAGAAATGAGACATACGAACTTTCCAAACATCATAGTATTTTCCATCAAAATATGGTGAACGTGTAAGACTTGTCCCATTGGAGACGAATGGCTCCGATGAGTACAAGTTTTCGGAAGGAGGGATTTCGGCCATTGGACATTTTGCATAAGCTTTTAAGCTTTTGATAAGTACCTCGCTCTGATACCACTGTAAATCACCCTAAGGGGTGAATAAGGTGATTGTGCGGAATTAAAAATTTAAAAAAATTAAGTTGTAAGGTAAATGAAAAGAGATAAGAAATACAAATACAGCAAGCACAAGTGACGCAGTGATATAATGTGGTTTGACCCCCAGGTCTACGTCCTCACCACCTACTTGTAGTAATTCTCCGCACAAGCGTTCCACTATACTCAAACCCTTGTACAATAATTCTCGGATTCAGGTCGAGAAACCTATTACACCCACATGACTTCTAACACAAGCCCGTCAATCTCACCGAAGTGGAAGAAAAGAAAAACTCAAGATCCTTAATGATCCTGATTGAAGAAAATAAATAATTATCACACACACTCGGATTGATTGTTGAATTGATTAGTTCAGAAGATTTTTCTTAAAGTAATAGGTTGAGAATACATAGTGGGTTCGTACAAATATATAGACGGGAAAGTGTATCTATCAAAATAGAAACGATACATTCCAAAAAAAATAAACTGCGCGAGTTACGGTCAACGGCAATAATGGGACAGTCGACCGTTCATCTTTAAACAAAAAAGTTGAAAGATGAATGGTCGACTGCTTCATTATATTGCTATAACGTGCAGTTGATTGTGGTGCGGTTGACCGATACTGAAGTACGGTCGACCGCAATCGTGCTGTTCATGACGAATCCACTTTATATTCTTACCATATACTAATCAATTCACAATCAATTAAATACATATAAAATCTCACAGATATGGAATCCCAATAACTGATTTTGCTGGCTTTCTTGAGCAATAATTAACATGTGCTTCTTTTTGAATAACTTCTTCTTTTGCTTGATCTTGCAATCCTTCTTTATTGCCTTCCGTCTTTGCTTATTTTTGAATCTCTTTTGAATCTTTTATTGATATTATTTAATCCTAAAAATCTAAACAACTCAATATAAACTTATTAGTATTTATAGGTATGTTTTGTGCACACCAAACTAAGAGTCAACATGATGTTCTTGTTCACCAAACTCTGCTGCTGCTGCTGCTTCATTTCTCGCATGTTGCTGCTTCTCAAGCTTCACATGGTGCTGAAACTGACTTGGGAAGATGGGAGACAAAAAAAATTAAATAAATGAATTATACCCCAGCGAACAAAATTGAAGAAATGAACAAAAAAAAAAACTTCAACAAATGCTTAAACATCCCAGTAAACAAAAGAAACTTGTAGGCTTAGAACATTCTCAAAATTAGTCAGCTTTCAATGAAGCATGATATCAACATTTTAATTTTTATTTGTGAAGGCTCAAACAAAAGATGCTTACAAGGAAATTGAAACAACTAGCAACTCAAGTGCTTTGTAACTGTAATTTTGAATCAAGTATCAGTGTATTAAATGAAGCACCCCCACCTCTTCCATGTTTAAAAATCAAGGGACTAAATTCTCAAAATCAGAAACTGACTTGGAAACAGTGGTATGAACAACAATCGTGAAGGTGGAGCTAGAGAGGTAGAGGAAGTTGATGAAATTCGTCGGGTGCTAGGGTTTGGAGTGGGGGTACTTTCAGCTTCGTCGGGTGTTTGGGTGGTAGGATTTCGTGGGGTGCGATTTGGAGAGAGGCGTGAGGATTTGATTTGCAGGATGAGAATATGAAGATAATAGAGTATCGATTTGGGGAATCAGCAGGAATTTGAGCTAGGGTTTCTCAATTTGGGGTTTCGGGTTTGGGGCTGCGATGAGAAAGTGAAGGAGATAGAAGAGCGTGTAGAGGGTGAACTGTGAGAGGCAGGAAAAATTTCCAAACTACCTCTCTTTGTAAGTGAGAAAAGCGGAGCTCTTGTGAGCCAATCGATCAGGATCATAATCAAAGTGGAGATCGGATAGCTAACGAGGAATGCGCACCAGAGGGGTGCGCAACCGAAGGGCATATAATTCCCTAGATCACAAGCTAGTGATATTTGTGGAGAGAAATAGTAGCACATCATCCAATAAACATGGCATGATCTGTTATCACGAAATTACACAAAATTATATATAATCAATACACTGTATTTTTTTATTTTTTTATTTTTTAAAGAAACAATACATCATTATTTCAGTAGAGGGTGTTTGGTTGTAAAAGTGGGCAAGTATTGAAAGAAAATAGTTAAAGAATTCATGTCTCCTTTTCCAAAAAGATGATATTTATTTACTGAAATGTAGGACACAATGAAAATTTTATTTGTTTTTGGATGAATAAAAGTAGTACATAACCTGTATGATGAAAGTACATATAAAAGTGAATTATTTAGTTCAGTTTTTCTATAAAAAAAAATTTTGATAGCAAAATTCTCATTTTCCTCACACAATCACTGCAAAATTTGGTGAATTTAAATCCCGCGTTTTTTTAATGTGCATAAAAGCTTTCATGTTCTTTTGGTCAGCCAAAGAGAAAGATGGCACGGCACCATATGATACTGAATATTGATTATTTTTATTTTATTTACTATATAAGATTTTCTGTGAAGTCGGGAGTCAGACAAGACCTATGAAAAACTCTGAACCACAACTAAACAAAAGATTTTAATGTAAAAAGTTATGCTATATATATTCTAATTTTAGAGGGCGAGCTTGGTGCTTGACTTTTTTTAGAATACCTTGAGAGCATCCACAGTTCGGTTGCTTATTTGTCATTTTTTCCCATTTTATGTGTACTGTAGCGCACACAATTGTAAGTTATTTTGTCATTTTTTAACAATTCGGCTACAGAAAAAAAAAAAAAATAGCATTCGAAATAGCAAAATGCATATTATAGCTGACGAAACATCGTCTGGATTATTTAATTATATTTTTAATTAATCAGAAGTTGATGTGTACTGTTGATGTTTCATCCGAAGTAAAAAAAAAAATTAAAAAACAAATAAATTAACCGGTTAAATGAATTTAAGGCTTAGACGAAACATGATGTTTCATCTCACATGGGACGACTTTTTTTCTGATTAAATTAATTTTGCAAATTTTTAAATTGTTTTTTGCAAATATTTTTTACAAACTATTTTTTAAATTGTTTTTGCAGTTTTTTTGCAAAAAAAATCCTTTAAACCCGGACGGTTCTTTTGCAATTTTTTTCTTTTGGTCTCGTATATTTTATTAATATTTTCTCACTTTCTGACTTGTTGCCGCTGATTTCGGTGTGGGGGCAATCAGATAAATTTGTGGGTTTGTGAGGAATCGAATGGGTCAAACCTGACCACTTCCACTGTTGTTTGACTGACTTCTCGCTGCTATCGTTGACTTGCAAAACGTTCGAAACACCGGGGTTGATCCCGGCGACGAACCCTCCGACGCTCTTGTCAATACTCAGAAGAGAATATAAAAGAGCTTTAGGTTGGCAAAGAGAGATCACCTTGTAACGGTAGGAGATAAGGGGGTTTTTATAGTCATCGTGGAGATTTGTTTCAAGATAAGAATGAATCTCTACTCCCTGGTGTGGCTGGATAGAAGTAGTTAGAACCACCTCCTAAGGATAAGGACGAATCAAGACTCCTCCATATCCTTCGGAACTGGTTCTTAACGGGTTGGGATCCGTACCCAGTTGAACAGATTCGTTCATGGGTTATTGGGCCCTAGAGAAGAAACCCAGTTCCCATTTCGGACCCGTCTGTAGATGAGATTACCGTTTCACCCCTGTGAACTTTAAGATTCATGCCCAATTTGAACGATTCCGATTTAATCTCATTTTTAGCCATATCACGAGCCCCCTCGCTCCTAAAGATCGTTTGCTATAGCTTTTGGGAAGTAGTTTTGCTGTTTCAATGGCATACAGGACTTTATCGGAGTTCTTAAAGGGGATTCGAATCTTGTTCAAGGAGTAACAAAATTTTTCTAAGCTGGTAACATGCCCAAGATTGTTCTTAGGCTCTTCTGAATTTTTGGTGATTTTTCTCGATTTTTACATTATTTTTCGAATTATTTATTCAATTTTGCAAAGCGGTAATTCATTTTTCGAGAGCACTAATTAATTATTTTAACCAATAATTATTTACCCATAGGCTCAAAAATATTTTCCCAAATTTATAATTATTTTTTAGAATTTTTAATTAATTTTCTTGAATTTTTAATCATTTTTTGCATTTTTTAAATATATAATTCGAATTAATAAATAAAAAATAGATTTAATCACCGTATTAATAACGTGGACGAATCTGGGGCATCCATTGCTTGCTGGCGCGAATATCTGAACGATCAGAGGGTGGATTTGAGCTTTGGTGACGTGGCTGAATCAGGGACGCTCATCAGACTTAGGCGAGAACTTCTAAGCAATCGGACGACCCCTTGATTAAAGGCATTTTTCTCCTCGTTTGAGGGTCGGTGACAAGAATGCTTGGCCCAAGTCATCGGCCCCCTTTAGCCACTTCGGTAGGTTGACACGTGTCTGGGTGGAGGCTGAGGTCGAGGCGGTTCGGCGTAAGTTGCCGAAGTCTAGAGGGACCTCGAGAGGATGACACGTGTCTGAGTGGAGGCCGAGGTCGAAGGGGTTCGACGTATGTTACCGAAGTCGAGAGGGACCTCGAGCGGATGACACATGTTGAGTTGACCGTTGATTGGTCAGCGCGTTTTCTCGTGTTTAGACGTCGGTGGCAAGAACGCTCGGCGCATGTTGCCGATGTCCAAGGGAGTTTTTTTCTCACATTTGGACATCGGTGGCAAAAATGGTCAGCACGCGTTGCCGATGTCCAAGAGAGATCTATTCTCACATTTGGACGTCGGTGGCAAGAACGCTCGGCACGCGTTGCCGAAGTCCAGGAGAGATTTATTCTCACATTTGGACGTTGGTGGCAAGAACGCTCGGCGCATGTTCCCGAAGTCCAAGAGAGATTTATTCTCACATTTGGACGTTGGTGGCAAGAACGCTCGGCGCATGTTCCCGAAGTCCAAGAGAGATTTTTTTCTCACATTTGGACGTCGGTGGCAAAAACGGTCGGTGCACATTGCCGAAGTCCAAGAGAGATTTTTTCTCACATTTGGACGTCGGTGGCAAGAACGCTCGGCGCATGTTGCCGAAGTCCACGAGAGATTTTTTCTCACATTTCGACGTTGGTGGCAAGAACACTCGGTGCATGTTGCCGAAGTTCAAGAGAGATTGGCACGTGTCATGCTGACCGGTTGACCGTTGACTAGTCAAACACCTGTTGAGTTTCTTGTCGTCTTATGGTAGATGGGTCGGGCTTTTGAATTTTTGAAGCTCATTAGTCTCGATTCGGGTGCAGCTTCTATAAAACTTCACCCCCACCCCTCACTTGTTCATTTCTCTAGTTTTTACTCAGGTGACTAGTTTCACTAGCGGGAGCTTCAAGCGAGAATTTACCGACTTCCGGTGATCTTTCCGACTGTCGCTGTCACTTTAAGGTAACTCCACACTTAGCTTATTTTTTTTTTAAAAATGTCTAGCTTTCCCCCGAGGCCAGGGACCTCCCCCCTCTCGCTGATGAGCCGACCTCGAGCCAAGTTCCTGCAGTCGAAAAGGCAAAACCGTAGAAGGGCCTACTTCGGTCGTAGTAGAGACGGTAGTTGAGGACCTACGGAGGATGGGGGAGTTCGGCAGGATGCCTGGGGTCCTGACTGGACTTCAGAGGGTTCAGGAACTACTGGTGGAGCACGCCAAACGTATCATGTATGACATGGGGCGGAGCTTCGAAGAGAACGCCGCGAGGTAGACTTCGGAAGTTGACGATACCATCTCTATACTCAACGAGGAAGACCTGGTATCAGTTCAGGAATGCTTTCAGATCCTCGAGGAGTTCGAGCTAATGCTGCATGGGCCTGGAGTGAGGGCCAATTCACTGATGCCGGTGAATATGTGCTTCTGGCCGGTCGACGCTTTTATAGCCGGGGCGCGGCTGCCTCTTCATCCCTTTGCTGTCGAGGTGCTGCAGTGGTTCCTGAATTAGCCCAATTCAGCTCATGCCGAACGGGTGGAGGGTGACCAACGAGTTCATCCTCCACTGTCAGGCGCCAGAGATCGAGCCGGATCTGAGAGTGCTCCGGACCCTATACCGACTTCACCAACAGCAGAAGTCAGAGTTTAGGTTCTACCTGGCTTCGAGGCATGGTGCCCTGCTCGTGGCTGCCTCGACTCGATAAAGCACTGGAGAGACAAGTACTTTCTCATCCGGAGTCGGGAGCCGTGGAGCATCTCGATGACCTGGGTCGAAGAGGTGTCGAAGAGAGTGAAGGAGAGTCCGGTGCTTTACCCCAATGAAGAAGACAAGATTTGGATTCTTCTGAACCGACCGAAGCTCGACTGGAGGGACCTAACCGAGGAGGTGCTCTTCAGGGGGGGGGGGGGGGGGGGGGGCGCTTAGCCGCATAAACCCCAGTATGCAGTCAACCTTTTTTTTAATTTAAAATTTTACTTTTGTGTTCGGTTTTTCTCGCACGTAACCACCTCTCCTTTTTGTGCAGAAACTATGGACTTCGACTCCATGCTGGTGCAATGCAGGGCCCTTAGCAGCAATGCTCCGAGGAAAAGGATGAGGGTCGCTAAGAAAGTGTCCTCTCCCAGACCGAAAATGGTTACTGCAGCTGTAGAGCAGGCGATGACGTCGGCCACTGTGATCCAGAGGCCACCGACCCCAGCAGCAGCTTCGGCCTCGGTGGAGGCGGGGGCCTTTCCCTTAGCAGCCGCTTTGGGCATGGAGGCCGCACCTCTGACGGCCAAGGCCGAAGTGTTCCTGACCGAGGAACACAAAAAGATCTTCGTCCCGGATTGGCAGGTCCGAAAGCTTGACGAGTTTCTCGGCGACTCAACGTCGAGCATGCAAGCTGTTCGGCCTCTCGCAACACCAAAGGACAGGGCCATCATGGACATTGGTGGAGTAGGAGACGATGCGCTCGAGATCGCTCGAGCTGTAGTATCAGTAAGCATTGTGGATTAGCTAGTTGTACACTTGTATTTTTTCTTAGTTCTCAATACAGCTTTGTTTTCTTTTCGCAGATAACCTGCCACTTCGGTCATCTAATGGAAAAGATGACCGAACTTGAGAAAGAGCTGAAGTAGGAGACGGATAGGGCTCGGGCAGAGAAGGCTCGGATCACCAATGAGCTTGAGCAGCTGAAGGCCAAAGCCAGAGGGGAAAAGGACGAGGATGGAGGACCTCGACGATCTCGTGGTAAAGCTCGAAGCTGACATTACCATTCTGCTCCAACAGAAAAAGTCGGCAGCAAAGGAGAGGGAGGAGGCCGTCGTGGCTGCTAAGATCGTCGCTACCAAGGAGGCCGAGGCTGAGGTGATGGACAGGGTGCAGGGGTTCCTTGCGGTCAACATGGTGAAGGCCTACGCCCAGGCCCTCGAGCAAGTGAAGGAGAGCTACCCCGAGGTGGACTGCTCCAGATGGCATCTCTTCCCCGACCCCGTCCCGAGATTTGACGACGCCTCCGAGGAAGGTGAAGAAGGGGACGACGATGTGGAGGTCGAGGTCGACGATGCCGGAGTGGAGCCCGGTTCGGAGGCCACACCCTTAGCAATCGTCGCCGCACCACACAGGTCGGATCCGGCAGCGACCGGCAGCCACGGCAAAGAGGTCCGGCCTTGACTTGTATTCACAGTTTTGATAAGAAATGTATTGCCTAATCGCCGACTAGCCACCGCTTATAACTTGAATTTCAATGGAATGAAAACCTTTTGAAATCTTTTTGGCTAAGTGTTCATTGCAATTTGTCTGATTTGCTCCCGAGTTGTCTTGTTGTGGCTTCATTTGAACTAAGTATCTTGGCTTTTTCAGATCGTCGAAGTATCTCAGTTAGTCGAAGTATCCGAGATTTTCGAAGTGTCTCAGCTCCGGACTGGTCTTGGGGTCACAAAGCTGGGCCTTGCTCGAACTCGAGAGAAGTTGTTTAAAGCCAAGTCGGAGTTGAACTACCTCAAGCTGACGTTGGCCCGTCAAACCTCTGAGCTGAAATGGCTGAAGGAGAATAGTTGCGAAGTGCCCCCCGAAGGAAGGAGACGTGTCCCTCGATGGCCGTTAGCCAGGACTTAAAATTAAAATTCCTTTGTCAGTATCTGTTCGATGTCAGGGCTGAGAGAGATGCGCTGAAGAATGTGGTGCTCGAGAAGGGCTTCGAGGCGGCACAACTTCGGAGGACTATCGCCGAGGCTTCACGCGCGGGTAGCTCGAGTCGAATGCCACGCCTGAAGATCAGAGTGACATATGAGTCGCTGAAGGAACAGGTCGTAGAGCTAGAGGTCAAGAACCATCGGCTACGACGGCTTTCCGAGAGGAGTAACGTCAGGAGCACTTCCTACCCCCGAGGTAAGTACGCACAAAGGTGGTCGTTCCACGAGTTGGTGCTACGCTCGCCCCCCGTCGTGAGGCGCCCTGGCGATGCACAGAGCAGAGTAGCTGGTTCGTCGAGTGGAGCATCTGTTGGGGCAACACTCAGGCTCTCAGGTATCGACGATGCAACTTGGCTCGCCGGTTTGGAGACCTCCGCAGAAGTAAGGCCACATTAACACGGTGCTCGCCAACATCGTTTGGCTTTTAAGAGAAGCATCTCGCTCCCTAGGAGGGGTTAGGGCAGATCTTTGTAATTTTGTAACCTTTGTTTCGATAAAGGAGTTGTACCTCGCTGTAAAGCTGAGTTGTTGGTCTATAGTTAGACTTGTACCTCAAATTTTAATGAAATAGCGAACTCATTTATCAAACTTGTGTGTTTTGTTATCGTTTGCAAGCATATCACCAGTTGTGGAACATCACAGGTCGCCGAAGTCCACGAGATTGATTTTTCTCGTATTTAGACGTCGGTGGCAAGAATGCTCGGCACACATTGCCGAAGTCTATGAGATCGATTTTTCTCGTTTTTGGACGTCGGTGGCAAGAATGCTCGACCCTCGTTGCCGAAGTCCATGAGATTGATTTTTCTCATATTTGGATGTCGGTGGCAAGAATGCTCAGTACATGTTGCCGAAGTCCAAGAGATTGATTTTTTTCGTATTTGGACGTCTTCCGAGCTTGTTGTTAGAGAATGTCTTCCGAACTTGTCGTTGGAGAATGTCAACAGCTGTCGGAGCAATTCCGAATGGTGAACCACCTCATACTCGCTTAGAAGCGAGTAGTTGAAGCGGAATCGAACCAAGCGTTGGACTTCGAGCGTGTCTTTTAGATAATGTCAACAGCTGTGGAAGAAATTCCGAATGGTGAACCACTTCGTACTCGCTTAGAAGTAAGTAGTTGAAGCGGAATCGAACCAAGTGTTGGACTCCGAGCGTGTCGTTTAGAAAATATCAACAGCTGTAGGAGCAATTCCGAACGATGAACTACTTCGTACTCGCTTATAGGCAAGTAGTTAAAGTGGAATCAAACCGAGTGTTGGACTCCGAGCCATTGTTCTTAGAGAGTTTCGCGCATCTCAAAGCAAACCAACTAGGTTATTATAGACAAAAATTCCTAGGAAGTAACTCACCTTTATTAAAGATAACTTGAGTGGCTGCTTCTGAGTTGCAAGCCACTCTTACATTTTGAAAAGAAAAATAACAAAGGTAGATAAAAACATCGAATAGAAACTACTCGACTCAGGAGTTGTCTGAAGTTGCTTGGAGCGGTGTTACAACACCCTCTTGGTACTTCATTAAGTGGTCATCATTCCAAGTCCTTGGTATTTTCCTTCCCCCCGGGTCTTCGAGTTGATATGCGCCTGGGCGAATAACTCTGAAGACCCTATATGGACCTTCCCAATTGGGTGCTAGCATGCCCTTCTTGCTGGGAAGTGATATTGATAGCTTCCGAAGTACTAGGTCCCCCTCTTTGAGATTAACGGGATGGACTCTCTTATTGTAGGACTGGGTGATCTTGCGTTGGTACAACTCCTGTCTGATGGAAGCTCTTTCGCGATCTCATCGATGAGGTCTAAACTATTGCGAAGCTGGTTCACATTTTATTCTTCATTGTAGGCGATCAATCGGGACGAAGGTAGGCCGACCTCTAGGGGATGATGGCTTCGGAGCCATAAGTGAGATTGAAGGGGCTCTCTCCTGTCGGAGTTCTCTTCGTGGTGCAGTAGCTCCATAGCACGTTGGGCAGCTGTTCGACCCATAATCCCTTGGTAGATTTATCGAGCCTCTTCTTCAGGCTGGAGAGTATTTGTCAATTAGCATTCTCCTCTTGGCCGTTGGATTGAGGGTGGAATATTGAGGAGAACCACTGCTGGATGCCGAGGTCGGTGCAGAAGTTGCAAAAAGTTGCCCTTGCGAATTGGGTTCCGTTGTCGGTAACGAGGATACGAGGTACGCCAAAACAACACACAATGTTCTTCCAGAAGAACTTCTGAATCTTGTTCTCCGTAATCGTTGCAAGGGATTCGGCCTCAATCCACTTGGAGAAGTAATCTATGGCCACAACGAGGAACTTCAGTTGGCCTGGCATTGGGGAGAATGGTCCGAGCAAGTCCATCCCCCATATTGTGAAAGGGATTGGACTTGCCAAGGAGGAGAGCTGGACTTGTGGCAGGCGACGGATTGGAGAGAATCTTTAGCAAGAGCCGCATTGGCGGACGTACCGTTCGGAGTCGCTCAAGAGTGTGGGCCAAAAGTAACTGTAATTTAAAATTTTATGGGCGAGGGATCTTGCTCCCAAATGCGTGCCACATATCCCGTCGTGGGCCTCCTTTAGGGCATAGTGTGCTTCTTCGGGGGAGATACTTTTTAGGTAGGGTCTGCCATCGATCTGAGTATAGGAGCGTTTGTACATGACTCCATCAAGGAGTGTGTACCGCTTGGCTCTGGTCCTGACTCTCCTGGCCTCTCTTGGGTCCGTCGGGAGAACTCCGTCTCTGAGGTACTCGAGTAGGGGCTTCATCTAATTTTCCCCAAGTGTTAGGGGCATAGTCTCCATCGGCTCAAGGTTGTCTTTTTCATTATTGGGTCTCAGGAGGACTTCTATCAATACGGTTCGCTCCAAACCCTAGAGAGAGGAGGAGGCGAGCCTTGAGAGGGCACCTGCCTGTGCCTTTTCCTCTCGGGGGACCCGCTGGAGTCGAGCATCTTCAAATAAAGCCAGTAGTCTCTTTACTTTTGCCAAGTACTTGGCCATGCGCTCATCTCTCGCTTCGTACTCCCCAGACACTTGATTCACGACGAGCTGTGAATCATTGAAGACCTGGATACACTTGGCCCCTGCTTTGCGGGCCATGCATAGCCCCGCTCTGAGAGCCTTATATTTGGCTTCGTTATTCGATGCACGAAAGTTGATGCAGAGGGAGTATTGCAGAACGAAACCGTCTGGGCCGTTCAGGATAACCCCAGCCCCACTTCCGTTGGCGCACAAGGATCCGTCAACATAAACAGTCCAGACCAAGAGTTCGTCAACCGACTCGTAGGGGTCGGGAAGGCCACTTCTTCCAGCTCGTCGACCGGCTCGGAGATGGTCTGGCTACTCTCTCATGGGAGTTCGAGGGCTTCAAGGGAAAGGATAGGGCCTCCCATCGAGGTCATGTAACACTTGCGAGCCACCTCTTGGCTCTCTCTTACTTCTCTCACTCATGCAGGGGTGGGGAACTTCATTTTCATATGATAAGCCGATGGGATGGCCTGGAGGGCGGTCAGACATGGTCGACCTAGGATAACATTATAGGCGGCTTTCACATCTACCACCATGAAGTCCATCGGCTCTGTGCGGGCAACTGGGGTTTTGCTAGCGGTCACGTCGAGGGTTATAACTCCTTCGATCATCACCGCCACCCCGGTGAATCCATGAAGAGTGTAGCTAGCTGGCTGAGCCGATCTCTTGACAGTTGGAGGCCCTTGAATGCCTCCAAGAAAATAATATTGACTGAATTGCCATTGTCCACTAGGATTCAGCGCACATCAAAATTGGCCATCCGGAGGTTTATCACGAGGGCATCGCAATGGGGCATCCGGACGCCCTCCAAGTCCCTATCAGAAAATGTAACAAGAACTCCCAGACCCTTAGGAGGAGGATGGCTCTGCACGGCTTTCACTTCCCGAACGAAGGCTTTTCGGGAGGAGTTGGAATCTCCTCCCATTGGGCCTCCGTGTATGAGGTGCAAATGGCCTCGGCTTCAGCATCCGGGGTCTCTGCACGTTGTTCGATTCGCCTGTTAGCCCCCTTGGGGAGCGGAGGTGGATCAGCCCTGTCCCTCCTCACAAACCTAGCGAGCTACCTTCTCTGAATAAAGGCCTCAATCTCGTCCTTCAGGGCCCAACAGTCGTCTGTGTTGTGCCCATGGTCCCGGTGGAAGCGGCACCACTTATCTCGATTTCTCTTCTTTCCGGGGGTGTTCATCGTTGGAGGCGGCAGTAGAACACCCTCGTCCTAATTTTCATCAAGATGGCGGAGACACTCGCATTGAGCGGAGTGAACTTTTCAAAGCGGGAAAGAGGCCGACGTTGACCTCCGTTGTCTTTTTGGAGCTTCTTAGCTCCTTCTTCTTTAGCAGTCTTCCGTTTGTTCCCAGAAGATGACCCCTCAAAGGGTGGGGCGGTTGAGAGCTTCTTCAGCTCGGATGTACTTCTCGCTCCTGAGAAGGAGCTCTGAGAAGTCCTGAGAAGGCTTCTTGGTCAGGGACGCTCTGAGGTCAGGATTAGTGACATTGGACTGAAAAGCTGCCGAGGCCACAGACTGATTTAGAGAGGCGATAGATCTGGCCTCCGCCGTGAACCGCTTGACATAGTCCCTCAACCGTTCACCCTTCCTTTGGCTAAGGAAGAGCAAAGAGGTTCTAGTCTTCTCGGAGCGGTGGCTGCTCACGAAGTGGGTGAGGAAGAGACCTTCGAACTGGTTGAAGGAGAAAATGGAGGTCGGAGCAAGTCTGGAATACCACTCCTGAGCAGGCCCCTTGAGCGTGGCTGGGAAGGTTTTGTAGAGAAGGGCATCATAGGCAAGGTGCATCATCATGGGAGTTTTGAAACTCTCAATGTGATCAGCGGGGTCTGACTCCCCGGTATAAGTCTCGAAATACGGAAGCTTGAAGTTCTCTGGGACGGGGGCCTCCATGATAGTCCGAGAGAACGGGGGTCTGCTCGGGCGAAGGTTCCTCGCGCGTTGTTCTTCATCTTTATCGAGTTGGCCGAGGCGCCTCTCCATTTTGTGAAGACGGCAGTAGACCGAGTCCTCCCTTCGGTCATGCCTCGCCGAGCCCCAAGACTCGTCTTCATGTAGAAGAGGGCTTTGGCTCGTTCTGTCGGTTGCTGAGGACATCTCACAGATCTTTCGGTATTGGAGGGCTATGGGAGGCCATGAAGTCAGATGAAGGGTTGTGTACGGAGATATGGACTTGATGAAGGGGCTGCTTCTGGCAACTTCTACGAGAGGGTTCTCCAACAGCCACTTGAGGCCCTTGAGACTGCTAAACGGATTGAGGGATCGGTTGTTCGAGCTGCTGGGCTGGTTGGACGGGCGGAGGGAGATCCCCTGGAGGCAGAGGAGGGATGGAAATTGTTCTACGGTTGGAGGCCGCGGACTTTCCTTTCTTCAGAGGCATAACTAGGATTGGCTTTTGTTGATGGAGTAGGGTCGGATTACTATTCGATTTTCCATAAACGGCGCCAATCTGTTGCCACTGATTTCGGTGTGGGGGTAATCAGATGAATTTGTGGGTTCGTGAGGAATCGAATGGGTCAAACCTGACCGCTTCCACTGTTGTTTGGCTGGCTTCTCGCTGCTCCCGTTGACCTACAAAATGTTCGAAACACCGGGGTTGATCCTGGCGACGAACCCTCCGACGCTCATGTCAGTACTCAGAAGAAAATATGAAAGAACTTTAGGTTGGCAAAGAGAGATCACCTTGTAACGGTAGGAGGTAAGGGGGTTTTTATATCACCATGGGGATCTGTTTCGAGATAAGAACGAATCTCTACTCCCCGATGTGGCTGGATAGAAGTAGTTGGAATCACCTCCTAAAGATAAGGACGAATCAAAATTCCGCCATATCCTTCGGAACTGGTTCTTAACGATCGCGAAAGCCATTGCTTCCTTGTTTCTTGCTTTCCTCTCCCAAGTAAGGGAATCAGTAGACAGAGTTTCTTACTAGCATCCCTTGAACAGATCCGTTCATGTGTTATTGGGCCCTAGAGAAGAGACCCAGTTCCCATTTCGGACCCGTCTGTAGGTGAGATTACCGTTTCGCCCCTGTGAACTTTAAGGCTCTTGCCCAATTTGAACAGTTCCGATTTAATCCCATTTTTAGCCATATCACGACTATATAACTGATTTTTTTAATCACAGACGAAACACGAAACATCTGTTTCATTTTTAACGAAAATATGCAATTTTTACCTTTTTGACGACTGCATCATTTCGTCGATATGGAGAGATAAAATTTGTATTTATATATTTTTTACCTCAAACGACTGTGGATGCCCTGAAGCATTAAATCAACCCTCCCTATGCATTGGGTACTAAAAATCCTTTTAAACATGGTTTTAATGCATTAGAGCATCTGTAGTCGTTAATGTTAAAATTATCCATATATCGATAAATAGAAATAGAAATTTGGATTTTGCTGCACTCGTCGAAAGCTATATTATAGCAATCAATCATTTAATATTAAGCGACGGCATTTGATGTGCCGTTGGAGGGCGAAAAAGCAAAATTTGGCGCGGAATCGTCAGACGGCACATGAAGTGCTGTCCGTTTAAAAAAAATAAAAATGCACCCGTGTGTCTAGGACGGCACATGAAGTGCCGTCCGACACACTTTTGGACTCTAGCACCTTTTCCCTAGTTTATTGACACTTCCTCTAATTTCCTCCTTAAAACCTGGCTTTAAAATTTTTTTTTGACCGAAATACCCTTTACACATATATCTATATATATATCTCTTGATCAATTAAATGGGGGGCAATCTCGTCAATACGCGAATTTTTTTTTTTATAATAAATCTCCAACGGACGACACATCAAGTGTCGTCCGGGAATAGCGGTTTTGGAACAGATTTTTCAAACGGACGGCACTTCAAGTGCCGTCCGACGCTTATAATATTTTTTTTAGTGGGACGACTCTTCGAACGCCGTCCCTCAGATATCGATAAATGCTATATCGATTCTCATTTATAGCAATCTACTGTAGCAATTTATCGATAATATTGATATATAGCAAACGACTGCAGCTGCTTTTTAACCCAAATATCGATATTATCGATATATAGCAAACGACTACAGATGCTCTTATGTCAAAGTGAACAAAGTAGTAGTATTATATCGAGATCCCCAAACAAAGTATATACAAACTACAACGGCTGTTCAAGCGTGTGCCCCGCGCCCGCCCGTCATTATTAGAGACAGAAACATAAAACATGATTGAAGGTCTCGGTAGCTCCCCCTTTTTTGAAGGAGTGCTCAACCTTCAGTTCGCAGATGATACGATTATTTTCACCAAACCAACCACCCACTCTCTTCGTAACCTCAAACTGCTTCTTTATTGTTTTGAAATGGCTTCCGGATTATCTATCAACTTTCACAAATCCTCTGTCCTCTGGCTGGGTGGATCTCCCAACCTGTCAAGTGGAAGTCTCCAATTTTTTCAATTGCCCCATTGCATCCTTTCCTATCCTTTACTTGGGTGTGCCCCTTCGCTAGGGGAAGTTAAAAAGAGCTGATTGGTTTCCCCTTATAGATAAAGTTGAGGCCAAGCTTAATGTTTGGTCTGGCAAATCTCTGTTTAGAGGAGGTAGATTGACCCTTATTAACTCTGTGATTTCTGCTTTACCTCTTTATTTTATGTCATTTTATTTTTTACCCTCCTGGGTTATCAAAAGGATTGATCAAATCAGGAGTAATTTCTTCTGAATTGGGACTTCTTCTTTCAAACTGGGATCTCACCTATGTCAGTGGAAACTTGTTTGTTCTTCTAAGGAAGAAGGAGGACTAGGCGTTTTGGACCTTCGTAATCACAACATCGCTTTACTTGGTAAATGGTTATGGAAACTCCATAATTCCGATCATTCACCTTGGATTCGATGCATCAAAGATTACCGATCTATCTCTAATCTTTGGTGGGAATTTCCTGAGAGGATTAATCCTCAAGCCTCTCCCTTCTGGAAGGGTGTTTGGAAAGCATCCCCCGCTTTTCGTTGCAGTATTTATCGTACCTGTTTAGACGGTAGTAGAACTAAATTTTGGACTGACCTATGGATAGGCAGTACTTCCTTAGCTACTGCTTTTCCTTCTCTTTATCGTCTGGCAGCTCTCCCTTCCGCTTCGGTGGAGGATTCCTTTAGTTGGATCAATAATTCTCGTAATTGGAGTATTCCTTTTACGATAGACCTTCCACTATCCTTATTAGAGATGTTTAATGATCTCATTCCATTGCTCGATTCCTATGCTTGGAGGTCTTCAGAAGGCATTGCTTGGCGATGGTCGCCTTCGGGCACCTTTTCAGTCAAATCCTTTTATGCCTTCCTGAACTCTAGAGGAGTCTTATCTCCTATTGCCGAATTCTTCTGGGATTCGAAGGCGCCCTTGAAGGTGAAGATCACTTCTTGGCTGGCTTTTAATAACAAATTGCTCACCGTGGATGTGCTTAATAATAGAAACCTAGCTTGGGGACAACTGTGTGCCCTGTGCACCCAGCACTCAGAAAATGTTGATCATCTTTTCGTTCAATGTCCTGTTATCTCTCCGTTATGGAAGATTTGCTCACTTGCGTGGGGAACGGGGCCCTTACCCCCTGCTTTAGCCTCCGTTTGGTTATCGAAGCCTTCGAACTCTTCTTTTCGAGGTGCTTGGATGTTGTCGGTTCATACCCTCATTTGGGTCATTTGGAAAGAGAGGAACTCCCGGGTTTTTCAACATCGGGTTTCCTCTATTTTAGTGTTGATTGATGATTTTTTATTTCTTTTCGATCTTTGGGCTTCGGGTTTAAAACGCAAAGACTTCGAATCCAATGCCTCCAATAGATTAATTGATGCAGTTCACTGTTTGCGTACTCTTAATGCTTTATAATTTCGTTTTCCGTTAACTGTATCCTTACCGTTTCTCTTCTTCTTCTTTACTTATTTGCAGGATTAGCTTTCTCCCTAGGGGAGCTACTGTCCCACTGCTTCTTTATATGCTGATGCTATTATAGTTGAATTTGCTTCTGGTGTTTTTCTGGGACTTTTGTGAGGCTTTTGCCTTCCCCACCCGTGGGATGTTTCTCCCAGTTTTTGCTACTGTGCTTTCGATGCTAAGGCAGTTATTTTTGTACTCACTGCTTTTAGTTCTTTTTATTTACCTAATCTATGGATGTTGGCTAAACTAATGCTTTAGTATGATATTTCCTTTTGCTGTGCTTGTTTTTGACCGAGTGGGTTGTATGCTATTTGCTCCTTGTGTTTGCATCAGTGATGCTTGGCAGCCTTGTCTTCCCTGTCAGTTTCATTGGGATGAACTGCTGTTATAGGCCACTTGGCTCGGCCTCTTTAGTGCTTCTGATGATATTCATTTTTATCGGCTGTTTAGTTACTTTTTCTTTTGATCGTGTCTTTTATTGTCTGTGAAGAGTCTTCTTTATACTCTTCTTTATTATCGGTTTAAGGATGGCATTATTGTTTCCTTTTGGTTTGGTTTGAGAGATAGTGGGCTTCTGCCCTGTTTGTGCTGCCCTCTCCAGCTGCTCGTTTCAGTTAAGGTTTTCTGGGTGCTGCTCTGTTGGGGTTGCTTTCAGCAGCTTTGCAGAGGTTTTACTTGATGGGAGTTGCATTTGAAGCTTTGGCCTTGTCGCGGTTGGTATCCTTCGACGCTCCAGCTAGCCGTTCGAGCGCCTCGTCTTGCTTCAGGCTGTTATGTTGTCTCCCTAGTCTCAACGAGTTGCATCTCTTATATTTTGCTTTCTAATTGTTCACTCATGTATTTCATTTCTACTTAGCTGTTATCTGTTCTCATTTTACGGCTTGTAAAATTGACTATGTTTTAGATTTTAATATATTTATATTCGTTTAGCTGGGGTTGCAAGACCTATCCGTTTCATCAATAAAAAATAAAAAAATACCAGTATTAAATACTAGTATTAAATAGTGTATGTACCTTGGTGGTTAAGGACAAATATGCAAAAAAGCACATATACAAATACATATTGTAATCCAGGTCAAAGCAAGCAAGAGGACTTCTCCTTCCTCTCTCTCTCTCTCTCTTTTTTTAAAAACAAAACCTTGTTTGTTTGCGATATCTATCTATCTACAAACAATCTAATCTAGCTAGGCTATAGGATTCCCATTTCCTTTTCCTGTCCTTTCAAAAACCATATTTCTCATCGAATCAAAACAAGATTTACACATCACTTCTCTGTTCCCTCATTATAACATAAAAGAATGTATGTACTACCCCTTCTTTCTTTCTTTCTTTCTTTCCTTGACAAAAGTGTTTAAAAATGAAGGCAAAAGAGCTGTTGAGTTGACCCTACAATGATATCACCCCAGATCTAAAATATGGGATTTTGGCCAAATGGGTATTCATTTTTCGTTTATTAAAATTTATGAGAGAAAGATTCTCCCTTTTCTAAGTCTAACTAGTAACTACCCCCCTCTTCTTGGATTGGATTGGATTGAAACCAACTTGTCTTCAAATCCCCACCTTTGACTTTGTTTTTTTGCCCAAATGGGTTTGGAGATTAGGGAGGAACAAGATGAACAAGAGAAAGCCATTAATGGAAATGGAACTGGTAAAGAAGAAGCACAAGTAGAAGTAGAAGTAGAAGTAGGAGGAGGGAGGGAGCAATCTTATTCTTTGCTAAGCTCTCCCTTCAGTTGGTTCAGAATGCTGGCTATGGAGTTGCATTGGAGCTTTGTGTTTGGGGTTGTGGTCACCTATGGGATCAGCCAAGGTCTGGGATGGTCAGTTTGGAGGGTCGCCTCGGATTACTATTGGAAGGATGTTCAACTGATGCAGCCATCTCAGGCCCAGGTGTATCAGGGGATTATCTCTATTCCATGGATTGTGAAGCCTCTTTGGGGTCTTCTCACCGACGTCGTCCCCGTCGCCGGCTACCGGAGGAAACCTTACTTCATTCTTGCAGGCAAGTAACTACCTACCTACCTACCTACCTACCTACCTCAGATTATTGTTTCTTCTTCATGTCATCAATTTTATTTCATCTTAAAACTGTGTACAATCTTTTAATAGTAGGTGTTAGGTTTTTGTAGGCAAGTAGCTAGTAGTTATGATTACTAGGTGTTGTATATCTTTGGTCACTGAGACCACCCATGATGGATTAACTCAACTCAAGATCAGTAATAAGTAGCTACCTTACAAAGTTAGTCACACTCACCAATAATAATGGGGTATGATCATTTATCAAAGAAATATTTATTTTAGTGTAGTATTCCTTTATTTCTTTATTTTTCTTGTGAGAAAGCTATAAAAGAATGAGTAGATTGTTGGTCTCTATAAAGTTCCAATGTTTTCTTTGTTCCCTTTTCTACATTTGGAAGTGGAATTAGGGTTCTTGAATTGTGGTAGATTAGTTGTTGTTGTTGTTGTTGTTGTTCAAATTACGATTGCACTACAAACTGGGTTACGTAGGGGAATCGAAGGGCGTAGCGAAAGATCAAATCCGATATGATCTCTTATCAATTTCTCTTGTGCTGATTTATTTGCCATATGGTTGGTTGTTAGTGAAGCAGACCTAACAGAGCTTTTGTTGTCCATGTTTATTCATTAATTTGCTCATGCTTGATTATTTAAATTATGAAACAAACTCTAGCGACTTTCAATGAGCCTACCCTTGGTCAAGCTTTTTTCGAGCCTTTTGATTTTTGACTGCTAAGAGACAAAATTCCTCACCGAGATCAACATTTAAGCATCAAAGATCCATAAAGATCACATAAATCATAGAGAGACACAATGATCACAGAGGCAACCTCAGTCTGCAAAATATTTCGTCATACAAAAATGTTACAAAATATAGGACTTTACAATGGGTTCATTGTTTTTCAACATGAAACCCCCTTGGTCTCTCTCAAAAGGAGTACAGGATTCGTATAGCTTCGTCGCCACACTCATGACTGTAACAAAGAACTTTATGATTCCCTATGAAGATATATCCCCAAAACTCTAAAAATTTGAGAGGATCTCCCCTCTCTAGTCCTCTCTCGCATCTACATGGTAACAGATCCAAACATAACACTAAAAATGCAGCTCTAAGGGTATACACAGTTTTTGATTGCCCTATGTTCGTTGTTTAATTTTAATCAGGCTTGAAAGCTTGTTTATTTAAATTATTCAGTGATCTTCAGCAAACTTTCTATGAGCCCAAGTGGCCAAGCTGTGTTTCAAACTTTTTGTGCATTTCAACATTTTTAAGCTATGACAAGTAGCATATACAATTAACATAATTAGGGACAGGGAAAAATTGAATGTATCTGACCATATACGATACCCATGATTTAAAAAATAATAGTAGGATTGATTTTTGTATCCCCTACTGATCACCTTGTTGTAGTTCTTTTCAATGTCATAGTTGTTTGATTACTACACAGTTGATCCCTTACAAAGTTCATGTTTCTGTAGAATTGTGATTGTGTCTCTTTGAGAAGTCACAGAGGACTATATAGTTTCTAGCTTCTGGAAATGGAAAGGGCATCTTGTAAGTCTAAATCGTCAGTTTGGATACACATTACCTAAGAAGTATGGAGACATACGGGCATGTGGAGTTCTAGAATGTAACAAAGAAATGAGAAATCACAGTGAGGTGTCTGAACTGTGCATTTGATACATGTTTGACACAACTTCCAAGTAGCAAGTCTTTATCTTATTTAGAGCGTTACAACATAGGCTTTGAAAATGAGATACTGACATGTTGGATAGAAACTATGGCTTTAAATCTCAGATTTTGGACTCCTCTCGGATTGAGGTTTCTTATATTGGAAAGGAGATAACGAAGGATATCTTGGATCATTTCAGGCATTCATATTGGACACTCAATAATCATATATAAACTATTATTGTAGAAAAGATTATATGTTCTAGATATCACATGTCATATAAAGTATTGTATAATGCAAGTGAAGACATGAATCAAGCTCAATAAATATTTGTAGTGTAATAGAATTTATTAGAGAGAATGTGATATAACTATATTTTACTTGAATTTTGCATTCATCAGGAAAAAAAATACATTACATCAACTTAACTGAATTTGCATTAAGAAAAAGAAATATTAGAGAGATGAAACCTCATTTTGTCTTATGGTCTAAGAAGAACCTAACAATTTGGCAGAGAAGCATCAACTAGTTTCAAGGAAAAACACTATTTGGGGATTTAGGGTTTTGGTTATGGTCTAAGGAAAAGAAAGGTTACATTTAAATCATGGGGTTTGGGTTACAAGTTTATTTCAAACTCTAACCCAAATAAACTAAACAAAAAGTCATTATATAGATATTTTGGAACTCAACATTTCGCGTGATATCTCGGAAATATGTTCGAAACAAGATTTATTAAGAAAAATGGTTATTGTATGGAATGTCTTGACTAAACGATATCTCGGTAGAGATGGCCAAGATTTAAATAGTTCGAATCATGGTATCAAGACTCGGTATTGGGTACCATATCGGACATTCATTTTGGCCTCGCTTTTGGATTTCTCGGAAATGTCAGTTGTGTTCTCTCGGTGTCTGGGGATTTTCAATATGAGCTTCTTTATGTGTTTAAAAGTTAATTGAAAAATTATGGGAAAATAGTGAAAATATTTGAATTTAAAGACAAACATTCAATCTATAATATTTTTTAACTAGAAGAATAGATTGTAATATATTTTTTGTGTTTATTTTAATTTCATATAGGAGAAGGTTTCATGTAGTCGACCCCTATATGTTGGTAGAAGGCTTTGTTGTTCTTCTTCTTGTTGTCATTTTCATGTTATGAAAGTTCCTTCCACTAGGCTAAATCTTCGAAGTTGTAGAAGGGTTAAGGAAATTGCACTTGTATTCTAACATACCCCCACAGGTCGAGCGTCCATTTTTTTAATGGCCCAAAAGGAACGAGATAAATATCCAACAAATTGTGGGCTGAGATATGGATGTGCGCAAAGAGATAACAATTCATTATTAAAAAATCTGATATAAATAAACACATCCAGCGAGATTTGAGGTGCTCTGAGGTGCTTTGATACCATGTGAAAGTCCTGGTCACTAGGCTAAAACTTCAAAGTTGTAGAATGGTTGAGGGAAATGCACTTGTATCCTAATACATGTTCAAGATATCTCATTCTTAATATATCCTTCTTACAAAATACACCATAATATTTAAATTATGATACTATATACTAAGAATTTTAAAAAAATTAAGCTAGAAAATATATACTATAAACATATATATTTTATATATACTTTGAATATCTCCCTAACACTCTGTCGATCGTGGTGTCTCCCTCTCCGCACTTGCATACATCCTCATAAGCAATAACGCCAGTAATACGTTCTATAGTATTTGGCTTCAATTGATTAATGTTGTTTTGCTTTTCTTCTTTGTTAACTTAAAGTACAAATGGCTCCTAAGATTTTTCGCAAATATCGTCTTGGCTAGGCAAAAACCGAGACGACTCACAGTCTCGTCTCGGGTCTTGGGCGAGAACTTGATACTTTTGTTCAAATTACACATTTTGATAATCAATATGAAATGATGTCCAAGTCTACTTAATTTACTAGTTAACATATCCTAAATTGTGGATAAATCATTGCAGATTAGGCTTTGGAAAAGGGATCTTGAATGGCTTGAAGGGTACTCCTAGACTGATTTTTACTCATAAAAAAGAAGAAGGATAAGTCAAAGATTGTTTGAAGGCTACTTCTACAGTGAATTCTATTTACTTACGGTTAATGGCGAAATCTTTTTGCAAGCCACATTTATGGATCATTTTATTTGTTACTGTATCACATTTGTTGCATATAAGATTTCTGTGTAAGAGGTTGAGGGAATTCTCTTGGTCATATAAGAGGGTTTTTAATCGATAATTTGCAGCACGGTGTCAGGTCTCACTTGAGAGCGAGACAATACACTAAGTTTGTCTCGGTTTTTTGGCCTAGCCAATATGATATCTGTGTCAAACTCAACATTTTTCAATACTTAGCAATGAAAGAAAATAAAAATGTCTGTACGCAATTGAAATCAAAGACCATAGAGCCTATTTTATTTGTGTTATCATGTTGCGTAGGTACATCATGAACAAGCGAGTGTAAGAGGGAAAACATGATCACACGAGCATAGTAGTAAACTATTTTATGAATTATATATTTATTGTAGCTTAAATTTTTTATAATTTTATAGTAAAGTCCTATAATTTATAAATCAAAAATTATGGTATACTTTATAAAAGAATATACATAGAGGGAAATTACTCAACACTCAGTTGATTTATTTTTTAAACCTAATAGGTTTCGTAAATAATATAAATCCGAGCATCCTAAAGTTGATTATTTTTAGATCCAAATATCTATTTTAATTATATTATCTATTGGTTTATATATTATTTCTTTGTTTTTCTGATATTAACCTTTCTAAAAACTAGTGGTGGGTTGGAATAGTTTTTTCTTCACATAACCTAGATAAAATTGAATTGTAGATCCAAATGGAGATAATAGAACATATATTGACTATATGAGAAAATGTTACTTTTTCAAAAGACTCCTATATGGATAGCACAACTTTGTCCTCCATTGAAATCCTCCATATTTGAAGTCTCGAAAATTTTTGACTTTATCAAACCACTAACCGTTGCTCCTCCAAAAAATTCAAATCCAAGAAGAACGATTGATTTGAAACACTCTCAAAGAATTCGTGACGGCCTCTTCCTCATCAAATTCAAATCCGGCACCCCTGATTCCTCCCCCCCCCCAAAAAAATTGAAATCTGAGAAGATCGACCGGACGTCTGTGTTGAAGATATTGTTAAGTTGCCTTTCAATTGGATTTGAGGAGTAAAGGAAAAAAAAGGAAGAGGGAGGAGAGAGAGAGAGAGAGAGAGAGAGAGAGAGAGAGAGATTTTCTCCTACTGGATCTAAGGAGGGAAAACAAGACAGACGAAAGATTGAGACTGATACAGGTATGTTTCTTTCTTTTTTCTTTTAAATAAATAAATAAATAACAGCAAGGAAAAAGGGTAGATTAGCAACAAAATAAAAAAATATAGTTACATAAATAATAAAGAGTTTTAAAAAAATTGAGTATGGGGATATGGGTTTATTAATATTTTTAGAAGATGTCAGGTTTAAAAATAAATCTTATTCCAAATTTGGGCCTAAAAATTATTTTCTATATATATATATATATATATATATTATTGCTTATGAAAATGAAAGTAAATACAAAAACTTATTCTACTTGTCATAAATAATTTAACAAACTAGAGTTGTAGACATTTGAATGTTTGCTTTAAGATTTAAATATTTTGATTATTTTTAGAATTTTGAGGTTTTTAATTAAATTTTAATCACTTACAAAGCCTATACCAAAAAGAAAGTCTGATAAACCGAGCCAATACCAGATAACCAAAACCTATATCACAATCAGAAGGCCAGTAAGGAACCCAATACTGAGTTTTCAAACCATGCTCTCGATATTGTTGTGGTTGGAAGCTTTATAACTTTCCCTATTATAAATAATGGGGGACCTCAAGCAGAATTCATAAAATATAATCCCCCCCGTCCCAAATTAGTTATCCACTTTTTTCATTTTAGGATGTTCCAAATTAACCGTCCAGTTTGTTCTTCTAGAGTATTTTTTACTTCATCATGTCAATAATACTCTGATTAAAGTTTTGCCTTTTTATTTATACACACTAATAAACTAGTCATGGGAAACACAAACTGTTCATGGGAAACACAAACTGTTCATGGGACCATACACTAATATTCTTTTTCTCTCTCTCCCTCTCTTTATGTATAGATTATTCACTTGCATCAAGAAAATTAAAGTGAGGGGAGAGAGTTTTCGACAGATTTAAGGAGAGATATAAAGGGGAAAATTAGTACTTACACCACTTCTTAATATGTGCGAAATGGCAAAGTGGACAATTAATTTGGGACAAAGGGAGTATTACAAGGTCACAAGTTCAAGGCATATCTCCAGCTTTCATAAATGTAAAGGAAATAATGAAATGAATCTACTGTATAAAAGTTTCTAGAGGTTCTGATATGGATCAAATATTTATTTAGGATATTCTTGAATTCTTCTACAGTTTCATAATGATTTTATTCCAATACTAATTTTATGCATTTACTGCATTTCAAATGACAGTATCTTAATTTTGAGGTCAACATTCATTTGGATGCCGTATAAGTAATAATTTTCTTATCATTTACATTCCCTTTTATAATTCTCCGACGTGCATTCACTTTTTCTTTCCATAATGCATTTTTTAATTTTCTACATTGTTTGATAAATTATTCTTTGAATGTTAGCTTTCTTGGCTTCCTTAAATGTTGACGTCTTCCTGTTTTGTAGTATAAGAAATTAAGTAGAGACTAGGGAGTTCTTTGTTTGTTGCTATACGCTCTTAGCCGCCCACGATGGAGAAAGGGATTTTCCTACATCCCAAATTAAATTCCATCTTGGGCCGGAATTGAACTTATTTTCTCTCACTTATGCATAAGAAGTCTTGCCAACTACACTACAAGTTCTTGCCAATATAGTAGAA
Organism: Hemerocallis citrina; assembly: GCA_017893485.1. Lineage (NCBI taxonomy): Eukaryota > Viridiplantae > Streptophyta > Magnoliopsida > Asparagales > Asphodelaceae > Hemerocallis > Hemerocallis citrina. Next base: position 296,939,886 of record CM030360.1, read on the forward strand.
GTTAAACTAATGTTTCTTTCTTCTCCTAAATTCAGGTTTGTTGGGAATATGCTCAATGCTTACAATATCACTTCATCAGAAACTGCACGTATTTTTTGCCTTGCTGGCAATGACTGCAGGTAGTGCTAGTGTGGCAATAGCAGATGTGACAATAGATGCATGTGTTGCACAAAATAGTATAAACCATCCTCGACGTGCTGCCGATATGCAAAGTTTGTGTGGATTGACTTCATCGGTTGGAAGCCTTCTGGGATTCTCCATCAGTGGCCTTCTAGTTCATGCCATCGGTTCACAGGTTATATCGTCTATATTTAATATAAAAATTTACAATAGAATTATACACACACTCACACACACACAAATATTTATAGGTTGGGGCTACTAAATTTTACCAAATTGTCTTTGTGGGATGGATGGGTTTTATAAAAACTTGGTAACCTTAACCAATTAATGCATGCCACATCATTATCCCCTTTAGGATCCTTTTATATTTATATATATAGGCAAATGAATGTCAAATAACTTGATTTTATACCCTTAGGCTATCGTAGGCATGTAGAACAAGATGAATAGGTTCAGATTTTTCGTGGGAGATTCGTATTTATGGGCTCACATATGAGGCCTCAAAATAAGGGGAGAGCTAGGAAGCTCGGGTACTTCCAAACGGCCAACGTACCCGTGTCGGGTGCGTATCGGGTGCCGATACTCATTGGGTACTCCCGGGTTCATACCCAAGGAGTATCCAATTTCTTAATACGTGTTGGCAACTTTTGGGCACAATTATGTTTAGATAAATATTTGGGTACTTAGTGTAATTTCAAAAACCTGTTGTTTCGAGTTACGCTCAAACAAAAAACAAGTATATCCAATGTTTTGATAGCTAGGTTATTATTCTTTTTCTCTAAGAATGCTCATAATTATAATATATCCTTAATGTTCTATGAAATGGTTCAATATTTGCATTTTTAACAAAATAAATATTTATTGATTTATATATAAAATATAAAATATATTATATTTAACGTACCCACCAATGTACCAGTATCCTACTTTTTTGGAAAATAACGTATTCCTATACCCGTGTCGTGTCGTACCCGCACCCTGTATTTGTATTTGTGCTTCATAGGGGGAGAGGCACTGTCTCTCATGGTCACTCCCCTATATATGTGAGCACATTAATACAAATTTCCCATGAAAAAACCGAACTGTTTTGTCTTGTTCTACATGCCTACGATAGCTTAAGGGTGTAAAATCAAGTTAGGAAGTTCATTGTTTATGTTTTTACAACATGACAAAATTGTATGGCTAAAATTTCTTTATTTTTCTAATGACATGATGGATGGGAAAATGAATGTTAAATAACTTGGTTTTACACGCTTATGCCATCGTAGACATATAGAACAAGATGAACGGTTATGATTTTTTCATGGGAAGTTCATGTCAATGGGTTTGCAATGGGCCTGAAAATAAGAGGAGAGTTAGAGGCTTACCTGATCTTCCTATATAGGGGAGTGATCATGTGAGACCCTCTCTCTCCTCATATTTTAAGGCCTCATATGTGAACCCATTAATACAAACCCCCGATGAAAAATCTGAACCATTCATCTTAATCTACATATCTTAGATAGTTTAAGGGTGTAAAATCAAGTGATCTGAAATTTATTTGTTCGTGTTTGACCATGTACCAAAAGTTATATGGCTGAAAATTCTTGATGGATGGTCTAATAACTTGATTTTTACACCTTTAGACTACCATAGGCATGTAGAACAAAATGAACTGTTCAGATTTTTTATATGATGGAGGGCCTCACATGATCACTCCTCTCTCTCTCTCTCTCTCTCTCTCTCTCTATATATATATATATAATTAATTAATTAATTAATGGAGGTAGGGTGCCCCCTACATAAGAACCGTACGCATTCACCCATATTTGGAAGAAATAAAAAAGAAAAATGTTATCCATGTCGTTGAAAATGATCTTCATATCATTAATCTTAGTGTGATGCAAAATCACTTGATTTGCACATGTTTTACGCATCCATCATGTGATGTCATTTGTTCTGTTATAGAAAAATCGTTGATTTTGCAATCACATGATGGATGAGCAAAACATGTGCAAATCTAGTGATTTTGCATCACTCTATGTTCAAAAATATGAAGATCATTTTCAACGATATAAAACATATTTTTCAATTTTATTTCTTCCAAATATGAGTGTGTATGGTTCTTAGTAGGTGGTACCTTACCTCCATTATATTATATATATATATATATATAGAGAGAGAGAGAGAGAGAGAGAGAGAGAGAGAGAGAGTAATGATAATATGAGATGGTGAGCTAGATGATTTATTCGAGAACTAAGCAATTTGAATCGTGCAATTCACGACCACATCGTTAACATTATTCTACATGTTAAAGACATGTTTATACAAAATTTAAAATGATTTAGAGATCTCTAGCCTATTCATCATGTGGTTCAAAGAAGGTTAAGTTAATCGGGAAACATATATCAGTGAATTTACTTGAACCCTTTAATGTATATAGTCTATAGGTCTCCAAAGCACTTAAAATTTTGCAAATACATGTTTCATCGGGTTCGTCTTGTAGGGGGTCACAACTTCATGCGGTTTGTATTATAAATTACAGATTTGTAGCCTATTCCTAATTTGATTTTACACCTGTAGACTACCGTAGGGATGTATGACAAGATGAATGGTTCAGATTTTTGATATGGGGTTCGTATTGTGGGGGCCTCAAAATAAGAGGAGAGGGAGGGCCTCACATGAACACTCCTCTATATAGGAGGGTGATCATGTGAGATAGTGCCTCTCTTCTTATTTTGAGCCCGTGTATGATACAAACCCCTCATGAAAAAGTCACTCCTCTATATAGGAAGGTGATCATGTGAGGCATTGCCTCTTTTCTTATTTTGAGCCCTTATATGATACAAACCCCTTGTTAGATGTTATATTAGATTAGATATTGGTTTAGTACCATATTGGTTATGTATTAGTTTAGTCTTCCATTCTCTCCTATATATAGGAGCCAATTGTATTCAGTTTATTCAATCAATTAAAGAATATTTTACTATCCCTAATTCTAACATGGTATCAGAGCCTGTCATCCTATAAGGCCTATACTAATTTGATCCTTGTCGAGGTGGGGTGGTTCTCGTCTTCATCAAAATCACTCCACCTCCCGACATTCCTCTCCCGATCTTGATCAAAACCCTAATCTCCCCTAAAACCTCAAATCCCAAAACCCTTGCCATTATCAAACAACAAGATCCAAAAATCCTAACCGCCATCTCCGCAGTCGACTGCTACAACCTTCCTTACTGCCTTGACTACCGTTTCCCCACCAGTCACCGCACACGGTGAAGAGGATGTGGTCGATGCCGGCGTCAATTCCAGTCCATTCTCTTCTTCAACCTCCTACAAATCCAACTCCTAACAAGATCCAAAAAAAATCTCAGCCATCATTAACCCTAATCACCATTATCATTAATTTTTAGTCGCCTCCCCCTACCTCTTCTTTTCCTACCGAAACCCACCAGAGCTTCGCCAGGCCTCCCATCTCCATCACCTCTCTTCCCTGTCTTTTCTCTCTCCCGTCATCATCTCTCTCCCTCTCCCCTGTGTATCTCAAAATCCATCTCCAATTTCATGGCGAGTTCATGGCGACTCTGCTGGGTCTCCGGTTTCGCAGATCTGGACTCCTCTCCTCATTTCTCCCTCTTCAATCAAATACCAAATCAAGGGTTTCCGATGGCGAGTTCATGGCGTCTCAGATCTGGACTCCCTCTCTTCTCCCTCTCCCCTGTTTATTTCAGAACCCATCTCCAATTTCTCACCCTCATCCTCACCAAAACCCAATCACCACCAGCTTTTAGTTTTCATTTCATTTCAGGTTTGAGTACTTTGAAGATTGCATTACGAAGCTTGTAAGCTTCTGTTGAAGTTATGCTTTCAGTTGGTTTTCCAAATATTTTATTTCAATGCAAAGTTGTTTTAGCTGCTGTCATTTTCTTAAAATTTTTTATTAAAAAAAACTTTCTTACATGTTCTTGTGCTTCTACATCCAGATCGTCAGCTCACTCCGGTTGATCGATCGTAAGTTTGAGAGGGGGTGTTATCTGCATTCAGTTCTCATTTCAGGGATGAGATCCTATCATCGACTATGTCTCAAGTCAGGTGTGAGATCCCATTAGTCTATTTCTCAGTTCAGGAGTGAGATCCCATAATCGACCGTCTCAAGTCAGGAGTGAGATCCCATCATCGACTATGTCTCAAGTCAGGGGTGAGAACCCATCACAAATCGGGATATGGAGATCCCTGCCACTGTTCGGGGTGAGATCTCAACAGTGCGTCACTACAACTTCCTTCCACAACACTACTTCTCAGTTTCCGTCACATGCGCCATCAAGCGCCGTTTCCTGCATCACAGTTTACCGTTCCTTCCATATGAACGTCGTCAGTATTCCAAACTCTTGTTGTTTGAACCAACTTGAGTTTGAGAGGGCGTATTAGATATTATATTAGATTAGATATTGGTTTAGTCCTATATTGGTTATGTATTAGTTTAGTCTTCCATTCTCTCATATATATAGGAGCCAATTGTATTCAATTTATTCAATCAATAAAAGAATATTTTACTATCCCTAATTCTAACACCCCTCATGAAAAATCCCAAATGTTCATTTTGTTCTACATGTCTACCATGGCCTAAGGGTGTAAAATCATGCTATTCGACATTCATTTGGCCATCATCCATCATGTCGTTTGAAAAATAAAAAAATCAGCCATACAATTTTATCACGTTGTAATACATGTTATGATTTGCCCTTTAAGTTAAGATGGATATCTGGTAAATTATTCATTGCGTTATATGACCTAGAAGGAGAAACCCCTATTGGAGTATAGGGTCTAATTTAATTTAATTATTTATTCATCTAGTAGATTTTTCCATGTGGCATTATCATTCTAGCCATAACCTCAACAAAACATAAACATATGAACTTCAAATAACTTGATTTTACACTCTTAGGCTATCTAGGCATGTATAACAAACTGAACGGAATTTTTTATGAGGTTCGTATCAATGGGCTCACATGTCTTAAAAAAAAGGGGAGAGGTAGTGATGTAAAACGTAATCCTAAATAGAGAATTTCAAGAATCTTAAAGGATTAATTTTACCAACATGTAATGCGGATCAAAGTTAGAATTTTAAACAATTAATCGGTTTGATGGATTTCCAAGAATTGAATTAAGTTTAATAAGCCCAATTAATAATTCAGTTTTAACAATCAATAATTAAATTTCTAAGCATTTTTAGCAGGTAAAATGTTCAATATTAATTGTACTTTAATTAGGCAAGTGGAATACTCAATCTCAATATTTGTGGACGACAGAATATCAAATAATATAATAGAGATGATAAGGTAGAATAACACAAAAATTTGACGAGTGAAAAGATCTCACCGGGATCGACAGCAACAAAGGGGCTTTGCTGGCTAGGAGTGGTGTGGTCGTGCAGTCGGGATGTGGCAGGGGTGCAGGATCGCGGCAGCGACTGACGGAGGTGGCACGGCGGTCGATGGGGGGCCAGTGAGAAGGTGATGGCGGGTCGAGGAGCATCGGTGATCAACAGGGAGAGGAGAGAGGGATGCGGGAGTTGGGCTTCGACGACAGACGGGAGGAAGTGGTCGGGGTAGGGGATGGGTTCGAGTGCTGGCGATGGTGTTGGGTGATGGGTTTCAGAGCAGACGGGGGGAGGAAGGAGGAGGGAGAAAGGGTTAGGGTTAGACTTTTGGGTTGGATTTGGGGATTAGGGTTTTGGGTAATTTTATTTGGGGATTAGGGTTTGATTTAAGTTGGTTTGGGGATTTGGGGTTGTTTTAGAGTTTATCACAAACCCTAAAAATCTATTAGAATTTTTTACAAACCCTAATAAGTTGGATCTTAATTGTATCACACAAAGGAGAGATGAAGAGCAAAACTCAACATAATAATTTTTTAATCAAGAATGGCATACTTTCTCATTAATCTCAAGGCCTATATATAGGTTCAAAACAAATCTCGATACAAATCTCAAAATATTCTAAAATCTCAGAAATATTTCTAATGCATAAAAGAAAGATTACATATGGCTATAATTGTCAAAAACAAATATGATACTGAAATAAAATACTAAACTAAACAAAATAAATGTCCTCATCAGGTAGGGTCTCATATGATCACCTGCATATATATATATATATATATATATATACACACTTAAGATCTGATCTTTTAGCTTTTGGGATCCAATATCTGTCAGCCATTATGAACCGTCAGATTTGAGATTTATCCAAAGGCTCAAAATCCTTCAATTAATCTAAAAGCGGGGGGAAACCCCAGAAATAACCCAAGGCCTGGCTCACTTGCAAGAAAACCAGACCGCTTCTTTTGTAGCCATCCGATCTCACCAAAATGTGCTCTCCGATCGCTCCACGATTCGCTCCCATCATAAAATTTAAGCAAATGTGGGGTTAGAACTTTGTAGCCGTCCGATCTTTCCAAAATACGCGCTCTGATCGCTCCACGATTCGCGCCTATTATAAAACTTAAGTGAAGGTGGGGTTAGAACTCTGCAGCTGTTCGATCTCCCCCAAAATGTGTGTTTCAATCGTTTCACAATTCATGCTTATCATAAAACTTTAAGCAGAAATTTGGTTTGGGCTTGAAGCGGGTTTTAAAAAGTTTTTTGGTTTGTTTTTTCTACCTTCCGATGTGTGTTGATTCAATCGGACGACTTTCAAATTTCTATTGGAAGAGGATCTTAAACTAAGTTATATGATCAGTTCTTAGGGAATCACTTCCCTATATATATATATATATATATATATATATATAGCGAATTATTTTTTAAAAATGCTTATGTAGTGACAACATTATAGAGGTGAGCGCAAGCTGATTTGGCACGTGTTGGAGTAAATTTTTGTCCAAGCTCCTTTCTCTCACAAATTTGTATAGATGTTTAATAGTTCATAAATAAATAATTATTTTCCAATAGGACACATTTTTATCTTAATCTGTACTAGTACGGAACAAATTGGTAAGTATAAATTATTTCCTTAAATAAAATGTTTTAAGTGTACTTGAATATTTGGGTGTTCGGGTGGGTTTGGTTATGGATTAAGTTTCGGGTTGGCTGATTTTGACAAAATAGTAACTGAAACTCGATTAAATTTCTACGCTCTTTTAAACTTAAAAAATATCCTTGGCATGACTTTGGTGTAACCTGATTGTGTGCATAGTGCATACCCTAGAGGTACCCTCACTTTAAGAGGCACAGATACAGACATGCCAGGCATGCCCACACAGGCATGATGCAACATTGCCCAGCCACATATTTAAAGTACTATGTCAAAACAGTACTCAATATGGCCGAGTTTTAATACTGAATTGTAGCTTAGATGGTAAAGGGCTTGGGATGGGTAAGGGATTGCTCGGGTTTGAGGCCAGGCTAGACGTAGCCCTTTATTCGAAGAAGATATATACTATATGGAGAGTTTTCTAATAAAAAACATCCGCACACTTGATAAGTTGTCAATAACAAGCCATTAGATAGACATACGCGTTCTTGAGAAGGCTGATTGGAAAGTCTGCTCTAAGAACCTGAATCTTTCCCTATTTACTGAATTGAGCTTCAGTATAGAAAAAGATTTTCTTTCTTCTTTTTGAGAATTGAAAAATATAATGCAAGTTACAGCTAAGTAATCTTTTCTATGGAACTAAGCAACAGATAGAAAGTATCTACTTTATGTTTAAATTATAGAGTAGATAATCCAGACTTCTAAATTAGAAACAGCAAGATGCACTTTTGATGTTGATGATCTCCGTCAAAATTTGGCTTTCAATTTTAACCGTCTCCTTTGTTGTGGTTTTCTTGCTTAAAGGGTGTACTTGGCTTGTTGAGTCTTCCTGCTGCCCTGGTGTTTACAGTGGGGATAGTGATAAAGGATTTGCATACACCTGACTTTGAATACAAAGAGGTGAGTCATTGGTTTAGCTTACCTACTCGTAATTATATATATTTTCTTCTCATCACAGTGCCTCCTCGAATTCTCTTCAGGTCTTCCAGAAGTTTCTGCAGGCCAAACAATCTATGTGGACAACTTTAAACTGCCCGGATGTCTGGAGGCCATGTTTGTATATGTACACTTCACTAGCTCTGAGCTTGGACATACACGAAGGAATGTTCTACTGGTACACAGATCCAAAAGCAGGCCCTGCTTTTTCTCAGGTACATTACCAAGTAAATTACTCATGCAGTGCATGTTTATGATCAAATTATTGTTTTAAAGAAAATATTCTTCCGAACCCAATATTTGAAACTATTTTTTTTAACCCACCACATTTCTTAATAAAACACCCAAAAGGTACATGTGTCCAAAGCATATATCCTTTATACTCTCAACTTTCCTAACCCACATTTCAACTTCATCTTCTAAACAAATGTAAACCTTGAAGGCGATATTGCCCATATCTCCCAGTAAACATGTACAAATGAGGGCAGTAGGGAACTTGGAAAAGGAAAAAATCTTTATATTATACAAACGTGTATAATACACTATAAACTTGTGCTTTTATTGAGTTTTGGGTTTTCTAGAAAGTTAGATGGTAGATATCAGATTTTTTAGCATCTTTCAAACTAGATTTGTTTATAGCATCTTTCAAACTAGATTTGTTTAAGAATGAATCAGCTTCAAACTTTGGGTGTAAAAACAGTTCCCCCTTTATTCTAATGAGTTAAATTTACCGTAAAGGAAACTTTAATATGTAATATTTTATTATAAGCATATAAATGAAGAAAAGTTAAATTATGCACATATATGGTAATATGTTGTCATATTTATTTTGTAAGTCGATCTAAAAGTTCAGATTATTCTCGTGCTATCCTATAACTTTTTCATGCAAATTTCATTTCTTTTCAACTCTGAGTGAAAATTCCACTTAATCACAGTTTTCTTCCTAATAGATTATCATAGCATGGACTTTTCTGTAACTTACCTTCACTGTGATTTTTCTGTTATTTTTTTATCAGCTTCCTAAACAAAGTTCTTATAGAGTATAGCATACATATATTTTCTCTAATTTTGCTTAAGCATAAAATCGATTCCTCATATAGGGGTCAGTCGGTTTCATCTTCGCAGTTGGCTCATTAGGTTCTCTTCTCGGGGTTCTACTCTACCAAAACGTTCTCAAGGACCATCCTTTCCGCGGCTTGCTCTTTTGGAGCCAACTGCTTTCAAGTTTATCAGGAATGTTAGACGTAATATTTGTCCTTCGCTTGAATTTAAAATTTGGCATACCCGATTACTTTTTCGTCGTTATTGATGCGAGTGTATCTCAAATGATCAGTCGTCTCAAATGGATGCCCCTCCTTGTTTTAAGCTCCAAGCTCTGCCCACCTGGCATAGAAGGAACTTTCTTTGCTTTGCTCATGTCCATTGATAATTTTGGGAGTATGACTTCATCATGGGGTGGGGGCCTGCTACTGCATATACTAAGAGTCACCCGTAATAATTATGGTAATCTTTGGGCTGCTCTCCTGATCCGTAATTTGATGAGATTATTGCCGCTATCCCTGTTATTTCTCGTGCCGAAAAGTGATCCCAATTCCAATATCCTTCCAGCCAAAATGTTGATGGGGAGTGATAGTGAGGAGAATCCGGAAGCAGAAGTAGAAGATATCGAGCTGGTTTCACTTGTTGGCCGAGTTCAATGACATCCACAATCAGCGAAGTCCACTTCCTATCTACTGTTTATTTTGAAGTTAGCTTCAGAGGTTTATAAATATATAATTCTTTTCTCATGGTGGTATTTTTTGGTAATTCCCAAGGTAAATGAATAAATGAATATTCCTTATTTATTTATTTATTCATGATGATCAGTTTCAAGTCAGATTATATGTATACTAGAGAAGTGGATTTACCTGGATGGGGGTTCATTACAGTGGAATTCTTGATATTATTGACTAGAGGAGGCATACCTGTTTTGCTCAATATAGTTGTTTATCTTTTTGAAATTGTAGCCTGTTCTGTTGTATCAAATATCAGTAAAAATATTGTATCAATAAACATTTTATCAGAATGGGTCATATTCATCTTGGTTTAGTGATACATTTGTCAGCTGTCTGTTAATGTTGGGTGTATAATCATGAGCAGAATGAATTATAACTGTAGAGATCAAGAAATGAGTTGGAAAAAAAAAATCATAAATGTTTTTGTTTTCTATTAGTACTTGCATAAGTTTAATTGTACATTGAATTTTTCCCCAAGATTCTTGTGGGAACGCAATGACATACTTTGTGATGGCATATAAGTATTGTTTGAACTTGCAGTAATGTATTCAAGCTATATGAAACCTTGATATTACAAATATGTGACTGAAAGTCATTTGAATGTGGAATACAAAGCCAAAGCATAACAATAATGCCGGAGCGTTATTACCTACTATGTTCTTCTGGTAAGTATGGAATTATCTTAGAGATGGCTGTATCTGGTGAAACTTGGAAATCATGTGATTCATTCTACTCGCGATGTTTATTGTCTGATAATTGTGTCTTGTGAAACCTAGATATCAAGTGTTATCCTAGTTTTGATGTTCATTCTCTAAAAAATGTATATGTCTGAATCAGCTTAAATATCATGAGTGTAATTCTGCATTTTGATGTATGTTCTCTAACGGTTGTGTATGGAGCTTACAATACATCTTGATAAATAAACCGAAAACACTAATGCGCCAAATGCCATTCTTCGCGTACTTAACGTCCGTTGTTTGTTAGGGAATGGCATGAAATCCTTATAACCCCTTGAAGAAAGGTGTTAAAGTTAACAAAAAGATTGGAAAATATTATTGGATTGATTATAACTAAGTACAATGTTTCCTATATATAGGAGAGGATCAAATACTAAACTGATATACAAACCGATATGGAACGAAATATAATACAATATCTAACACATTCTCTCAAACTCACGGTGGGTCAAACTGTGTGAGTTTGCCCACCAAGTAATGAAATTTCTAAACAATATGTGATTTGGCGAAAAAGTCTATTGTCTATTGTGAAGAGGTAATAGAATGAAGTAAAATGGTCTCCGCTTCAAAGCGCTCACAAACATAGTGGCAATCTGTCTCTATGTGCTTCGTTCGCTCATGAAATACTAGGTTGCTTGCAATGTGCAATGCACTCCGGTTGTCACAATGAAGAGGAGTGGCTTTTGTAAGCGTGATACCCATATCTGATAACAGCCAACGAACATGAACAGTCTCTCTAGTAGTAGCTGACATTGCTCTGTACTCAGCTTCGGTGGAAGAACATGCAACAACTGTCTATTTCTTGCTTCACCATGAGATCAGCGAATCACTAAGAAATAGACAAAAACCTGTAGTAGACCGTCTGGTAGTAGGATCAGCCGCCCTATCTGAATCAGAATATGCACTGAGCTCCAGTTTGGAAGTAGAAGGTATGAATAATGAGCGAGTGATAGTGCCCTGAAGATATCTGAGGATCCGAAGAAGAGCATTGTAGTAAACTGATGTAGGAGCGGAGACAAACTGATTAACGACATTGACTGCATGAGCAATATCGGGTATGGTCATGCATAAGTAGACAAGCTGTCCAACAATCTGTCTGTATCTAATGGGATCAAGAAGGAGCTCACCATCTGTGGAGCGAAGCTTCACATGAAGCTCTAAGAGAGTATCGGCTGATCGACTGTCAGAGAGACATGTAGCGGAGATAATATCTTATATGTATTTCTGTTGAGAAATGAGTATGCCCCGAGATTCATGGGTAATCTCTACACCCAGAAAGTAACATAGTCTACCAAGACCTTCCATCTGGAACTGCTGGTGAAGGTAGTGTTAGGTGGATGCAATGTATACGAAGTCATCCCCAGTAATAATCATATCATCAACATATAATAGTAGAAGTACCCTCTTATGCAGTAATGACTGCATAAACAGAGAATTGTCCTGTGAACTCTGACGGAAACCAGCCTGGGTGATGACACGGCAAAAACACTCAAACCAGACTCGAGGGGCTTGTTTCAGGCCATATATAGCTTGACGCAGACGGCAAACATGACGAGGAGGAGTGGTAAGGCTAGAAGGAGGATGCATGTAAACATCCTCAGATAAGGTACCATGAAGAAAGACATTCTTTACGCCCATCTGGTATAATGGCCACTGACGAACAGAGGCAATAGCAAGGAGAGTGCGAACTGTAGTCATCTGTGCAACTGGGGCAAAAGTCTCATCATAATCAATGTCATGCTTCTGAGTAAAACCGCGGGCAACTAGACGAGCCTTGTGCTACTCAATGGAGCTATCAGGTCGATATTTGATCTTGAAGATCCACTTGCAGCTAACAGGCTGGACGCCCACAGGCAGTGGAACAACATCCCAAGTGCCAATCTGATCAAATGCACGAAACTCCTCTGCAATATCTTCCCGTCACTTGGGAAATTGAATGACTTCTTGGTTGTTTCTGGGCTCACGTCTGGAGTGTATAGCAGTGAGATATGTATGAAACTTTGGTGAGTAGGAGGTAAGGGTGGCAAAGCCAAACTGGTCAGAAGGACCAGCAGAATCAGATGTGTAACGTGCCGTGGGGTGCCTGAGGTAGAACCTGTAGACTGATGGACCAGTGGTGGATTGACAGTGTGTGGGGATGAGATACGTGGAGTGGGTGAATGCAGCTGTGGGGATGCATGTGGTGAAGGTGCAGGATGTGGTTGGGATGCAGGTGGTGTCCTCGTAAGAGGAACAAAAGGTTGAACGTTAGTAGGGGATGGGAAAGGAGCCAAAGGAGTGGGATCATATGGAATGCGTGAAGGTATGACCGGGGAGATAGGCCCAACAACTAGGGAATCGATAAAACTAGCATCCTCAAGAGAGGTCAAGTAGTAAGGAGAGTCTTCCACAAAAGAGACATGTCGGGAAATACGAACACGACCTACCACAGAATCAAAACAATGATATCCTTTATGTTCTGGACTGAGACCTAGGTGAACACACTTAGTGGCTCGAGCGGTGAGCTTCGTGCGCTCAGTGGGAGGTAGAAGAACATAACAGGTGCACCCAAAAATATGTAGCATACTGTAGTCCGATGGTGAGTGATGAAGAGCATCATAAGGTGATGTGCCAGGTAGGATAGACGAGGGAGTGATGTTAATGAGACTAGTAGACGTCATGACAGCTTCTGTAATGCCTCTGCCCCAAGCTCAGATGATTTTATACAATTTATCAGATAAATTATTTATAGTATAGTGCAACTGCCCACCACAGGCTGCCTCTCAAAAGGTGGTTAACCGGATTGGTGACTCTTGATCATAGGCTATATTATTTATAGTTATTTTATTCTATTGTATTTTTGATATGGGACTAATCCCATACCACTTCTCTTACTCTTTCCCATGTACATACACGTCATCAAGAGAGAGAGAACAACACCATGCTATCTTCTTCTCAAACCGAGTGGCCTCCCACATGGTGACGTCATCATGACGTCACCGCAATACAACACATTAGTTGCTATTTCAATTCAGCCCGTCCCCCCCCCCCAATTCACTATTTACATTTTTGACATTTAGCCTCTTATATATATATTATATGCCTTTAGAAATTACGGGGTGTTACAGCTTCAGCCCAGAAAGAACGAGGAACAGAAGAGGAGAGTAGAAGAGCACGAGTCGTCTCAAAGATGTGACGATGCTTGCTTTCAGTTGCACCATTCTGCTCATGCGTGTGAGGACACGATTGCTGAAAGAGTGTACGATGAGATTGAAGTATCGATCTCATAGTAGCGGAAGTGTACTCACGAGCACCGTCTGATCGAAAGGTTTTGATACGAATACCAATTTGAGTGTGAACCATGTTCATAAAGAACTGATAAATGTTAGGTATCTCAAAGCGTTGGCGCATAAGAAACACCCATGTGAATCTAGTAATGTAATCGATGAAACTAACATAATAGAGAACCTTCGTGAGAAGATGTAGGTGATGGTTCCCATATGTCAGAGTGAATAAGTTGAAAATAATGGGTGGTTGGATAAGTGTTTTTGTGATTAAAAGGGAGTGCTATGTATTTGGCCAAATGACAATCCTGACAATCAGAAAGATGAGTAAAAGAAAGAGGACCAAGGGCACCACTACGGGCTACAGTCTTGAGTCGAGACTCACTAATATGTCCTAAGCGTATGTGTCACAGATCGATATCAGAGAACACAACACCAGCAAAATGAGGATGGGATTTATAGGCATGAAGAAAATCTAGATAATATAGACGACCATGTTGACTAGCATGTCCAAACTCCTAACCAGTGTATAAATCGGTGGTAGAACAACCTAAAGAATCAAATGTAATGACAAAACCACTATCACATAGCGCACTAATGAAAATAAGATTCATGGATAAATGAGGAGCATGAAGAACATACAATAATGTGAGAGTAGGAGAGCTAATAGACCCTGAGTGTGTAGTGAGAAGTTGTGAGCCATCAGCAGTGTGTAGGGATGGTGAGTGAGAGGGAAGGGCAGTGCTGGTGGTGAGCAGTGTATAATTACTAGTAAGATGATGTGATGCACCAGAATCTAAAATCCAGATATAATCCATACCGAGAGTAACAGAGAATGCAGGGACAGAGGGGCCAGCAGTGACAGACTGACCCAAGAGCTTGAGTTCTAGCTGAGCGATGTGATGCTGAAGTTTGGCCCAATTAGCAAGAGTCGGCAAGACTGGAGTAACGGTCATGGCTGAGGATATAAGGGAAGAATTGTTGTGAGGAGGAAGGAGACTGGTGTCGTTATGGCAGGGATCAAAGTGAGGTCAAAAATGCTGCTGGTGTCGGGATCGGGATAGGCAGCTAGATGGTGCTATCGTTTGCTGAAGACAAGGTGGGGTAAGGTTAGGGATGATGCTGGGAGGAGTAGGGAAGAGGCCGGAATCCGGATGATGGCGGCACTACATATGTCTGAATCTGGAGGGAGATCGGGATGTGAAGGAGATTGAAGAGGTAGATATAGTAGTGGGGAAGTCGATGGAGAATGAAAAAGACTGGTGAGACTGGGATTCCATTAGAGAAGAAAGAGTACATGCAAAAAAAATTTATACCTTTTTTTAACTTTTTTTAAAAAGGGAAAAGAGAGAGGGGGCTTTACAGAGTAGAGGAGGAGGCAGGTGTGGGTGTGAGGATGCCGGGATGTGGATGAGGAGAAGGTATAGTAGAGGTCGGGTGTGTAGTGGCGGCGACGGCGGCTTGGACTGAGGGTCGGCGAGGGTGTCGGGATATGGCAAAGGTGAGGGTGCTGCTAGCGATGGCGAGGTAGTGGTAATCGGTGGAGTTGTGGGGATTTCGATGGCAGTCGAGATGGAGGATGAAGGTCGGCAGTCGGTGGTTCGGTGTGCGGAGGTGTTGTCGGGGCTGAGTGCGGTGGAAGACGGCGGCAAGGGACGGGCGGCGCTCGGGATGCAGCCAGCGTCGGGGATGTTGGCGATGTCGAATGGAGGTCGGCAATGACTGCAGCAAGGAGTCAGCGGGGCTATTCGGGATGACAGAGGATGGGTTGCTACGGGTGTTGGAGGGGAGCACGGGATGAAGACAAGTGGTGGAGATGATGGTCGGGAGGGTTTTGGAGGTGGTGGCAGCGGTTGTTGATGACGTGTGCTCAGGAGAGGGAGTTGGCGGTGATGATCAGTGCGTCAGCGGTGGGGAGATTGGGTTATTTAGGATTAGGAGGAAGGGATGGTGAACAGTATTGTGATGAAGAGAATAAGAAGAATTGTATAACCTTGCTCTGATACCTTCTAACAAAATGATCAAATAACAGGGTGAAGCAGCAAAAAACCTTATATATTGGAAACTGCATGAGACTATTGGAGTAGCCATTCAAACTGCATGAGTGATCTCAAACCATCTGCATGAGACTATCTGAGCAGATGGTTTATTTTTGTAAAAAAAAAATATCCGGATTATGATTAGGGTTGTTTGGAAGATATGATCTGGATGTTATCTAACCACTGTTTTGAAGATTTTGTAATTTATAGCATATTGACAGATAGAAAATCCTATATTTAATCCATAATCTTAAAATAACTGTCCTAAACGGCATTCTATATTTTTCTTCTCTATAGTAGAAAATTGGATAGTCTTCGAACATTAAACCTTTTCTCTTCTTACTACATTGTGTTTGTTTCCGTAACTTCTTTAAACAAGAGGTTGTACCTGTTGGGAATTTATAACCTTACAGTACCACCTTAGTAACCACTGAAGAACTGAGACACTAGCATATGTCGCATGTCAAAATATTGTTTTTCCAATATTTGTAATTGTTGTTTTTTTTGGTATAAAAAAGATGATGTCACGCCCCACTTCCCAAAAACACAGAATACGAGCGCGTGACAAAACCCAGCAAATGATTTTCATTATTCATGAGCTGTAGGTTCGACTCAGCATCATAACAAGAATATAACAGATGTACACAGCCACGCATGCATGAATAATTTATTAAGCAACAGAAAATAATTGAAATAAATAATAATATCCCAAATAGTTTTCAACTCGGGATTAAAAGATAAAAGCTCAGGAACATAAGCCCGTTACAAGTTTTTAAGTAGCAAAGAAATAAATAACTCAAGAAAACAAAATATCTAAGTAAGTCCTTGCTCCAAGCGAAGCTTAGAATGTTTGCTCACCAATTCCAGCAGACAACACGTCTTCAAAGTCTGTATATATAAATATAGAAAAAAAAAAGAAAAAAATAGGGAAAACAAGATAAACGCCGTTAGTGCAAGTTAGGGCCGCAAATAGTAAAACAATCACAAGAAATATGGAACAAGATCTGGAATCAAGAATGTAATGGGGATGCAACAAGTAGTGGGGATTCAAGAAATTTGCTAGCAAGAAAGACAACTCGAGTGACAAGATTAGGTAACAAATACTAGTAATAGAACAAGTGGCTAGTGAACATGTAATGATATCAAGCATTAAGTAAAAAGTAACAAGTGGCTAGTGAACATGTAATGATATCAAGCATTAAGTAACAAGTAACAAGTCACAAGTGTCAAGTAATATGCTCAAGTATCAAGTCTCATGTATCATGTAATCAAGTATCAAGTAAGCATGTATCATGTTCAAGAATCATGTATCACATCTTGTAGTTATTACTATCTAGGTAGCACTTCATGCATCCATACTTTTACTATATGGTTGCTACATACAATCAATTATGTTTAGGCCTAATAGTGGAGTCTATAGGGCGGTGTACTCAGGTATCAAGTATCAAGCAAGCCATGCTCATGAATCGGGTAATCATATAACTAGTTCATGTATCAACTCATAACAAGACAAGTCATGAATCAAATAATATAATAATATACTAGTTCATGAAGCATGTATCAAGTGGGAACCACGAGCCCCTTCCGAGTACACTTACCTATATTGTCCACTACTATGGTCTTTCCCTTAAACCCCGGCTTATTATTCGTTATTATCATCAAGCAAGCATGAAAGTATGCGAAATAAGTCAAGTAAACATAATCAAGAACATGGAACAAGTCTAGGCTAGGTAGGATATAAGTTCGAAGGTCAAAACAAATCGAAATATCAAGAACAACGAGAATCTCAAATCTGGACAGCATGACGTTGCTGCACCAAAACTGTGATTCCCGTTGCTACAAGATAGCAAATGTGGATCCGTCAGAAGGTCTACCCGGTTTCAACACATATAATTAAGGTACATAAAAGTTGTAGTAACATGTGTCGAAACAGTAAACTATACAGCATTTGTGTTTAGCCAAAATTTGTAAAACCGAGTTTGTACATATGAAACAGTGTTGAAACATCATTTATTAGTTCTGAAAAAATTACGGAATGTTCTCTAGGGTTTCCAGTAATAGCATGCAAAATTTCAAGTCATTTACCTACTGGTAGCATAATTAAAATAATTGTAAACTAAAGAGGTGCAGCAATTTTTGTAAATCAGCAACTACCGACACAGCAGCAGTAAAATTACGATATCTCCTAGATCGTAACTCAAATTCAAAAATTCTGGATGTTACTGACAACTAGACACTTAGGGCTACATTTCATATTCAAGACTCAAGTTCCCATTTTGGTTTTATTGGGGTCGAAACAGCAGGTAAAGACAAGAACAACAGCAAGTGTGGATTTCTTTTATATACAAGTTGCATAATAAAAGACCATTATGAGTCTAGATTAGTCTGTGATTCAAATACGGATGCATTGGGGATCAAATCACTATGTCACATGTATTTCTCAACTCAAAGAATGTAAGATCAACACAATACATCATACAATATCCGTCTACAAGTCAAGGGGTTCATGTTCAAGTAATTAGGAGATAAAAAGGGTCCATCTAATTTTGTAAATATATCAACGAAGGATTGTGACTCTTAAGATTATGGAATTGATGAGGAATGATTTAAGATCAACAACGATGAGACAAGGAGGAGTCACAACTACGATCTATTTGCAGTATTTTCAATTAAACGCTTGTACTAGAACAATAATTTGTACAAGAAGAATACTTGCCTTAGGGGTGTAGCCGACGAATCCGATGGAGGAATAACAGAGATGGATCCCGGCACGGATCTTGACAACGATCAAGATCGAAGAAGAATCGACGGTTGAGATCAGATCTACAGGTGATGATCAGATAGTAGGGTTTTGGGTTTTGGGTTTTGGGTATTTGGATAGCGGGTCTGAGTGGGATCCAACAAGAGATTGACTCAAAATTCATTATAATTAGAGAAAATAAAATATATGAGCTAAAACAGTCCATTCTTCATGAAGAACCACAAATCAGAGCAGATACGAACAGTGAAATTGAAATAAATATTGGCACAAAATTGAGTTGAAACAAATTAAATGATTTTATTCGAACTGGAACAAAATACAGGTCTCAAATTGATAGACAGAGTACAAGGAATATAAATACAATAGAAAAATACAGATACGGGAAACAGGAGTTACAGATGACCTCGTCATCGCTTCATTAATGATAAATTAACGAAACATAGTAGTAAATGCAACATAGAAACCATCAAAATCCATACATCAAAATCAACTTAACTAATCAGAAGTGCAGTGCTGAAAAGAAGATACAAACAAGTAGACTATAACATCCCACTCAACTCGAGTCATGTTCAACTGATAGGCTCTACTCCTCCTCCATTCGTAACCTCTTCTTGGCCCCTGCCTGATGTTGACTTCTAGTTTGGTGTGCACAAAACGTGTTTACAAATACTAATAAGTTTTACTTGAGATTTTCAGATTTTCAGTAATAAATAAAATCAATAAGAGATTCAAAGAGATTCAAAAATAAGCAAAGAAGAAAAGCAATAAAGAAGGACCTACAAAATCAAGCAAATGATTGCAAAATCAAGCAAAAGAAGAAGTCATTCAAAAAGAGCACATGTTGATTAGTGCCCAAGAAAGTCAACAAGATCAGTTTTTTTTATTCCATATAAGTGAGATTTTATATGTATTTGATTGATTATTGATTAATTAGTATATGGTAAGAATATAAAGTGGCTTCGTCGGCATCAACACGATTGCGGTCGACCGTACTACACTGTCGGTCGACCACACCACAGTCGAACGCTCATCACAGTTAAAATAATGAGACAGTCGACCATTCATCTTTCGACTTTTCGATTCAAAGATGAACGGTCGACTGTCCCTTTTTACGGTCGACCGTACCTCGTGCAGATTTTTTTTTTGGAATGTATCGTTTCTATTTTTGAGAGATACACTTCCTAAGTCTATATATTTAGACGAACCCACTGTGTATTCTTCACCTATTGCTCTGAGAAAAATCTTCTGAACTAATCAATTCAACAATCAATCCGAGTGTGTGTGATACTTATTTGTTTTCTTCAATCAGGATCATTAAGGATCTTGAGTTTTTCTTTTCTTCTACTTCGGTGATATTGATGGGGTTTGTCTTAGAAGTCCTACGGGTGTAATAGGTCTCTTGGTCTGAATCCAAGAATCACTGTACAAGGATTTGAGTATAGTGGAACGCTTGTGGCGGAGAATTGCTACAAGTAGGTAGTGTGGACGTAGACCTGCAGGTTGAATCACGTTATATTGCTACGTTACTTATGCTTGCTGTGTTTGCTTTTTCTATCTCTTCTGATTTACTTTGCAACTTAATTATAATTTTTCTTTTATTCCGCACAATCTCCCTATTCAACCCCCCCTAGGGTGATTAACAATGGTATCAAAGTGAGGTGCTTACTAAGAGATTTAAAGCTTAAGCAAAAGGTCTAATGGCCAAAATCTCTCCTCCCAAAAACTTGTACTCATCGAAGCCATTCATCTCCAATGGGACAAGTCTAACACGCTCACCATATTTTGAAAGAAAATGCTATGATGTTTGGAAAGTTCGTATGTCTCATTTCTTACATATGCTTGGAGAAGAAGTATGGAATGTGTGTATAAATAAAACAGATATTCCGATCAGTGATGGAAGGAAGGCTTTCTCAAAAGCAAAGCTAGCACTAAAAATAGCAAACTCCAAAGCTATAACGGCTCTTTATGCAGATTTGAACAATGAAGAATTAATGCGATGCGGGCGAAATTGCAAGATGGCATATGAGATTTGGAACAACATGCTGAAACAGCATGATGGAACCGCTTCTGAGGTAAAAGCTAATGTAAACTTATGTTTTTATAAGTATGACGTTTTTCGTATGCTTCCAGGAGAGAACGTAGATCAAATGCTTTCCCGTTTTGATATTATTGCACACGAGCTGTGAGACCCCATATTTCTAGAGAGTATATATATACTAGTATATGGAATAGTATATATATAGTATATATACTAGTATATGAATGGAAGACGGTGACGTGGAAGGAAAGAAAGGAAGTGGAGAAAGGTATTAATTGGTGGACTATAGAAGATCCTATGGGATTTGATGGTGTGATGGACCTATGAGATTTCCTATGGGGCTCTTAGGAAAGGATTAAATGAATGAAAGAATGAAGGAATGTGTGTGTGTGGTGGTGTTTGACCGGGTTGACCTTGGGGAAATATCCCATACCGGCCATAAGAAGGGAAGAGAAGAAAAATATATTAGGAAAGCCAATGAGAAAGGTTACCTTCCGTCCGGATACCCTTTTGAGGCAGCCTGTGGTGGGCGTGGCTAGAATTTAATTAATTGTGTGCGTACGAGTTGAGTGCGGGGCGTTACACAAGCTTGAGAGCTTGATAAGGGGTTGGATGATGACCGAAAGGTCGGAAAACTCATAAGCTGTCTCACACCGGAATAGGATGTAAAAGCTACCGCAATGAGGGAGACCCTTGAGGAAAAGGAATTCGATTACTACACCTTCCATGGAAAACTGAAGACATACGAGATGTAGATAACCGAAACCAAATGATACAGGCGACCATCAAAAGTAGAGTCAGATCGTGAAGAGTCAGACGAAGATATCTCCTGGATGACTAAGCAATTTCGTAAGTATCTTAAATATAAAAAATATGATAGGTATCAAGGAGAAAGAGAAAAGGATAAAAACGACATATGCTACTAATGCAAGAAGCCTGGACACATTCGAACAAATTATCCCGTCTCACAGGACAGGAATAGGGACTACTACCACTCCAATTCAGGATTGAGAAAGAAGGCGTTGAAGACAACATGGCTGCACTTAGATTCAAGCGAGGATGAGCAGGATCACAACAAGGTTGGTTTCATGGCTCTTGGAAATGGTGAGGTGCAATCCCCATCTCAAGAAGAGGTATCGAAGAACCCACTTACGATGATTTAGTAGACATGTGTAATGGATTAAAAGATTATGCTAAGAAATTGAGTTGTGAATTAAGACAAAATAAATAAATTTCAAATGAATCACATGACTCTTACATCACTAAAAAACAAAAACTGAAAAATAAAAATTCTTTGATTATGAAAAAATTCGAGTCATTTAGAAAAAATCATGATGTGCTGCTAGAAGGAAAATGAGCATTTAAAACAACAAATTCAAGAATCCTTAGCAACACATGATGAAAACTTAAGAAAAATTCATGAGAAATCTGTTTATATTGCTAAACTCACTGATGATTTAAAAGAATGCAAAAGAAAATTTGATGAGTTAGTGAAAGTTGTAATGAATCTCTTGAACAAAATAGAATACTTGATTCTACCCTAGACACTCTTCGTTGGAACACAAAAGACGATGAAATGACTAGGAAAATGCTTTGTAAAAGAGTAATTAAGCTCGAGAAAACTGTTGAAAAATATGAAGGGTCCAGTTATCTTATTACAAAGAATTCAAGATCTTATCATGATAATCAAGGGCTTGGTTACAACGAGCCAATACAACATCAAAAATCTAAGCAATCTTGTTGTTGTTGCTGATTTTGGTGTGGGAGCAAACAAATGAATTTGTGGATTCTTGGAGAAAATAATAAAGCAAACATGTTGACATGTTAACCTTCACCAATGTGTTGACTGGTTTCTTGCCGCTGTCGTTGACCTGCAAAAAGTGCGAGACACCGGGGTTGATTCCGCGACGCACCCTCCGACTCTCTTGTCAGTAATCTGAATGATTAAGAAAGAGCTTTAATTGGCAAAATATTGATTTCCTTTTTATTGTGGGGGAGAGGGGGTTTTATAGTCGCCTTAGGGATCCGTTTCAAGATAAGAACATATCTCTACTTCCCGGTGTGAATGGATAGAAGCGATTAAGACCACCTCTTAGGAATAATTATGAATCTGAATTTTTTTTTTATCCTTCTGAACTGGTTTGTAACGGGTTGGGACCCGTACCCAGTAAGACAGATCCGTTTATACGTTATTGGACTTTGAAGAAAGACTCAGTCCCCATTTCAGACCCATTTGTAGGTGAAATTACCGTTTTACTCCTGAGCTTTAAGATCCGTGTCCGATTTGAACGGTCCCGATTTAATCCCATTTTTAGCCATACCACGAGCCCCCCACTCCTGGAGACTGAGTTCTACAGTCTTTGAGGAGTAGTTTTGTTGTTCTAATGGCGTACGGGATTTTATCGGTATTCTTCAGGGAGTTCGGATTTTGCTCGAGGTGTAACGGTGTTAGTGTTATTTTGAGCTTGTAAAATGTCCAAAAATATCCTCAGAATTTTCTGGATTTTTTGTGATTTTTCTAGATTTTTCCTCATTTTTTTGAATTTTTTATTCATTTTCCGAATTAAATAATTAATTATAAAAAAATTTAATTAATTATTCTAATTTAATAATTATTATTTTCTGAATTTAAAAATAATTTTCCAAATTAATCATTATTTTTATAATTTTTTATTACTTTTTTCAATTTTCAATTAATTTTTCGATTTTTTTTAAATAATTAATTCAAATTAATTAATTAATTAATTAATTAAATATTACCTGGACATGTGGCGCATTTATGGACATCGATCATGATCAGATGGCGTGCATCACAAAGCGGATCATTCTCTGAACACGTGGCGCGTTTCTGGACGTCAATCGTGTCATGGCGCGAATTTTGGGATGATCTGACGGCTCTGTGGCTCGGCAGCATTTTTTCTTCACATGTGCAGTCCGGTGCCTCGGTAGCTCGGCACGACCCACCAGGTATCACCACGTGGCACGGTCAACGCTGGCGTTGACCGCCACGTGGCATTTTTTTTCTCCCGCTCTGTCTCTTTGCTTCTTTCTTTTCTTCTTCTTCACCTCGTTCTCCGACTTCGCCTCCCTTTCTTCTTTTGTCTTCGACTGAAGCTTCCGACCCCACCCCGTCTTCGACCTAGGCCTCGCCCCCTCTCCGACCTCGCCTGACGAGGAGCTCGACTGTGATAGGAGGAGCTCGGTTGTTGGTGCTCGCGAGGTGAAGGTCGACGAGGGAGCTCGTTTTCAGAGGTCGACGAGATAAGGAGCTAAGCAGTAATGGTGAGTAGGTCGGAGGTCGGAGCTTCGGAGTGGGAGCTCGACTGAGGGGTTGGAGTTCGGCGAGAAAGGCATGAGCTCGAAGCTTGTGAGCTCGGCGACGATGAGCTCGGCAGCGATGAGCTCGGCATTGGAGACGAGCTCGGCGGCAGAGGCCTTGAGCTCGGTGACGAGCCTGGCGAGGAGTTCGGCACTGGAGGCGCTCGGCGAGGAAGGGGAGTTTCGAGCTCGGTGCTTCGGGAGGAGAGCCTCGACGGTGTGGAGACGAGCTCGTCGTTGGAGGTGAGTGGAGCTTGAGTTCGGAGGTCAGTTGTGAGGGGAGCGCATCGAAGGTGGAGCTCGGCATTGCAAGGAGATGGCCGACGATGGCATCATTGGCCATGGCGGAGCTCGTTGAAGTTTGGCATGGTTGGAGCCCTAACGAAGGAGTTCGGCATTTGGAGGTGGAGTGGAGCTTGATGGAGCTTGTTGATGAGGGGAGCTCGTCGGAGGTGGAGCTCGGCGTGGCGAGGAGATGGTCGACGAAATGAAGAGGTAAACAGAGGAAGTAGGAGTTTGGGTTTTGTTCTTTTGGTTTTTGGCGCCAAAAGTAGGAGGAGAAGAAGCATGAAGAAGGGGTACGGGTCGGATTGTGGGTAACGGATCCGAACCCGACCCGTTAGCCCTTTTTTCTCTTTTCCGCTTTTGCTTTTGGGCTTTGCGTTCCACAACGGGTCCGACCCCGATCCATCAACTCCTCTCTATTTTTTGTTTGGTTGTTTGTTGTTCAACGAATCTGAGCACGAATTTTAAGGCAGAGTTTTTTGTCGTTTTGCAGTTCGGTGGCTCAGTAGCTCGGATTTCAGATCCGAGCTACATGGCTCCATCTGGATGGCTGATCACGATCATGGCGCGAATCACGAGAAAATGTGATTTTGTCGTTTTGTGAGCTCGGATCACGAGAAAACGTGATTTTGTCGTTTTGTGGACATGGCAAAATCTGAGCCATCCATTAGTCGTTGGCGTGAACATCTGGATGATCCGACGGTCCAAGGAGCTCGGAGGTGTTTTTTCCCCAATACGGAGGTCGGTGTCCCGGTAGCTCGGCATTGTAGCTCGGCGCAGCTGTGTTGCGATCCACTTTTCCGGTGCTACGGAGGTCTAATCGGTGCGTGCGACCCCTCATTTCGAAGCTAACTCAAAGATCTATGTGGTAGGGTAAAAATGGCCTGGGGCCCAGCTAAGGCCCAGGACGGCTCTCGCTCAAAAATAAGAAAAACAACAATCCGGCTCGGCTTCGGACCACTACCGGGTCGGCACCGAGCCGCAAGTTCACCCCCACAGATCTAGTCTCCTCGTATCCGACGAGTCTCGATGGCCCTCGGCCTCCGATCCGCGACAGCCCCACGGGCCGTCCGCCTAGCCTGGTAAAGAATGAAGATGACCTGGCACAACCTAGGCCATCCGATTCTCCCAGAGGCACAGGAGCCCCATGATCAGCCATGTCAGCTCCAAATACCACCAAGGGCTTTGCCACGTCAGCCCTATACCACTCTTGGCACTGCCACGTCCGCCCTAAACCCCCTGGGCCTCCTGCCACGTCAGGCCCATGGGCTTTCGGGTTCAGACCCGGCTCCCAAGCGGATCCAAACCCGGTTGGAATTCCCTATAAATACCAGACCCTCACCCACCTTTTCAGGTAATCAATCCTTGCCACTTAAATTCCCCTAGTTATTGCTACTCTCTCACAGAGACTGACTAGATCGTCGGAGGGTCCGCCACCGGGATAAACCCCGGTGTTTCAGGACCGTCTGCAGGTACTCGAGGCGAGGCCATCCGAGCCGATCCTCAAGCACCGAAGCGAGCCCCTCGCTCACCGTCCGGCACCGTACTCTTTCCTCATTACAAATTGAGTCCGAACTCACACCTGGTGCATCCACACTGCGACCAAAAACAAACCGCATCAGGTTGGCGCCGTCTGTGGGAACTCCTTTATTCGGTACGAACGACAGCCCGAGCCTCGCCACCGACGCTCTCCCTTGACCCGATCTCCCATGGCTCCCCGAGCCCAAAGATCGGCCCGTTCCTCCCGACCAGACGGGCCTCCTCCCGAGGGGGCCCTCGATGGAGGGCAAGCATCCAATAATCCGGGTGGAAACCCCGGACCCCAGCGAAGCGCTTCACACGTCGCCGAACCTGACCTTCGTCGGGTCATTCTGAACAGAAGGGCTAGCCAGGCTAGGGGAGGGACCGCTTCCAACTCGGCCCCGAACCATTCCAGGCCTGCGCAAGGGGACAGGCCGTCGGCACTCAGCCGCATCGGCCGAATTCCTACGCCCCGACCCGACCCTTCTGACCATGGCGTGGTCACCAGGGGCGAGTTCAGAAGCTTCAGAGATGAAATCATGGAGGCCCTCCATGGAATGCCAAGGTCCGCGACCTACGGCCGACCCCCTCGAATGAGCGAAGGGAGAAGTCACACTCGTGCGCCGACTCCCCCTCCGGAGCGCACAGACGAGGTGCTCCGATGCCTCCTAGAGATGGAAAATCGAATCGAGCGCATCGGCGACGGGAATCCCAACCTAGCCCAATTACGTGGGCCTTCTCGACCTCCATTTTCCGTCAACATCATAGAAGCGGAGATCCCCCGGAACTTCCGGCCTCCGCAGTTCGAGACTTACAACGGCGAGGGTGATCCAGCTGATCACATGGAGGGCTTCAAAACCCTCATGATGATTCACAGCGCTTCGGATCCCCTGCTGTGCCAAGCCTTCCCGGCCACCCTCCGGGGTCCGGCCAGGGATTGGTTCTCCAAACTCTCCCCTGGCTCGATCTTCTCGTTCGACCAGCTGGAAGCCAGCTTCCTGGCCCACTTCATGACTAGCCGAAAGACCGAAAAGACGAGCGCTTCCCTGCTCGACCTCAGTCAGAGGGAGGGGAAGTCACTCCGTAACTTCGTCAAAAGGTTCACGACCGAGGCAAGATCCGTTTCTGCCCTTGACGCCGGGGTCGCCTCAGCTGCCTTCCGACACAATGTCCGGCACAACCAGCTGAAGGTCTCCCTGGCAAAGAAGCCACCTCTGGACTTCCCTGACCTTCTCAACCGGGTCGAGAAGTACATACGAGCTGAAGAATCTCTTAACCCAGAGGGCAGCAAGGAAGTCGTGGGGAAGGGCAAGCGCAGGGTCGATGAGGCCGAACCTGCCAAGAAAACAGCAAAAGAAGGGGTCGGCGCGAAGAAGGCACCTCCGGTCCCTCGCTTCGAAAGGTACACTCCCTTGACACATAACGTGTCCGCCATCCTCTTAGAAATCGAGGATAAGGGCATTGTCCGACTACCTCCCCGATCAAATAACAACAAGAAGCGAGATCAGCGCTTCTACTGCCGTTTCCACAGAGATCATGGGCACGAAACCGACCAATGTCGGGCCCTGAAAGACGAGATTGAGGAACCCATCTCACGAGGATACCTCCGAGAATTCACCAGAGAAGGCCCACGGGATCGGCGAGATGCTAGGAACCGGAGGCCTTCGCCTCCGAACCCTACTCCGAACCGCATCCAGGATCGGGACCCCGAACCCGAAGGAGCCGCGGACACGCCATTCATCTTGCACTGTGTCCACAGGGGGCCAATGGGGGGAGAGTCAAATACTTCCCGAAAAGCCTTCATCCGAGAGGTGAATGCTGTCCAAGACAACCCCTCGCCCAGGTTGCAACCGGTGCCTGTCTCCTTCTCCGGAGAGGACCTCGAAGGCATTCGCCTCCCTCATTGCGACGCCCTCGTCATTGGCCTCCACATGGCTAATTGTGAGGTTCGCCGAATCCTCGTCGACAACGGCAGCTCGGTAAATATTCTCTTCCTCGAAGCCTTCGAGAATCTCAAGCTGCCCAGAGACAAACTCAAGCCAGCCGGATACACCTTGCATGGGTTCTCCGGCGTCCCTGTCATAATAGAAGGGATTGTTACTCTCGACGTTACCGCAGGATCGGCTCCTGTCAAGAGGACCGAGTCCATGGACTTCATGGTGGTAAACGTCAAGGCGGCTTACAACGCCATACTCGGCCGACCCGGACTATGCTCCCTTCAAGCGGTACCTTCGGCTTACCATCTGAAGCTTAAATTCCCTACCCCGCAAGGGGTCGGCATCGTCCGAGGTAGCCAAGAAGCAGCGCGGTCGTGCTACATGACCGCCGTCGGAGGGAGTGTGTTCCCCCTCGACGCCGTTGAGCTCGAACCCGAGCGGGACGGCCCCGCTCCAGAGCCTGTCGACGAGCTGGAGGAGGTCCCGTTCGGCGCCGAGGATGAATCAAAATGGTTCCGGGTGAGCCGCTCGCTCCCCGAGGACTTGAAGCCAGGTATAATCGCCTGCATCCGCCGCAACGTTGATCTCTTCGCCTGGAAGCCCTTCGACATGCCCAGGATCTCCGAAGACTTGATCATGCATCGGCTGAGCGTCATCCCGGACTCTAAGCCAGTCGTCCAAAAAAGGCGCAAAGTCGCCCCGTAGAGGCAGAAAATTGTGAAGACAGAGGTCGACAAACTCTTGTCTGCTCGATTTATTCAGGAAGTCAGCTATCCCGAGTGGTTGGCTAATGTCGTCATGGTGAAGAAGGCGACCGGGGGCTGGCGAATCTGTATCGACTTCACGGATCTAAATAAAGCATGTCCGAAAGATCCTTTCCCCTCCCCTGCATCGACGCTTTAATCGACGCAACCTCGGGGCATGAGCTACTGTCCTTCATGGATGCATTCTCGGGGTACAATCAGATCCGGATGTTTCCACCGGACATCTCCAAGACCTCGTTCGTCACCGACCAGGGTCTGTTTTGTTACCGCGTTATGCCCTTCGGGCTGAAAAATGCCGGAGCCACATACCAACGGCTCGTCAACAGAATCTTCAAAGACCTGATCGGCCGCAACGTGGAAGTCTATGTCGACGACATGCTCGTCAAGAGCCGGGCCGGGCCGGACCACGTTGCCGACCTCGAGGAAGCCTTCGGAGTCCTCCAGCATCACAACATGAGGCTCAACCCGGCTAAATGCGCCTTGGGCGTTTCCACTGGGAAATTCCTGGGGTTCATCGTCAGCCAGCGCGGCATCGAGGCGAACCCCGAGAAAATCCAAGCTATTATTGACATGGCCCCGCCCCGGAATGTCAAGGAGGTTCAGAGGCTTACGGGCCAGTTGGCTGCAATCGGCCGTTTCCTCTCCAAGTCAGGGGAGAAGTCTCTCCCCTTCTTCAAGGCTCTACGCGGAAAAAGGGGCTTCGAGTGGGGTACCCATCAACAAGAAGCCTTCGAACAGCTGAAGCAGTACCTCACCAACCCTCCTCTCCTCAGCAAGCCCGAGCCGGGCGAACCACTATGGCTCTACCTGTCCGCCTCGAATAGCGCCCTCAGCGCCGTCCTCGTCCGAGAAGAAGATGGAGTTCAGAGACCATTGTATTATGTAAGCAAAGTCCTGCTTCCCGCCGAGACGAGGTACGCAAAGATAGAGAAGGTGGCCTATGCTTTGGTCATGGCAGCCCGGAAACTTCGTCCTTACTTCCAGGTCCACTCCGTCCAAGTACTGACCGACCAGCCACTGAAGACTGTCCTTCACAAGCCCGAAAACTCTGGCCACTTAGTCAAGTGGTCAATTGAGCTGAGTCAGTTCGACATCAGTTACCAGCCGAGGACGGCCATCAAAGGGCAGGCCCTTGCCGAGTTCATAACTGAGTGCACCGTCTCCGAGTAGCCCAGCACCGAGGCCTCGGATCCGACCTGGGAGGTCTTTGTCAATGGATCATCATGCGAAACGGGGAGTGGGGCTGGCATCATCCTTCGTGGCCCCGACCAATTCCTACTTCAATACTCCCTCCGCCTCAACTTTCTGGCCTCCAACAACGAGGCAGAATATGAGGCCATGATCGCCGGGTTGACCATAGCACACCGAGCTGGAGCTAAGCAAATCCGGGCCTTCAGCGATTCTCAACTCGTGGTCAATCAGATCACCGGAGAGTACGAAGCCCGCGATGATCGCATGATGAGATATTTGGCGATGGTCCGACGTCTCCTAGCGTCCTTCTGCCACTCCACAGTCATTCGAGTCCCTAGGGAGCAGAACGCTCAAGCAGACGCGTTGTCAAAACTCGCCTCTTCCTCCTTCGAGGGTCTCGACCAAACGGTGCTCATCGAAATCCTATTGAAGCCGAGTATCAACGATCAAGACCAGGAGGCAATGTGTGTTCAAGACGGTGCCAGTCCAGACGACTGGACCACTCCCATCCGGAGATTCTTAGTCAGTGCCGAGCTTCCTTAAGACCGGGCCGAAGCTAGACGAGTCAGGGTCCGAGCTAAAAGGTTCGTCATGATTGACGACGTCCTCTTCAAACGCTCATACACCTTGGCCGACGGCAAGCCATACCTCCGCTGTCTCACCAGCAACGAGGCCAGCTACGCACTGAGAAATCTTCATGAGGGGATCGGCGGATGCCACATGAGGAGCAGGACACTCGCTCGGAAGGCCCTGAATCAGGGGTACTATTGGCCGACCATGATCCAAGACTCGCAAGACCTAGTCAAGAGGTGCGGCCTGTGCCAAAGGTTCTCCCCTATCAAGAGGCTTCCTCAAGCCAATCTCCGATCCCTGTCTAGTCCTATGCCATTCGCCATGTGGGGCATGGACCTTGTGGGCCTCTTCCCCGTAGCGGTAGGGCAAAAGAAATTCTTGATAGTCGCCATCGACTACTTCACCAAGTGGCTCGAAGCCGAGCCTCTGTCCAGCATCACCGAGGGCCAAGTACAACAATTCTTTTGGAAGAACATCATTTGCCGGTTCGGAATTCCTCGGGTTATCATCACGGACAACGGAACCCAATTCCAAGGTCAGAACTTCCAAACTTTCTGCGCAGACATTGGCATCCAGCAGCGTTTCTCCGCTATTTGCCACCCTCAGTCCAACGGCCAAGCGGAGAACGCGAACAGGCAAATCCTCGACGGCCTCAAAAAGCGCCTCGATAGTTCCCCCAAGGGGCTGTGGGTCGAAGAACTGCCTAGCGTGCTATGGGCGCACCGAACCACCAAGAGGATCCCCACGGGGGAGACGCCGTTCAGTCTGACCTATGGGACAGAAGCAGTCATCCCCGTCGAGGTCGGCCTGCCTTCTCCCCGTATCATGGCCTTCGACGAAGCTAACAATTCATCCGGCTTGAGGGCCAACCTGGACCTCATCGCCGAGGTCAAAGAGAAGTCTTCAATCCGAAGGAGCATCTACCAACAACGGATCGAGAAGTTTTACAACAAGAAGGTCCGCCCCACAAACATCAAGGTGGGGGACCTCGTGTTACGAAAACTGTCCGTCTCTGATCCAACCAAGAAGAGGAAATTGGCTCCCAACTGGGAAGGCCCATACCGTGTAGTCGAGGCTGTACGCCCTGGTACATACCGACTGGCAGATATGGACGGCCGGCTCATCAGCCGACCCTGGAACGCCGAGCACCTAATGAAGTTCCTGGAAGAGCGAACATAGGTTCTAGCTTGGTTAATGTACATAATATTTTTTGTAAGCTTTCCTGTGTAAAGGGCCGTTTTAGCGACCCTCCCTATCATATATGAAAGAAATCTCTTTTTGTCAAACTCCAAACGCCTCGGCAGCCCCGACCTAACATCGGACAATGGGATCGACACCCGAGTCCTCACTCCGGTATCGTCCCCAACGTCTCGATAGGTCCGACTCGGCTTCAGGCCAGGGAGTCTTCCTAACGCCCCGCGCCGATCCCTCACGGATCGACGGGGCCGAACCTCACTTCTGCCATCATTCACTACACTATTGACCAGAGCAAAGAGTGAAAAAAATTCTTTATTCATACTCCCTTATTAGTTCTGAAAAAAAAAAAAACAAACAAACAAACAAACAAAGACCGTTACAGGACCACTCCACTCATCTCAAACTGAAGGAAGCCGCCATCTTAGAGCCCCTCGGGTCCGACGAATGGCGGGACCACTCCGACCGAACGACTAGGAGCCCCCTCCTCGTCATGATGGTCTTTAGGCTCAGCCACGGTCAACACACCAGCCACGGAGCTTTGGGCATCAACGGGCCGCACACGCTCCAGCAGCAGCAACGCAGAGGGAACCCCCTCCGCTCGCCGACCTCCCGAGGAGGATGCCGAGACACCAAGCATCGTCTTATAACGGTGTATCTCCATCTCCTTCTCCACAATGACATCACGAAGTAGCCTCTCAGAGGAGGGCCTTTGCACCGATGCACTCGACATAGTATATCCAAGGCCGACACTCCCAAGGTCCCGATCCACCATCGCCCTCCTCAGTCAGCTCGCCTCCTCACTTAGGGCTTCAGACTTGTTCCGATAATAGTTAAAGGCCGCATCATTGTCACGAGCCCCCTTTCGGTAGCGAACCAACGTGGCCTCCAGGGCCTTAACCTTGCTCCGGAGCCACGCCACGTCGGAACGACGGGGGTCCACCTCGGGAAGGGGAGCCGTAACCTACAAGAGAACCAGCCCACTCAAAACACATCGGCAAAAATGGTTCGGAAATATCCGGGGTCAAAACACTTGGCCAGTCAAAAATCATCTTTTATAAATGGAATTACTTCATACAAAAAATGTGGTGGCCAGTCCACGGTAGGCAAATACAATCGAGAGATGGAAAAAGAAAGACAAAACTATACAACTTGTTTTCCCACCTCAGCATCGGCCGGGTTCACAGGGGGTCGGCAGCCGGGTCATCAACGGGCCCTTCTTCATTAGGGGTCTTCGGTGTCCCCTCGATCTCCATGTCGTAGTCAAAGTTAGACAGGTCGATGGTCGGGTAGAAGTGCCTCACATGACTGAGGGCCTTCGCATAACACTCGTCCTGGGCTTTGATCACCATGTTCTGACCCGCCTCCGTCAACTCCTCCCTCTCCTTGGTGAACTTCTTCTTCTGAGCCGCCATCTTCTTCTCCCATTCCGCCTCCTTGGCGTCGAACTTGACCTTCATCTTCTGCTCCCTCTGGTGCGAGCCTTCGAGCTTTATCTTCAGCTCCTTCATTTCCTGCACGGCCTTGTCAGCCCGGTCGCGCTCCCGCTTCAAGGCTGCCTCATAAAGCCCCCTCACGTGGGCCCCCTGCACGGTCGCCTGCAGCAACCAAGCACTACTGAGAAAACCTTCTTTACAAACATTTCACAAGGCAAGTGGGGTCGGCAGACTTACCAGCACATTAGCCTGCGCGAGGCGCGTGTACGCATCCTCCAGGCCCTCGGCATTCATCTCCGCGCGGTCCCGAGGGGTCGCCAGCTTAGCTGCCACCTCGACAGCCTGGCGCCCTCGGGTTAAACAGTCACCCTCACGGATGGACCAAGCCGGCACCCACGATCGCCGCAACCTCTCCTCTACCTCTGCCTCCACCAGAGGACCCTTCCCCTTATCAAGATCAGTGGCCTTGCCCTGGTCCGAGCTTCCCTGAACCGCCACGTCCTTGCCCGTCTCCGAGCGAGTCCTTTTGCCCCTCGGCTGAACTGGGGCCTCGGAGACCACCTGGGACGACCCCCTTGTCTTCACCGGGTCCCCCTTCTTCTCGGCCTTCTCCTTCTTCATGGCGAGCCTCTTTGCCTTGATTGATTCGGAATCCATACCTGCGAAAAGATCCATTAAGAACAATGAGCGCAAAAGAACAACAAGACCGAGAGAAAAGAAACAACTACATACAAAGCACGGCTGGGCTCAGTCCGACGCTCGCCAGGTGACCCTCCGTCACCTTCGACCAACTGATACTGTGCGACAGACGAAGGCGCTCAACAAACCCCCACTCCTCGGCTGTCAGGTCCCTCGGCCTCGGCGCTTTGAAGCTCGACTTAGAATGGTTCCATCGAGTAGGGATGTTCCAAGGCTCCTCGCTCCGGATCACCAAATATTTCTTCTTCCACTCCTTGATGGAGTCCGGGTGACCGTGGACGACCTTCCCCTTACTCCGAGGTGAGATATAATAAACTCCCTCTGACTCCCCTGACGAGCTGATCATCAACATCGCTCGGAACACATTCAGCCGGAGGGGTACCTTCTGCTCCTCACATAACAGCACGAAGCAGATGATCTGCTTCCAGGAGTTCGGCCCATACTGCATCGGCGCCAGGGATGCCCAATTCAACACCTCCCGAACGAACGGATGGACCGACAGCCTCAGTCCAGAGATGAAGGCGTCCACGGGGAAGACGCAGTACCAAGCAGGCAGGGGGTCGGTCGGGCACAGGGTAGAGTTCGGCAACATGAGCTCGTAGCTGGACCTTATGTGGTACGCCAACTGCAAAGCCTCCAAGTCACCAGTCTCCAAGACGGTCGGAAGCGTGTCCATCTTCACCCTCTTCCGGCTCGGCGAAGATGGCTGGACCCCAAAAAGCTCCTTATCAGAAAGATCATCGGGGTACCGACGGAATGGCTTCGGTTGTACGGGCGACCCTGTCCTTAAGTTACGATAAACGGGCGCTGGCTCGAGCCACCGGCCCCTGACCCCTTCTTCTTCGGAGCCCTCTTCTTCTTGGCTCTTTCCGGCGAAGGGGTAGATAATCGCCCCAGACCGGTCGGCGTGGAGCTCGAACCCACACCCTGACCTGTGGATCTCCCCCCCGCACCTCCTATCCGAGCCCCTTCGGCTTCACCCTCCTCTGGGCCACCCTCCTCTTCGGAAGCCAACTCTAGAACCTGGACTTCGTCCGAACTGTCGCTTGCCTCCTCAGATTCGCTACTCTCCACCACGAAAGGTTTCCGGGAGCGTAACGGCCTCACATTGTACACCGGCTCCTCCTCGCCTACCGGCTCCTCCCACGAAGTCGAATCGGAAGGCTCCACATCATGTACAGACTCCCCCTCGAACACGGGCTCCTCCCACGAAGTCGATTTTAAGGCGGGTTTCGCTTCCCCCCTCGACGTCGACGCTGACAAGCCAGACTGAGCCCTAGACATCTGTGCCTAACAAAAGAAACTTACAAACTAACATTTGGATTGCCTCGGACTGACGAGCCGCTGCTGCTAAACAGTCAAGCCGAGCGCTGAAGTGTTTGATTTCTTTTTAAGAAGACAGCAGAAGAGAAATAAACAGAATGAGGAAGAATAGGGGGTATTTATAGAGAGAGAGAGAGGCGACGCCTCGATTTTCGCGTTATTGTTCCTCGAATAGCATGCGTCTGCCACCAATAGAATCGCGCCACGTCATCCTCGAAACTGGCACTGCTGACGTCACCTAGCGCCGGTTGGAGACCACACAGAGGTCGGTTCGGATCAAGTGTTCGGCAGAGAAAAAGTTTTACTAAAGACTTAAGGCTCCAGGGTTCGGTCGGCTCCCCTCTCACCCGCAAACAACTCGGGGCTTACGGCCTCGGCAGCCGAAACCCCGAATTGTTCCCGGGTGGAAGAAAAGCCACCATCGCCTGCGCCCCAGGCTCCAGGGCTCGGTCGGCTCCCCTCTCACCCGCGAGCAGCTCGGGACTTACGGCCTCGACAGCCGAAACCCCGAACTGTTCGAGGGTGGGAGAAAAGCCACCATCGCCTGGAACCCTATCGGAAAACAGATCGGCCCACCTCCAATCTCTAACTCCGTTGGGCTGACAGACCATCGGAAACCGTCAGCACCAGAAGAAAGACAGAGATCGGAGACGACCAATCTATCCGAGGCTCCTCAGCCCCAGGTTCGGAATTCGGTTGATACCCCTCCCATCTGGATCTTTCTCGGGCGAACAGCCGTGTCAGGGCCGTCCGACCCGAAAAAGGATCCAGACGGCAAAGTCACCACCAGTCCGAGGTCCTCAGGGTCAAAATTTTGCAAGAGACAGACGTCCGCCAAAGCAGACACCTCTAGTGGCCGATGGACCACCCTTGCTGTGATCAAACCTGCTGTGGGGAGAGGGGTATTTATAACCTCCCCCATAGACCTGTCATTATGACACTGGGAAAGCCAAACGACAGAAGCCCATGCGCCATGCATTTATTAGGCGGCACCATTAATGCCCCTAGGAAATTGGAACATTGCACAGATCACGGAGCGCCTTCAATGCTCCGCCAAGACAGCAGACCGCCCCGCTCAAACCTTCTAAGGCACAAAGGTTCGCCATCACCCTTGCCGACCCATAATCCCTTGCCAGCTCGAGGTTCGGTCCAGCACCAGGGTAGTCTTCTCAGGAAGGCACAACGGCTCGCCATCACCCTTGCCGACCCATAATCCCTCGCCAGCTCGAGGTTCGGTCTAGCACCAGGGTAATCTTCCCAGGAAGACACAACGGCTCGCCATCAACTTTGCCGACCCAGAATCCCTCGCCAGCTCGAGGTTCGGTCTAGCACCAGGGTAGTCTTCTCAGGAAGGCTCAACGGCTCGCCATCACCCTTGCCGACCCATAATCCCTCGCCAGCTCGAGATTCGGTCTAGCACCAGGGTAGTCTTCTCAGGAAGGCTTAACGGCTCGCCATCACCCTTGCCGACCCATAATCCCTCGCCAGCTCGAGGTTCGGTCTAGCACCAGGGTAGTCTTCTCAGGAAGGCTCAACGGCTCGCCATCACCCTTGTCGACCCATAATCCCTCGCCAGCTCGAGGTTCAGTCTAGCACCAGCGTAATCTTCTCAGGAAGACACAACGGCTCGCCATCACCCTTGCCGGCCCATAATTCCTCGCAAGCTTGAGGTTCGGTCTAGCACCAGGGTAATCTTCTCAGGAAGACACAACGGCTCGCCATCACCCTTGCCGGCCCATAATCCCTCGCCAGCTCGAGGTTCGGTCTAGAACCAGGTAATCTTCTCAGGAAGACACAACGGCTTGCCATCACCCTTGCCGGCCCATAATCCCTCGCCAGCTCGAGGTTCGGTCTAGCACCAGGGTAATCTTCTCAGGAAGACACAACGGCTCGCCATCACCCTTGCCGGCCCATAATTCCTCGCCAGCTCAAGGTTCGGTCTAGCACCAGGGTAATATTCTCAGGAAGACGCAACGGTTCACCATCGCCCTTACCGACCCATAAACCCTCGCCAGCTCGAGGTTCGGTCTAGCATCAGAGTAGCCTTCTCATGAAGGCCCAGCGATTCGCCATCCCATTTCCACGACCATAAACACTCCTCCACGGCTAACTCCCGCACCCCCGCAGGAGTGGGGGGCTTGTGTGGTAGGGTAAAAATGGCCTGGGGCCCAGCCAAGGCCCAGGACGGCTCTCGCTCAAAAATAAGAAAAACAACAATCCGGCTCGGCTTCGGACCACTACCGGGTCGGCACCGAGCCGCAAGTTCACCCCCACAGATCTGGTCTCCTCGTATCCGACGAGTCTCGATGGCCCTCGGCCTCTGATCCGCGACAGCCCCACGAGTCGTCCGCCCAGCCTGGTAAAGAATGAAGATGACCTGGCACAACCTAGGCCATCCGATTCTCCCAGAGGCACAGGAGCCCCATGATCAGCCATGTCAGCTCCAAATACCACCAATGGCTTTGCCACGTCAGCCTTATACCACTCTTGGCACTGCCACGTCCGCCCTAAACTCCCTGGGCCTCCTGCCACGTCAGGCCCATGGGCTTTCGGGTTCAGACCCGGCCCCCAAACGGATCCAAACCCGGTTGAAATTCCCTATAAATACCAGACCCTCACCCACCTTTTCAGGTAATCAATCCTTGCCACTTAAATTCCCCTAGTTATTGCTACTCTCTCACAGAGACTGACTAGATCGTCGGAGGGTCCGCCACCGGGATAAACCCCGGTGTTTCAGGACCGTCTGCAGGTACTCGAGGTGAGGCCATCCGAGCCGATCCTCAAGCGCCGAAGCGAGCCCCTCGCTCACCGTCCGGTACCATACTCTTCCCTCGTTACAAATTGAGTCCGAACTCACACCTGGTGCATCCACACTGCGACCAAAAACAATCCGCATCAATCTATAACTTCTCTTTAGGAGTGGGTTGAAGAAGTTGTGCTAGGAAGATCCTCATAAGAGCCCTGGGAAGATCCATTCTTGGAGGTGAGTGCAAGGAACAACTATAGGGGAGAGTTTTGAGCTCTGAAATCGCTTAGAAGAGGCCCACTCGGGAGGCGAGTGGGACGAAGAACTTGGCTCTAGGAGAGAGCCATTTGGGAGACGAGTTTGAGGAGCAACTCTAGGAGAGAGTTGTGCTTCGAACTCCTTGAGAAGAGGTCCGCTTTGGAGGCGAACGGAGCAAAGAGCTTGGCTCTAGGAGAGAGCCATTTGGGAGACGAGTTTGAGGAGCAACTCTAGGAGAGAGTTGTGCTCCGAACTCGTTGAAAAGAGGTCCGCTTTGGAGGCGAGCAGAGCGAAGAGCTTGGCTCTAGGAGAGAGTCATTTGGGAGACGAGTTTGAGAGCAACTCTAGGGGAGAGTTTTGAGTTCCGAACTCGCTCAGAAGAGGCCCACTCGGGAGGCGAGTGGGACGAAGGGCTTGGCTCTATGAGAGAGCCATTTGGGAGACAAGTTTGAGGAGCAACTCTAGGGGAGAGTTGAGCTCCGAACTTGTTCTTTAAGTGAGACTCAACAGTTGTGGAAGCAATTCCAAATAGCGAACCACTTCTTACTCGCTTGTAAGCGATAGTAGTTGAAGAGGAATCGAGCCAAGTTTTGGACTCCGAACTTGTCGTTTAAAGAGAAAATCAACGGTTATGGGAGCAGTTCCGAATGACGAACCACTTCTTACTCGCTTATGAGCAAGTAGTCGAAGCGGGGTCGAGCTAAGTTGTAACCCCTGTTTTTCACTTTTGGTATTTTTGAGAGTATTTTTCATTTTTGTGAATTAATATTTTCCATTGTATTTTTCGGAACAATAAGTTTAATTATTTTTATTCTATAATAGTTTTCTGGCAGTTTTGACCTCCTTTTGTTGATTGTGCGCCGTTTGGCCGTTTTTCGACATTTTGAGCTCTTTTTCTCAATTTTTTGATCCCGTTCATGTATAAATATTATTTTAGGGTCATGGTAAATTTTTAGGAGAGTTTTGACCAATTTGAGATTTTTTTGGCCTTAAGGAGATTTTTGGGAGCCATAGGATTCATTGTACTTTGTATCCTCATTTGAAATCTACCCAATATTCATTACCCAATTGTATACCTATTGTTTCCTATTGATATCCACTACCCATTAACCCACATTTGATCTCCTATATATACCCCTAATACTAATTAATCCCTAACCCTAATTCTCTCTCCCTCTCCTATTTGGTATCCCGGCCTCCCCCTCTCTTTGTATTCCCGGCCTGCCTTCCAACACCCCAGGCCGACCTACCCTTGCCCTCTCCAACCATAGCCGACCACTTATAACTCTTCCACCCATCCTTTTATACTACTTCGCTTCATAAAATACCTCGTCTCTCCTCTTTTTGTGACCGGCCAAGCATCGATCAGCACCATACGACCCCAAGTCAGTGAACAACACCTCTCTTCGCTGATTTGAGTTGTGGGAATCTCCCACTTTGGTTCGTGTGTCAAAGAGATCAACCGTTGGCGCGTTTTGTTCGTGGGTTTCACTCGAAATCGCGTTAGAAGGCGTCTTGCTCGTGGGTTTTCTTTGCTAGGCTTGAATTCGTCGCGATCGTCGTCACAAAGAGGCAAGTAACTTGTACTTAAATTTCTTAGGTTGATACAAGTCGAAAGTTCACACATAGGATAGTTTGAGACTAGAGACGGCCAAAGATCATGTTTTAATTTTTGGGTTTCGTCTCTATTATTCGAAACAGGCCATAGATGACTTAGGACATGGAGTTTGATAGGTTTATGCCTTAGGATTCACCCAAACGCGATTTTTGATCGCGTATGCGACATATTGTGTACCCGATGTATGTTGAACACCCATATGAGAAATATTAGATTTTGACATGATAGAAACCCTTAGATATGATATTTAGATAATGGGTAGGCTGCGTTTTGAATTTGGATGAGTTTGGATCATTTTTGTAGGAGTTATGACGTTTTGAAGTTTAGTTGAGAAATCTGAAAATTCGGGTTGTACTGGATTGTTTGTTGTTTTTACCTGGATTAGAGTCCGAATCCCAACATGGCTATTTCTGAGTAATTTCTAGAGGACTGAATCTATTTTCTAACCCCACTGGTTTCACCCCTTTTGAAGTTTGTATGAATTAGTTATGATTATTTTAGTGACTGTATATCGGTAGTTTCCAAATTCAGTTCGGGGTAGATATTGTGAACTAATTAATTTCAAGATCTAGGTTATACACAATATCATACCATAATATTTTGTCCAGTGTTTCAACATGATGTTAGGTAGTTCCCAGATTTATGTGGTATTTTAAAGACGAGTTTTGAGCGATGTCTTATATTCTTTTCTAGAGATCACTTTTGCTGTAAACTGCGTGTGGCTGTATGTTGAATGCCGTGTTCACCTTATTTCTATTTACTGTATGGAAATATTACGTGAGATAAGAAAGTTGGGTAAATTTTTCTACTTTCACCCTGTTTTGGAGGAAGTGGATTTCGATGCGCTGTTTGCAAGTTGTGTGCAGTGTTGAGGAATTCCAGATCCATCAAAACCGTGTTTTGTGTTACTTTTCATTTTTGACAACATATCTTTACTTTCTGGAAAAATATGAAAATTTATATTTTGAGACTATACATATAGGGGATTACCCCAGAATTTTCGTGGATTTAATTGATGACTTTACCTGCTGTTTTCATGTGGTTTAAGTTATTCCTCTGTTTTCTGGCTGTACATAAAAACTGTGTTGAATTGTGGTTTAAGTCGAGATGTTGTGAACTAGTATATAGAATTATTATACCCGTTAGAAGCGTGTGGATGTCTAGTTTCCAGATCCTTCGACGGATCATGATTTGCATGCCTGTAGATCTTTGGATCACTGTTTTTGTACAGACTGGTCTTGCTGTCCTGATTATAATCATACGCTAAGTTGCTCGTATTTGTGAATGTTTGGTACCTATACTTGCTGATCTAATTCCCTGAGTCTAAACCAGATTATAACCTGTTGGTTTGACATTATTTAGTACACTCTCATGCCTGTTGATGATCTTAATAATAAAATAATTAAGCCGGGGTTTAAGGGAAGATTCTATTAGTGGAAAAAATAGAAATGTGTACTTGGAAGAGGACTAGTGTCCTACCTGCCTGTTTACCTGTTACTGACCCTGTCTACATTGCTTCTTATGTAAGAAGGTGTAGAGTAGAAGAGAGCCACTGGTTCTGCCTGTTTCCTGTACCCAAGTACGTTGCCCTATGGACTCCACTATGAAAATCTTACTAAGCGAAATTGTTTGTTGTAGCAACCATGTAGTAAAAACTGGGATGCATGTCGTGCTACCTAGATAGTTAATAAAAAGTTTAGACTTAACATAACCTGATTATCCTGTTACCTGTTTACTTGTTACATGATTACCTGATTATCCTGTTACCTGTTTTCCTGATACTTGATACATGATTACCTGATTACCTGAATACCTGATAATTATACATGTTACCTGTTTAATTGTTGACATATGTTTACCTATACCTGTTAGTATATCCTGTGGTTAGATAGTGTCCATATGCTTATATCCTATTCTATTTGTGACCCGGACTTGCCATTGACAGGTACTGTGTTTTCTTTTTTCCTTTTTCCTGCATTCGATGAATTGCAGATTATGGTGGACAGATTCAAGAAGGTACTGGTGGCTTGAAGTATTAGTTGCTGATTATTATTTCTGTTTCCTGATAAAACATTTTTCTGTATTCGTGAGACTTGAAATATTTCTGTATTTGAGACTTGAGTATTATTTGTATTTGGGCGATGTGACCCAGAATATTTGTTTTCCAGACTCTGTTTTATTTGAGAACAGGATATTTGATTTCAATTAATTCCTGTTGGTGAAATTATCTCAATGATGCATGTTGGTTCCACTCTTTGCTTCCGACTCTGATATATTGACTCTAATATATTGACTCTGATATA
This sequence comes from Hemerocallis citrina, assembly GCA_017893485.1. Lineage (NCBI taxonomy): Eukaryota > Viridiplantae > Streptophyta > Magnoliopsida > Asparagales > Asphodelaceae > Hemerocallis > Hemerocallis citrina. The sequence continues at coordinate 296,981,737 of CM030360.1, forward strand.
TTGCCTGTGATGTGTTGTAAAGATTTCTGAAACAGCTTAAGGATGATTATATTTATTCGCTGGACTTGTGTTGCGTGCCACCTCTCCTCCATCCGCATCCCACCTCTCCTCCAAGTCACACCCTGCCGTCTTCCCTATTTCCCGTCGAAAACACCCCCTCATAGTCTCATGAAGGACGTACCCCACCATCTATTGCATAGGGCACGAATAACGGAGAAACTCTTCTCTTTCCACCGTGTTGGATCCCATATCACAACTCCCTAACTCGCTGAATCAACGTTACCGACGCATAATTTAGAAGATTCACTCTTGCCTTTCCTTCATACAATTCCTCAAAAATTGTCATTAGATCATTCTTAATGACCTGCCAAAAATTAGAATAAAACAATAGCGGCAGACCATCTGAACCCGATGCCTTATCCTTTCCAAGTTGTGCAATTGCTACATAGATCTCCTGTGAGAATGGCTTTTCCAATTCGCCCGGCTCCAACACTCTTCTTTCTCCCTAGAAACCCTCCACTAATTTCTCCCTCGTCACTCTCCTAGTTCCCGTGATACTTTTAAAATGTTCGTCCACCGCCTCATGTAATTCCTCACTATATTGCGCACATTTATATCCCTTAAAAATACCTGAAATCATATTCCTTCTCCTCTTAGCATTAGCAATCTTGTGAAAATAAGCCATGTTAGCATCTCTCGCTTTCATCCATTGTTCCCTAGATCGTTGCCGCCAATATGTACCCTCACTATGGTAGAACACCTTAATTATCCTCCTCCCTTGCCTCATTTAACTCTCTCTTAGCATTCTCCTCAATGACACCCACCTCCTACACATTCGCAATTTCCTCAATCCTAACTTTTAAGAGTCACCTTCTCCTTGAAACCTCCAAACTCAATTCTTGCCCACCCACATAATGTTTTCCTAGGGTTCCTAACTCTCGTGTTCCATATCTTCTCTGCATCCCCCGACACCTCTCAATCTCACCCTTCTTTGACAACTTGTGAAATGCCCTTAGATTCCAACCATGCCTTCTCAAACATAAATTGGAAGGTTGGTTTTAGCTTCTCCTCCTCCCCACAAAACAAAATCGGTGTATGGTCAGACGTGATGCTTTGCAAAGATCTAGCATACGCACGGGAGAACAAACTTTCCCAATCATTCGATACTAGGATTCTATCTAATTTAGCAAGAATATGAACCTCCTGGATGTTTGACCAACTATAGTTTCTATCAACTACCGGTATCTCCCCCGCAAACCTTGCTAGAATGAAATCACCTAACACAATCTAATCACCAACAAACATACTACACAATGCTAACAATTCCTCCCACAGGTTTTCCCTTAAGTCCGAATCATTTGGTCCATATACCATCGAAATCATATCTAATCTTACTAACCTTATCAAAAATACACACAGAAACCGTAAATTGAGCAACTCCTCGCTCACACTCAAATCTATCGGTGTCCACCCCTAGGACAAATACAAATATCCCACCCCCCCACCCCCCTCCGGGCCGGCCCCCACCTTGAGGCAGGTGAGGCGGCCGCCTCTTGCCCCCAAATTTTTTGCACTTTTAGGGGCCCCAAATTTGTATTCCCCTTGTAAATATAAGCATGTATTTTACACGTAAAAAAATAATATTGTAAATAGGAGCCTCCAAAAATAATTATTTGGGCCTTTTGCCTTGGGCATCCGGGAACTCGGGGCCGGCCCGGCCCTGCCCTTAGAGCATCTGTAGTCGTTTAAGTTAAAAAATGGATATATAGATATTTTGGAAATAGCAAATAGCTCAAACGCTGCAGTTACCTATACTCAAAAAATGACTTTTTTGGACGAAACGGAAGATCATATACCGTTTGAAGATCTGCATTTTTTTTTTTTAAAATAGTGTGAAAGACGGCAGATCAGTAAAAAATAATAATAATAAAATAAAATTGAAAAAAAAGGTGAAGGACGGCACATGATGTGCCCTCCAACACAAAAACCAAATATGCATGCTTTCTCTCTCTTCCCCAAACGGAAGAACATCTTCTGATTTCCATTTTTTTTTAAATAATTCAACAGGAAATCATTTGCCGTCCATTCATTTCGCAATTAAAAAATTTACCTCAGACAGCATATCATATACCGTCCGACACTAAGACGGTAAATCATCTTCCGATTTCTAAAATATGCATAATGCCATTTTCGCTGTCAAATATAGACGTCTCATGTTCATCCGAAATCCAAAGAATGGGTATATATCGACGACTACAGAGGTTTTTTGTCGAAATATTCATTTTTTGAATATATAGCCAACGACTACAGATGCTCTTAGCATTGGCTAAATTAAGTATATTGATTGAGCGGTCCCGAGATGGAGCCTAGTGCAATTGTCAGTTTCAACCAAAACTTAAATTTATAATACAAATATCAGTATATTCCAGGTATGGAATATATTAGATACAAGGAGGAACCTGCCTTCCCATTCTTAATGTACTTTGTGCACATTGCATTGTAAGCAATGACCACAATTGCCTCCTCTTACAACTGGCAGACTAAATTGGGCTTAATGCGATGCGGTACAAACTCTCTGGGGTTTACCAACATGCTTTAACTCTCAAGTCTCCATATAAAACGACAATAGACATTTTCAACCAAAATATTAAGGTATCGCATGAAGCAAATGCCAAATGAGGACCTCACGAAAGGGTAACAGACCCAGTAAGACCTCTACAATAAGAGAAAAGTAACTAATTTCACCTGTATTGGAGGAAAATCACTATAATGAATTGTAGCTTAATAGCCATCAAATAGATTCTACTATTCCACAATAATGTTGGTAACAACTTACAGAAGGCAAGAAAAATTTTGTAGCATTTCATGGAGGTTGATACAATACCATTAAGTTTCCGATCAAGCTTATAACATAATATATTTTCTTTGTTGCACCTCCCAATAAAAAAACTAAGTGGACACATGCCGAAAACGGTGCAACTTAGCCTCATCAGCCATTAATGAGAGTTTCAGGTCAATCTGCAGTATGCAATACTTCTATTTTCCCTTTCTTCTCCTGTCCCTGTCTCTCTCTCTAGTCCTATCCCTTTCAGGATCATCTCTCTCTCTACTCCCACTCTTCTCACGATCCCTTCCCCTATTGTTTTCCGCATCGAGGAATCGGTCCCTTTCGTGATGTCTATCTCTCTTCTGTGGGCTCCTGCTCCTGCTCTGGCTTCGGTGACGCTTTCTAGAAGAATCATGAGCATCATCTCGTCTCCCCTTCCTTTCACTAGATGACCTCCCTGCAATTAATGGTACACAATAAGTGACACATAACAGTGACTTGCTTTAAATGTGTCTCAGATAATAATGTAATGAGTAATCAACCAAATTCAGGTCATCCTTTCTCATTCTTCTGGGTGTTCCAATGTGTAGGACAAAAGGGCATCTCCATGGAATTTGTCCTTAGTTTTCTCGAGTCTCGACTATAAATTTGGCACTAATAATGAGAGTTAACATTGTGCTAACAACCTGTTGTAAAACTTTGTTATATGTTTGTGGAACCTAGTCTCGACGCCGATCCCATTTGGTGAGACTAGGCTTTCGATATAATAGAAAAACTACCGTTTCTCTGCCTCTTGACAGTTGCTATGTCAATGGTTTAACATAATGCATAGTACAAAGTAGGGTAGATCATAACAAGAAAAAGACGTTAGGCATCATTTTTGTTAGTGATATCAAAGCAGAGAGCCCTCATTTACCAGGTAGAGAGATGGATTTCTTTACAAAATTTATTAAATATGTACATAAATAGAATGAAACAGGCAATTGTACCTGTATGAGAAAATTCAATAGAGTAACTAGAAAGACTCATTTGATAATTTACAATTAGAGTAACTAGAAAGACTCGGTGGCTACCCAATGGACATACCCCACCATTCACCATGCTCTCCCTGTCATAGGATGGTTGTGAGTAAAGAAACCAAGCAATTTAGGAACCCCTTAAACACCAAGTGGTTACAGTAAGTTCATAAATCTTGCCATCAAAAGACCACATAATTTGCAAACACTGAAGGAATAATCTGCACCGCAGTTTCCAAAACACTTGATATTTTATACACATATCCTTATGGCATATGGAGGACATGGAGCTCATTATGATGTTGAAGTTCATGGAGTGCCAGGCCAAGTGATTATAATCGCTATTATAAGAAAATTCTCATAGAGACGAGGCTCCGTGTCTGACAAATAATTTCTAGTAACATAACATGACAAGGTAATATATTGAATATTACCTCATAATAATATAATGTACTTTCATATAATACCTCAAATTATGAACCGTTCACATTAATCTACACGTCTAAATTAGTCTAAATACGTAAAATCAAGTCATTTGAAATTCATTTCCTCATCCATTGAAGTGTTACAAAATTTTATGGCTGAATATCGTTTGTTTTTATACTAACTTGATGGATGGACAAATGAATTCCAAATGACTTGATTTTACATATTTAAACTAATTTAGACATGTTGATCAATGTGAACGGTTCGGATCATCTATGTGCACTCCGTGTAAAAAGTTCACACGGAGTGCACACGGAGGGTAGTGCACAACGGAAGGGCCATATATATATATATATATATATATATATATATATATATATATATATATATATATAGAGAGAGAGAGAGAGAGAGAGAGAGAGAGAGAGAGAGAGAGAGAGAGAGAGAGAGGGAGAGAGAGGCTTCTTCCGTTGCAAACGCTACTGTAGCAGTTGCGAACGTGCGAATCACTTAACCCGTCATCCACAATGACGGGTTAAGGCAAAACACATAACCCGTCATTGGTGATGACGGGTTATGTGTTTTGCCTTAACCCGTCATTGTGGATGACGGGTTAAGTGGTTCGCACGAGTTCGCACAACATTTGCGTTTGCAATGGAAGATAGCCCATATATATATATATATATAGGGTACCGATCGGGTGAAAACGGTTCTCACGATAAGCTTCGTGAGAACTCCACACCTATCCATCAAATAGATGATCTGAACTGTTCACATTGTTTAACATGACCAAATTAGTCTAGAAATGTAATACCCCTAAATTCTTACTATATATATATATATATATATACATTGTTATATATATATATATATATATATATATATATATATATATATATATATGCATTGACATTATTATTTTTCATACACCACTATTATTTTTATGTTAGTATGGTTATATTTTTTAAAAGCCTAATTTTTTTTCTTAAAAGGCCCACAAAACCCAATCCAATAAGGTTATTTAGGACTTAAGAGCAATTATATAAAGTTTGAGGGGTTATGTGCAAAAGGGACACCTAAGCTATTCTACACCCTTCCACACTCCTCTCTTTTTCTCTTTTTCTTCTTCTGCAGAACAGCCAGCAGCTGTAGCTTTTTTTCTTTTTCCCTTTTTCTATATATACATACTACTACTACTACTCACTACTACTACTACTTACTACTCCCACACTCCTCTCCTTCTATCTTTTCTTTCTTTACTGCCGACAACACCAGCAACAGCAACTTCTTTCCATCTCTCTTTTTTTTCTATATATCTACTACTACTTCTATTTCTACTACTACTTACTACTATTACTATTACTTTACTGCTTCCACAACAATTACTACTACTTTTTCTACTACCTACTACTTCACAACTACTACTACTGACTATTACTATTACTACTACTAATATACTACAACTATTACTACTTAGTGCTACTACTAATACTACAACTACTACTACTTACTACTACTTCAACTATTACTACTACAACTACTTCACTACTACTCTTACTACCTACTACTACTATTACTATACTACTCTAGAACTACTTTGAATTGGAGCCAGAAGTCAAGGAAGGATCAAGAAGCAAGGAGGAAAAGGAAATTGAAGACTTTTCACTAAGCAAACAAAAGTGGGTATTCTCCATTCCTTTTGTGTTCAAATTATGAATTTAATGATTGATGCTTGCTAGAAATTGTAGTGGGTGTTCTTCCTCCTTGTATGCTTCTTTAAGTTTATTTTTGTATTTGATTGTTTGATTATTTGATTGATTATAATTTGTTTTTTATATTTAAATAATTGTATAGTAGTTCATTGACATGATTGTGTAGTAAAAAGGAAATTGTTGATAATAGATTATTTAGTAGATGGTATAGATTGCTTGATGAATTAATAGCATGAATTGTTATTGGTGGTAAATATTAATAGTAATGATAGAAAAGGTATTAAAGTGCTAATGGTTATTAAGTGTTAATAGATTAAATACAAAAGGGTACTAATAGTTATGTATGCATGCTTGGGTGTATGGTTGACATGGCCGGATTAAGGAAACAAAGGAAAGGAAAAAGGAACAAAGTAGAAAGGATAGAAAAGAAATGTTTGTGTAGATAATTACACAATTTTGAAATTAAGTAAATGGGTATTTGGTTGTTCCATGAATTCAAGTTCACACTTGTGCTTGCCTAAACATAATATGGAAAGGTAGTTGAGAAATATGTATGAAAGATGTTCATGCAATTGTTGTATGTGTGTATGTGAAATAGGTTGATTACACTAAGGTATTTACCATTAGGTGGATGTGAAGTAGTACATACACATGTGTGCAATATCCTAGTATGGAAACAATTTTTATAAGCATGGAATGCGGTGTTAGATGAAATATGGGTATGCATGGGTATGTATATAACCAATGCATGCTTATATGCGTACTTGTTGTGAAGTGTGGTGCACATTGAGTGCACTAGTTTGGTGCATGTGTGGGTCAACTCTTAGCATGATTGGAGACTAGGTTGAACTCTAACTAAATTAAGATGAGACTTGTTGAGTTGGTGAATTGAGAAATTAAACTAGGATAATTAGTAAGGACAGGCACTAGTTGGGCGTTGTACTCTCCTGTCAAGGGGACACATGCGGCGTGGTCTCGTCTGTTAATTTCTGGGATTTAGTGATAAGGACTGTATGGTGGAAATTAGGGAATGGACTCTCCAAATCCACCCAAGGTTCTATGTTGTTCAATACGAACAAGGAGCAAGATTGTAACTCTAAGTCTCTGGGCGGAGTAGGGGTGGCCCTATCGATTCGCCTTATGTTCATGATAACTTTGGTAGGGGCAGGAGTGGAGAAGGACCATGATTCCGGCAGAGCTGATGATCACCGTCCTGACCGGAAATGGGGAGGGACCACAATCCTGTCGGAGTGGAGAAGGACCATGATCTGAACGAACAGGATGATCACTGTCATTCAGAGTGGAGAAGGACCACGATCCGACTGCAGGAGCGAAAATGGACCGCATGTGCTGCAGACTCTACCAGTCACTAGATGAATGTCAGAAACAGGAAAGAGTACAAGAGTAGGATGCATGGCGAGGGATTGAACCCTATTATTTGGAGAATACGAACTCGATTTGGGGAGTATGTAGTATGAGATGCATACGTTTCCAAATCAAGTTTGCATCAGATTAAGAGCATGATGTGCATATGAATTGTGCATTAGAATCTAGATCATGACTTACACCGACACTTGTGATTTGACTTTCACGTTTCTTTTCTTCTGCATTAAACATTGATTGTTGAGGATTTTGGAGATTGTGGTTTTCATCCACGTTGCGTCAGTTGTATTCAACTGGCGTGCCCACAGTTTGCTAATGCAGAATCGCTGATCGTGGAACAGGAGACTCGAGCTGCGGAAAGCATCCAAGTGTAGGATAAAGTTTTCTTGCGCAATGTAAGTTTCTAATTTCCTGTAATTTTTCCGTGTTGTGTACTCATTGAAGTAAAGATTCTGGGTAAGTGTCACGAGCTCCCAGTGTGTAGAACTCGGAGCGCTACAAGAAATATAGAATCAAGTCATTTGAAATTCATTTGTCCATGCGTCCCGTCGTTATAAAAAATAACAATTTTTCAGCCAAACAATTTGCAACACTTCAATGTATGGGCAAACAAATCTCAAACGACTTGATTTCTCATCCACAGACTAATTTAGTTATGTAGATCGAACGGTTCAGATCTTTCAACTAATGTCCCAAACAAAAGTTTCTCTCTCTCTCTCTATATATATATATATATAGAGAGAGAGAGAGAAAACTTCTGTCGTGCACCACTTTGGTGTGCACTCATTCTGGTCATTGCATGGATAACCCAAACCGTTTACATTGATATACACGACTAAATTAGTCTAAATAAGTAAAATCAAGTCATTTGAAATTCATTTGCCCATACATTTAAGTGTTAGTTTTTTTATATAATGACATGATGGACGGACAAATGAATTTCAAATGACTTGATTTTACATAGTTAGACTAATTTAGACGTGTAGATCAATGTGAACGGTTTGGATCATCCATGCAATGGCCAGAATAGTGAGTTCACACCAGAATGGTGCACAACAGTAAGGAGACTATGTGTGTGTGTGTGTGTGTGACTAAATCAGACTAAGGATGTAAAATAACGCCATTTGAAATCCATTTGTCCACGCATTGCATCGTGTCATTGCAAAAATAACGATATTCAGCCATACAATTTGTCATATTTTAATGCATGTAAAAACGAATCTCAAATAACTTGATCTCATCCATAGACTAATGTAGCCATGCATATCAAGATGAACGATTAGGATCATTCAAAAGATGTCTCAAACAAGAGGTCCTTATATATATATATATATAGCGAGAGATGTCTCAAACTTGATCTCATCTTTTTTTCTTTCTTTTCTGATAAAATGGTTCACCTTGATCTACATGATTAAACTAGTCTAGGACATGAGATCAATTAACTTTAATCCCGTTCGTCCAAGCATCATGTCATTACAAAATTGATAATATATTAGCCACACAATTTGAAAACGATTTAAAGCATGGACAAATGTATCTCATAAGACTTGACCTCACATCCTTAAGACTAGTAGGCATACAAATCAAGACGATCGGTTCAAATTATCCGTGGGATACACCAGAAAGGAGCTCTCATGAGACTAATTTTGAGAACAGTTCCCACCTTACGTGGTTCATTACCCATGTGATGCTCCAAAATGGAGTTTTCGCGAGGCTTGCTTTGAGAACAGTTCTCACTGTAATGCTCTCATATAGGGAGGTCATGATTTTGAGCGCTTTCAAATAGCGAAGCCTTGATTTTATTTTTATTTTTTTTTGTGCGTGTAATTATGTCATCATTTATATTGTAGAATTGCAAAGATCAGAATCCATGCTAATAGATCATGTGCACGTCTAGATATAATTTTGAAGAGCATAACTGTCAAGTATGAAAGATGCTCCAAGGGACACTCGTAACAGATACAAGCAAATACGCAGTACCAAAAATTAAAACACAAATAATTTTTTCCAAAAAGCAGCCAGAACATTTTTAACATTTAAACTTACGAGATGATTGTTTACTGGACCCTTCTGAAGAATCAAAACCAAGTTCTGACTGAAGCCTTCTACGTTGATTTGCAACCTTCCTTTCAATCTCTTCTGGGTTTCGGATGCCCCGTTCTTCAAGAGCTTCACGGTATTCCATTACAGCAACTTCCAAACGCCTAAGTTTTTGTCTGCAGGCCAAGCTTATGGTTAACATAGTTTTCTAATGAAAGGAACGGAAAACCATACATTTCAAAGCTTCCAAATATGTTCAATCAATTAGCGCATTTTGTCAAATGGGTCCCTTGATAAATGCTAAAATCTACTAGGTCCTTCAATTTGTTTACTTCAAAAAGGTCCTCATCTTAGCGGCTTAGAGCACATTGACTGACCTAGGTTCCATTCAAATTAACAAACTTTGACAATATTTAGCTCAATATATAAATATAGGGTCGATCTAGAAAGTTGCTCGAATTGCTTGATGACTTGTATCACCAAATTGAGAGCCTAGGTCAATCTAATTTGTAAGTACTTTCCATTAGTCCTCTAGTTTCTAAGGATACTGGCATCTATTGGAGACCTAATAGAAAGTACTTACAAAAACCAGAAGACCTGTTTTAATTTAAATTTTTAAAAAGTCTTACCTATGCTCTTCGCTCATGCTACTCTCAAGATAAGAAAGATTGGCAACATCGGTCGACATCTCTGCCTCATCTTCCTTCTCAAGATCACCACCAGCATTTTCACTCCCAGATGACGAGTAAGTCAACCCTAGACCTCGATCACCTTTACTGTCATCATTATCATCATCATCATCACTTCCATCATCCTCTCGAGACCATTTAGAAGCTGCTAAAACCGGATCGGATTTTCCGAGCTTGTTCGTGAAACCTTTTATCTCAGGCTGAGGAATAGCAAACGTCGGAGGTAAGGATGCAGAAGAACCCTTCCCTTCCATGCCATGCCTATTCCACTTGGTTGAGCTCCCTGGTTCACTCCCATGACTGGATTCTCTTCTGTCATCGTCTCTTGAATACTTATTTCCCATATTGTTTTGAGCATACTTTACAACCTCTTCTCGATCAAAGCCTCTCTGTTTTTCTGCTTCCTCGAGATTCAGCAACCTGGCAACCATCATTTCCCTACCACCAACAAGTGACAGGCCATTGTGTCTGCACCTTCTTTCAAGTTCTGGAAGAGGAAGACCAAATAGCTCCTGCATGGCTGCCCCTTTCCCCATTGCTAAGGCAGCATCCTGATTGATTTTATTTACCTCAGGAAGATCTTCAGGGCTAGATTTGTTTTCGATTTCGGACACATCCCCACATATAGAATGGAAGGGTGTAACACCAGAGTTACCTGATCGAAGAAAAGTAGCACGAAGTCCATTGACATATGCATCAGAGAAGAGGAACCAGTCAGCCCATACTTGAAGAACCTTTAGCACTCGTTCCTGTAGCAATCTCATATTAGTGGCAGTACATTATGAAGAGGAGGGACAAGTCATTCGATCAGTAAAGGATGCAAGAATTTTGAATTTTACTTTGAGGGCCTCAGCAGTGATCCTTCCTGTGATGCTACGATATAGGTCATTGAAGCTCTCTATTATATCAGGTAGAGTTGCTTCGAATTTTGTGCGATAAGCAGAAGCATTCTTTACAGGAGCACTACTATTGTGCAGGATATCAGAAACTAGCATAAGTCTCGCAACCTTAGTCGGAATAGGTGTTTCTTGAAGTGTCAAAGCTTCTGTGAGAACCTCAACTACCTATAAGCAGAAGAAAACCAAATGAAAATTAATCAAAATATAGAAATAACACTGGGAGAGGGAAAGAGGGGAGGGGGTAACAATTCTGTGAAGTTATGTAATCCCATACATAATTTGACAAAATTAACATTACCTCTCCAGCTGCATCAGCATTATCTAAGGCAAAGCCCATAGCGTCTTTTATTTGGCTCCTCTCCAAAGTTAATGAACGCAACATATCCTCAAATTCATCTCGTTGTGGATCAGTCAGAGTCCGCTCCAACTCCACACGCTAGAAAACATTATAATAATAGTCAACATTTTTTTGATAATTACAGTAGGAGTGTACACCGAAAAAAAAACAGTTCCAACTAATACACACTGGGAGAAAGTCAAAGGTAGCTCACCCTGCTTCTACCAGCTGCATAAGTTGTAGCGGATTCTTTCTCAAGCTCTGGACTACGGCTAGGTGGCAAAGAGGGTGGAATCCATCTACACAAAAAAGAGCGAATTAAGCCAACTAGTACTACTAACCTTTACATGAATCCAGATAGAAAGCACAAAACAAAAACAAAAAAGCTAAATACATAATCAGTATACAAGCTGCATGTTATACGTGCAACAAAAAGAGAACAGAATAAAGGTATCGTTTTACCTTCCACTTCCAGTGATCATGATAAAAGGTTCTGTCCTCCATCGTTGTAGTGTATCGCCCTGCAATCCAATAGAAAAACATTAACAGCGAAGACTGGGACTTATATATTCTAGTTTCTAGCAGAGCATCTCATAAAGAAGGATGTGCAACTTGAATAGCATAGCAACAAAATTATTTGGAGCACACAGCCTTAAGAGCAAGATATGTCATCCAGAGATAAAGGCTAGTAAAATACCCTACTATATCTCATTATTTAAGCATTCTGATGACTACTGTCGCAATTTGTGACCGAAGATGCAAGAATAGGACAGTTCACTTACTCACTATTAAGGGTAGCATTAGGGCCCCAATAGATCATTTATCCAATTGAAAACAACCCCAAGTTTTAAGCCGTATTCATAAAATGAGGATTACTATCTTGTTGTAGATAGTTCGGTTTCTAAAAAAGTACTTTCTTATTGGATCGAGATAAGGTTCCTCACATAATAAATCAGTAAATAAATATATCACTAATAAATGGTATAGTACAACGGAGAGGGCTATGAATTTGAATCACTAGCTATCAAGGGCCTGGATGGAGTGAGGAAAAATATCCAAGCTAGGAAGACAACAAAAATGATTTTTTTTCCTCTAGCAGTATAACATCTTGTGAGCACTAAAAGTGATTTCCAAATAAGTGGAAAACACTAACCACCTAGGAAGACAACAAAATTGAATCAAATATGTGAAACTATACCTGCGCAAAGGAGTAGAGTCTCCAGACGTAGTATGTGTGTTCTTTGGATCCAAGCTCAAATAAGAAGTTAAAAAGAGGATTTCCTCGGCCTCTCTCCATAATAGCCTGTTCAAAGGCACATCCACCATCAAGAACATGAAGAGCCATTGTGTCAATAACATGTTGGAGGTGTTTATCCTCAGGGGGAGCAACCAATATATCGGGAACATTTGGAGTGAGCACCTATGCAACAAGTCAAATCAGAAAGATTAACTCAATAAATTCCATAATCTATTTAAGGAATGTCAGTATTTATTTAAACTAACAAACATTAACTTCAAACATATGCAAGAATTGCACCTACATAAAGTATTTGACTTTTTCAGATTGCAGGCTAATTATATACTAATTAAAACCAACGCTGCAATAAAAAAAAGGATGAATAAAAGAAAAAAAGATTGATAAAAATAGGTTAGTTTCTCCATTGACCTACCAAATCGGAACTTTGACTGGTAACGGAGGTAACAGGTGGGCCATCAGGACCAGACAAAATAACAGTTGCACCCTGCCAAACATCAAAAAGAAAAAATATCAAACATTATATAGTAATTATAATAACTATTTTGCTAAAAGAAATAATAACCAGGAAAAGAAATGAACCGTTTATGTTTTAAAGTGCAAGTTTCACGCTAAGATCAAAACTCAGAATAGTGAAAGCCTGATATAAGATATCATATGGAACTGAAAAGCAAACAAAACAACAAAAGAACTAACCTCCTTGTTTCGAATAGCCATGTGCCCTGGTGGGGGTGCAGGCAGGGCTTGTGATGGAAGTGAGACAGACTTACCCCACCCAATCTTCAACTCATATTCATATACTACAACACCTGAAAAACAAAACTAGTGAGTCAATGGGAAAAATCTAAAACTAACTGGGGCAAAGTTTTTAAGGTATAGAAGTTGAACATCGTTTTTTTTTTTTTGGAATAACGCCACAGTCAACAGCACCCAGACTACACCCCAAAAATATATTATTTGGGGACTTTTTGGTGCAAGCGGGATTCGAACTCGCGACCTCTTGCTCACCAGCTAGCCTGTGGCTGTGGTCTCCAGTGGACCACAGTGACACCTGCAGAAGTTGAGCATCTTGATAGGGAAAGTTTCATGAGAAGCTGTGTTCTCTTGTATTACTTTCAAATGGGTTCAACACCCATTCAGACCAGATGAACCTTAATTAGGCATCATCTATTACTTAAATATGACCCTGTAACTACATTTATCAGCTCAATTCTAGTGGTTCATAGACAAAATTTTATCAGCTTGAAAGGAAGCACACCTAATAAAGTATGACCAGAACATAAATACATATGCGTGAATTGTATACACATGATAACTAAATCAACATACAGTTTCTTTTTAACAAAGTAGGCCAGCAAACCTTGCATCTCATCCTTGGCAGCCTGCCCATCAGCTCTGTTCATGAAAGCAACAAAGCCACAATTTCTTTGCCTCCGGCGTTCCTCTTCAGTACGAGGCCACATTATTTTCACACTAGCAATGGGTCCAAACCTCCCGAATGTCCTTAGCAGAAAATTTTCATCGACCTAACATGGCCAACAATGCAAATGGTATAAAGAAAAGCTTAATAAAATGAATTTGTTTGACAACAAGTTATAAGAGCACTGTGCTACCTGTGGGGAAAGATTTCCAACATACAAATTTGTGGTCTGAGGATCCCCATCATCAAAAGAACCTGGGAGTTTTCCACTTGGATCAAAATCGTCCGGCAATTCATCAAAACGGCTAGGTAGCTGCCAAAAAAAATTCTTAGCCGGTTCATAATAAACTGGACGCATAGTACATAATAGAGTTCTTAAAATAGTTCAACATTTCCAAGAAGCCACAAGGCATTCTTTCTAACTAAAGTAAAAGTAGTCAAAAAGGAATTCTGGTAAGAACATGTATAATGCGCAAATTATGCTTTACCAACTTGTGCATGGAAAGACAGCACACTTCTGCGAAGGATAATGCAGAACAAAGAAAAAATAAGTTCCACTTGTAAGCCTGATGGGGAAAGCTTAGACTCAGGCCCGTATATCCACTAATTTGTATTTTCTAAGTGGATGAGCTTTAACACAGTGCATCAAGGTCATAAGTAAGAGCATAAAATGAATACGGGATTATTGCAAGGAAGAAGCATGCCCAAGCAACGGAAATGCATAGAACTTCTGACATTAGTTAAATCCAACCAAAACAGAGTGGTTTTTTTCCTAGGTCCTCACATATATTGCAGGTGCGGCTCTTAAGAAATTTATAAAAAAAATGGAGATTTTGCATTACAAAGTAATCTTTATCCCACGAGCTAAAGTACTTTTGAAATCTCATCAATTTATCCCCCCGACAAATTTACTTTCAACTGCATTCTACGATGGGTAAACAGCCATCTAAAACTGATTTGTATAAACTGGGAAATAAGGAAAATGTCGTAGTTAGTTGATCGACACCAACAAAAAGAGCACTCCGTAAGTTTCTACAATATTCTGGCTACTGTTATAAATTTTGCTAAATGTACAATCCATTACGTAAGCTCCCCCCACCCATAGAGTAGACTTTACTCGGTAAGTCCCCTGACTGTGCAAGTCATGTAGAGGGCTGAATCCCCAAACCAATTTTTTACTAAGAAAAATTATCAACCGGGTTCAAAACTAGGGTAACTTTTGTAAATTGAATATATTACCCTAAACCATCAGGCCCTGTAATACAACCCTAAAGCATAAGGTGATTTACAAATCAATTAACCACAGGAGAGAAGAAAAAAAATCAAGATCTCAAGAATGAAAAAAAAAACAAGCATGATTTCTGTTTTATAATATAACTAGGATTGCAGAGGATACATTTCGTCTGATCCAAATCTGATCTAATATCTGTATACTAAAACGGATAACTGATAGCTGTTCATTTAAAATGTTATCCAACCGAAATAGTCAAATACAAATCAGAAAAACTAAATAAAAAATTGAATATTAAGAAAATATGTTGCATTGCAAATAGTTGACTACATAGACAGTTGCTAATGTATGATGATGTGTTAGAGTGGGCGGGTGTATGTAATCTTAGAATATGATTTATTTCTTTTTTAAAATTTTAATTTTCTTGTAATTAAGGCCGTAGCTTTTTCCTATAAAGGGAAATGATGCAAGCAGGATTCCAACGCCCAACCTCTTGCTTACTAGCAAATGGGTTTGACCGCTAAACCGTAGTAACACTTGCAATATAATTAAATTTGAACTCAACTTTTATAAATCATTAGATTATTCTATTTACAGTCAATGTTCAAGAGCAAATTTAAATCCAATCTGAGTAAAATCCTTATTCATATCCATATCCTCTAGAAGGAAAAACAGATCATGTAAGAAAATTTATATTCGCTTCACATATGTTGCATTTGAATAACCGAAACAAAGCAAAACAAATGCAACCCTCAATAAATATCGTTAAATATCATGAAAAAATAGACAAATAAAACATGGTTCATGAACAATTGACTAAACTAGTATAAGTGATTCTATAATTAACTTATAGCTAAAGATTATATGACAGATTCAAATATGTTCTGGAGATGTAGTGCTTATTACTCTGTCTACAAGTTGCATAACCTGGGCACTTGATGCCATATGGTACAAAAACAACATATATATTCATTTTTTATGTGCCAAGGATTATACTAAGAACAACAAAACTTAATAGACCATAATTAGTTTCTATCACAAAGGCCACACTGATAGCCACTCAGAAAAAATACAATTTTGGTATTGACGACTTGCGGACCACATTTTGAGGCTTCACGATCTGGTACGAGGATTTCCACTGAGATTTTTTGCATTTTATTTTGTGCTAGTAGTGTCATTTTAGGCGTGTAGACTGGACTTTCTTTCCAGCTGCTCTCTACGGAAATAGCTACCTTCCAATGTTTTTTTAACGAAATGTACATCCTCTCATACTATACTTATAATAACTTTTGAGTTAGAAAAAATTAGCTGTAATAATCTCCTATATCAAACCCAGATTGTAAGATGACCACCTTCTGTGTTTATTAAAGTAAGGCTTAATAATCACTTACAGCAGAAGTATCACCATGGCGCCCTTCACGCAAAAGTTCACGTTCTTGATTACGCTTCTCTCTCAGCTCCTGTTCAAGCTTCAGCTCCTCCAGAAAATTGTCAATAACACGTGGCTTGCCTTTCTCCCTTTCCTTTGGTTTCTCATCATCCTTCTGCAAATCACAAAAAAGTATCAGAAACTTGATTATACAAATCTATAAAAGCATTGTATGATAATGCTTTTAAAAAGATAAAACTAATATTATATATATATATATATATATATATATATATATAGGGAAGTCTTCCGTTGTGTACCACCTATGGTGCACACAGCCTTCCCGACTTCGTATCGACGATCCAAACCGTTCACATTGATCTACACATCTAAATTAGTCTAAATATGTAAAATCAAATCATTTGAAATTCATTTGCCCATCCATTGAAGTGTTACAAAATTGTATGGCTGAAAATCATTGTTTTTTATAGACACATAATGGATGGACAAATGAATTTTAAATAATTTGATTTTATATAATTAGACTAATTTAGATGTGTACATCAATGTCAACGATTCGAATCGTCGATACGAAGGCGGGAAGGCCGAGTGCCAGCACACGGAGGGGTGGTGCACAATGGAAGATTTTCATATATATATATATATATATATATATATATATATATATATATATATATATGAGTAATGTAGCTTTGTACGAGGAAATTCTTCTCATACAAAGTGATTATATTCACTTGGTGGGGCCCTTATGGAGGATCCACTCCGTCCATCACGTTTATCATGCCAATGGATGTATATGTAGAAAAAATCAAGTGGTTTGGAGGTCATTCACCCATGGATCATGTGGGTCCAATTTGTGGTTCGATTTGTATTACTGTTGAAATAGGGTGAATGACCTCCAAACCACTTGATTTTTTTCTACACATACATCCATTAGCATGATAAACATGATGAACGGAGTGGATCTTTCTATAAGAGCCCCACCAAGTGAGTATAATCACTTTGTATGAGAAAAATTTCCTCATACTCTATATGAGACACACACACACTCTCTCTCTCTCTCTCTCTCTCTCTCTCTCTCTCTCTCTCTCTCTCTCTCTCTCTATATATATATATATATTAGGTATGCCTGTGGGCACATGCCTAGCGCACGTATTCGGAACGATACAACATATGAAAAATCATGTAAACAGTAAGGTATGATTTATATAGATGTTTATTTGCTAGTAGACGTTGATGTGTTGATGTACTTTGAAGTAGGATTATGAAGTGACCTTAATGTTTATTGGTTTGTATATTGCAGTATTACTTGTCAGCAGCTCGGGATTCAAAAATAGCACTGTAAATCTACAACAGTAGTGAATCGGAAATTCCTTGCTATGTGTGACTTGAGCATAAGAGATTTCTTTTTTGATTTGGAGTCTAACATAAGTAGCAATTCATTTTCTAACTACATGAGTTACAGTTAACGCCTCAAACTGTACGAGTTAGTTCCCCCTTGTTTGTTTTTTATGTAGTTAACCATGTATGAATTTAAAAGAGAAAATTTGTTGTAATGTATACGTGAAGTGAAATTGAAGCAAAGCAAATCAACATACAATTTTGCAGCTACAAAAACCCGAAATACAGGGATTAAGCATGGATTTGTCCATAAAAGCACGATCAAGCGAATCAATTAAAGAATTTGCAACGATCTTTCAAAGCAGCAAATGCCCAAATTTTCAAAAAAAGCATAATCCGAACTTGCATTATAAAAAAAAGCATTCTGATCAAAATTAACTCAGTGAAGTATTCTAATCTAAAACAATTACTCAGTGATGTATAATACAATCAGATCAAATATGGTAATTCAAAAGCAATTAAATGGAAGTGAATGTAATTGAGTTATGAAAGCATAATCCGGGAAAAAAACATAATTAGAAATTTGAAATAATAAAAAAAAGCATAATCCGAAATTGCATAACAAAAAAAACATTCACATTTTTATTGACATACCTCGTTTTTTAAAAAAAAAGGAGAAAAAATTATGAAAAAGGAGAAAGAGGGGAAGAGAGAGAGTAATAAATGATGGAGTTGTTTTGTTTTGGGGGGAAATTTTTCAATTTTGGGGGGGAAACATTTGAGAGGAAAAATATCTTTTGGGAGCAAAAATCTAGACCGTTGATTTTCTTCCAAATGAATGAGAGCCACTTGATAGCTTTCTCTGTGTTTTATTATATAGATTATGAAGTGACCTTGATGTTTATTGTTTTATATATTGCAGTATTATTTGTCAGCAGCTCGGGATTCAAAAATAGTATTGTGAATCTACACCAGTAGTAAATCGGAAATTCCTTGCTATGTGTGACTTGAGCATAAGAGATTTCTTTTTTTGATTTAGAGTCTAACATAAGTAGCAATTCATTTTCTAACTGCATGAGTTACGGTTAACGCCTTAAACTGCATAAGTTAATTCCCCCTTGTTTGTTTTTTATGTAGTTAACCATGTATGAATTTAAAAAAGAAAATTTGTTGTGATGTATACGTGTAGTGAAATTGCAGCAAAGCAGATCAAGATACAATTTTGCAGCTACAAAAACCCGAAAATACAGGGATTAAGCATGGATTTGTCCATAAAAGCACGATCAAGAGAGTCAATTAAAGAATTTGCAACGATCTTTCAAAGCAGCAAATGCCCAAATATTCAAAAAAAAAAAGCATAATCTAAACTTGCATTATAAAAAAAAGCATTCTAATCAAAATTAACTCAATGAAGCATTCTAATCTAAAACAATTACTCAGTGAAGTATAATACAATCAGATCAGATATGGTAATTCAAAAGCAATTAAATGAAAGTGAATGTTATCGAGTTATGAAAGCATAATCCGGGGGAAAAACATAACTAAAAATTTGAAATAAAAAAAAAAAGGCATAATCCGAAATTGCATAATAAAAAAAACATTCACAGTTTTTTTTTGACATACCTGGTCAAAAAATGAGAGAAGAAAGAGAAAGAATTATGAAAAAGGAGAAAAGAGGGGGAATAGAGAGAGCATTTGTGTACAGTTAACCCATTACGAACTCCAATGATCAAGTCAACTCCGCACTACCATCCCTGCTAGTTGACCAAATCCCATCCAACCCAAACCAATCCCCTAACGGATTGAAAATTGCTTCATAAAATTGTATTAGTATATAGTGCAGAAGGACTAGTCCTAGATTTAGAAGATGAAGGAAATGCCAAAGGAGAAAAGGGTCTGCATAGGGGCTTGGGGGTAAGGAGACAAAAAAAAGGAAAGTCTACGCTATGGACAAATTCAGGCTTTAAGTTTGCAATGGACTGGGTGTTATGAGCAGTTGGGTAAATAATACAGGGCAGGTGCAATTAGAGATAGAACATAGCATGTGCCTGTCCGGTAAAAGAAGAGACTGGAGAAAATTATAGTGTGAAATATATCCAGGAATTTATAAATTCCATTCATCAACAGTCTTCACTCTCTAATTTGTTGGACATAAATAAAAAACAGTACATCCATTCTCATCAAATGGCATCTACCATTCAAATGCTTGAAGAACTCTCAGAAATGAATTTTAGAAGAGGGTAAAATTATAAATGAACAACATATTACAGTTCAGCATTTAATTTCAGTGGCTGGTATTACCAAATAAATTTACTTATAAATCTGGTACTTCTTATTGGCACGCATTATGTAAGCCTAGACAGAAACTTTGTCTTCAGAAGCATACAGCACAATGAACAAGTTGTCACTAAACCATATGATTTCTGAATACGCTGAACAAGTTGTCATTAATCAATAGTTCATAAAATTGCAAGTTTAAACCAAATTATATTTATATCTTCATTACGATAATGATAGATGAAAGAATACATAAAAACAAGAGCTTCACTTGCTAACCTTTTTCTCCAATTTAAAAGCTGGAGGTAAGAAGGATGGTACATACCTGAAGAAAATAATGGAAACACTGATAAGGTCTATAATAATGCAAAAAAAATGGCGCATATATGGATATGCATGCATACAATTCATAAAATATAACACCAAAAAAAACAAGAGAATTAAGATGTTATGAGTCAACCAGGGAAAGAAAGTAACCAACTTGACCCAGTTTCACTGAAAAAAGTTCCAGAACATACAAAATTTTCAACCTGAACTGAGCCATAGGCTTCAAGTTCTACCAATTTGGACCCAAGACAAGATAGGAGAGGAGGGATTTGACTGATAATTTAGGCCTTCCTATAGGACAACAATGGATGTTGCCGTTTCCGAATAAACCCCATGTTTTTCTGTTTAATCCCCATTTTCTCCCACTTAAACACCGTTCCATATTTTCCACTTTTTAGAACACTGATTCGAGAAAATTTTGCTGGAGAGTACTAAAACAAAATAGTAGTACCAAAGAGTTGATTGTTCTTAATGTTTGGAAATCAAATCAAGAGAAATGCCAGTCATTGACGAAGTTCACTTTCTAACATTTTCTTAATAATTTTTTTAAAAAATAGTACATATACCGTTTATAAGGGACCACACAAAATTTTGCCATAATCACGTATAAAAAAAACCAACTCCTACAAAGGAAATTATTATATCGTAACGATCATCAACATGCACATTCACAGCTAATTTTAAATTTTTTAATTTTAAAAAAAAAATCCTAGTTCCCAATTCGATGTCAACCGCATAAATTTATTTTACACTACTCAGCTGCATCAACACTTCTTAGATTTGCTAATCCATGACCTTTTAGGTCTTACCTCTAGACCTCTTCACTCCATTAACTATAATCTTCAGCTCTTCCTAACTAGTCTCCATTGCATGACAAATGATCTCAACAGATTCTCCCCATGTTATCTTCAGTTGGAGTTAGCTACAGCTACACTCATTACTCATTCTTACGTGTTCCACTGCTTGTCCTACTCAACATCCTCAATTCAACTATACTCATCTTTTGGACACTTTTGTTACTTGATATACACAAAATATCCTTCAAATTCAGCGATAGCACGATGCTCTAAAATGACTTCCCTACTTAAGACAACTGTAGATAAAATTCGCAGTCTACCCAACATAATTTTTAGTTCACCCCTTCATTAGAAAAAGGTGAAATACACCGTGATTTCTACAAAACGTTTTAACTTGTGAGTTACAACTTGGGAATAGTATTTTATTGATTTGAATCTAAAGCACTCATCTCCTTATCTACTATAAAACTATATCAATTTTCAGCATCCCCAAATATATATATTCAATAATATATGCCTACCGAAGGTTCAGGACATTTCAAGATACAAATATACACATAGTTGTCAAAATCTTGCATATCTTACGATATGTATCTCAATACGATACGACATTTGATGAATTAGATACGTATCTCATGCAATTCATCTATAGTTTAAGATATCTTATTTTATCGTATAATATCTTGTTATATGATACGTTTCGCACCGCTATACAATACGACCAATATTTAAAAAATAGCTTACATGTTTTTCTAGGTTCAGGCCTGTCTCGTAATTCACCCGAAAGTCCATTTTAAAGCACAAAACCAAGAGCTTTCAGGTTTTGTGCCCACATGATAAGATTTCTTCTTTGTTTATTTTGTTTTATCGCTTTCTTCTTTATTTCTTCTACTTTATCGCTTTCTTCTTTATTTCTCCTACTTCGATCATCATGTTCTCTAGGTTTATCGCAAACAATATGTTGGTTGCTTCTTCTTTGGGAGGAGTACCCTCCGATGTTGTTACTCTTTTTCTCCCTTTCTTGTCTCTTCCTTTTTTTCCGTTAAATGTGCTTTCTCAAGTTTTTTTTCATGGTATTTTAAGCCCACTTTTTTGGTGTAACGCAAGTTTTCTTTGTTAAAAAATTTAAAGCTTTAGCAATGGATTTGCGTTGTCAGTTAGATCATACAATTATTGATAAATCAATTTTATTCTTTTTAATAAATGATACATCATTAATAATTTTAGGCTAGACCATATGGCATCTTATTCTCATATTTTATGCTAGTTTTTCTTCACCTATAATTGTAAGGTCTTTAGATTTAGGATAACTGACTACACATAACATGTCTACACCAATAATAATGTCGTACACATATATGCAACTCCAATAGTAGTACACAGGTACTCGTGCAAGGCCAGTAATACATTAGTAAGGTCTATCAATCTAGTTAACGTTGTTAAGGATTAAAGATCATGAATAATTTAATATGAAGGACGTGTGCTTAGTTTATTAAAAATCAAATTATTGAAGCTCTTTTTTTAATGTTTTACAGCGTGATAGTTGTTGTATGGCTGCCACTTCTTTATTTTCCAACGACATGATGGATGAGAAAATGAATGTCAAATAACCTGATTTTACACTCTTAGGCTAACTTAAGCATATAAAAAATATTAACATTCGGATTATCTATATGAGGTTCGTACCGTGAGGGGCCTCAAAATATGAGGTAGTCTCACATGATCAACCCCCCCCCCCCTCTTCCCCCCCTCTCTCTCTCTCATAGTCTCATATGGGGAAAAGTCAAGAAGCACCCTAATGTTTGCATTTTTAATAACAAAACCCCCTACCGTTATTTTTGGCACATACACCCCCGTCTCCATTGACATTTTTTTTTCTGTTAATTCTGAATTACGAAATGACGAAGTTTCCCCTTGTTTTAAAAAACCCCTACTATTTACATTTAAAACCCTGATCTTTGCATTTTTTAATTAAAAAAGGTCATGCTGCTAACAGAGGAAGGGGTTTGTGCCAAAAAATAACTATAGGGGATTTCTTAATTAAAATTGTAAACACTGGGGGTATATTTTTCCATGTATATATATCTCTACTATTATAATGGGAGAAGGGGTTAGTGTCGTTTGTCACCGTTTTTTTTGTCATTTTGTCATTTTGTCAACACGTGCAGCGCACGTGTTGGCAGTTTTAGTGTTTTTTTTTCCTCCTTTTCATTCCCCTCCACGTGCATCGCGCGTGCATTATATTTTTTTTTTGCCCTTTTCATTCCCCTCCACGTGCACCGCACGTGTTGGTATTTTTTTTTCCCTTTTCGTTCCCCTCCGCGTGCATCGCACGTGCGTTATAGTTTTTTTTTTGTAGTCCTTTTTCATTCCTCTCAACGTGCATCGCACGTGCATGATACTAGTATATATAAAGCTATTTTTTTACTATCTTGTTTCTATATATGCATAAGTAGAAAACTAGTGATTTAGAAGTATCATACGTATAAAGTAACTAGAACATAAGCAACAATTAACTATACACTGGTAAAAATTGTATAAATTCATCAAATATAAGTATGCAAAGTTATTCTGAACTATTATTTCTAAGTTGAAACTATAAAATTAATTATTTATAAATGTGGAAAGAAATTAAGAAAAATATGTATGAGCAGAACTCTATTATAGAATAACTAGGAACATCTGGAACAAAAAAAAAATGCAACATTGTTTATATATTCCATACTTATGATGCTACAACAGAATTAGTAAGGGGATACGATATAAAACAACTTATGCAACTAATTTTATCACCTTCTTTATAGATTAGTATGATAATTAGGGATTAAATATATCTGATTCGATCCGAATACATATCCGAAAATCTTGCGGATTCGGATGTGGAAAAACCCATATCCGGTCGGATTCGGATGCGGATACGGATGCGTATATTAAAAAAAGCAGACGGATATCCGCATTCGCATAATATAATATGTATATTTATTTATTTATTTATTTATTTATTTATTTATTTATTTAGATAGTACTATAAGCTATATCTTAAGTAGTTAATTATATGTATTTAAGTGTACAGTTATAATAATCAAGTGTGTTTTTCACTTCATTAATTAGCAGTTACTTAACATTTTGTGAATTATTCCCATTATTGACTTTAATATTCTACTTCATTTGGTCCCTTAAATCAAAATGAACCATATTTCAAGAGTTTCTCAAATTCCTCCAATTCCCCAATTCCCCCAATATCCAACTCCAAGTCTCCTACCAGTCTATCAGCACCTCCTCTCCGACCTTCTCCAACAACATTTCTGACCTTTCTCTCCGACCTCCCCTCCATTTACTTCCAACTCTCAATGCCGCTTCGCTCTACTCCTCAATGACACTTCCACCACCTAACTTTTATAGGAGTTGTCATGTATGTTAAATAAATTTTTCTCTACTTCTTTTGTTGTGTTGATTTCTTATTTGTACTTGAAGTGAAAGTCGATACTCATATGTTATCCAAATTTCGGTTTAATGATATACGTATTTGAGTACTAATTACAAAAAATTATTTGATGTCCGTATTTAATAGACCGTATCCGATGTGCATCCGTATATATGATTTTTTTCCCAAGTCATATCTGTATCTGTATCCAAATCCGTCTTTCGAATGAGGATACGGATGATGGTATAGCCAATATCCGATCCGTATCCAATTCAAAAACATCCCTAATGATAATACAATATGTGATAATTCCACAGTTAATTCCATCACCTTTTCATAAACAGTCTTATATTCCAATTAGCACAGACAAACTAATCACAATCTTCTCTGTGTATATCTCACATATTTCTATTTGACACCATATTCAGTGAGGAATTTAGCAATTGATATAAAAAACAACCTATTGCTGCGAAATATTAATTGTATTAGGAAGTATACAGTGCCGTTGTTGTTTGGATCCTTATAAAAACGGTCCTTACACTGCATCAGGGTTG
This sequence comes from Hemerocallis citrina, assembly GCA_017893485.1. Classification (NCBI taxonomy): domain Eukaryota; kingdom Viridiplantae; phylum Streptophyta; class Magnoliopsida; order Asparagales; family Asphodelaceae; genus Hemerocallis; species Hemerocallis citrina. The sequence continues at coordinate 297,007,082 of CM030360.1, forward strand.
ACGCACCACACTATGCTAACACCCTAATTAGTAATTTTCTAGATTTTAATATATCTATCAAACCTAGTTTTACAAGACCACCTTTATACTGCCACAATAAAATCAAGGAAAGTACGAAAGATTTGAAGGTAGTGTTTAGGTGCTTATAACGACAATCAGAGTTGCATGCAAGCACAGTTGCTAGAATTGCAAGTTGGGAAGGGTGGAAGACAAGGCAAGTTGTGGTGCCAGGAAAAAGGTAGCTGTCAAGAGGAGGATTGAGCAAGCTGAGAAAAAGGGTGGGTAAGGGTGATGGAAAGAATAGGAAGGAGAATCGGGAGAACAGGCATAAAGAAAATAAAGAAATTGAAACACAATATGCACTTAAAGGGGCTGTGTAAGTTGATTTCTACAACTAAAGGGATACTGCAACTGCAACTGCAACTGCAACTGCAACTGCAATTGCAATGACCAATGGCAACCAACGTAACATATGCAGCCACCATTCCTTCCTGCCAAAGTTGTAGACTGGCCTCAGCTGTAGGCTAACCAGAAGCCCTTTAAGTGCAACACAGGTACTTGAAAATTGCAGCAAAAAAGATAACACTAATGTAGATAAGAGAAGACGACAGGTTACTCTAATTCAAAGGAATTTTTTTCTCCGAATAGCCAGTTGTTCCTTCTCATTTGCAAATCTACGTGCCTCAACAAAATGCAATTGGCCACATGGCTCATACCAACTGCAAATTTAAATGAGCAACTAATTATTCAGTTCAGCCGAAAGCTAAGAAAGCAACCTAAGTTAGTGCCTTGTTCCCCTTTCCGTCAAAACATTGAGGATAAAGGAAAAACAAAGAAATACCATCTTTCCTTCTAAAGAAATAAAGAAATATCATCTTTCCTCCTAATATTTGATTACTTATTGATAATCTTCCTGACTTCCTCAATTATGCTATAAGGCCTCTAATAGAATCTGTCAATTAAGTGGAAAAAAAAATTCATCATACACTAATATTATTCATTGTTGTCAATTCTAATAACAAGTCTCACTCTTACTAATTGTCCAAATATCAAAAAATGTAATAACAAATATCATTTCCAAGGGTTCCGAGAAGTGACCGATAAAAATGTTTACCATGCAATTAGACTCTGCATCGGTCAGCATTTGGCTAGTACAAAATATAAAGGTCGCAGGACCCTTATATGTTTACCAAAATGGATTCTTTATTCGCAATTCGCTTTGGTAAGGGAAATGTAATCTAGGATGTAACTTTAAATTTAAAACACAAATTCAATAAACCAAAACTCTAAATACTCCTAATCCCTCTCTCAAATATGTTGTCACCCCGTTGTGGAATTCCAGCATGTCTTTTCATCATGACTTTTGCCCTTCCAGCTTGTTCTCGCCCTCCTCAACTTTGGAGTTGTTAAACGAGGATACTTTATCATCCGAATCCGGCCACAAATAACATTTGTGTAGAAGTGATTGATATCCCTCACCCAAAAAAATAACTACAGTGATTTCTAGCATTATTCCATATACATGCGGTAATGCCAAAAATTTCAATTTGCATAAACATCCATTACCAGAAAATGTAACATGTTCCTCACTGGTATTACCTGACAAAAGTGTTAACTAGACATGACCACTCGTACCCTACTTGTGCAAATCAAGTAGCCACTGATTCATATATTTATATAATCATCAATCTTGTAATCTTATAATTCTTCTCCATGGACATCTCTCATCGAGGAAGTGATATCCCACGAACAGGTCACTCATACTAATAAACAGAATGATACCAATTGTCTGAGTAGTTCTGCTAGTTTCCAGTTAACTAGGCTCTTGTAATCACTTATCAGAATGTTCTTCATATACAGAGATCATATACTCAAACTTATAAATATCTCCAAAGAAACATTAAAATAACCATAATATTCATCCTACCGAAGGCATTCTTGGTATACCGAGTGGTGGGAATTCCAACTTGCGAACTATCTTATCTCATTGCTATCGCATCGAAGACGACGAGAAACGCATGTCCTAAATCAATCAAGCTTCTTTTTAATACTCAATGATTAATAAATAACATTTTGAATGTTCATGAAAAACAAACTAGAACTATTAATCTAAAGCCTTAATGGAGGGATACAGAAAGTCACTCCCATTCATACTTATAAAATTTCTCCATTTATATATATGGTAACAAATGTTTGCAAATTTTTAATTATCCAACCATAGAACATATTCTTTCAGAACTCATATGGAATATAGAATTCTAAATTTTATAACTTGGTGAGGAGATAATTCATTTCTCACTAAGATAATTTCTTTTTTAATTCATTTCTACCTTGTTTTTTGAAGATCAGCCTCTCGACAATACCAGGGAGGAGGTTCGCATTTAATGCATAGTTCTGCCTCAATGTTTGGCTCTAAAAATCACCATCGCCACAAAATGTGGAATTTTGAACCCAAAACTGGCATACTCACAGGAGTTCATTGACCATGAGCTAAGCACAACAGGCTCTTTCATACTTTAGTTCCAGAAGAACTAAACCACTTACTCTTTACCCTTTAACATGCTTCTGTTTCTCCATGTGAGGCAAGAAGGATCGCGGAACATTGATGTGGCATGTCAAAACAAAAATCTACTTTATATGCCAAACTCTGATTACAGAAGTGGAAGGTCCCCAATTTCTTGGGTTGTGACAGATTCCAATTCCCTTTCCCACTTCAAAAAAAAACCTACAATATTTGTGGATTACAAAAAATAATACTTGCAACTAAAGACACAACAGAAGTCCTGTCAAGTCACAAAGAAAAATCTTTGAGTTTTGACCAAAGCTGACACCAATCGAAGCTGAATTCTATCACAATGTATCTGTAGGAATAAGCCCGACCGTGTTAGGGTGTTGGGAAACCTAAAGAAGTTCTTTCAAATTTATGACTGCAAAAGTTTTCTAGAAGTAAACAGATTAGTCCTTCAGAAACTGGGTCCACCTCAGTGGAGTGAAATATATCCCTAAATGAAGCCTAACAAGCGTGTAATATGGCAGTTAGAAAATGAGAAAGCATATTACCATTGGGGGGGTCCATTTCTTTGTTGGGTACATTACAAAGAGTAAGGAGTCCTAGGGATGCTTTCAGATGAGATATGGGTAACGCAGATATCCGAATCTACACATCAAAGTCGAATACGGATGCAGATATGGATATAGGTCGGTAAAAAAAATCATATCCTTATCCGTAAATTTCTTATACATATACAAATCGGGTATGGTGTATCAAATACGGATACGGATTCAGACATCAAAACAACATTATATAAAATATATGGAGAAGAAAAAATAGGAAATGGGATAAAATACAACAAAAAATTATAAATAATAGTTTTAATTTAAACTATTAATCGAGAAAAGAATACTTAGTCAAAAGACAGAATACATATGAATTAAAGGGAAAAAATGTGTACATGGAAGAGAGAAGAAAGGACAGTTTGGGTATTATAAAAATATATACAATGATTGTATATTAATATATAATATGAGTATAAACAAAGTTAGTAATATTATAATTTTGAGTGGTATATAGAAGAGTTTCAAATTTATCAAAAATATCTTCTTTTTAAATTACAAAAACCAAAACTAAGAAAAAGAAAGCATTGATAAATATAATATATATATATATAAATCAAAACTAGGATAAGAAAAGGGTTCAATTCAAGGTCATCAATTAAATTTTACGATATATCTAATGATTAAAAATTATCTTGTAATTCTCAATTAAATTTTAAAACATATCCAATAAATAAAATACAAAGTGAAGCCACCAAGACTTGAACCAAGGCATGAAACATTTTCCACCTAAATGGCAAACCAATAGGCCACAAGTGAGCTGAACACAAATAAATAAATAAATAAATATATATATATATATATATATATATATAGAGAGAGAGAGAGAGAGAGAGGGAGAGGGAGAGGGAGAGAGAGCGAGAGAGTCCCCTCCCTTCCGTTGTGCACTAGGCCGTCGTGTGCAATCGGCCTTCCCTTCTTTGTATTGACGATCCAAACCGTTCACATTGATGTACACATCTAAATTAGTCTAAATATATAACATCAAATCATTTGAAATTCATTTGCCCATCCATTGAAGTGTTACAAAATTGTATGGCTGAAAATCATTGTTTTTATAGTCACGTGATGGATGGGCAAATAAATTTCAAATGACTGGAATTTATATATTTAGACTAATTTAGATGTGTAGATCAGTGTGAATGGTTTGGATCATCAACACGAAGGCGGGAAGGCCGAGTGCACACGGAGTGGTGGTGCACAATAGAAAATTTTCCTATATATATATATATATAAAGAAAGCATTGATAAATATAATATATATATAAAAAAAATTCAAAACTAGGATAAGAAAAGGGTTCAATTCGAGGTCATCAATTAAATTTTACAATATATCTAATGATTAAAAATTATCTTGTAATTCTCAATTAAATTTTAAAACATATCCAATAAATAAAATACAAAGTGAAGCCACCAAGACTTGAACCAAGGCATGAAACATTTTCCACCTAAATGGCAAACCAATAGGCCACAAGTGAGCTGAACACAAATATATATATATATATATATATATATATATATATATATAGAGAGAGAGAGAGAGAGAGTCCCCTCCCTTCCGTTGTGCACTAGGCCGCCATGTGCACTAGGCCGTCGTGTGCAATCGGCCTTCCCTTCTTTGTATTGACGATCCGAACCGTTCACATTGATGTACACATCTAAATTAGTCTAAATATATAACATCAAATCATTTGAAATTCATTTGCCCATCCATTGAAGTGTTACAAAATTGTATGGCTGAAAATTGTTGTTTTTATAGTCACATGATGGATGGGCAAATAAATTTCAAATGATTTGATTTTATATATTTAGACTAATTTAGATGTGTAGATCAGTGTGAATGGTTTGGATCATCAACACGAAGGCGGGAAGGCCGAGTGCACACGAGTGCACACGACGGCCTAGTGCACAACGGAAACAGACTATATATATATATATATATATATAGGAAAATCTTCCATTGTGCACCACCACTCCGTGTGCACTCGTGCGCACTCTGCCTTCCCGCCTTCGTATCAACGATCCGAACCGTTCACATTGATCTACACATCTAAATTAGCCTAAATATGTAAAATCAAATTATTTGAAATTTAGTTGCCCATCCATCATGTGACTATAAAAAACAATGATTTTCTGCTATACGATTTTGTAACACTTCAATGGATGAGCAAACAAATTTCAAATGATTTGATTTTACATAATTAGACTAATTTAGATGTGTAGATCAATGTGAACGATTTGGATCGTCGATACGAATGCGGGAAGGCCGAGTGCACACGCCGTGTGCACCCTAGGTGGTGCACAATGGAAGATTTCTCATATAGTTTCCCCATAGACTTCCCATATATATATAATAAAACACAAAGAAAGCTACCAAGTGGCTCTCCTTCAATCCCCCCAAAATCAAAGGCCCAGATCTAACCTCACAAAACACATTTTCCTCCCAAAACTCAAATTCAAATCTCCCCCACCCAAAACAACTTCTTTATTTATTTAATTATTTCTCTCTCTCCCTCTCTCTCTCCTATTCAAAAAATTAAGAAAATAAAAATTTTAAAATATCAAAAATATCAAAAACTTAAAAAATAATTCAAAAATATCAAAAATATCAAAAACTTATAAAAATTTAAAAAATATTTAAAAATAATAGAAATTTAAAAAAATTAAAAAATTAAAAAAATTTAAAAAGAAATTAAAATTTTTCAAATAAAATAATTTTAAAAATTTTTTAAAATTAAAATTTTGAAAATTTGAAAATCTCAAAGCAAATCCAAATCCACTGTCGAACCACAATCAAAAGGTCGTCGCTGATATCTGATCGGCTGTTGATTCCGTATCGGTGACTCTCCTCCACCAAATCGAGCGCGAATATCAAGCGACTCCGTATCGGCGACTCCCCTCCCCCGAATCGAGAGCCTCTATATGCAATGCGACGACTTTAATTTCATTTCATTAACTGAATTCTCATTCTAATTTTTAATTTTGTGTGTGCAGGGGATTACTCAGTTTTTTTCTGACTCGAATTTTGTGTGTGCATGGGATCTAAGTTCAGAGAGGTATGATTGTTTTATTTTTGGGTTTAAAAATTTTTAATTAGTAATTATTTGATGAGTTTTTTATTGGTTTTGATTTAAGGTGTACGCAAGTGAGAGATGGATTATTTTGTGGCCTCAATTTGAGCTTCCAAACCATAGCAAGACAGGTAAGCTGACCAGCAACCTAAAATAACTTGGCAAATATGCAACATTAATTTCTTTACTACAAGAGAAAATATTATCGTGAAGTGTTCCCTTCGCTGGTTATTAGAAACCATGGATAATATAACATATAAGAACTTTTAGCGTATGTTTGGATATATAGGATTGGGATGACTGGAGTTTACCAGTGAATGGTGCAAACTCTCCACTCAAGAAAGACAGCTAAAGTAAATTTGTTAATTATCCATTTTGATTTTTTTTATAAAGGTGCAATGGGGAGACAAAGTGGAGATAAAAGAAATGATTAGCTTGAAATAGAGTTTTGAGAACTTCATGTATTTCATTTTGGTTGAAATAATAATAATAGGTATTTTAATTGCAAACTGAGTCTCAGACAAACAAATGTTTAGATTATTGGTATTGTAGATACCTTCACACTTGCACTTGTGTTACCATTGTATTTAGACATGCTCATAGTGGCTATGGAATTAGAGTAAGCTCTATAAAACTATATGATAATGTCCTTGCATAACGATAACAAGCATCTAAAAGTGATGCTGAAGTTAAAAAAAACTTTATACAGTGTTTCTAACCAACTATATGCATTCCAGGTAAGTTCAAGCTAATGATCAAAAAGGCGATGGTTAAGCTTAAAGGTAGATTATTTGCTTCCTCATATAATATGTTTGCTACTTCAATTAATTTGCTTTGCTGGACCTCCAAAACCATTTTATATAATCAAACCAAGTGCACCGTTCGGAAGACGTGCCGTAGGCACGTGTCAACGGGAAAACCTAGTGTCTATATATATATATATATATATATATATATATACGGATCAGATCCGGTTTTTTTAAGTATCCGAATCCGATTTTTTATTAATTTGGATATCTGAATTCGAATCTGACGGCTTTTTATATCCGTATCCGCATAATATTCGGATACGAATATGAATCAAATCGGATATATTTGTATCCAAGAGCATCCCTAATAAGGACTAAAGGCTGAAGGTAATAACGGAAGAAAAATGCACATGTGAATCTGCGCATAAAACAATAACCAGATGTTCTATAATATAATGTTGGAAAACTTAACATAATGCTATGTTTTTACTCAGATTTTTTCTGGATAGATTTATCCAAGCCCACTACAACCTTAGAATATAATTGGCAACCAGGAATAATTCAGAATTCCTTAAATTTATTGATTATAAGAAACACCCCTTATCTTCCCAATAAGATTTTCTCAAAAAGATAACGATAATGCAGAATGCAAAACATAATATTTTAACTGAACTTCAACTCATATTTTAATTGAAATTACATCCTGACAGCTTCAAATTTCGGCAAGTGCCTCCAAGACAAAAACCAATAAGAATTTTGATTGTTTACAACTTTAGATATAGCTCATTAGCTCAGTGAAAATTTGAGCATCTGACACCATTTTCCTTATCAAAAATAAAAATCCACCTCAAACTCCGTTTTCTCAGGAATATGATGAGACCCTAATCCTCATGCAGTAATAGTTCAAGGATACATATGGCAGGACACCCTAATTAACCAACCTACTGATCTGCAGACAACATAAGGTACGAGGCTAACAGTGAACAACTTTTATATAGGCTCGTCACATTTGTAGATGAAAGGATAAGTGGTGAGGACTCATTATCTACTCCTTTGTACTTTATTTGGCAAAAAGAATGAACCATATGAGGAGACAGCACCGGTGAAAGTGGTAATGGCCACAACAGATGAAGATATGACAATGATGAACAAGGGAATACAACTTCAAGCGAAAAGTATAAAAGAATGCACGGCAGTTGTAGAATAATTATGGTGTCATAAATATCCAGTGTGAAGAAATGGTGGTGACAAACATAAAAACTATGACATGGTCAAAGTATCTTCACTAAACTCTCAGGGTACTGTGTAAATATAAAACAATCAGGGTTTACTTCGCAAGTAGTTTGATCTTGAAGTTCAGATTTCTCAGAACTTGGGAATGTAAAACCATCCTAAAGGAACAGGAGTTAAATGACAATTAATATATTTGTATCTAAAAGATGGCCCTCTTACAAAAATTGAACTAGAGAAATTTAACAAAACGGAGATGAAAAGCAACTGAAAGACAAGAAAAGATGCATCCTCAGAAAACATGGATCACATTCTAGGAAGCCCAGATACAGGATTAGTAAGTCGTATCAGTGATGGGATTTAGGATTATTATGGTTCTTTCTTTTTGGCAACTGAAATTAAAGACTGAATGCAGATGAACTAATGACAGATGGTGTAAAAATACCATAGGTTGAAGGATAGGAGATGACCATCTACAGAATTTGAAATTTTGATCCATAATATGTTAGAACCATTATACTCGGACAACCCATTAAAATGGTTTAATAAAAATCCTAGATATTGTAAAATCGAATTGTTAGAACAATATAATTCTACTAAACAGTATTATGGTTTCCCCAACAGACAAAATAGAATTCGCAGAACAAATTCAAGATCCCTACCAGAAATCCTCATATGGTTCTTTCTTATTTGGCGAAAGAAAAAACCATATGAGGAGGCAGCACCGGTGAAAGTGGTAATGGCAACAACGGATGAAGATATGACAATGATGAACAAGGTAATATACCTTCAAGCGAAAAGTATAAAAGAATGCACGGTAGTTGTAGAATAATTATGGTGAAGAAATGGTGATGACAAACATAAAAACTAGATGACATGGTCAAAATATCTTCTCTAAACTCTCAGGGTACTGATAAAATATTAAAAAATCAAGGTCTACTTTGCAAGTAATTTGATCTTGAAGTTCAGATTACTCAGCACTTGGGAATGTAAAACCATCCTAAAGGAACAGAAGTCAAATGACAATTACTATATTTGTATCTAAAAGATGGCTCTCTTACAAAAATTGAACTAGAGAAATTTAACAAAACGGAGATGAAAAGAGAGAAGAAAAGATGCATCCACAGAAAACATGGATAGCATTCTAGGAAGTCCAGATACAGGAATTTTTATTTTATTCTTTTGGAAAAGCAGATTCAGGAAAAGGATATGGGACACACCTCATGTATGTGTCTCGTACACAACAAATTTGTAAAATGAAGGCAAGGGGGCACAAACACAGTTTATAAACTATAATATTATACATGACAGTTAACAATGCATTTAATTCAGCTGACGTCCAGGAAATTATTCTTCAACTCACAAAATCTATATAGAAGAATTATTTTATGAATGGTTTTACAATCAATGTTTTTGCAGGCGGTAGGCAAGGTGGGTAGTGGAGGTGGCGTCTAGCGCCTTCGAGCCTGATTTTAATTTGTAATTAATATTAATTTTAAATTTTACTTTGTAATTTGAGAAAATTCATTAAAAAGATCACAAAATATCATTAAAAAATCATGTTAATACAAAAGAATTACTATTAACAAGTAAATAATAGAAAACCATTAAAATTAATTAGAATCTCAATACACCCGTTTAGTTCGAGCACACAGACGGTCAAGACGGCAGTCTACAAAAACAATGTTTACAATCCATATGAAATTACAAGAATCGACAAGCTCCATAGTCCATAGTCAAAACAAAAATAGTAAAAGCTTACTATTAAAATATGGAGAGGAAAAACATGAGTTGATATGAAATTACAAGAATCGACAAGCTCCATAGTCCATAGTCAAAACAAAAATAGTAAAAGCTTACTATTAAAATATGGAGAGGAAAAACATGAGTTGATCATATGTTCAATACGTATTTGAACTCTTAAGGACAAACACTTCTATTTTGGTAGTCTTGTCGGACACCGAATCTGACACGATGCTTATGGATTGTTTTCCAAAATCTTCCCATCTTGCGACTGTCCATGTTACCATGTTCATGTTAATGCTTCAGACACAAATCTGACAAAACACTTGATAGTTTACTGTTTATTTATCTTGCTAGTGTCGTATAGTGTCCATCTCATCGTCTCCATGTCGGTGCTGCTTAGTATTTGAGTGTCTAAAATATAAGGTATACAAAATAATCTAGAATATGCCTGGGAAGTTTCGGACATGCGTCCGAGGAACGTCCATGAATTGTCAGAATCCATCACAGGGTAGGGTATGGGTTCTGATAGAAGTGTTGTGCACTATGCAAATCACATCCGTTAAGCTCTTACCACTTTGTATAATAAAAATGTATAATATTCTCTTAGCACTTAAAATTAAAAAAATGAAAGAATGGGCACCCAATCTGATCATTTAGAATTCCAATTAAAAAAAATTGCAAGCAAAAGTCAGTGGAACAGTTTGAACCTTCACTAGATCAATAAAACATGCAAAAGGACAAGCACTACGGAATTCTAAATATTATAATGAACTGTGAACTATGAATCTTAAAATGAAGGTGAAAACATTCTTCAACTGAAAAATACATGACAAGTGATCGAACATCAGTATATACAATTAACTCTATCAAAAGTAACTTATTTTTTGACATTTTTTAGCAGAGGATACAAGTTTGCACTCCATCACAAAAGGAAAATAATTGCACTACGAAAATTCTACAAGAAAGCATTAATAAATATCATTTTAATTGAATGATACTTTGTCCATAGGATCAGCTTACTCGGAAATATGGACATTTAGAATTTGCAAAATTATGAGTACTGGTCATATGCTTATTCTGTAATAGAAGATAAACTAGTTTATCAGTTAGGATGGGTGTGTAAGTGACATTGGATGCCATGAATGTGAATATTTACCATTTTCCTATGGTAACAATACAACCAGATAGCAACATAAAAAATGAGCATACAACTAGGCTTCGAGTAAGCTGAAACCAGGACGGTTGTCTCTAGGGGTGATCAAGGAAGTGAAAAATATAGTGCTTAAGGATGGGACTACTTCCATAAATAAGTTTCAATATAGAGGAATTAGCATTATCGTGACATGCCAAAAAGAAGTAGGAAACAAGAGCACCATATTGTGAGCCTCTCCCCAAAGAATTCAGAAGCCTGTAAACCATCTGAATGGGGAAATAACGCATATAGTCATATATGGAAAACAAAAATTAGCAAGATATATAATCCATTTTATGTATGTATGATAATGAATGTTCATAGAGATTTATACATAAAGTGCATTTTCTTATTTAAAAGCAACAAATATCAAAGTATAATATTCAATTTATTTGAGATAAATAGTCTAACTTGCATTTGTTAACTAACTCAAACTATAATGTTCTTTATATAACTCATGGAACACGGACACCACCAAGACTCCATCTTCTAATAATCAAGTATATTTCAGTTACCTAGTTCCCTTCTTTGGAACAGATACCCCATCTTTGGAATTTCCACCTGCAATCGCTGAATGAATGAAAAGGCCCATCTTTTTAATTAAAATAATCACACAATAGAAAAATCAATCGCATATCCATTGTGAAAAGTGAAACAAATATTTAAATATATATATATATATATATAGCTCTTATGAAAAACAGTAAAAGAACACCCTGACTAACCTTCTGAATCAGTCTTCAACTTTTCATTTGGATTAATTGTCCCTCCTCTAACGAAAGCCTTCGACCCTGGAGCATCATTTCCTTGAAATGACTCCAGGAATTCAGCATACAAGCGAGCTGTTTCATCCTCCGCTCTCTTCAGAACCAAAAGATTGCATTAAAGATAATTATTAGGTGGTTGGAAACTTTTATCAAGAATTATTTGGTTTCAAGGAAAACTATTCTGAAGTTCCAATATTTATTATAAAAAAATACATTAAATTAAGATTGAGGATAGAAAGTAGTAACTTCAATGTTTAAAATTCAAAGTTCAAACCACATTGAAGAACACTTATAGCAGAGAAAGGGTCTAGGACTTAGCCATGAGAGGCTGGGGATTCAAAAAAGCTAAGATTTATAAAGAAATTAAAAAATGTTTTCTAAAACTTATAAGACTAATGATGAATTTGCATAAATTGATAAACTAAATTAAGAATACATGCTAAACCTTAAAGTAATGACATCATCAATATATTAATGGTGTAAAATTGTCGAAGAGGGGACTAAAGTATGCTAGGAACCTAAACCTAAAACACAGGCAGTTTTAGCAAAGCTTTCTACAACGGCATTCCAAAAATATTTATTAGAATTTACTAATTTTTATAAGGAACAATAATATAAAGGAAGCAATAAGATTAGCTCATCCTTTCTCCATCCAATTTGCAAAATCTTTTGACAACGAAGCAGCATTACTTATAAGTATGAAGTACCAGACATTTATGTAAGTAATAGATTTTTTGGCATGTACATAACATGTGTTTCTCCCTTTCTAATCCTTGCTATATATTCTACACTACCTGATCAACATTAACACACATCAGTGGGGTGAACAATGTCTTAATGCAGGGGCGGATTTTGGCCCAAGCAGCACAAGCAACTGCTTTGGGTCCCCAATTTTATAGGGCCCCATATTTTTTAAGTATTTACAATGTTAAAAAGTACAATGTCATATTTTTTAATATAATTACACTATATTTATTGTTGGCTAATTAGCTCAATTGGTTAGAGTCTTGTGCTAATAATGCAAAGGTTTCAGGTTCAAAACTTGCATGGGCTAATTAATTTTTCAATCATTTTTATTTTCAAAACTAATTATTTTTCACAATCATACATGCCATTTTACCATTTTATGAATTTAATATTATTTTTCACTTAACCCATGTATGTCACTCTATGATATTTTTTCAGTGTTCTATGATATATCATATTTACCTGTTTATGATAAATTTCTAACCAAATCTTCAAGTGCATATGGTTATTCTACATTTTAAGCTTCTAATTAGTATTCTCATATACATATATTCATCATCATTTCATTCTGATCGTATTCTCTAATATATCATATTTACCTATTTGAGATAACAGATTTCGTTTTTGTTGTTCGAGTTTGTCCGAGTTTCTTTTGACCACGAGGCATTTCATATAAAAAGTGTACGTTATCAATTAAAAAAAATTGGAAGCATATATATAAATTTGTTTTCATTTAAATAGTTTGTTCTCCAATGCTCCAAGTTTATTTGCATTTAAATAATTGTCATTACTATTTTGTCAACTTGCAAAAAGCCCTATTTGAGAATTTGTATAGGCCCCCTGAAACTCAGATATGCCCCTGTCTTAATGGGAATACATAACTCAAGTGCACATTATTTGTAATGAACTCATTTTACATTACAATTGCACATGCAGTGCCAATTTGGACAATCTAACGGAAACAGCTCCTTCTCTAATCATATATAGTATAAAGCATGTGCATTACATGAATCACCAATAGTGAAATATAAAAAAGTGAAATATAAAATTGTTAGCATGTGCACTACCCATATTAACTTCTCTATTCTTTTTGACATTTTCAAGGCACTCATCAACTTATACACACACCCTTTTTGGCATATAACAATAGAAAAATAATAGATCATATTAGAACGAGTAAATATTAAATCCATTTAATACTACTAAAGTTGTGGAAAGAACAAAATGGAGAAAAACATAATATAGTGTTATAAAAGCAATGTTAAAAATATATAATAAAAAAAATTAAAATCTAAATTACCAAACTGCTCTAAACTTTGGGCAAACAACAACCACCCTCAAAAAGTAGCTGACCCTTAAGTCCAGAAATAGCCAACACTTTTGTCTAAACACGGCTAACAAATGGGTATTCTTTTGTGAGCACGCATGCAAGTTTAAGGGCAGCAGTCATATTAAAGCAAAATGAAGATAGTTACTCGTAGTTTATGGTAACAAAAAATTGCAATTTAAGCGTTTAAAAAGTGCAAAATCGATTAATCAATTCAAATAGAGTAAATTAAACTCAGCAACAAATAAACAAGACGATATTTAGTGTTGAAAATCTCGATTTAGGGATAGATTGATCAAGAAATCAAAAGGTAACAAAATTTATTACCTTCTTCTTGGCCTCCTCCTCTTCTCTGTGCTTTTGGAAGGGGGTCTTCTTTCGACTCATCGAGAAGTTCATCTTCTTCCTCTTCTCCTTCTCCTAAAATCAGAGGATGATGCTGAAACACTTGAAAGACCAAACATTTCAATTAGGGTTTGGAGAGAGAGAGAGAGAGAGAGAGAGAACCTGTTAAGATCCAGCTGAAATCGGAGTGTGAGGAGATAGAGAGAGAGTTATTAGGGTTTCGATGTTTTGGGGGCGATCGAGAAAGTGTTTTTTTTTTTTTTTGGGTCCAAGAGGGAGAGTCGAAGATGGGAAAAGTAAAGCAAGTAGATGGGTGTTTTTTTTATTGGACCGTCTAAATGTTGTGGTACGTGGGATCGAATTTTTTTGCGGTCAAAGACCATTTTTTGAAACTATTTGCGATTATGGACTACTTTCGAAACTATTAACGCTCGTGGGCTAGTACTACCTTGTGACACGTTGGTAGCGGTTACTATTCTCATTAACGATATATTTATTTTTAAATCGTTAATGGAAATAGCAGCCGATGTTTTTTCAAAAAAATTAAATTTTTGTTCGCTGTCGCTAATTCTGCAGGCAACTTTGGTATATATGAGGTCGCTGATGGGATTAGCGACCTCAAATGAATGTATTGAGACACTTAGCGATTTTTAGAGAGTTTTTGTTCTTTTAGGAAGAAAAAAATTAAAACTGGGGTCGCTATTGGGAATAGCGACCTTAGTATACGTAGGTCGTTATTCGCAATAGCAACCTCAGTAGGAAACACAATCTCCTTGTTCTTTGTAAAAATGTACAAAATAGTCACACAACTAAGGCCTCAATTCGGAATATCGACCTTAGTACAATAAAGACTTCTATTCCAAATAGCGACCTTGGTACAACTAAGACCGCTTTTCCGAATAGCGACCTTTGTACAACTAAGGTCGCTATTCGGAATAGCGACCTCAGTTTCAAAAATAATTTGATTGTTATTTTTTCAGAGAGCAAAAACTCTCTAGATTTTGCTAAGTGTTAGAATGCAGTTCATTAAAGGTCGCTAATCCCATTAGCGACCTCATATATACTAAGGTCGCTATTCCCAATAGCGACCACAATTTTTATAATTTTTTCCCGATGAGAACAAAAACTCTATAGAAATCGTTAAGTGTCTCAATACATTCATTTGACGTCGCTAATCCTATTAGCGACCTCATATATACTAAGATCTCTAGTGGGAATAGCGACAACAAACAACAAATTCCAAAAATTTTAAAACAGAGGCCGTTATTCCCATTAGTGACTTTCAAAATGAAGAAGTCGCTAATGAGAACGGCGATCGCTGCTGACGTGGCACAAAATAGCCCACGAGCGCTAATAGTTTTGAAACTGGCTCATAATCACAAATATTTTCAAAAAGTGGCCTATTACGGCAAAACACTCTGTGGGATATGGGTGGGGGGGGTTAGGAAGATTGTGGCCGTCCCACCTATTACTTCTACTATGAGATAATTTAGCAAATGTCCTTATTCAAAATATAGAAACTAGCATATTTATCCCCACTATTTTAAAAAACTAAAATATATCTCCAATTTGGACGGAACCGTTAAAATCCTTATTAAGTGAACTCAAATGTGTCGCACGTGATATGTAAAATAACCTAAATACTCATGATAACATGTATTTTAACGGTTAGCTCATAGTAATGCGATTCTTTCCAAATAAACCTGAAGAAGATGATTTCGCAGATCGATGTGACCTGCGAGATGTGCCGCTCTTATGAGGAAGATGTGAACCATATCCTTTTTCGATGCACCAAAGCTAGGTTAACTTGGGAAATAGTTTGTAGGGGTTTGGGGTGTATTCGGGTTCCTAACACCACCATCGACATTTGGGCGCATTTTAGAGAGTCGTACATCAATATAGAAGATAGGAAGGCTTGGGACATAGCTGCAGCTGCCTCAATTTGGAACCTGTGGCTAGAAAGAAATGACTTAATTTTTCGCAACAAAGTATACAGATTCCCTAACTCTATGAATAACATTTTCCTTCTCATTCATGATTGGGCAGGGGCTCAGGAGCAAATTAAGAGGACCAGGACCAGCGCAGGAGAGTAGAGTGTTTCGGGCAGAGAGGAAGGACATTATCCTGAGTCCTTCGGTGGTTTTATGTTACTCATATCTGTAGTTTCTATTTCGATGTTTGTATTTGATGCTTTATTTTGTACCGCTGTCTTTCCAGCCTATCAGTACTTTTAGTTTATTGTAATGCTTTGTTTTCTTAATCCTCATTAATGAAACGATGGCCTAGGCCATCTTATTATATAAAAAAAAACATGTATTTTAACAAATGTCATCATTCAAAATGTGAAAACTAGCATATATCCCAACTATTTTTAAAATAATGATATTTGAGATATTTTAGCAAATGCTCACATTCAAAATGCGAAAACTAGCATATACCCACATTATTTAATTTTTTAAAAAAAACTAAGTAATATTGTCAGTTTGGATGGAACGGTTTTAGGGTTTTGTATACTATGTAATATGTGTTTATTGTTTTGACAAAAAAATATATATGTGAGCATGAATGCTTTGTTTCCACATCTCAACCTGGGTGTTGTTGAAGATGATGGACAACTTAGTGTGACGGTAGGCAATACCATATTAACAAAGTTCGTGAATAATTCGTTAAATTCGTAAATTATTCACAAAAAAATAATTTGTCAAACAGTTTCACAATTTTTTTGCATGTTTGCATTTAAATCCTGCAGTTCGCGAATTATTCAAAAAAATCACTAATTAAACGAATGATTCACGAATTTAGCGAATTATACAAGAAATATTTATGAATATATATATATTTTTTACTTAGGTGATGAGTACTAGCTACTTAGATGCATTAAATTTTGTATTTATTTCTTCATGAACTTTTGCCTTTTTTCGAATTTGCCGGATTTTTGTTGATTTCTGAATATTAAATCTTGTCAAATTATTTATAAAAGACGAATTTGTGACTATGGGTAATACACAAGCTACTGTTGAACCTACTGTGAATGAAGATGGTGGAAATGATGATGCACATTCTAGAGTGGAACAGGAGACCACACAATTTGTTGTAATAGATGGTGGTACAAAAGTTAGTGATGATGCACAACAATTTCTTGTAATAGATGATGGTTTTTATTTCTTTTTTGTCAAAATATGACGTAGAACCTGTTTCCATTACATTGTTATAATCAGTACAGTAAGAAAGTTGTTAAGATTTAGTAATAACACATAACACTCACATTTTTTACAACACCTAACACTGAAATAGTGAGGTATCTGCTAGTTTTCGCATTTTGAATATGGGGCATTTGCTAAAATATCTCAAATATCATTTTTTTATAAATAGTGAGGGTATATGCTAGTTTCCACATTCTGATTGTGGGTATTTGCTAAAATACATTTAACGTGAGTTTTTAGGTCATATTACATATCACGTGTGACGCACGTGAGTTCACTTAACGGAAAGTTTAACGGTTTCGACCAAACTGGGGGTATTTCTTAGTTTTTTAAAATAGTAGGGGCATATGCTAATTTCCACATTTTGAATGGGGCATTTGCTGAACTATCCCTTCTATTATTACTGTGTTATTATATAATATAGTACTAAATAGCATTCAAAGTTTAGCTTAATTTTCAAATAGCACCCAGAGTTTTTATAATACCCAAAAATAGCACGCAATATTTTTATAGTTGGACCAAATAGCAATCGTCATTAATTTCTGAACGACACTATGGTAAAAAGACTGAAATACTTTTTTGAATTCTTCTTCTTCCTTTTTCAGTTTTCCTTGTTTTGTTTTGTTTTGTTTTTTAAATTTGTGGTGGAGATAAAGGTGATGGTGATGGTGATGGGTTTCAGAGGTGGTGGAGGATGGTGATCGGTGGTGGCGATGGTGGTTGGAGTTGTTGGATATGATGGAAATGGTGGTCGGCGGTGGAGGTGGTCGTGGTGTTTGGAGATGATGGAGATGGTGATGGATTTTTGTAATTTGTATTAGGAGATGAGGGTAATTTTGACATTTCACATACTTCTTAACAGGTTTTAACCCGTTAAGAGGTATATTCGGAAGATGTTTCATTAACTTAACATAAAACTTAACGGTATGTGTTTTTCTGTTTTATTTTAAAAACTTCACGTGCTATTTGGGTATTATAAAAAGTCTTTGTGCCGTTTGGGAATTATGATAAAGTTATGGTATCATTTCTTCTTTATTCCAAACTATATTTAATGGCTGTAGGAGGGCTATAAAATTGATGTTTGTTATTTTCTAAAAATCATGGGGAAATGATGCAAATTCATCTCTATCCTTGGGGGTTTGTTTGATTCGCGAATTTGTCATGGTATTTTTTGTCGCATGGTTGCGATCTTTTCGTTCGTATTTCTCTGCGATTCGTATAATTGTGCCTTTGATATATGTATGCACTCCACTTTTCTAAGTATACCCTTCACCACACTCTTGACTAGTTACTTCAAATGAGATAATATGGGTGTTTATAGCTATTTGCTTATACTTATACCCCTTTTTCTTTATATTATTTACAATTACACCTCTCTTGTTGGGCCCAAACCCTAACCCCAACCTCATCTTCCCTTTCTCCCTTTCAGGCTTTCAGCCATGGGCCATAGCTCTTTCTCTCTCTCTTCAAAGGCCAGCCACAACCCAAACCCCTACAATTTCAAATCCATAAAAAATAATCCTTGGATCTCAACACTTATTATTTGTTTCTCTCTTTCCCACTAAAATTTTAGATCTCTGTAATCGAAGCTCAATCATGTCGACCAAGTTTGGCCGATGCACTCATATCTGATTTTGACCAAATTTTGTCGACACGATTCATATTCGAGCTAACCACTTTGCATGCGTTTCAAAAAGCAGTCGCTTGTGCAGTCTTTAGGATCTCCTTCCTTGGAAGCTTGCATTTCTAATTTGGCATTAAGTTTAGTTGGAATTGTTTTGGTGACTTCTTGGTGTTAAATACTAGCCTTACTTTGACTCAATTAAGGTCATACATGGATTGGTCCCTAAATGTTGCAGTCATGCGTTAATTTCGTACTAATGGATAATACTACGTGCATGTTTTTTTGATGTATCGGATAGAGCCAAAAGGCTCCAGCCATCAAAAATATAATCAATAAAACAGTACAGATACAAATAAATAATCAATGGCTTTACAAGATGTAAAACAACAAGAGCGAATTAAACAAAATGAAATCCTAACTAGGAGGCAAAGAATGCCAATAAGGGAGCTATAATACAAACGAAGAAGCACCCGCTGAACAGGGAGACAAAACCTTCAGCACGGGAGACAATACTACGTGCATGTTAATCACTTAAATTTGATGGTGTTTGGCTCACGTGTATGCCCCTTGATGCTTGTGAATTTGTTTTTCAATAATTTTATTTATTTCCTGATTAATGTTATTATGGGTAATTGCTTATATTCTTATTGTTTAATGTTTAATGTTTGAATTTCTTTATAGCACTTATATTCTTTTCATTGAGTGTACGTTGCCAACTAAGATTTTTTTTTCTCGTTGTCTCGTTCTTTTCAAAATGCATGTTCTATAGAGATTGGCTAAGTGCAAGCCCGATATGCACTTATAAACTAGTTGTTGTTGGTTTGCTAGGAATTTCTTGATCGCGACACAGTATTTTGTAGATTTATTGGATCGTGGACTAAAACTAATTATAACGAAAGATAAATGATCTAACTTTTTAATATTTATTTAATTTTTGAATGATTTGAGGTTTCCTTTTATCTTATTACTCCATGGTTTTGTAATGAAAGGCCAATGTGATGAGAAGCAGAGTGGCTGGTGGGACTTGGGAGGTGATCTAATACCTCCATAATAATTAACAATTATTTTGTACGGTGATATTTTGTATATAAATATTATTGCATTATGTTATTACTTTTTTTTTTAAACATACACTATTTTTGCTATTACTATTTTTTAAACATACATATATGGTTATAATACAAGTAGGGTTAAATGGCTTAGCCCAACCTAAATTAATTTATATGAATTAAGCCAATTAGCCCAACCATACATAATTAAACACACTCATCCTAGCCCTACGTTCAATCTACCACACTTACCTTAACCCTACATCCAATCTACCAACTCAACCTAGCCCAACATCAATTGGCCGGCCATCTCTTTTCTCACCCTCTCTAAATATATGCAGGTGTATAAGAACCCTAGCTCCTTTTCATACTCTTTTCCAAACCCTAGTTCCTAACTTTGTTCATGCCTATTTCATTCTTCAATTCATGCTCCATTTCACTCCCACCTCACTCTAAATATTCTCCTATATAATCTCCCTAGAGCTCATTTGAAGCAAAGTTAAGGAGGAATTGAAGAATAGCAAGCTAGGAGGAGAAGGGCATAAGGCAAGGGTTGTGTTTCTCCAAATTAAAAAGTGGGTATTTTCCCTATCCAAATTTATTTTTATGAAAGTTTGCTTGAAGTGTTGAGTATAATTTTTCCATATGCTTAGTTCATATAAAGAAACATAATTAATTGTAGTAAATTATATATGAATTATAATTTATATGTTGAGATTTAGTAAGAAAATAAATTGAATGGAAAGATTGTTGGTGTTGTATGTTGCTCATTACTCATGTTCTATTTTTGAGATTATTAACTTAGTTGTGTTTGAGAAAGTTGTAGAAATTTGTAAGTAGTAATAGTGATTCATAAGTATAAGTTGTATATAGAATTAATGGTAGTGAACTATATGTTGTAAATAATGTGTAGTAGAGTTATATGTAGAACTAGTTGTAGTTTAGTTGTCTTTAAAATATTTGTAGTACTAATAGTTGTATGAAATGATATGTAGGAGTTTGAAATGTTTGAAATGTTTGAATCATTTCAAGTATTTCCCCTATTCTAATTTTTGAAGTGTTGATAGGAATTATTACATGCATAGTTTCATATAAGCAAATATTGCAATTAAGAAATTGAATGGAAGAATTGTGGGTGATTTTATGTTTGTTCACAACTCTTAGTTTAGTTCTGTGTTTTTTGGAAATAGTGGAGTAAATGAATTTTTTATTAAAAAAATGGTTGATGTGGTATATTAGTTAGTGTTATTAGTTACTCTTTATAGTTTATGGTGGTAAGTAAAGAGAGTACTTGTAGCAGTCACATGTAATAGGAGAATAATTCATGTTGTAGTTGTACTGAAATTCATAATGTGAAGTGGTAGAATTCATGTTTGTAGTAGTATGCTTAGTTAATGCTGTCTAGTTAGTTTGTAAAATTCATAGTAATTCATGTTAATAATTCATGTGAAGAAGAATTGTTATAGTTATAAGCTCATAGTTAGAATGACTTCTCGAAAAAATGATGTTGTATGTTTAGTAGAGAAATTACTTGTAATACTCATTTGTAGTTGTATGCTTAGTTACTATTAGTTAAGTGCTTAGTTAGTTTATTTAATTAACATATAGGAGTTCATGGTAGTAATAGTAGAGAGACTACTAGTAGTAATCATCTATAGTTGTAAGAATAAAATTATAGGTCATGTATGTAGTAGTCACTATAGTTGTGGAAAGAGATCGTAGGCATAAAAGAAGTGATTAAGTATGCATATGGCGATGTTTAAAGATAAGTTGAATTCCGATGAGTTAAAATGGCTCTTGTTGCAATAGTACACTAGCATTCATGTACAAAATTCTCATATAAGTGCATTGGTGATGTATAATGGAACTAGGTAAGTTTCCTAGTACTCAACTATTAATGAGTGAGCAACTAAGTAAAAAAAATTAAGTAAGAAATAGAGTGTGATTAATGTTAATAGATTGTAATATCTCTCGATCGTGTGACAAAGTATATAAGGACATGCACTAGTCAGTGTGTACTCACCTGTAAAGGGGACACGTGCGGCGTTGTCTTTTTCTGGGACACGTGCGGCATTGTCTCGACTGTTAATTTCTTGAATTTAGTGATAAGAGCGGGACGCAGATGTAAGTCACAAGTCCTGTCAGAATTTAGGGAAAATACCCTTAAGTTTCCGTCTATGTTATGGGTTATCAATATGAACAAAGAGCAAGAGTGCAACTCTGAGTCTCTTGGCGGAATAGGGGAGGCCCTGGGTGCAGTGCCCCGAATTTCAAATATAATATCTCAGAAATACGTGACACTATTTCCAAAATCAACTTCAATGTAATCATAAACATAGAAACCAAATACAGGAAAAATTAAAACCTTTATTATATCAATTATTTACAAAGTACAGCGGAAAATAAAACACCTTGAATTACATTTTCTTTTCTTTACAACACATTATTTTACAATTTACATAAGCCATATATCATTCTGTCTCATGCATCCAAATCCCAAGCTATAGGTACCTACCTGTAAAACATGAGGTTAGAGATAACCCTAACCTCCAAAACTACAGGAGTCAGCCATAACGGTGTGAGTGACATAAAAATAAATACAAAATAAGTAAAACATAAGGCATAAAGTCATAAACAACATGTATCAACAGCAAAAATAAATGAAATGAATATGAAATAACAATAAGAAAATGAAAACATCAAGTGAAACTAGACTAAGTGCCAAGTGTAGAAAAACAGAAACAACATGTATAAAACCAAGTCAAGAAATACCAATACTATATGCTGACTCTCTAATGCATATTTGTCGAAATCTATGCATCCCATTCTACGTAGGTACGGTGCAAGCCTTTAATGTTTTCCACTTGATAGGGTTTAATCCCCCGTTATGCAACTAATCCTACTAAGATGATTACTACGAGATTTAGACACTATGCAAGTATCGATTCACACCCTTGGAATACTGGAGGCCAATCCCACACCGCAGATTATTCTGGAATCCCTCATTGCACAAACATCCCATGAGCATTGCTATCGTCCTCAGAATATTGGAGATTAGTCCCACTCTGCGGATCACTCAGTGGCCCTTACGTCCATCGTCCCGGGAAACTGAAAAATATCTCACTCCTTGGATCATCCCGGAGTCCATAACTCATGTTTGCACTCATTTCATCATATCGCCATTTAGTGTATGTCCTTATCTTGTTAGGTTAATTAATTATTTAATAGGTTACAAATCTCTTAGAGTTGGAGTACCCTACCGGGCTTAACTCCACTGAACAACAACCAAAATCTCAACCGCCGGTAGCTAGGGTCCCACTCAATCTCTAAAGACTCATAGCTCAACCATCAATACCATAACTTTCAATAAAAACACACAAATCCATCATCAAAACGATTATATAAAGAAAACTTCTTAAATCAACAAAATTCCAAATCTATATAATGTACTCATAAAATTTTAGAATTCAAATAAAATATTAAATCCATCAAATAACAAAAAATCATATTTTTAAGTCGTGGAATACCACCAAAACATCAATTCTTTTGAAAACACATATAACTCACTTAATAAGGTCATAAGAATACAATTAATTCCATTATAAATAAAATATAATGTAGTACTCCAGATTTTTTAAATAATGTTTTTAAGATTTATAAATGAATTAAAATGATTTTTGGGGATTTAATAAATATTTTCTGAAAATTTATCTTTTTGCATGAACAAAACAAGTGCAAATATTTTCTTGGAAAGTTAAAAAATCAAAAATTATTTTTTGGAAAACTCATTAATTATTATTAGATATTATTTGTTAATTTTCTGGATTTTCCTGGTATTTATTGGAACTATTTGCAAATATTACAAAAAGAATGACTTTTGTGCAAAATTACCAATTGGAATGAAAACTTCAGATTTTCGGATTTTTGGGCTGGGTATAATGCCTAGTCAACTCAGGGTTAAAAGGTTTACATTTAGTTATGATGAATTTGATTTATTTTACAAGTTTTGATTTTTTAAAAGGGATCTTTTTTGCAAATTTGCCATTTAGAGGGGTAAAAGTGTAAATTCGTTTTTCTGGGTTTTTCAAACAGTGCCGTCTAGCTTTATGATGGTTGTTTTTGTTTTTAAATCTCAAATAAATTGGTTTTATTAAGTTTCCAAGTATATGGATCTATATATGTAAAGATGTGTTTTAAAATGAGTATTTTTGCAAATGTGTTCAAAACCCTAAAACCTTGGATCCCGACCTATTTAAGGGTGGAGTGCAGCTGTCTTTCGCTAGCACAACACAAGAGATTTCATTATTTTATTTTCTTGGAGTTTTAAAGCAAAAGATCTTGGATCTCTTGCGAATGAGGGATATTTCGTATTGCTTTATTATCTTCGTTTGATCTCTTCAACAAGGTGAGTGAAATATTTTGTTTTGTTTTGTTTTATGTATATTGGATGTGATGATCTATCGATTAGAAAGCATGCTAGGAGTTTGTATGATGATATGTGAAGTTTTGATGAGTAGATGAATTAAAAGTGAATCCTTTCATGAAACTATATTATTGATGATTGAAACCTTAATTTGTTGACTTGAGATTATTAGTAAACTGAATAGAAATCATGAGTAGGATGCTTTCCTTCATATACTTGTTGTTTTAACTTATCATGATGTGTTGTATGATGACATTGCATAAAAGTGGATAAAAAGATTACCTTTACTTGTGTATAAATGCATAAACTCTATTTGGGGGTTTTTTGTTGAGTTGAAACTTGATTAGCATTTTATTATATTATATTTTATTTTATTTTATTTTATTTTTTTGAAAAAAAGGTGAAATCTTGATTAATGATTGTTATAATTTTTCATATGCATGGACAAATTATTATGAATGATTGTGGATGAGTTTAATGGATATTGAATCTAAGAATCAAGTCTTGGAGTTTTGAGAAAGAGGTTTAGATTTGGATCTATGCAGTATGATCAAATTGGGAATTTCGTGATTTTGTGAAGTTTTGCTTGAAATTGAATTTGATCAAATACTAAGTTTTAATCTGAATATTTTGTTATTTTTAATTGATGGATTTGTGAAGTTTTCTTGGTACACAGACACAAACAAACATTTTTATATGAATATCCTATTTTGTGGTTTTTGAAGAAATTGAATCCTTGTGTGTTTTATGGATTTTTATTATATCTTAACATATTTTGGCATTGATATGGTTTTGAACATAATACGAAGTTATTTCGATGTATAATTGATTCTTTAAAACTCTATTTTTGAAGATGTATATGTTCATGTCTTATTTTTGAAGAAATTCAACAAATTGATACTTTATTAACTTGAAGTGGTTTTGATTTGTTTTTGTGGACTCTTATATACCCGACAAGTCATCTTTGACCATATCAGAAACGTACTTTTTACATATTTCGTTTTTATAGAGTAAAACTCTGTATCGGTTGGAATGTGCACAACTTTTAAACTGCAGTCTGGAGGTCTGACTGTCGACCAACCAATGTCGACAGTCGACTGTCAGAGTCCTAGCTGACGTATTTTTCTTGAGTCTCCAATTTCCAGCGGGCCAGTCGACTGACTACCTTATACAGTCAACTGTCTCTGCTCTGAATTAATGTTTTCTTTAAGTGTTGGATTTTCCTGCGGGACAGTCGACTGTCCAGATTACACAGTCGACTGCTACTGCTCTGATTGTGGTTTTGTTGAATCTTCGGATTTTTCCGCGGGACAGTCGACTAGCTACAGTATACGGTCGACTGTCACTGCGTTGCTTGATGTTTTTCTTAAGTTTGGATTTCACACGGGACAGTCGACCGACCACCCTATGAAGTCGACTGCTACCGCTCTGACTAATGTTTTCTTGAGTTTTCTGATGCTTCTTTTGAATGAACGTTCCTTCAATATTATATTGTCTTAAAACATGTTTTGCTATATATTAAAAATATTTTACAGAGATTTATATTGGAGCTTTAAATGTATTCTTTTGGACCTTATTTGAGTTATACGTGTTTTCGAAGGAATTGATGTTTTGTGATATTTTACAGCTTAAAAAATATGATTTTCAGTTATTTAATAGATTTAATATTTATTTGGATTCTGAAATTTTATATTAGATTTGGATTTTTGTTGATTTAAGAAGTTTCTTCATATAATCATTTTGACGATGGTTTGTGAGTTTTATTGAAAATTTTTTGTCTTGATGGATGAGTTGTGACTTCTCTAGGAGTTGAGTGGGAGTCCTGTGAACCGGCAGATGAGATTTGTAGATTTAGACTTGTGAGGTCTTGGGTTTGATTTGTGGATTTAAGTCCGGTAGGATACACTAACTCTAGAGATGAGGATTTTTGTGTTTTAATAATAACCAACTTAAGGACAGGCACTAGTGAAGATGTGATGGAACTTGGGAAACGTGAGTATATGCTCTTGGTCTGTTTAGTCCAACGGATGTGTTCCATGACTGTTTGTGTTCTGTCTCGAGAGGACATTTGTATGTTTGCGTGTCGAGGGTCTGCAGGCCTATTCACGGAGCATGTATGGTGCATTCGCGTGTCGAGGGTCGGCGGGCCTATTCACGGAATGTACTCGGTGTATCTGCACGTCGAGGGCCTCGCAAGCCTATTCGTGGGGTACACGGTTGAGAGGTGATTCTCCAGTTTTAAAGCTATTCTTACATGATACTTGTGCGTCGCAGGCTGTGGTGCCTATTCGAGGAGTATTCTGGATCTTGTTTCCATCACCGTAGTAGGATTAGTTGCATAATGTGGGATTTAACCCTATAAAGTGGAGAACGCTAAGGGCTTGCACCGGACCTATGTAGTATGGAATGCATAGAATATGACAAGTATGCATTAGAGAGTCAGCATATAGCAATTGTGTTTCCTTGACTTGGTTTTATGCATAATGATTTCTGTTTTCCTACACTTGACACTTAGGTACCGTTCTTTTTTTTTCCCTCTTATAAGAGGTTACCTCTTACAAGAGATTTACAGTAAGAGCCTCTTGTAAGAGCCTCTTTTTGATGTGTTCTTTTTACATAAAAATAATCTCTTATAAGAACTTCTTATAAGAGATTTCTGTTCTTTTTTCCACCTCTTACGAGAGCCTATATTACCCCAAAGTCTATATTACCCCCAAAGTATAAAAATAGTGAGATGAAGGACAAGAAAAGATAAGTTCAAATTACTAATATATAAACTAGTTTAGTGGCAAGTTAAATTCACAAATGAGTGTAAATCATCAATTATAATTCTGGGCTACTATAGACTTTTAATTAGTATGAAAATTAGTATGTATAAATATAAATAATAATAATTTGTTTCAAAGAAGTTGGATTAAAAAAAATTAAGGTCAATGGGCTAATATAAATTCTCCCTTAGCAGTAAATAAATAAAATTACAGTCAACTAATTGTTTCGACAGCATCCTTAACATAATTGTTCGAGATTGTGAAGAATGAATTCCCACACTTTTTCTAGGATAGCATATTACAGTCAACTACGTATATGATTACACTTTTTCTAGGATAGCATATTCCGGGCTACTATAGACTAATATATAAACTAATTTAATTAGTACCAATTATAATATAGACTTTGGGGTAATATAGACTTTTTAAGTGATAGAAGTCTTATAAGAATTTGAAAGAGGCTATTAGAAGTCTTTTAGGCTTATAAGATATTTTGAAAAAAATGTCTTATAAGAGGTAAAAAAAGAACACTAAAAAAACTATTATAAGAGGGGGACCACCTCTAACAAGAGGTAAATCTCTTATAAGAGGAGAAAAAGAACACTACCTTAGTCTAGATTCACTTGATGTTTTCATGTGTTACTTATTACTATCTTATATTCCTTGATGATTTCATGTTTTATTTATTGTTATTTCTCATTTCATTTATTCTTGCTGCTAATACATGTTTTTATGACTTTATGATTTATGTTTTATTTATGTTGTTTTCTTTTGATGTCACTCACACCGTTATGGCTGACCTCTGTAGTTTTGGGGGTTAGGGTTATCTCTAGCCTCATGTTTTACAAGTAGGTGCTTATAGCTTGGGATTTGGATGCTTGTGCTTGAATGATAATAGCGCTTAGATAAATTGTAATAGGAAGTGTTGTAAAAGAAAAGATTATAATTCAAGGTGTTTTGTTTTATGCTGTGTTTTGTAAACAAGTGATGTAATAAAAGTTGAAATAAAAATTATCTGTGTTTTTTGGCTATGTTTACTATTGCAATTGAAGTTGATGCTGGGAATTATGCCACGTATTTCTGAGATATCATATTAGAAATTCGAGGCGCTACATATTACTCTCTGTAAAATCCTGTAATCTGTAGTAAAAACATTTTCTAAAATAGTAGAGCAATAATCCATAATATTGAGGAAAATAACCGTTTAAAAGAAACGAAGAAAACTCAACAAAAAAACTTAAAACAGCAGGTGCGGTCGGCTGCCCAAATAGTTCAAAATCAGGGTAGTCGTCTGCCCCTTTTGAAATTCTCAAAAAAAAAAAAAAACACAGCGGTCGACCGCTGGCTGTTAAACAACCAGCTTAGAAAATTCATGCATGTTTCGACTGATTCATCGATAAATCTTTGTAAAATCAAAAGTAAACTTCCTGAGATGCTAAAGTATGACTTGCAAAACATATATAAGTTTATAAAGCAATCAAAAACACATCAAGATCTCAAAGAAGTGATTTTTTCACAAAAATTCTTCAAAACAGCCACTATATATATGTGTGTGTTCAAATAAGGATTTAAGCATCAGTTTTAGCATTAGAATTCACCAAATAGAATTAGTAAGATGTTTAATCTCATCTCATAATCAAAACAATTGTAATCCAATCAAAACCCCATCAAAATTAACAAAATCTTCAAAAACAATATATATGATTGTGAATGTGTATATGTGTGTATTTGTGCATTAGTTAAACATTAAGAATCCATTGTATATATGTAGTATAAAGTTTAAAACCATCTCAGTACTAAAACAACTCAGATTAGATCAAGATTTCACAAACACCAAATACCCAATTTCGGTCAGCATACAAATCAGACCTGAAACTGAAAACATCTTTTTTTACTCAAAACTTAATCTTTTTAATTCAAAGCTCTTCTTATAATTCATTTAACTCATATGCAATCACTCACGATAGATTACCATGAATTTAAGCAATTATAACATGTTTTTAATCATGTTCTTATTCATCTAAAATCCAAACGGAGCATATCCATATATATACATAGCAAAGGTCCACTTTTACTCAATTTCATGAATACTCATATCATAAAACTCTTCATAATGAATCAAAACAGCAAGTATATGAAGGAAAAAATCCTACTCATGAGTTCTATTAGGTTCTTTAATAATCTCAAATCATATATATGAAGTTTTAATCGTCAAAGCATAGGTTGCATGAAAAGATTTGATTTTTAGTTCATCTACCCATCAATTTTTATTATATCAACATACAATCCCTAACATGCTTTCTAATCAACAAATCATCACTTACAACATACTTAGAACAAAACGAAATCAAACATATGTCACTCACCTTATTGAAGAATCAACCGAAGATAATAAAGAGAATAAGAAAATCATTCATTTCGCAAGAAAAAACCAACATCCTCGCTTTGAAACTCCAAGGAAATAATAATAAAGAAATCTCTTTGTGTTGTGCAGTAAAGAGACGACTGCACCTCACCTTTAATAGGCCGGAAATAGGGTATCTAGGATTTTTGAACAGATTTACAAAATATATCTTTTAATTATATCTTTACATATATAAATCCTTATACTTGGAAATTTGATAAAACCAACTTAATTTGTATTTAAAAACAAAACCAACACTCCGGATCTTGCCGGCACTATTGTAAAAACCTAGAAAAATGAAATTGTACTTTTTGCCCTCTAAGTGCAATTTTGCAAGCGGACCCTTCTTTATCAAAACTTAAAAATAAACCAAATTTATTAAAACAAAAGTAAACTCTTTATCTATGAGTTTACTAGGCATCATACTCAGCCAAAAAATCCGGAAATCTAAAGTTTTCACTCCAAGTGGTAATTTGCACAAAAATCCATCTTTTTATAATATTTGCAAATAGGTCAAATAAAAAGTCCAGAAAATTCAGATTTAATATCTACTAATACATATTATATTTTCAAATTAAAATTTCTGACTTTTACTTTTCAATAAAACATTTGCACAAGATCCACTTAAATTACATATATGCAAAAACACCATATTTGTATAAATTTTTACAAAATGAACTCTAAATAAAATTTAAATAGATTTTTTTTTTTAATGATGACCATGGGAAGCCAAAAAAACAGTAAAAAAGAATTTTCATTATTTGTTTAAGATCCATACAGTTTTTTACATAAAAGCCCATCTCTTTCGAAGTATTTATAAAAATAGTTTCTTTACTCAGAAAAATCTCAAAATGTAGGATATACTTAATTATAAATAGGGGAATGTATCCAGAGAATTAAAATTGGATATTTGCACCCAAAAAATATTTGCATGTGTTTTGCACGTGTAAAATTGAGAAATTCATAAAATAGTCAAATAAATTCAAATAAATTCAAATAAACTCTAATAAATCTGAAAATTAAAATATCATAAATAAATGAGGAAAATCAATCATTAACCATAAAATTTTAAGAATTCAAAATTTTCTAACTCTGCACGTGTGTTGCACGTGCAAATTGCATTTTCAAGAAAATAGTCAAAATAGTCAATTTTACCAATATAATATTATTTAGTAATGTAAAATAAATCATTTTATTTTGCGGGGTGTTACACTAGGAAAGGAACCAAGGATCCTGGCGGAGTGGAGAATTCACCATTGATCAGAACGAACAGAGTGATCACTGCCATTCGGAGTTGAAAGGACCATGATCCGACTGTAGTTGCGGGGGTGGACCGCATAAACTGCAGACTCTACCAGTCACTTGAATGTCAGAAATAAGAAAGAGTACAAGAGTAGGATGCATGGCGAGGGATCGAACCCTATAATCAGAAGTACTGTAACGCCCCTGCCCCAAGCTTAGACAATTTATACAATTTAGAAGACAAATTATTTATAATATTGTACAACTGCCCACCACAGGCTGCCTCTCAAAAGGTGGTTAACCGGATTGGTGACTCTTGATCATACACTATATTATTTATAGTTATTTATTTTAGTTCAATTTCCAATGTGGGACTAATTAAATCCACATTTCTCCATTTCTTTCTCTCATGGCGGGTCCCACGTGACCCGCCACATCAGCCAGAGCAGACAACACCTCATGCTGCTGTCTTTTTCCCCTGGCGGGCTCCCCCTTCGTGCCACGTCACCCACGAGGGTGACGTCAGCATCCAAAAGCCAAAGCAATGAATGTTATTTCATTTCTTCTCCGTGGGCCCCCACCAATAAATTCATATGATACCCCCTACAGGAAATCCTATGGGACCAACTCCAATTCCATATTTATTATATATTATATATTATATCTTTAGAAATTACCGGGTGTTACATACACCCCCCTTCAGAAATCAGCATTCTCGTTGACACGGGGCATGCACAATCTAGTGCAGGATCTACTTTCTAGCCGTTGTGGAGCATTTGTTCTTCTGTCTGCCCGATTAGTCATGATCCCAGAATCCACCGCCCGATCAATCATAATCTCATATTTAATTGAGATTATAAATTATTTATAGTATAGTACAACTATCCACCACAGACTGTCTCTCAAAAGGTGGTTAACCGGATTGGTGACTCTTGATCATAGGCTATATTACTTATAGTTATTTATTTTAGTTCAATTCCCGATGTAGGACTAATCAAATCCACATTTCTCCATTTCTCTTTCTCATGGCGGGCCCCACGTGACCCGCCACATCAGCCAGAGCAGACAGGACCTCATGCTGCTGTCTCTTTTCCCTGGCGCCCCCCTCCCCTTCGTGCCACGTCACCCATGAGGGTGATGTCAGCATCCAAAAGCCAAAGTAGCGAATGCTGCTTTTTTTCTTCTCCGTGGGTCCCCCACCAATAAATTCATATGATACCCCCCCATAGGAAATCCTATGGGGCCAACTCCAATTCCATATATATTATATATTATATCTTTAGAAATTACGGGGTGTTACAAGCACGTTCAAGCTCGATTTTGGGAGTATGTAGTATGGGATGCTCACATTTCCAAATCAAGTTTGCATTAGATTTAGAGCATAGTGTGCATATGAGCTGTGCATTAGATTCTAGGTCATGACATACATCGACAATTCTGTTTGTATGACCACATTTTATATTGCATTAATTTTGATTGTTGAGGATTTTAGAGATTGCAGGTTTCATTCGTATTGCGTCGGTTGTATTAAACTAACGTCCCCACAGTTGGTTAGTGTCCAGGACTATCTAATCATGGGAACAAGGGACTCGAGCTGTAAGAAGCATCCAGGTGGAGGCTATAATCCCTTGTACAATGTAATTTATTGTGTAATCCATTATGTAAATTATATGTAATACTACATTGTACATTATGATAATGCAAGAAAAGTTTTAATTTTCTGTGTTTTCCTGTGTTGTGTACTCACTGAAGTAAAAATTCTGGGTATGTGTCATGAGTTTTCAGTGTGCGGAACTCGGGGACCTACAAAGATGTGTAAAATCTCGTACTTAATAGTATAAATATAGTATTATATTGAAAGTATATAATAATAATAATAATAATAATAATAATAATAATAATAATAATAATAAGGTGAGTTGATAGTTGGGCCTATAGGGGGTCTGTGGGGCTTTGGTGTATGGAATTATGTGAGATGAGAGGAGGTGGGTGGCTGCATTCGATGTGGGGCCCGGGTGGTGTGCTGTTGTGCACGTGAGAAGAGGGAAATGGTGTAGCGCCCCGAATTTCCAATATGATATCTCAGAAATATGTGGCACAATTCCCAGCATCTAGCTCATTGTAATAGTAAACATAACCAAACACGGAAAAAATTTCGACTTTTATTACATTATTTCTTTACAAAGCACAGCGGAAAATTGACACATTGAATTACAATTCGTTCTTTTTACAACACATTCTTTTATAATTTACATAAGCCACAATATCATTCTACCACATACATCCAAATCCCAAGCTATAGGTACCTACCTATAAAATATGAAGATAGAGATAACCCTAACCCCCAAAACTACGGGGTCAACTATAACGGTGTGAGTGATATCAAAAGGAATGCAACATGAATAAAACATGAAGAATAAGGTTATAAATAACATATATCAACGGTAATAACAAATAGAATATGGGATACCAATAAGTAAAATATGAAAACATCAAGTGAAACTAAGCTAAGTGTCAAGTGTAAGAAAACAGAAAACAAACATGCATAAAACCAAGTCAAGAAAACACAAATGCAACATGATAACTCTAATGCATACTTTTCAGATTGTATGCATTCCATACTATACTACATAGGTTCGGTGCAAGCCCTTATCGTTCTCCACTTTATAAGGTTAAATCCCTCGTTATGCAACTAATCTTACTACAATGACTGTTACGAGATTTAGATAAACTGTGAGTATCTAGCCGATGCCCCGATAATTCCGGAGGTCAATCTCTATCCACAGATAATTTCGGAAACTATTTCACTCACACCTAGGAATTTTTGAGAATACTCCACAACGGAAGCTATGGCGCCTCATCACACAAATACCCCATGATCGTCGCATCGACCCCGATAATTCCGAAGATCAATCACACACCGCAAGTAAATCCAGAGACTATTTCACTCACACCTCGATAATTCCGGGGATTATCTCACAATGCAGATCATACTGAGGTCCATAACCCTTGTTTGCGTCATTTCATCATATCAACATCTAGTGTCTGTCCTAATTAATTACGAATATCCTAGAGTTTGTGTACCCTACCGGACTTAACTCAACTGATCAACAACAAAGCCATAATTGGCCAAACCACAAAATCTCAACTGCCGGTGTACTAGGGTCCCACTCACCCTCTGGAGACTCACAACTCAACCATCAACGCCAAACTTTCATTAAAACTCTCAATTCCATTATCAATACTCTCATATAAAGAAAACTTCTTATAAATCAACGAATCCAAATTCATTTAAAATATTCACAAATTTCAGGATTGAGACAAAGTATCAAATCTATTAAATAACTGCAAATCATATTTTGAGGTCGTAGAATATCACAAAGCAACAATTCCTTCGAAAACCATATATATTTCATTTAATAAAGTCATAGAAATTAAATTTAAATTCTATTATAATCAAAATGTAACTCTCTGTAAAGTACTTTAATCTGTAGTAAAAACATCATCTAAAACAATACATCAATAATCCATAATATCGAAGAAACAATCGTTCAAGAAAAACGAAAAAAAACTCAACAAAAACAATCAGCCAAGCACTGACAGTCGACTGTTAAAAACAGTAAAAAGGTGGCTGGTCGACTGACATGCAAAAATCCCTACATCCACTAATTGACAGTCGACCGTCAATTCATGTGTAAAATCTTGACAGTCGGCCAACATATTCAAAAATCGACAACTTTATTATTCGTTCACATTTTTACTGTTACTTTATTTAACCTTTGTAAAATCATAAATTTGCAAAAAAAAATTCCTGAGATGATCAAATACAACTTGTATAACATACTAGAGTTTATAAAACTAATCAAAACTTCGTCAAGATCATAAAATAGCAATTTTTGACAAAATATTCAAAACAGAACTATGTATGTATATATATGTTTATATAATTGTTCAATCATCAGTTAAAGTATCAATTCCATTAAATAAGAGTAGTTAAATGGTTCAAATCCATCTCAGTACTAAAACAACCCAAGATCCAATAAAAAACTTCATAAAACTCAAAAATCAAGTTTTCGGCCATACACCATCAGACCCGAAATACAAAACTCCTCTTTTCACTTCAAAATTTGATCTTTAGATCCAATAACTCTTTTCGTAATTCACTAAACACATATACAACTACTCACATCAGTTTACTCATGAATAAAACCAAATTTTGATATGTATTAATCAAGTTATACTCATCAAAACTTCAAGAACAAACCATTTGCATTCATGCAGAGTAAAACTAGGTTTTTATTCACTTTTTCAGTAACCAACATAAAACTCATTAAACTCAGTCAAATCAGCAAGCATGTGAAAGAAAATAACCTGCTCATGGTTTCTATTTGGTTCTTTAACAATCTCAAGTCATCTATTTAGGGTTTTAATCATCAATAGCATAGTTTTCATGAAAAGATTCAATCTTTATTCATACATCTTTTAATAAACTCATTAAATCATCACACAATCCCCTAACTGGCTTTCTAATAGACAAATCATCACATACAACATGCATACAACAGCAAGAAATTAAACATATGTCACTCACCTTATTGAAGAATCAACCGAAGACAATAAGGAGAATAAGAAAAGTCCTTCCTTTCGCAAGAAAACAAAGATCCTCGCTTCAAAACTTCAAGAAATCAATAATAAAGAAAACCCTTTTTGTAGTGCAGCAAAGAGACGGATGCACCACTCCTTTAATAGGCTGGTAATTGATGTATTAGAGTTTTGAATAGGTTTTGCAAAATATCCCTTTTGAATATATCTTTATATATATAAATCTTTATACTTGGAAATTAGATTAACCAATTCAATTTAGATTTAAAAATAAAAATAAATGATCTAATTTTGGCCGGCACTGTTTGTAAACCCAGGAAAACGAAATTTGTAATTTTTCCTCTAATTGGCAATTTTGCAAAAAGGTCATTATTTAAGAAATTTGCAAAATAAACCAAATATATTAAAACAAAAGGTAACTTTTTACCTCTGAGTTGGCTAGGCATCATGATCAGCCAAAAAATCCAAAAATCTGGAGTTTTCACTCCAAGTGGTAATTTTGCACAAAAGCCCCCCTTTTTGTAATATTTGCAAATAAGTCAAATAAATATCAGAAAAATCCAGAAAATTCATAAACAATACCTACTAATAAATATTAGGTTTCCCCAAAATAATTTATGAACTTTCGAAGAAAATATTTGCACGTGTAAAAAGATAAATTTCAGAAAAATATTTATTAAATCACAAAAAATTATTTTAATTCATTTCTAAATCTCAACAGCATTATTTAAAAATCTAGGGTGTTACAAGTGGTGTTGTATACTGGTGTGTGTATTGCACATGGCATGCACGTGTCATTGTGTCAGTGGATATGGGATTGAATAATCCCATATCGGTGGGGAGAAAGAGAATATATATATATATATATATATATATATATATATATATATATATATATATATATATATATAATCAATAAATACCTGAAAGCTATAGCACCTTTTATGAGGTAAGTCTGTACTCATCAGTTGTTAGTATTTGTTTTGTTTGCGTGTGCGCGACACGTAGCCACGTGCGCAGCTGAGTGGGGCTCGGGGCACTACATGTGACGTTGTTGTTATTTTTTCTGCGTGGGAGCAATAGAGAATAAGTTATTCGATGATTATGGAAAACTTAGATCTCACCCGTTGATCAGATCTGATGCGATGGTGATGTTTGTGGATGAGTTTGGAATGGATGGCTGAGATACTGCCGAAAACCTGCAAAAAATTTGAAAGACTAAGAGTTTTCCTGGTGATAGGCCTTCCGACGATCAGGTTAGTAACTCAGCAGTGTAAAGTAGATTTTAGTAGGCAATTATTCATTACCAGGTAATGGAGGATGATAGACTCAATTTATAGGCGTCAGAGGGAGCAGTTTTATGGAAATTCTTAACTGATTTGAAAGATTAACCTAATCACGATATCTAATCAGTTAATATATCCCTATTTTGGGGGATTTGATTGCTAACCATGATTGACTGGTCAATCTCCCTCAATTGGGTTGTGAGTCAGCACTCTTGTGGGTTGAGCCGAGATTGTGGGAATGTGGGCAACCCATGTTCTAGTCGTGGGCCTATAGTTGTTGTGAAATTATTGTTTCGCCCATAGAACCCCCAAGATTCGTGCATTAATCATATGGCTCCGATTAGCTATAACTTTTACACATATTAGCAGTTTTGACAAGTATAAATGAATATGCATATTTCGGATAAGATGTTTTCGGTGTTTCATTTTAAGATGCATGTATTATAAAGACTCTCTATATGTACTTGTCACACACACACACGCGTGCATATTTTATATATATATATATATATATATATATATATATATAAACACACACACACACACACACTCTCTCTCTCTTTCTCCAAGTTTTCCATCTAAATCTAAAAAGATTTTTAAAAAGAGTTCCTGTGAAAAAAATTAAGTGGTTTGGAGTACATTCACCCATGTATCACGTGGTTGAAAATGAACGATTTTAACAGAAATACAAATCGAACGACAAATTGGACCCACATAATGCATGAGTGAATGACCTCCAAAGCACTTGATTTTTTCTACGCATACATCCATTGACATGATAAACATAATGGACGGAGTTGATCTTCCATGAGGGCCCCACCAAGTGAAAATAATTACTTTGTATGAGAAAATCTTTCTCATACAAATATGAGGCTCACATTACTCTCTCTCTATACACACACACACACACACCCACACACCCACACATTACTCCTCTCTCTCTCTCTCTCTCTCTCTCTCTCTCTCTCTCTCTCTCTCTCTCTCTCTCTCTCTATATATATATATATATATATCATTTTGCTCCAAGTTTTCCATCTAAATCTAAAATAAAAAAAGGAGATGCTCATGTGAAAACTATATACATATTATAGCATAATTATTTGGGTCAAGTGCACTTGGGATTTGATCATATTAGCATTCAAGTTCATTATGATCGTGGAACTCATCCTTTTTTTTTTCTTTTTCTTTTTTCTGACAGACAAAAGGTAGGAAAACATCCTATCCACAATAGTGTGTGTGTGTGTTTATATATATATATATATATATATATATATATATATATATATATATATATATATATATATATATATATAGGGAAAGCTTCGGTTGTGCACTCCTCTAGTGCACACAGCCGTGTGCACTCACGCTCAGCCGTCCGATCGAGCACATGATCATGATGCAGATCTAATGGCTCGCATGCTCTCCCGCTCTTCTCACACTTACGGAGGGGTATGTTGGTCTTTCCCCCTACCTTCAGACTCTACCATCTCTTTCTCTCTACCTTTTCGATCTGAAGCAAATGAAACCCTAATCTACTAATCTCACTCTTGAGCGACCTCTCTCTCTCTCCATCGACGCGACCAAAAAACGAAACCCTAATCTCCTAATCCCTCTCTTGAGCGACCTCTCTCTCTCCATCACCGTGAAACCCTACTCGCATGCTCCTCCTCTCTCTCTCTCTCAACCCCAATCCCGACCTTCCTCTCAGATCGCTTCTCCTTCTCAGATCGCCATACCTCTCAGGTGTTCGCAGTTCACCTCTACCTCTCTCTCTATCTGGCTCTCTTGGCCGACGAATCTGCCCTCTCTCTCGATCGACGCTATAATCTCAATCGAAACTCCAAGGTATAAAATTTCCCCTTCAATTGAGTTAAATTGAAACCCTAGTTTCTTCTTAGGTTAATCTTGTTAAAAAGCAATTTTGGTAAGTTGAAACCCTAGTATAAACTTTTTAGATTTTGGTAAACCCCACTGTGATAGTAATTTTCCCTTCAATTGAGTTAAATTGAAACCTTAGTTTCTTGTTAGATAATTCTTGTTTTAAAAAACCGGGTAAATTGAAACCCTAGTATACACTCTGTAGATAATGGTAAAAAAAAAAACTTCAAGCTAGAAGGTGATTTTATGTTCGATAGCTATTTGATTATATACTGTGATAGATATTTGATTATATATTGGATAGCAATTTGCAGACGTACACTGTGATAGTAATCTGATTATATATTGGAATATGTAATAGGTATGGAAAGTGGGGAAGGTTGCTCACAACTCGGTGATAATTTATATCAATTGTTATTAGCTGACTGAAGATGATTATGTTTGCTCGAATTGATGTATTTCGGTAGTTAACTGTGATTTTCATGCTTTTAAAACTTAGATTTATACCAAGCTTTGATTATGTTTGATATGTGAAATGTGCGGGTTTTTCCGAAAATCATTGTACATTGGGGGAAAGATTCGGGATTCTTAGTTGGAAGATTATAGATTCATTACTTATATTTGGATTATTTGGAGAATTAGAAAATCGTTATAATTTTAAAATATGCTAATCTGGATATGCATTTATGCATTTCTGACTTTGAGTATAGTTTAAATTATGAAGTGACCTTAGGCATTACAGTTTTTTATTATTTGTTTTTCTTTTGTGTCTACTAACAACCGATGTGTGCTAATAAGAAATTCATGAAGTAGGCAAATTCATGAAGTAGATTTTACCTCATTCCCTCATTTTCTTTTGTGTCTGCTAACTCTGTTAAATAAGGACAAGGAAGTTACAAATAATAAAGCAAAAGCCAATAATTTTCATTTGAATACAGCAATTTTTAGTGTAGTCCCATGCACAAGGGATTACTGATCTTACATTGAACATCTAAGTAGTGACAGTACCGCACGGATTGGGGTTGAGAGAGAGAGAAAGAGAGAGCGGTGTCGATGGAGAGAGAGAGAGGTGGAGCACGCGAGTAGGGGTTCGCAGTGATGGAGAGAGAGAGAGAGGTTGCTCGAGAGAGGGATTAGGAGATTAGGGTTTCGATTTTTGGTCGCGTCGATGGAGAGAAAGAGAGGTCACTCGAGAGAGAGATTCGGAGATTAGGGTTTCATTTTTTGGGCACTTGCTTCAGATCGAAAAGGTAGAGAGAAAGAGATGGTAGAGTCTGAGGGTAGGGGAAAAGACCAACATACCCCTCCGTAAGTGTGAGAAGAGCGGGAGAGAATGCGAGCCATTAGATCTGCATCATGATCATGTGGTCGATCGGACGGCTGAGCTCGAGTGCACACGGCTGTGTGCACTAGAGGAGGGCACAACCGAAGTATATATATATATATATATATATATATATATATATATATATATATATATATATGATACAAAATATATTAGCTTGGTTGATCGGGTAGGGTTATGGGTTGTTGTCAAATTAGAGATTGAGAATACAATGAATTAAGTCCAAAAGAGGGTAGCGGACGTCTGTCGTACACCTTAACTTGCCTTAACCCTGACATTTGGCCCCTAATTTAATTTCAACCTTGTTAACAATGTTACAATGATCTCCCAAACTCATCATCCATGATCATATATGGTTTATAGTACACAAGCATACAACCTTAGGCTCAAAACCCAAAGAAACATAAAACCACTTCCCAAAATACAAGTCTATCAAAAAATATCAGTCTATCACTCGGAGTTGCTACCCGCTTCACTCCTTGTATGCTCCTCAGCTTGGTCAACATCTCGTATAAGGATCTCCATCGCCCTATACTGTCAACTCCATGCATAAGCTGTTGCTTCTTCTTCTCGCTTTCGCATCCATCTAGTAGTAACCAAACAAGAATTTAGCATTAGCAACTAAAGTTTATGCTGAATGAAATTTAGCTAAAAAATCCTATCGTTTCTAGCTAGCCAGATACTCCAACATATAGCAATTGTGATAAGGTGCCAAGTGTATTTGTGTGAGTGTGAACCAAAACACCATAGTGACTCAAATGGTGTTGGAAATTGTATCTTTTGATTCACTAGAAAGTCAAACCCTACAATCACTATACTACAACTCTCATAGCTTTGTTAGCCCCTCTCAAGCCTCCGGTTTCTGGAAGGGGTCTTCAACTCCAAGGAACAATTCATGCAAAGTGTATATTGGAAACTAGGCAATGAGACTGATCAAATTTTGAACCTCAATATGGATTGAAGGAAGAAACATCTCCTTAATATATCTTGCATTGACAGTAGCAGCCTGGAACCCTGAAGCAGATATACTCTTTCAAAGTGAGTGTATCAACAATGTCTAGCTTTGGAGACCAAGACTTAGCAGCATTTCTAATCCAATCCTTAGAGAAGAGAAAATGAGGCTGTTGGAACTCATAGCACACATATACCCAACAAAGGATACTGACAGACCATTATGGGGACAAAGTGTCACTGGCATATTCACAGTCAAGTCATCCTACAACCTCTTCAACTACTCAGGACTCAAAATCTTCATCCTGAGGTTGATCTGGGAGAATATTGATTTCAAAGCATCGCTATTGGCCAAAGGATGGTTGGCAGACCCGACATGCACAACACGTGCACGTCAGGTTGAAACAACTTTCCACATTGTCTTCGAATGCCCTATTGCAATCAGCACCTGGAATTATTTCACAAAACTCTTCAACATCCACACAATGCCAATGTCTATTCATGAATGCTTAAGGCCTTATTGAAGATCTTCAGATCTAGTATTCCAAGTCCCCCCTTACTGCTTTGGCTGGCAGACCTTCTTCCATTGCATACAAGCAATGCCCCTTGCATCTGTATCAATCACAGTCCAGAAAAATATGCTCCTAATTTGATCAATTCTTCTAATGACCCAAAGAGGCAGTTTGAAGAGGAAGCGTAGCACACATGCAATGCACTAAGCACTAAGTTGATAAGGACTAGTCCCCTACCCCCCCCCCCCCGCGCCCTGCCACCCCCAACATCCTACCTTTCCATATCAAAAATATTTTATTAATCTTGAGGATAGGTGGTTGCCAGTCTCTTTTCCTCAGCTTGCCTATAGTCAGCGGCAAACCAAGGTAATATGGAGCTTCTCCTGCTTGCAGCCCAAGATGTCTGAAATGCATGAAATTTAGATCTAGATTTGCCAAAGTATACTATATAAGACTTGTTGAAGTTGATAGCTAAACCTGACAAGTTGGCGAATATGTGAAGTACCAGCTTGAGGATGAGAACCTCATGTTCATCCCTCTTGCAGAATAGGAGGGTGTCAGATGCAAATTGAAGAACTGCGAGAGAGGAGAGTGATACTTGATGAACTCAATAATATTCACATTTAGGAGCAATAATCTTAATGCAATTGGACATTCAAATGCTTTATATGTGGTATTTTACTCTTATTCTCTCATTTCCACAGGAAACAGCCTAAAACAGCAAAACGAAGCAGATTCAGGATTTTGAGGAGGAACCACAAAAGTTGCAGAGCATCAGTCGACTGGTTCTTCAAATAGGCGACTGGACAGAGAGATTGATGGGGCTCGGCACAGTCGACTTCCCCAACATCAGTCGACTTGACTGATGAATCATGAAGCCACAGATGTTTCGGTACAGTCGACCTACATCCAACACCAGTCGACTGCATCCGGCGGAGTGAAAAGATAAGATAATTAAAGATCCATCCTCATCTAAATCCAAATCAAAGCAGAAAAGGAAGAAAAGCAGAAAAGAGAAAGAAATAAAATGCAGATTAAAGAAGGAAAGAAATAAAGGAAAGAAGAGGAATTTTCTGCAAAAAGGTGTAAACCCTAATTCTCTTCCCGTGTTCTATAAATATGAACGAAGAGGCATTATTAAAAGGGGGGAATCGATCGATCGACCAGCAAGCATCAAGAAGGAGAACAAGTCGACTGCTGATTGGGCTCAATTTCAACATCATACAAATCTGTGTTCTTCTGTTCTTCCTTTTACTTTTATTTTATTGTAGAGTCATGAATTCTATTTTATTAATCAATAAAGGTTGTATTATGTGCAACTAAATTCATAGTTGGGTAGATTGAAGCCGTAGTCATGTAATGCTTATATTCTTCTAAATGCTACTCTATTGCTTATTGATTAAATGTGATTGAATTGGTATAGATTTATAATAATCAAACTTGTTCAGAAGTTCTAAGAACAGTCGACTGAGGGTGACAGCAAGTCGACTGCCATACAGAACCTGAGATTATCAAGTTTGCATATTATAAATCTGAATCTGTTATATGAATATAGAGATGACCCGTATCTCGTGCTCATAACTTATAACACAAGAATCTTTAGGGGTTCTTGGTTTAATCAACTTGAAGGATCTAGATCTGATACCAATTTCTAGAACTTTGTGTGTTTGTTCGTTTCCAATGTTCATATGCTTTCTTCAAGTGCAACTTAGTAGATACCATACTAAATACTTGAGGAAAGAAACGAATTAGAGTAGATACCATGCCTAATTCTTGGCTTAGGGAAACATTAACTTTAAGGAGTAGATACCATGCCCTTAAAGGAACAAAAATGAGTAATTGGAGTAGTATACGACTTAGCATTATTGACTATAGGTGGAAATCAAAGCCCAGCTACTTTAATAAATATTCGTGACTCAAATTGTGATGCTACTTAATGTTGATTCTTGATTTTGATGATCACAACACAGTGCAACATGTGTTTATGTTATACAGCTAACATTGCAGTGCACAGACTAAAGACAATTCTAGCTGAACAAATAAACAAGCTAAAAAAGATACAGATGAAGAGACAAGGATCAAGATTCAATTCAAGACTCAAGACTCAAGACTTCAAGCTCAAATGTGTTATATTATTCTGTCTTGTAAACATTGTATTTTATTTCTTGTTGAGTCTTAGTCTGATGTAAAGCCTTGTCAACACACACACACACACACATACTCAAAATTTCATAATGTGTGTCTCTTAAAAACCCCCAAAAAGAAGTCAAAACAGTTTGAAGAATTTTAACTTTTAAGTACCGGTCGACTTAAGCTTTTGCCAGTCGACTGATAAGTACAAAATTGTTTAAAATTATTCAAACTCTGATCAGTCGACTCATATGGCAACCCAGTCGACTGTTCGAGAGCTTTTGACCGTTTTCTGATTTTCAAAATCAAAATTTTTCAAACTCAAAAGGTCTGATCCATTGGTTGACAGTTGTGTAACTATTTTTCCCAACGTTCAGGAGATCAAAACTCCTTATATAGAGTTTCATATCTCACTGAAAAGAACAACTTGATTTTTGATACACTCGAGCATTCTTGTGAAAAACATTTTAAGAGATTTTCTGTGAGAAACAAAGCTTTCAAGTTCATACACTTTGGTTCTCTACATTCAGTCCAGTATAGCATTGAATTCGCTCTGGACTGAGTATAGAAGTCAACCTTGTGATTTAGCCACGTGCATCAACACATACACCAACAAGGCTATAGGTTGATTGTAAAAATTCTTCTTGTACTTTTGCTCTCGGTTGGAGAGTGGTTGTTGACTCTTGGTTGTAGAGTCGGTGTCTTTTCACTCTTGGTAGTAGAGTGGGTTGCTTTCTCTGGTTGAGAGAAAGGACTACGGGTTAGACAAGGTTGTTGTCGTAACGCCGTAGGGTATTCTTGTAATTTTTCAAGAATAGTGGAAATCTCAAGTGGGTTGCTTGGGGACTGGATGTAGGTCGGGAGGACCGAACCAGGATATATCTTGTGTACTCTGTGATTGATTGTCTTGTGTTTGCATTTACTTTTGCTTGTTTAAGTTCTGCAAAACTTGTCTGGCCAGTCGACTCAGCTTCGTATCAGTCGACTGATCAAGTCTTGTATTAGTTGTTCTCTTTGTTTCATCAGTCGCCTGCCTTATCTATAAGTTGACTGCATCGAGAGTTT
The DNA here is from genome assembly GCA_017893485.1 of Hemerocallis citrina. Classification (NCBI taxonomy): domain Eukaryota; kingdom Viridiplantae; phylum Streptophyta; class Magnoliopsida; order Asparagales; family Asphodelaceae; genus Hemerocallis; species Hemerocallis citrina. Next base: position 297,051,852 of record CM030360.1, read on the forward strand.
AAATTTCTTTTATTTTGGCTATATCAGTCGACTGGTTCACCACTAAGTCGACTGTGCCGAGAGAAATTATTTATTCCGCAATTTATTTTTGATAAACACTATTCACCCCCCCCTCTAGTGTTTGTTGCTTCGCCTACAGGATCCAACACTTAACTTAGATTTTTATCTCTTTCAATCAGACTTTTAAAACAAACCTCATGATTTGCATTTTTTCTTTGTTTTATTGATTAGTGAGTTAAGTACTACAATCTCTGTGGGATCGACCCTTGCTTGCCACTACGCTTCTATAAACGATTCGTACACTTGCGAGGTTTTTAATTTGTGTCTAGTTGATTTGTTTATTTAGAATACTCTAAGTTGGTGGGGTGAGAAAGAGTCATTCCTTCTACCACATAACATCATCTGAGTTAGAAAATCAATAGCTAAAATAAATAGCATTGGTGATAGGGAATCCCCTTGCTTAAGCCCTCTCTTGGAATTTATAATTCTTCCTCCCATACCATTGATTAGTATAGAAGATTTTGCAGTTCGAAGGATCATGTGAATCCATCAGCACCAGCCACATTCAAACCCTCTTGCAACCAGCATCTGATTAATGAACTCCCAACTTACTGTATCGAAAGCTTTGTTGAAGTCTATCTTCAACATGAAATTGTCTGAGTGTCTGCTGCTGCATAGATTGATTACTTCATAAGCCACCAAGAAGCAGTCCACCGTGGACTTTTCTTTAAGAAATGCACTATGAGACGATGAAACAAGCAAATCTAGGATTGGGTTGAGTGTGTTGGTTAATACCTTTGTGAAAATTTTGAATGAACACTTCAACAAGCTAATAGGCTTATACTCATTGACTGAGTTAACACCATCACATTTTGGGATCAGCATGATATTGGAGTAGTTTAGTCTACTCAAATCAGTTTCCCCCCTCTAAATAGACAGGAACATTTGGAATAGCTCATCTTTGATGATATCCCATAATCTGTGGTAAAAGCTCATAAAGAGTCCGTCGGGTCCAGGTGCTTTGTCCCCACTCATATCGAAAACAGCTTTATGGATCTCTTCCAAGGTGAATGGAGAATCCAAATGTGCTAGATTTACATCTTAGACTGGATATAAGGTTCTCTAATCAATGTTGAAGTCAGCCTAAGTGCTAGTTCCATAAATATCCTCAAAGTGATATTTAAAGCTTGATTTAATAGTTGTTGGTGAGGTAATGAGACTACCATTTAGCATGAGTGAGTGTCATGCCCCGCTTCCCAAAAATACGGAATGCAAGCACGTGACATGGCCCAGCGAATGACTTGCATCATTCATAGGCAGTCATCGATTCAACTCAACAATATAAAACATGAAGTAATACGACCACGCATGCAATAAAAGAAATAATCACATAAACAACAGTACTTAAATTTTTAAGCATAAATAACCAACATGAAATAAATCCAACATCTGGAATCGACAATAATATTATTCGGGTTAAAAGCCCACAAATACAACAATGATCAATTATTAAAGTTCAAAAAGAGAAACAATATTTATTCAACGGCGCAGCAACACATGTCTTTCGCCAATGTTGTTCTCCTAGTCTATCAGGTAAATCTCCTTGATTACCTGTAAGCTGTTCATCTAAAGAGAGGAAAATTATCCTTAGAGCAAGTCATGGATATGCAAGTAGAGAAACAGAGAAATAATGACAATGACAATATAGCAATGAATTCAATGAACGATGAAATCAATAGTGTTGAACAGTGATAAAGCGATAACAGTACAATATGAATTAACGATGATTTATCACGATAAAGATAAATAATAATGGTAACAATAACGATAGCACTGTTCAATAAAGATAACAATATGCAATGACAATGTGACGAGAGTCTTAAGTCTATTATTTATTTTTTTAATCCTAGCTAATGCACGTACTAATGTGTCCCATGGGTGTCGTACCACAGGTTCGATGCATACAACCAATTTCGTTTGGACTAAGGTGGTAGATTCTATAGTTCATGTACTGGGTATGATGACGATAACGGTAATAACACTGGACATGTGTAATTTCTTACACGATGCCGATAACGGTAAAATACTGGACATGTGTAATTTCTTACATGATGCCGATAACGGTAAAACACTTGACATGTGTAATTTTTTACACGATGCCGATAACAATAATAATCACTGGCCATCATCCGAGTACAGTCACTATATTGTCAACTACCCTAGTCAACCCTTAATCCCGGCTTGATTAACATTCTTTATTCAGTTAACATACAATAAAGCGATTAATAAGGGACACTAGAAAGGTGACAAAACAACCCAAAGATCATGCAACATACTCTATACAATCAAATGCACCCAAAACAACATTATAGATTCATTTTTATATTATTAAACATAGGAACCCAATTCTGGACAGCAATAGGTTACTGTACCAAAATCAAAATTCACGTTGCTACAGGATAGCAAATGTGGATCCGTCAGAAGGTCAAGAAACTAGACTCCTGCCCGGTTCCAATGCATATTTAAAGTCTACATTCCGACAACAATAGCTAGGTGAAATTCAGTGTTCTTTACAAATTTTAGTTTCTGGCTGGTTATCGATGTTGACTAATTTCAGTTGTAAGGGAAGTAAATAATCATTGTAAAAATCAGTAAAAATAATTTTTATCGCCCTAAGTATTTTATCTACCAATCTGGAATTTATCATGGCAATATTTGATCATTAGTTCACTTAATTTATCAGCCTAACATGGTATGTACATAAATCTGAATTTTCAGCACAACAATAGCAAAAGGGTCATAACTCATACAATAATAGTCGTAATTCGAAAATTATGAATGTTATTGACAACTAGACACCTAGGGCTACATTTCATATTCAGAAAGTGACTGATTTTAATGACATTATCTAGGTTGAAACCGCACGACAATGTGCAGGTGGGCGTAAATTTTCAGGGTGTCAACATATTCTTTTTGAATAAAACGATTAAAATATTAAGAACGATGAATTGGGGTTTAACAATCATAAATCACAGCAAGCCATTCCTATATGAATATAGTATTAAGATATATAATGTCCATAACTCTACTAATTACAATCAACTAATTTATCATTATCAATCACATGAACAATCAACCCTAATATACAATCTACAATACTTGTGTGTAATGTCATGAGATGATATGTAACAATAATTTCCTATTCTTATATTCAATAACTAACTACATGAGTGCATGTAAGATCCCTATACACTATAGGCCAAAAGACGACACGAAGTCAGGACTACCACTTGGATTCGCTCGTGTAATTCTGTGTTATCCCAATGATAGATAACAATAATATTATACGATATTCAATACGGATCTACTTGCGGGATTCAATAAATAATCTCGAATACGATACAGTACAATTCGAGAGTAAGATGACTTGCCTTTAGATGATGTTAGATCAATACGGATATATGGAATAATGGGATCGGAATCCCGGCGGCACGACGACGAGCAAACGATCACGGTAATCACGATCGGGCACGGTTCTCGATGATCAAGATGGTGATCAAGATGAAGATCAAGCGAATCCAACGGTCGAGATTGAACATAAAATATATAAGAATTAGAAGAGTACCAAAAGAGTAAATATATCATGATTAACAATTTGATGAATGAGAACAAAAAGTAGATCAAATATTTAACTAACCAAGTAGAAGACGAGCGAGACGATCAAGGGTGATCGGTTGATCAGACGGTTGAGATTGAATATCAAGATCAGGATCAAGATCAAGATGATGATCACGATCGCGATGATCAAAAGAGATCCGACAGTCGAGACTAAGATCTTGATGGTGATGATGATCCATGCAAATCCAACAGCCAAGATTAACATATCAAGGTGATGATCATCAAGATCGTGATCATCAACGATCGGACGGCTAGGATTTGAAAGCAATCAAACCCAAACAAATGGCAAGTGCCATGGCTGTGGCTTGGCTCTGACGACGGGAACTGATCACGACAGGGGGTCGTGACAATGTGGTGGAAGGCGACGGTGGCACGAGTGACGGCGAGGAGATAGGCCGGGGGGGGCGCGGCACTGGCTGCTTGCATCGAAGTGAAAGGGGAGAGGGGGCTGTCGTGGGAGTGCTATCGTCAGAGGGAGGCAGCATGGGGGAGGCGCGCTGCAGAGAGGTTTTGCCGTTGTCACAGCACGCTGTTGGGCTGCTGGCACTGTACTGCCAACGGGGAAACACAGCGCTGGGCTCGGGAGGAGCACTAGCAGAGAGGACTAGGGGGTGGCCTACAGTCGTGCAACGCTCTGGTTGCTGGCTGATGCGCCGTGGAGGGGCGACACAGGGCGGTCGCGATGGGATGAAGGAGAGATCGGGAGGCGTGACGAGGTAGGGGAGCACCGGAGTGACAGCGGAGCGGCGGCGCACACCGGAGGAGAGGATGGGAGGTGCAGGAGGGGTGAAGAGGAGTCAGGGAGAGAGAGCATAGGGAGAGAGAGGTAGAAGATGAAGTGACGGCTAGGGAAATGGGTTTTAGGGTCAGGATAATAAGCTATATATATATATATGGTAGGCTAGTGGGTAGGTTATAGGTAAACGGGTATTATATAGGGAAACGGGTATGGGTATTTTAAAACAGAGTATGGGTTTAATGTATAATGGGTTTGGGTTGTTAGGTTTAAATTCAAAAATAAAATGGGCTATAGGGTTTCTAAAATATACATATAACATACAAATAATGAAATACACATACATAAATATTTTCAGGCTTTACAAAAATATTAGTAATAATAATAATAATGATAATGATAAAAATAATAATACTAATAACAATTTTAATAACAATAAAAATAACAAAATAATGATACTAATAACAATGAGAATAACAATAATAAAAACAACAAAAATAACAATAACAATAACAATGAGAATATAAATGAAACGGTGATTTTATCCGAGCTCCTGGCGATTCAAAAAGCTCCTCACTGTTCATTCATCCCCTTCCTTCTTCTCTCAGATCCGGCCTCTCCTCTCGTCCTTTCCCCTACTTTCCTTCATTAATCCTGATCAGCTCCTTCTCCTCTACAAACCCATTTTCCTCGTTTCCCTTCCCTCCCAGTTTTTGGCGCGCTGCTTTCCCCCCTCTTGTTTTCGATCGAACGCTCCGTCGGTTTGTTGCACTCCGCTTGGAGACCGCTCCCATCATCGTTTCAAGGGTCTGTCGTTGCTGGCTTTCCTTAGAGGATTTGTTTGCCTATTGCTGGCGCCCTGGCATAGTTTATCCTCTTCTGCTACCGGTCACTGTAAGCTGTATCTTTCTCCTTCCTTTTTCTAGTGGTAGTAGTTCGTTTGTATCTTATCGTTTTTACCTTCTTGTTTTTTCGGCGTTTTGGGGCATTTTATTAGTTTTGCCTCTCTCCTTCTTCCCTTCTCTTAGCTATTATATCTGCCCTACTCTTTGGGCGGGTTGTGCTTATCTCCTTTTTCGAAAGGTTGTTTTCTATTTAATAGATCTACCCCCTCTTACATTTTCTGTTCGGTATCATTGTGTAGCTATATAGTTTCCTTCTTTTGCTCTGTAGCTTATTATCTTCTCTCTGTGTACTACTATTAGTTCGGTATCATTGTGGTTTGGATCTTCCTGATCCTCTATTGCTTGTTTTTCGGCTATTCGATTGTGTGTTATTCTGTTTTGGTGAGTATTATCTTGTAGTGGTTCTAATTTTATCTTGCTTGGGTGCATCTGAATTTCTATCTAGATTCGAGTATCTTTCGAGATATTCAGTTTCGCCTTGTTGCTTATTATTTGATCTGTTTAGTGATCCATTTGTAGTTTTTTCTTTCGGGCTTTCTGTTAGTTTATGCTGGCTTTGTGACCCCCATTCCCTGGGGACTTTCTTGCTAGCGATTCTGCAGCTCTTGTGCTGACTGAGTTTTTTTCAAGATCGCCCGTTCTAACTTTCCTCTCTTCCTCTCTTATTGCTCCATTCTTATTCTCCTGATTGGAGTGTGTGGATTCTCTTCTTTGAGAATCTCTGTTTAGCGGAGGCCTTGGCCTATTATAGCTCTGGTATCGTTAAATTTTGCGGGAGTATTCCCACCCTGTTAGTGGTTCCTCTATTCTCTTACTCTCCTTTATCGGAGCTTGGTGCTAGTCCTTTTTTGGAAGGGCTTCTTCCATGGATCTTAACAGGGTTGCAGTAAGCTCCGATTGTTCTGCTTCGCTTCTGGTTCCGCAGAGGATTTGTTATTCTTCTTCGCCTTTTAAGCCCGATCCTCATCGGGTTTGCTTCAGGTGCCTCCTTCCGGGGCATCTTAAGCATGAATGTAGGAATAAAATGAAGTGTTTATTCTGTGATAAGCTCGGTCACGTGCGTAACCGATGCTTTTCCCTTCAAAAATTTCTGGGATGGCCCAGAGGGCACCCTTTACTGGCCAAACTCCTATCTTTCCTTAATTACCCATTCTTAAAGTTCAAGCTTATGAATAGCTCGGTTAGTAATCACAGTAGGGTTGAGTGCCTGGGCGTCAACTCCTCTATCTTGCTTGATAGCTCAGGGTCGAACTCCTCCCCATCTAGTCCTTCTCCTTGCACATCGACTGTCCCTCTTTATCGACCTAATATTGCTCTCCTTTTTAAGGACCGCAAAGTTTGTTCGAACCTGGTTGTCGTCCCTCGTCGGGCCTCTTTCAAAGCTCGCCCCCGCGAAGTCCCGATGTTTCCGTCTTTAGTCGGGAAGTTTGGATATTATCCTTTTTGTTTTAAATCCAACTCCTCGTATCTCTTGTTGTCTAGTAGTGCGAGGGAGCCTGCTCCTTACTCCCGCACTGCTGACTCCCCAATCCTCCATCCAGACAGAGCCATTATTGATTTAAAGTCCCCTTCTCTGGACTATAATTTTCCTTGTAATTTGAAGTTCTCTTATTCCTTATGTTCTGAAATATCTTTCCATTATCCAGGATGCCTATTCTCTTGGTATCAACTCTTAGGGGCTCACTCATGGCTCCATCTGATCCTGAGGGCTTTCAAACTCTTTTTGCTCTCCCTTCTCCATAAGTATGCTATTAGTCTTGATTTCTCTTCTTCTCCCATTGAGGACGGCACTACCAAGTCCATCTCATCTGTTTCTTCGACCGCTCCCAGCAGTCTTTGTTCCCCCTCGCGTCCCATCTCTGTAGACTTTTCTTCTTCTGCCCTTGAGACGATCTCGGCCCCTTCTGCAGCGGCTGCTCTTCTCCCTGTCAAGCGTGGTCTTAAAAAGATAGTTTTCGATCGTTCCTCGATTCGTGTGAGTGCCCGCCTTCTTGCGAAGAAAGCAGGCTCCGTGTCGGCTCGTTGACTCCCTTGGTGGTAGCAGTGTCCTTCCGCCGTGGTGCCTCTAGAGTCACTCTTGACTGCTAGTGGAGTTTGTTTTTCCCCTGTTGTCTTCGGTTGGATTGTCGAGTCTCCGGGCTTCTGCTTCGCTCGCTGGTTTTTCTGGTTGGAGTTTCTTGCCGGGTTTTGCCCTCTGGGTTGTTTACTGTTATTGTATCATTTGTATGTATTTTTTTACTCGCTTTATTCTGTTTTACCCCTTGTAAAACCATTGATGCTTGTATGTTTTATTACTGTTTTATTGATTAATATATTTTTGATGGCTGGAGCCTTTGAGCTCTATCCGATTCATCAAAAAAAACAATAATAATAATTAAAAGGATTAAAATAGCAATAACGATAATAATAAGATTATATAATAAAATATAAATTCATTAAAATAACCCAAATAGCAATAATACTAAATATAACAGCCGATCGCTTAGAAAATAAACATTAAAGTTAGAATATACTATTATTCGAAGAAAATACAATTTGCGGTTCGAAAAGATTTTAATAGAAGGCCCAAATCAAGTTTAAAATAATACTGAATTTATAATTAATCAAAATACGAAAAATATTCAGAAAATGCGTATTTACGGAAACAAGGGTTACAGTGAGTATATATAGTTTCTTTCCTCGTACCATTTGCAATGAAGTGGAAGAATTTTGTATTTACATCGCCCTCCTTGATCCATTGCAGTCTATATCTTTGCCTCCAGTAAACCACCTCTGTTTTGATATACTCTTTCTGAGTTGCTTTGAGTGCATCTCCAAATTGTGAGTTATGTTAGACTTCAGTCTCAAGGCATAACATCTTCTCCACCAGCATTGTCTTCTTCATAGGGATATGGCCAAACACCTCATTTCTCCATCTCTAAATTATTCCCTTTAGCAATACTAGTTTCTTGGCAAAGATATCTACCGCTGTTCTAGTACAGGTAAAATTTTGCCACGGTCTCTAACCGCAGGAGCAAAGTTATTGTTTGTTGACCAAACTTTCTGAAATATGAAGTAATGGATTGTAAGACAGATTGCTTTTGTGTCTAGGATGATTGATCATTGATCAGAATAAATTATTGGGAGTGAATGTTGAATGCAATTTTGATGTGATGCTTCTCAATCGGTTGAGATAAAAAAATATGTCAAGTCTTGTCATTGCCGGATTTGCTATAAGATTTGACCAAGTAAATTTTCTGCCTGGCAGAGGTAAATCAATAAGTGCTAGGTCTTGGATGAATTCTCTGAAGATCTTCATATCTCTATTGGAGCCGCGTCCACTTGAACGATCTAAGTCGGTAATCATAACATTGAAATCTCCACATAGAACTCAAGCATTCTTTAAGCTGCTTCTTATCTGTTTGATTTCATGAAAACATAATTCCCTATCCACTAAATCAAAAGGAGCATAAACTATGGTGATATACCATTCCACATTTGAGTCTCTGTATTTTAGGGATGCAGAATCAAAGAAGATATCCACTGCATTGTATAGACAATCCAAGATATTGTCATTCCAGCCCAATGGAACCCCTCCACAGTTGTCTATAGCATCAAGTTGCAGCTATTGAGTGATGGAAGCTCCTCCAATGGAAGTAAGTTTATGATTCGTGAACTATTGAAGCTTCGTCTCTTGAAGGCAAACCACAGAAACAGCGGAGCATCTGATTCACTTTTTGATCATTGAGCATTTATTGGGATTGCCCAACCCACGAACATTCCAACTAGCTATCTTCATTGATACAATAAAAGATCAAAAAGCACAAGGAAAAAAAAAAGGTAGAACCACAGCTAATAGCAGATAAATGGCTAGGCAAAATGTCTTAGTTGATCAATGTGATCAACTAAGACCTTCCGACTGCTTAAGTAATTCTACTGAGTGTGGCTCCTTAGCCTCTACTCCTACTGACTCAGTTACTCCAAGAATGTTCTCCTTAGATAAGATACCAAAAGGATTTAGGTGCACATTAGTAACTGAAGCAATAGAAGAAGAGTTACATCTCGTTTTCTTTGAGGTAGCAATTTTGATAGTTGTAGCCAGGTGCTTCATAAAAGGCTTTATGCACGACAGTTTGCCTGCTGATCTGCTCCTCTTTTGGCATTTTGGTGCAACATATTCACGGGGGGGGGGGGGGGGGAATGGGGGAGTTACTAGAAGTCTTAGGCTTTGGCTTTCTAATCAGATAGCGGGTCTTAAAGCTTTCCATTCTAGCTTCACTGGAACCAACATTGAATTTCATGGTTGTCTCTGTAGAGACCTTGGCAACTTCATTGAGAATAGAGTCTCTGAGAGCTCCTTCAACTGCACGTTTGAATTTTGAAAATAGAGACAGCTGGAAAGTGACTAATTTCCCCTTCCAATACATCTGGCGTATCTCCTCATCCGATTCTTCATTGTCTGTTTGTTGAGGTGTCAAATTCCTTAGCAGGCCCTTCGCGATCAAATTTGTTGTTGCTATTTGAGGAATCAGTTACCTCAATAATTGGAACTTCCTTATCAGTAGATTTCCCCTTCGAGTTGGTCCCCTCCTTAACTTTTGTGACAGCTGAAGATTGAGCTAAATTATTCATTTCCATACTTGAATCCGCTAATCCATCAAAAGTTTTAGTTGGCGAGGGATCATGGCTACGCCGGTGACTTAGGGATTAGTAAGATCATAGGCTTTTTCTCGCCAGAAAGAGTCATGGCCGCTATCATTGATGCTCCTTGCTGTAGTGAAAAGTTGGATTTTTCCACTGTGAACATCTTCCACAACAATTGGTTCACCAAGGAGCACTATTGGGACCTCATGCACATGCTTCTCCATAGACCAAGGGGATGTGTACTTGACACACATGGATTTGGAAATTAGGGTTAGGAATTCTAACTCAGTAAACACAAATGCCTGGTCACGAGTCTCTATGTAACACCCCGTAATTTCAAATAATATAATATAGTAGTAGTAGTAGTAGTAGTAGTAGTAGTAGTAGTATATATATATATAGGGTAAAAGGGATATAAGCAACTTGCTCATTTAGTAAATGAGCAATTGATTATGTGGCATGCATGTGATACATTGGACAACTAACCCATTTAAGGCTTTTCCAATCACATGTATGCCACATCATCAATTGCTTATTTACTAAATGAGCAAGTTGCTCATACCCCTTTTTCCATATATATATATCTATATATATATATCTATATATCTATATATATATATATATATATATATATATATATATATATATATATATATGGGTGGCAGTATGGTAAATAAGTGTAATTAAAATTGGAACGGAGGGACCCACGGTTTGAATATATGGGTGGCAGTATGGTAAATAAGTGCAATTAAAATTGGAACGGAGGGACCCACGGTTTGAAGCAGCAAAGTGCAACTTGATGTTGCTGACGTCATTCATGGGTGGGGCCCAGTTTGATGAAGAAACATCATGAGAGTTGTTGCTTCTCTCCGTTGTCCAACTGATGACATGGCTGACGTCATCAAGTAGGGGCCCGCCTGGAATTTGTGAAGAGCAGCAGGATAGATGAGTTAGATTATCCCATATCGGGAGTTTAAAAAGAAATAAATAACTATAAATATAATAGCTTATGATCAAGAGTCACTGATCCGGTTAACCACCTTTTGAGAGGCAGCCCGTGGTGGGCAGTTGTACTATACCGAGGAGGGGGATGTTGATCCATATGTGGTTTGGCTTCGGATTCAGTTTGGCGCCATATTCAAGCGACCAATGGGAGAAAGCTGCATTAAACCCTGAGAAACTGAGTGCCCCATCTGCAATAGTCGTCTCCACCTCCACAACAGTCGGGAACTGGACATGATAAGATCCCTCGCTCACTCTCTAAGGTTCCACCACCCTCCATGTCGCCCCCATGCAAAGTTGAAAGCACATTCGACATCCTTGGTGGGAGGAACCCTTCGGGGGTTGATGAGGTGAAGAAAAGAACTTGTATGCAGTGCCAGAAGGGGCTGTGATATCTCTGAGTTGTGAGGAAGATCCACTTCTAGGGTTTCACGACGGTTATAGAGCGGGCAGTCCATTACTTTGTGACCGAATATATATCTTATAGTTGAAGCAGTGGATACCCATTTTTCTGCAATCCGCCATCAGGTGGTCCCCATTGCCGCACTTCATGCACCTTTGCTCCATCTTCTTTTTGGATCTGGGGTTCGGTGGCGGGTTTTTTGGGGGTATAGGGCGGTGAGTTTAGGCTGAAAAAAGGGTTTGAAAATGGGTTTGGGAGTGGGAGAGCAAGGGATAAGGGGATGGGGTGGATTACGAGGTTTGTGAGGGAAACAAAGAGGTTGGGGAGTAGGGTAATAATGGGGGTAGGGGAGATTTGCGGAGAACGTGAGCATAAGATTTGCTCGGTTTCCACGGTCGCCATACATTCTCTCTCCTCACCCCTCTCATTTTATTCTTTACTATTTCTTCTATGTTTATTTTGTTGTATCTCTTTCTTCTTTTCCTATAGCTCATTTTCATTATTTATTTTTCTTCTTCTTCGGCCATCTTGCTTGCCTGGGAATTGGCTTTTTGTTTCGTGAATTTATTTCTAGCACTGTAACACCCCGCAAAATTGGAAATTACAATTTTGTTCTCATGTGTTACGCACATATATTTTGTAACGTATTTTCACTACGTATCTTTATTTTCGACTCTTTATGCATTTCCCTATTGGTTTTTATCTTATTTGTATCAACTCAAATGCAATATTTCAATCTCTGAGTTTTATGTGCTTTTTATGTGTTTTTGATGCACGTATCGATTATCTATTTTCACAGTTACGTGTAATATTTTCTAAGTATTTAAATTATTTATTTTATGTATTCAAATCTATTTTGTAAACTGGAAATTCATTTCCCCTATTTTAATTAAAATGCATTTTTCGATTTTTGCACGTATGATGCACGTGCTAATTTTTCATCTCCATTTTCTTACTCTAATTTCTTATTTTAGCATGCATAAGTTTTTATATTAGCCTTCTTTTGATCCATGGACCAAAAGTTTATTTCTAGCCCATTAGATCAATTAAAAGGAGAGCCCACTAGGATAATTAAATTAATAATTAAAATGAAAGCCCATGGGACAAGCCCATTAATCAAATCATATTATTAACTTGTGCATGGACTACTACATGACATGTTATAACTTTTAATAATACACATCTTTAAAGTATTGGAGTTGTATTAATTTTTGTGCATACGTGTGCACTAGTGCACAACACGTGCACGTGGAATGTGAGAAGCCAAAGAGGTTGACTGGATTTTAATGTGGAGGTGGGGAGTTGAGTTTTAGAAGGGTTGAAAAGGTGGAAGGTTGGGAGTTTTAGGAGTTAGAAAATAAAGAGTTGAAGAATTAAGTAGAGTAATTTATTAGGTGTAGAATTATGCAAATTGAACCCTCAACTTATCCTGTAAATACCCTAGTGTTCTTTTATCTTTTCACAACAAAAAGAAAACCAAATAAAAGAAAGAAAAGAAAAAGAAAGAAAGTAGAGTGTTCTCATTTTGGAGGAGTTCTTGCTTGAAGAAGTTCTTGCTAGGAGGAGAAGGACTTGCTAGGAGCTAGGAGTGGGTTCCATCTTTCTCATTCTTAAATCTTCCATTAGAGGTGGGTGATTTCTTTACTTTCTAGTTGTAGAATATGCACGCTAAAAACTATAAATGAGTAGTATAAATTAATGTTGATGTGAAAAATATAGATAAAATTTATGCTAGTATAATATGCTATGAATGAGGATGGTTTTGTTGTGATTGAGTAAAAAATAGATACCATGTTAATTAAAAAGAAGACTTCTTTTATACCAAGAATCATGTTAGTATGTTTGCAAAAAAAAAAATTGTACATGTTGAGAATAGGGAAAATTGTTGAAGAATGTCTTATTCAAATCATGCCTTAAATTTATGATGACTAAGGAAGAAGAAAAAAAATAAATTTAGTTAGTGCTATGAAATGTGTTGACATATGTATAATTGCTATGTCCTAATTGAAAATATAAACTATTGGATGAAAGGGATATTTTTGTGAGATTCTCACGTTTCAGAGACATGCTAATATTGTTATAAAATTTAAATTTTGTATAAGTAGAAATAAAAACTAGTTTTCATGAATACCATTTTGTAAATTCAAGTTTTGAGAAAATTACAAGCCTATGTGAAAAATGAGAAAAAGAATTGTTTAAAGAAGTGGAAGTAGGGTTTTAATGAATTTAAAATTTGTTGTTTACTGTTTTAAACTCAATCTCAGTCAAGAAAAATTTTATTTCAAATTCCTAGGAAGATTCGATCTTTGGATAAACAAGTTTTATGAGAAAGAATCACTTTCTGAACAATATGAACAAAAGTATATTAATACGATTTATAAACAGAAAATACACTTGGACTTACTGGTTAGCCAGTGCAACACAGAGCACTGTTGTGAGAGATCTTGGGTTCGAAACTTGATAGTTACATTTATTTTTAATTCTTTTAAATTTATCCTGAAACTGAGAGTCGAAATATGAACACTTCGGCCTAGAATTTTGAGGCCAGAGTCCAGTGGGCTCATTGGTTAGCGGGTTGGGGTCTTGGGCATTTTACTGTGCTGGCGGGGGTGAGGGTTCGAAACCTATTGGTTTCATTATACTTTTTTGGGTTTTATTTAAGTGAAAGGGGGAGTTTAAATGGGAATAAAAATCTGAGAAAAAATCTAGAATTCTGCAAAATGAAATAGAATTTATTAAAAATGGTTGTAGAATTTTTCAAGTATATTGGAGAAGTAAAAAAGGGAAATTGACATAGAAAGGGAATTGTAACTTAAGATTTAATTAGTAAAGAAGTATGAAATTTATATTTTTTTTTGAAGGAGAGAAAAATGTGTTTGTGTGAAGTGAACTCTTTTGAGTAGATTATACTCCTACTTGGTTTAAGAATTGTTGAGATACATTGTATGAACTTAAACTGTTAATAAGATTTCAAGTGATGAAAGTATGTTCATGAAAAGAATTATTAGAGTTTGAATTTGTGGATAAATTTCATGTGATGAAATTGTGTTTTGGAAAGAAATTATTTTGCTTATAAAGAATTAAGAATGAATAACTAGATCATGAATAGTGACAAGATATTGATCATTTGTAAATAAGTTGAAGATGAAAATATCTAGGTTTAAGACATGTTTATTAAAGGGCATGTGTACCCATGGATTCTTGTACATGAAAATATTGTCATTTAGAGTTAGTGAGACCTCAGGTACCAGCATTATTGAACTGAAAAGAGTTGAATTATATTTTGAGATATGGCTATGGAGCTATCTCGTATTTTGTTGATTAAGTCCGGTAGGAGGTAAAACTAATTCTAGGCTTGGAAATTATTCATGTCTTGAACTTAAGAAATCTAGGCACTTAAGAGAAGATGTAGTAAACCTGGGCAAATGTAAGTGGGCACTCTATATAGTCGGCGATGTACTTCGGGACTATAGACCCAGTCGGGCAGTGAACTCTGGGACTGTGGTTGCTTCGATGGAGACGAGCTTTTATTTGAAATCTGAGATTATGCGTAGTCGGGCGGATAGTTTGCCGTACTCTAGTATATATACGTATACTGGGGTTAGAGGGGCACTTACGGGAGATTCGCACGACGAGGAGTCTGTATAATAGTCGGGCAGTATACTATGGGGCTGGGATCCGTACTCGTGGAATGTTTAAACCTTACTTTATTACTGGGTAGTTATCATGGCGAGGGATCGAACCCTTAATTTTGGAGTATGTAGGTGCTTACCCTCGGACCTATGTAGTATGGGATGCATAGAATTCGAACAAATATGCATTAGTGTCATCCTAGTATAAAATGTGTGCATTAGGCATTAAGGCATCGCATACACTTACATGTTTAGAATAACCACTTTTGACACTTTATATTCATTCAAATTTTTTGGTTTGATAAAGTATTGAGATCGTTATATGTACGACATAGAGAGGATGGCCGAGTATAACATTTTCGTCAGTTGTAAGTGACTGACGTGCCCACAGTTTAAAATGCAGGTAATGGACTTTTTTTATTAAAAAGTAAAGATGTTATGATGCAGTTGATGATTTACATTGATAAAGTTGTACAAGGTGTACTTTATTTTTGTTGCATTTCTTTTATTCTTCCGCTGTGTAAACAAAATTTAATGAACTTTGATGTTGTTGAAAAAGTTTAAATTTCCTTATAACATTGTACGAAGTGAAGTGTAAAGATCCTGTGGAATCTCGAATTCTGTTTTATTTAGAATTCGGGGCGTTACAAGCACTGTCACAATTCAGAACACCGAAACTGTGCACGAAACTCACTGCCCTGTCTCTTGTTTTGAGAATTAGACCATGTTCCCAATACTGGATCTAAGAACTTTATTCATGAAAATCGCAGTCCATCGAGTCTAGAATCCAAAACATCTTACGGTTTCGCAATCCAATTTATAGTTCCTGAGATATCATTGTTTTAGTACCGTGACTCCTGGATTTCCAAAACAGAACTGTGCACGAAACATCCAGAACATCTTACGGTTTTAATACCATGATTATCGCCCTTGATATTTTTCTTTATTCTTTATTAAATATCATGATACTATCATTCCACTAGTCGTACCTACTGCATGTTCCTGATTAATTATTGTAAAAGAATAACAAGGCGGGGTTATAAGGGTATGACTTAGTAGTGGACTATTAGGGGAGTATACTTGGAAGGGGGCCCGTGTTTCCCGGACGTGTTTCCCGGAATAGTGATTCTTGATTCTCGATTCTTAAGTACTTGACTCTCGATTACATGATTCTTGATTACATGTCTTGATACTATCACTGGAAGACCCGAGTATATAATCCTATAGAAATCACTATTTAATTCTAAACGTCACATTATATATATGCACCATAACTTGTGGTATGGGACACATGATTGCGTGCATTAGATAAGTTAATAAAACCGATAAACTCGAGATTGACACTAAGCATGATTCTTGATTACATGATTCTTAATTCTTGATTACATAATTACATGAGTTTTGATTGCATGTGTCACGCCCCACTTCCCAAAAAGGAATACAGAATACGGAATACGCGACAAAGTCCAGCGAATGGCTTTCACTATTCATAAGCTGTAAGGATCTTTTCAACAATACACAGGAATAATCAAGAATAAGCGGGGAATAATCAACCACGCATGCATGAATAAATTTCTAAATCAATAGAATTTACTTGAAACAACAAGTAATAGGTTCTAGGACAACATGCCCAATACAAGATCCAAGTAGCAAATAAATACAAATTATTCAAAACAAGAAAATAATAATTCAAGCAGGAACTCTAGCCAAACCTAGAACACTTGGTCACTTACTCATTCGAGCAGCTGATCACCGAAATTTGCAAATTTGAAAATTTGCAGGAAAAGGAAAAAGAAACAAAAAGTCCGTCAGCGCAAGTTATGGGCCGCATGTAGTTGTCACGCCCCGCTTCCCAAAAATACGGAATACGAGCACGTAACATTGGCCCAGCGAATGACTAACGTCATCCATAAGCTGTTTATCCGATTAACTCAACAATATAAACAATACAGAATAATTGCGCAGACAATAATAATACTCTCATGAACAATAATACTTGAATTGAAGCAATATAAAATATCCAATTACAACAATAATCCAACGTCTGGAAACAGACAACAATATTCGAGACTTAAGTCCAAAACAATAATAAATACAATCAAAATAATAATAAGTCTCAATACATTAAGTTTATTAAAGCAGAAAGCAATTTAAAAGCAGTAGTCTTCAGAATGTTGTTCTCCAAATCCAGCAGGCAACTGTTCTCCAAAATCTGCAATTTAATAAGTTACAGGAAGAGGAAAAGAAACAAAACGCCCATCAATGCAAGTTACGGGCCGCTTGTAGTGCAGGCACAAGTACATGGAAAAGGGTAAACTAATAATATGGAATATGCATGATAACAAAATATAACGACTAGTATGGTAAGGTAAACAACTGTAAGTAGCCTGTAATAAGTGTCGGTGAAAAAGTATCATGTAATATTCGATACCAATAGAAACAATGATGAACAATATGTAATGTCGATGTTGTGTTAATCCTTAAGTATATTATTTATTTTAATCCTAACTAATGCATGTACTACTATGTCCCATGTGTTCCGTACCATAGGTTCGGTACAATCAATTTCGTTTAGACTTGGTAGTAGGCTTTATAGTTCATGTACTCAGTACGATAACAATGTTCCATCCATAACGATAATTTATCCATAAGATGCTACAAGATCACAACATCACAAGATCATAAGAACACAAGATCACAAGATAACAGTATAGGGAACCACGAGCCCCTAATCCGAGTACAGTTCCTATATTGTCCACTACTTGAATCAATCCTTAAACCTCGGCTTGATTACCAATTTTATTAATGCAACAATACAATATGCAATCTAGAGACATGAGATGAACGACAATAACAATAGGGATACAATAGGATGATAATATAGAATATGGTGTACTAGATGTCCAAGCAATATGGTATAGAGTATTTTACAAGTATTTGACAAGTATAACACGAATAACACATCAAACACAGATATCTCAAGATAGCATGAACATATACCTAAAAAGTGGTCAACCCTAGGTTAATTCATGTTATACATGTCGTGAGGCAACTACGGTCAATCATCACTATAGACACAATATCAGCAAGGGGATTCACTCACAAATTGTCTCTAGAACCCAACTACACTACAAACGGTATTTTGTGCTTGTATATGCAAAGAAATTTAATACAAGTTACTTACCTTATAAACGGTGAGTTAGAATACCAAGAATAATTGAATATGGATCCCGAAGCAACGAACTCACGAACCAACAACTCCACAAAATAACACGTGTGATATACGTGCACAAAAGAGGAACAAAGCATCAACAGCAACAAGGAGAGCTACAATCGACAGCAAGGGCCAGCAACACTACATGTGCAACGCACGAACAACCCAAGAACTCGCAAAAACATGTACAAAACACGTGCACAAAGAGACAGCAACAGCAATGGTTAAAAGAAAATCCCCAAAATAGAAAAGAGAGAGAGAGAGAAAGCAGCAACAGCGGCAAGGGGGAGGCAGCGCTGGCAGCACTGACTGGCGGTGCGAAGAGACAGAGGGCGGCGCGTCGATGGCGTACTGGGGGTGGCACGGCGATGGGAGGTGGCGCGCCGTCGATCGGGAATAGAGCAAGGGGATGGGCTTTGGATGTCGATCGAAACGGAAGAGGAGAAGGGGGTTTCGGCCTGGTGGTTTTGGGGTGAGCTGGCAGCGCTGGTAGAGGGCGGCGGCGAGAGGGGGATGGCGACATGAGGTTGAACGGAGAAGGGGATGGGTTCTGTTGTCGACGAGAACGGGAGAGAAAAGGTCGAGGGTGCAGGGGAGTTGCGACAGGAGGTCGGCGGCGCCGGGGGGGTGTCGACGGGAGTGGAGGTCGCCGGAGGGGGGAAGAACGCCGGAGAAGAGGATGAACAGGAATTGGGCGAGATTCAGGGAGAGAGAAACACAGAGGATAGAGAAAGAGGAGAGAGGAGAGGGATTAGACTGCTAGGGTTCCAATTTGTGCAAAAATTAGGGTTAGCAACAGAGTTGTATTTATAGGGTACAATTAGGGTATTGGGTTAGTGGTTTAGGGTCCACTAAAATGTGGATTTGGGTCAAGAACAAATGAAATTGGGTTTAGGGTTCAATTAAGGGATAGAACAAAATCAATAGGGTTTAAATAAAAATACTCACAATAAATAAGATAGCAATATGATCAATAAGAATTGCTCGATAAAAAAAACGAAGAAATTTCACGAACAAAAATTTAAATCCAAAATAATACAAATGCATTAAAATAAAATTTGGGGCTTGAAAATAAATTTGGAATTCGCCAATAAAATCAGATCAAATACGAAATAAAAAAATAATTTGATAAATGAATTTTAATTAAATAATCAAGACATAAAAATTAATAATAATAGTCATAAAAATAATAAAATTACATAACGAAATAGTATCCAGGTATAACAACTTTATTAAAATAATCCAATAATAATAATATATTTGTTTTCGAGCTCAATTATAAATAGTCGATCAATAAGTCATAGAAATATATTAAAATACACAATTATTCGAAATAACTATAATTATCGATAGAAAAGCACTTTAATATAAAATCCAAAATGATTTTAACAAATAATGAATTTATAAATATCGAAATACAGAAAATATTAAGAAAATACGTATTTACGGGAATGGGGGTTACAGTAGTGCATGCAACAAGTACGGAAAACATATAAGAAAATACAGAGTAACAGCAAGAAGCAAGTACTGAAATAAGCATGGAAGGTATGCGACAGCAAAATAGAGAGGCTAACTTTTAATCAACAGAATCAAGTGACATGAGTAGATAACAGGGTACAGATTACATGTAACAGGTATCAAGTAGCATGCAAGTAGGTAAACATGTAATATAACCCCTGTTTTTTTTCTTCGTATTCTTGATATATTTTTCTTCTTATTGAGTATTTGTACTCTCTTATATTTTTCTTGGACCGTATATTGGAGTTGTTTTCAATATATATTCATCTTATCTCATTTTGAGCTCCTTGTGTTTGATTTGTTCATCTTTTTGCTTCATTCTCCATCGATTGTTGTTCTTTTCCTCTTTACTTGATTATTGTTCTCTTTATTTTGCTCTTGGGTGTTCATGGTGTTTTGGTTGGCTACACTAGTCCTAATCCTATTGCTTTTTATCCCTAAATGATCACCAAAGTCAAATTAACCTACAATCCTATTTTGAATCCCATACAAATTTACCCTAATCAACCCTATTTGGATAAATCCTATATCTACTCCTGTTGGATCCAATTAAACCTAAATACCTAATTACTCACATCCTGTTGCTAACCCTAAACCAAAACCCTATATAATCTCTCATCTCTCTCCCTAAAACCCTAACCCTAACTCTCCCTCACCTGGTCTCTCCCTCTCTTTCTCTTCCCGACTGCGCCACAACCACAGCCGACCCCACCTTCGGCTACACAACCCCGATCATCCCCCTCACCGACTGCATCCGACTCCAATCCCGACCATCTCCACCCGATCGACTTCCCCCTAGCCGATCGACCATCATAGCCCGAGCACCTCCATCCTCTATTCATCCTAGTCTCTCTCTCCCCCCTTGGCTGTCCGCCGGCATCGACCAGGAGCAACAGCCAGCAGCCAAGAGGCAGCCGCCTAACGCTCTCTCTCTTGGTCTCTCTTTCTCTTACTTCGTCTTTGCACGTGCACGCGATTTACACGTGGGCTGTTTCGGTTCGTGGATTTGTTCGTTGCTGGGATCCATTCCCGTTATTCTTGGTGTTCTTCGTTTTCGTCTTCGGTTAAGGCAAATAACTTGTACTCAAATTTCTTTGTATGATACAAGTCAAAAATATCGCTTATAGTGTAGTTGGGTTCTAGAGACAACTCGTGTGTGTATTATCTTTGATGGATTTTGTCTCTATAGTGCCATTTGACCATAGTTGCCTCACGACACAAAAATCGACATGAAAATAACTAGGTTTGACCGTTCTTGATTTATTCATATATGTGAGATAATTAGGTGAAATTATATGTTTGTTAAGATCCATGTGATATGATGGTTGTGAATATTTTATATACTTTATTTCATGATGTTTAGACACTTAGTAGACTCTATACCATGTTTGATTGTGATTGCAATGAATTTCGTGTTGTTTATGTTGGTTTTGTTTTCAAGAGAAAATCTGTATTTGTCGATGATCAGTTTTGATTTGTATTTTAGACTATATTAAAGTCAGAATTCTTAATTTTTGTTTTATACATGAATTGTAGAGAAATCCGTCTTCTTTTCAAACTTTCTGACCTTAATCGATTTCGTTTTTGTATGAGTGAGATATGATTATTTTACTACAGAGGTGTATTCTATTTCCAGATTTTGTTTCTTGATGATTTTAATGATTAAACTATTTTGATAATTGTTCTAAATATATTATTTTGATCTGAACCTTTGCACGGTATTCCTATACCTATTTAGGGATTACCCATAATTTTGGTGGATTTTATTGATGAGTTTTATACACCGTTTCATGCTTGTTTATGAAAGCTATACTTTCTGTATTTTGCTCGCTGTTCTGTAAAGAATCGTATTTCCACCCAATTTCCTTTTACTGTATGGAAAATATTTATGAAATATGATAATTAGTTTATTTTGTCTATTTTCATCTCCTTTTGACGGATTTGGATTTCGTTTCACGGTTGGCGAGATATTGATGTTTTCGTACAACAGTGTTGAGAATTCCAGATTTGCCAAACTATCGGTTCTTGATGTTTTCTGATTTTTTGTTGACTGAACTAATTTTACTGGAATATTATGAAACTTTCTATTCTGATACTAGACATATAGAGGATTACCCCAGATTTTTCCTGGATTTATTTGAGTAGTTTTAATGTGTTTTTCTATCATTAAATACGATTTACTTATTTCTGGCTGAACGCATTTTCGAGATTCAAATTAGTTTTGAGTTATGATTTTGTGAAATACTATATGTCTTATATATAATCGCTAGATTCGTGTGAAGGTTTATTTTCCAGATTCTTTGACTGATTCAGATTTGGATTTCTATAGTAAAGGGAATCACTGTTTTAATACTGTATTGTCATGATGTCCTGAATATGAACATACAATGTCTTGCTCGTTTATGTGACCGTATATCGTCTATTGTAACACCGCAAATTTCAAATAAGGTCGAATTTGAGATTTCACAGGATCTTTACTTCACTTCGTACAATTTTTACGAGGAAATTAAAACTTTTCTCAATAATACATCAGAGTTTGTTTACATTGATACACAGCGGAAGACAAAATAAATTACAATTGAATATGATTACAACATTTTTAACTTTTAAACAAAACAACAACAGCATATCCACTTTATAACTCCATGAACATCCATGCCTGCATGTAAGACTGTGGGTACGTGAGTCGCTTACAACTGACGAAATGTTATACATGGCTATCCTCTCTATGCCGGAAACAGTATAACGATCTCATTACTTTAACAAATCACTGAAAGATTAAATGAATAAATAAGGTGGAGAACGTGTCTACGCTAAACATGTAAGTGTATGCCATGCCTTAATGCCTAATGCACATATTTTATACTAGGATGACACTAATGCACACTTGTTCGGATTCTATGCATCCCATACTACATAGGTCCGAGGGCAAGTGACTACGTACTCCACAATAAAGGGTTCGATCCCTCGCCATGATAACCACCCGGTAATGAAACAAGGTTCGGATCATTCCACGAATTTGAATCCCAACCTCGGAGTCCATCGCTAACTGTTATAACAGATCCCACATCGTGCGAATCATTCTGCAAGTGACCTTCTAGCCCGGTATACGTATATACATCGGAGACGGCAAACAAAACTATCCGTCCGACTACTCAAGATCGCGGAGTCCACCGCTGACCCGCTCTCATAGTCCCGGATTTAAATAAAAAGCCTGTCTCCCACGGAGCAACCTCAGTCCACCAACTGGGTCTATAGCCTCGGAGTCCACCGCCGAATATATAGAGCACCCCACTTACGTTTGCCCAGGTTTACTACATCTTCACCTAAGTGCCTAATTATTTTAGTTCAAGACATGAATAGATTTTCAAGCCTAGAATTAGTCTTATCTCTTACCGGTCTTAATCACCACTACCGAAATAGATCCACAACCATATCTCAAATTTATATCTCAACTCTTTTATTTCTACATTTGCTGGTAACAAGATTTTACTAACTCAAAACTCAACCATTCATGCATAAGAATTATGGGTACATATACCCTTTAATAATCATGTCTCAAACCTAGATAATTTCATCTTTCAATTCATTCTCAAAGATACATAGTGTTGTCATCATTCATGATCTAGTTGTTTATTCATATTCTTTTTAATCAATATTACTCTCAAGAACCAAAATCTCACCACATGAATGGTTATAATAATTTTAAGTTATCACAACGTTTCAGATCACTAACAAACATTTCTTAATCAACATACAGGTATGGTTTCTTTAAAGAATTTACTTCACAAAATAATTCTTTTCTTTTCTTCACTACAAGTTGTATTCTCAAAGAGAATTCATTTCTTTTTATACTTCATAAAAACATATAAGAAAAACTATCCCTCAATATTTCCATTTCATCTTATAATTAATATAATTCATATATAAAAATTTTTATATTAAAAATCCCATTTATTAAGCAAAAGGGGTTATTAAATTAAATCAAAAAAGGGCTCAGATTCGAACCCACGACCTCCGGTCAACCCTGGTCAACGCCCAACCCAACCCTGCAACCAACTGAGCTATTAAGCTCTGGTGTCAAAAATCCATGCCGAAATAGTCATATACTGACCCTCGGTTTAAATAGTTTTAAACAAAAATATTTTGTTGCCTAAAGGATTCGAACCAGCCCAGGCCACAAGGTCGCGCAGCGCCGAAGCCAACAGGCCAGGCAAACTCAGGGACTCTAATCTCTTTTTCTACTTTTTGTTCGAAATCTCTGTTAGTATTTTGTTTTTCATAAACTTGATTCACCACTTCTAATTAATCCTTTGTCAGACTAAAATAATTCATTATGAACTGAATTTATTCCTTTAACATTAATTTACTGATTTTGAAACCATAATTTAGATAATGATCTAAACTTTCAATTTCTTGCTTTTTAATCACCACTATGTTGTATATCTCCAAATGTGATTATATCTTTTCATGAACGAAACATATCTTAAAAAGGTTTGTTACCTAGAAAAAGAGAAATTCTAATATCTTTCATACAATCTATTCTCTTTATTTATGCATAGTCAAATTTTCTTTTTCTTTCTCATTCACTAGTTAACACATTTGTATTTTCTTAAGACAATTCATGATTCATTACTATTATTACCACCTCTAATAACATAAATTGCTACATCAAAATTTCCAAAAAAAATAAACATTTAGCACACATAAAGTTTATAAATATTCTAACATGATCCTTAGTATTTGACTATTAAACACAATACTTCTATTATTTGTTTAATCACAACTATAGCAATCTCATTCTTGATGTGTTATACTAGCATGAAATTTATCTACATATTTTACATGATCATCAACTTATATTATTCACTATAGTTCTAACATGGAAATTTCTACAATTTAGAAAGTAAAGAGATCACCCACCTTAGTTGGAGAATGAAGACTACAAAGAAGGAGTTCCTTCTTGCTCCTAGCTCCACAAGCACTTCTAGCAAAGTCTCCTCTCCTAGTTATGGCTTCTCCTTCCTAGCAATGGCTCCAGGCACAAAAACACTTCTTTTCTTACTCTCTTTCTTTTATCTCTCTCTTTTCTTTCTTTCTTACTTTTCTTTCTTTCTCTTTTGATTTAGTTTTTGGTGCAAGAGAAGTGTAGAGAATAAGACTCTATTTATAGGATTTTGGGAGGGTTGTTTATGCAAAATTACTCATCTAATAAATTATTCAATTTAATTTCTAACCCTTCATGTTTCTAACTCCGAAAACCCTCCAACTCTTCATCTGTTCAAGTCTTCAAAACTCAAACTCCTAACTCTTCAAGTTCAACCGGTCAAGCACAGCCCAACCTTTTAGCTTCAACCGGTTACACTCTCAGAGAAAGGCAGAGCACTCACGTGCTGGGCCCACCGAAGCCACGTCACACATTGACATTACGCTCAGCAGCTCATTTCTGCTGTCCTCTTACCGTGTGGCCCCTCCTGAAGCAGACCGAAATCAAATAGCCCAATTTCCAATAGTAGCAAAGCATCTGCATTTTCCGTGGGCCCCCTGCCATCTTAATGCATTCCATTAGAGAATCCACAGTCGTTTGCTATATTTCTCAAATTCTCATATTATGAGAATAATATGAGAATTGACCTCTGTAGTCGTTTGCTATTTTGTTAAAAAATAGCAAACGAGCTACAGTTGATTCTCATATTTGAGAAGTGGGCTAGCGAATTTGAGAATATAGAAGACGATACATGATGTATCGTCTCAATATATTTAATATTTTTTATTACAATCGGACGAGACAACTTGTCTCGTCCCGTATATATATGTGTGTGTGTGTGTGTGTGTGTGTGTGTGTGTGTGTGTGTGTGTTTTAAATAGGGTCGGACGATACATGTTGTACCGTCCTTCCCAAAATAATTTTTTTCCCCCAATTTTTTCAACTGATCAACGGATCAGATTATTCGAAAAAAAAAAATTCAAAAAATACCCACGGACGGGACATGTTGTCCCGTCCAGGTATTGGGGGGGGGGGGATTTAGTGGGTTTTAAGGTTTAATTAATAGTTTAGTAGGTTTTTAAATAGGATTAGGGTATATTTTAATATTTAATTTATTTAATTAAGATATTTTAATAGTTAATCGGTAATTAATTAAATCTATAAAAAAAAAGGACGAAACAAGTTGTCTCGTCCTACTCAAATTTTAGCAAAATATAGCAAATGATCACTGCAGACCTTTCGATCTATTCTATTTCTATTCGTCCCATTTTGCCAAAAAAATAAGAATTGCCATTGTGGATGCTCTTACCTTTTTTTTTCAACATCATTTCAATATACCAACTAACCAATCAGTCAACAATATATACTATATAGATTTGATATATATATATATCTTATAACTTTATAAATTACGGGGTGTCACACGCACTCCGAAATTTATTTTTAAAATAAATACGCTTAAATATCTTTACCGGAAACACGTGCATCGCACGTAAAACATAAAAATGCGAAATTTTGTTTTATCAAAGGAAAAATGTTAAGATAATAAAATATAACATAAGAAAAATATATTTATTAATTTTATATATTCCACGAAGTAATTGTCACGTACGTAGAAAACACGAGCATTAAACGTGCAGAAAATCGAAAAAAGCATTTTTAATCAAAATACGGGGAAATGAAATTCCGTTTTATAAAATACATAAAATAAATAATTTAAATATATAGAAAATATTGTACGTAACGGTGGAGACACGTGCATCAAAAACACGTAAAGAGCACGTAAAATGCAGAAATTGAAATTTGATATTTTTGTTGACTCTAAATAGTGTAAAAATCCATACGGGAAGTGCATAAATAGTCGGTGATCAAATACGCGGTAAAAATATGTTACAAAATACACGTGCGTAACACACGAGGGCAAAATTATAATTTCAAATTTTGCGGGTCGTTACATCTATGCATGTTTATTTGTTTCCCTGAACCAAATATTGATTATACCATGTTAGTTTGACACTATTTCATGCACTATCATGTCTGTTGATAACCATAATAAAAGTGATCAAGCCGGGGTTTCTTAAGGGAAGATCTAGTAGTGAAAAATATGGAAACGTGTACTTAGAAGAGAACTAGTGTTCCATACTGTTACCGTTACTATTACTTTTACTGCTACTGTTACTGTTATTTTTACTGCTACGTGTCACAGGACGACTTCAGAACTTGTCCGTGACATACTGCTACTATTACTGATACCTGAGTATACTGCCCCATTATGGTCCACTATGAAATCTAAAAGCAGAACTGTTTGTTGTAGCAACCATGTATTATATTTTGTGGCGCATAAAGTGCTACCTAGCTAGTAATACACACAAGACTGTAAGAACATAATACTGATACTGTTGGACTGATATTGTTATACTGTTACACTGATATACTGAGCTTACTGTTACTGGACAATGTTAGTTGCCATATGACACTATACTTGACACATTCATTTGTAATGTCAGTATGCCATGCCAGTTAACTTTGTTTTACTGATTCATGCTAGTTATTACTGTTGATGCATTATACCATGCTATATTTATTTCTACTATTATTTTAGATTTGACTATTCCATGTACTTGTATCCTACATTATAAGTGGCCCATAACTTGCATTGACGGGTACTTGTTTTCTCTTTCCTTCTCCTACAATTATTAATTGTAGATCAGAATGATCAGCTACCCGACGGCATTGGCGAAATGAGATATTAGTGCCGGATTTCTTACTTATTAGTATTACTATTATTGTTGCTTTGAATAATGTATTTTGAGTACTTTGATGATTATTTGTATTTGGGCGATGTGACCCAGGATATAAGACTTGTCCAGACTCTGATTTATTTGAGATTAATGTATTTTGTTTCAAGTAAATTCTGTTGGTTTATTAATTCAATTTTGCATGTATGGTTGACTCTTTTGCTTCCGACTCTGATTATTTTGTTAGATGTTGTAAAGATTCATGAACAGCTTATGGATGATGCAAATTATTCGCCGGGTTGGGTCGCGTATCTGTATTCCGTATTCTTTTTGGGAAGCGGGGCGTGATAAGGCTTTTAGTGGTATCAGAGTCCAAGTCTGGCTAATGTATTAGTTGCCTAATTTATTAGACAAGCTTGGCTCGAACTGGGATCAGCTCAATATTTCACCAACCATGCATACGTAAATGAATTATTATCAACTATGATTCTGGATGCTAATTGTTTTGATTTTTGTGCAGACTATGGCTCGTGTGAATTCTTCTCAGCCTGATCCGATTGAGGCTGTCACTGCTGTGCTTGAGCGACTGATCAATCAGCAGCAAAACCGCAGCATTTTAGGGATGGCTGCACTTGAAGTTGCCCGGGTTCCGCCTCCCGTTGTGCCTGTGCAGGCAAATCTCCTGCCTCGTCCAGGAACAGTTACGAATTTTATGAGGATGCATCCCGACCGTTTTTTCCGGCACTGAGATGCCTTTGGAGGCTGAACAGTGGTTGATCCAGACCGAGCGCTTGCTCTTGACGGCACGTGTTGGCGAGGCTGATAGGGTGGATGTGGTTTCCATCCAGCTGGTGGATGGCCGAGTCCGAGCGACTTGAGAGTCCTATTGCTTGGACTACTTTCACTCGGGGATTCTTGGAAAAGTCCTTCCCAGTAGTACTCGAGTTGAGATGGAACAACAATTCCTGGTCCTAAAACAGGTTAAGTCATTATTCTATTTTGGATTTTTGTTACATAATTGTTCAAACAATGTTGTAACATGGACTTCTTGAAACAGGGCGCTAGGTCAGTGGATGAGTACGCAGCTAAGTTGACTAGACTTAGCCGCTTCGCTGTCATTCTTGTGGCAACCGAAGAGGATAGGGCTCGTAGATTTACAAATGGGCTTGAGCAGGATACCAAGAGGCATCTTGTCTCTCTCCCTTTGCGTACCTATGCTGAAGCTCTTGAGGCAACTCGAGCTCAGGAGCAGGTTCGTGGTGGTTTGGTTCCTTCTCCGCGGACTGTTCTGCATTCTGCTGCTAGGCTTTTTGGTGGTCCTGTTTGGAGGCCTGTCCTAACCCATCCAGTCAGGGCAGCTCCGTATCCTTTTGCTGGTTTTCAGAAGGGTGGTTTTTGCGACTTCTGTCAGATGTCTGGGCATGACCGTAAGAATTGTTAACGCATCAACCGCCGGTGCATTAGGTGTGGCGCTGCTGACCATTCAGTACACGATTGTCCACAGCAGCAGCAGGTGGCTCTTCCTGCCAGGGGTCCTGTTCAGCAAGCAGGCCCAGCTCGTGGTCCAGTTAAGCCTCTGCTTCCTCCTCAACATCAGATTGTCGGTCAGAGGACCGCTGCTCCGAGAAGAGGTCAGACTTTTAACTTGACTGCTGCAGATGCTGAAATAGCCGAAGGAGTTATGGCAGGTATATTTTGTTTTGTTGTTTTGTTGTTTTGTTGTTTTGTTGTTTGGTTTCCCTTTTGTCCTTTATTTGCTCTCTTATGGTCATGCTTTATTTTTCTTTTGTTGTTTTTTTTCATTTTGCATTTTTGTTTTTCCCTCATCCTTGATTGTATGCTTTCCTTCTCCTTGTCTTTGGATTCCTTAGGTGTCGTCCTTATTTTCTCTTTTTCTGCTCATGTTCTCTTTGATTCTGGGGCAACCCATTCTTTTGTCTCCTCGCGATTTGTCGCTCGCCATCAGTTGGAGTGTAGCAACATGTCTGAGGCTTGAAAAATTGTGACAGGTGGTGGTGTTGTCATTTGTTTCCGTGAGTGCAGGCAATGTTCCGTTGTTATTAGGAACGCAGATTTCAAAGCTAACCTGATTATAATTGGGAATTTAGGATTCGAAATTATTCTGGGTATGGATTGGTTGGGTGAAGCCCATGCCATTATTGATTGTCGTGCCAAGAAAGTTATTTTCAGAATTCCAGATCGAGCAGAATTTGAGTTTCATGCCGGGGAGTCTTTCCTTGCCCGAAAAAAGACTGCAGTTGAATAGGTGGATGATAGAATTGCACTCAGGCTGTGAGGCTGTGCCTCTAGTAGTTCGGAATTTCTTGGATGTTTTTCCACATGAGTTTCCTGGCTTACCCCTGATAGGAAAGTGGAGTTCGGTATTGATGTTCAGTCTGGAATGACACCGATATCGAAGAGTTCCTACAGGATGGTACCAGTTGAGCTAGCAGAGCTTAAGGTGCAGATTCAGAATCTTCTTGATTTGGGTTTCATCAGACCAAGTGTTTCGCCTTGGGTGCTCCGGTCCTTTTTGTCAACAAGAAGGATGGTAGTCTCCGAATGTGTGGATTATCGGGAACTAAACAGTGTTACTATGAAGAACCGGTATCCTTTACCTAGAATTGATGATTTGTTCGACCAGTTGAGTGGGGCTGCTATTTTCTCAAAGTTGGATCTTCGTTCTGGATATCACCAAGTCAAGGTGAAGGCTGCTGATATACATAAGACTGCATTCAGGACTAGGTACGGGCACTATGAGTATCTTGTGATGACGTTCGAGGTCACTAATGTGCCAGTTGTATTCATGAGTCTTATGAACCGGGTTTTTTCTCAGTTCTTGGATAGATTTGTGGTGGTCTTCATTGATGACATTCTGGTATATTCTCGAAATCAGAAAGATCATATTGAGCATCTTAGAGTGGTTCTGCAGACTTTGAGAGAGAATCGGCTTTATGGGAAACTCAAAAAGTGCGAGTTTTGGCTCAACAAGGTTTCTTTCTTGGGGCACATTATTTCTGGCGATGGTCTTTCTTTGGATCCAGCCAAGGTTGAGGCTGTAAAGGATTGGCCTATTTCCAAGTCAGTTTCTGAAGTCAGGAGTTTTCTCAGTTTGGCTGGCTATTTTCGGAAATTCGTTCAAGATTTTTTGAAGATAGCAAGACCATTGACTAAGTTGACTGGGAAGGATTAGAAGTTCTGTTGGTCTGATAAATGTGGTTTGACTTTTGTTGAGTTGAAGAACATATTGACGTCAGCGCCTGTGTTGACTATTCCAGATGGTTCAGGCGGATTTGTAATTCACTGTGATGCTTCTGGTAAGGGTCTTAGAGCAGTTCATATGCAGAAGGGCTGTGTCGTTGCGTATGCATCGAGGCAGTTGAGGCCACATGAAAAGAACTATCCTACTCATGATTTGGAGTTAGTGGCAGTGATCTTTGCTTTGAAGCTGTGGAGACATTATTTACTTGGAGACCTCATGGAGATCGTTACAGATCACAAAAGTCTCAAGTACATTTTCACTCAGAAGGAATTAAACATGAGGCAAAGGCGATGGTTGAAGCTTATGGCTGATTATGACATCAGCTTGCAATACCATCCTGGTAAAGTAAACTTGGTGCCAGATGCTTTGAGCAGGAGACTGGTAGTTATGTTTCTTACTCAGCAGAGTGATCTCATTGAGCAGATGAGGAGGTTGGATTTGGAGGTTTTGTTGCCGAGTTCTGGTCGGAGTTGTCTTGTGCTCCAGCTTCAATCTTTTCTTGTTGATCAGATCAAGGAGGCTCAGACTGGTGATGTGCAGTTGTAGGGTTTTCGAGGTGAGGTTGAGTTTGGGTCCAGAACAGACATGGTTATTCATGCCGATGGTTCGCTTCCTTTTGGTTCCCGGTTGTGTGTCCCTAAGGGTGAAGTTCGTCAGAAGTTGCTTGAGGAAGCTCATCAGTCTTCGTATTCTATCCATCCTGGCGGTACTAAGATGTATCGAGATTTGAAGCTTCATTTCTGGTGGCATGGTATGAAAAGGGCTGCAGCTCGGTTTGTTGCTCAGTGTTTGATCTGTCAGCAGGTTAAGGCAGAGCATCAGAGAACCGCTGGACTTCTTCAACTGCTTCCTATTCTGGAGTGGAAGTGGGAGCATATCACCATGGATTTTGTGACCGCTTTGCCGAGGAGTCCTAAGGGTCAAAATGTTGTTTGGGTGATTGTCGACCGTTTGACGAAGAGTGCTCACTTCATTCCTTTTCGTGTCGGTCAGTCTACGGAGAGCCTAGCTGAGAAGTACATGCAAGAGATTGTCAGGCTTCATGGGGTTCCAATTAGTATTGTATCCGACAGGAATACGAGATTCAGATATCAGTTTTGGGAGAGTCTTTAGGCTAGTTTGGGGAGTAAGTTGAAGTTCAGTACAGCTTTTCATCCCTAGACTGATGGACAGTCAGAGCGACTATTCAGATTCTTGAGGACATGTTGCGATTCTGTATGTTGCAGTTTGCTGGATCTTGGGAGGACCATCTGCATCTCGTAGAGTTCTCGTACAATAACAGCTTTCAGGCCAGTCTTAAAGCTGCACCGATCTAGGCACTTTATGGACGTAAATGCAGATCACCAGTGTGCTGGGATGACATTGGTGAGAGGTAGTTGTTGGGTCTAGAGTTGATCACCAGGACAGTTGATGCTGTGACTCAGATCAGAAAGCATCTTCAGGCAGCTCAGGATAGGCAAAGGCAATGGGTTGATGTCCATCGGAGGGTTTTGGAGTTTGTTATTGGTGATCATGTTTTTCTTAAGGGATCGCCGTGGTGCGGTGTCATTCGGTTCGGTAGTGGGGGCAAGCTTAGCCCTAGGTTTATTGGACCATTTGAGATTTTGGAGCAAGTAGGCAAGGTGGCCTATCATCTTGCTTTGCCCCCAATATTATCAGGAATGCACGATGCTTTTTCCATGTCTCACAACTCAGGAGATATATCCGTGATGAGATTCACGTGATCGACTATTTTGAGTTGACTGTGCGACCGGATTTGACTTGTGAGATTCCACCAGTTGCTATTGTGGATCGGCGGGAGAAAGTGCTTAAGAACACGGTCATCAAGTTGGTTCGTGTTGCTTGGAATCCTCACTTGCCTAGTGAGTCGACTTGGGAGCTGGAGGAGGAGATTCAGCAGAAGTTTCTTCATTTGTTTGAGTAGCCTTTTGTTTTGTTTGTTTTTTTTCTTTTCTTTTGGGGTTACCCTATGTATCTTCTTTTTGAATTTCGAGGACGAAATTCACTTTGTTAGGTGGGTAGGATTGTTACCCCTGTTTTTCGTTTTTTCGTATTTTTGATGTATTTTTCTTCTTCTTGAGTATTTGTACTTTCTTATATTTTTATTGGACCATATATTGGAGTTGTTTTCGATATATACTCATCTTATCTCATTTTGAGCTCCTTGTGTTTGATTTGTTCGTCTTTTTGCTTCATTCTCCATCGATTGTTGTTCTTTTCCTCTTTACTTGATTATTGTTCTCTGTATTTTGCTCTTGGGTGTTCATGGTATTTTGGTTGGCTACCCTAGTCCTAATCCTATTGCTTTTTATCCCTAATTGATCACCAAAGACAAATTAACCTACAATCCTATTTTGAATCCTATACAAATTGACCCTAATCAACCCTATTTGGATAAATCCTATTTCTACTTCTATTGGATCCAATTAAACCCAAATACCCAATTACCCACATCGTGTTGCTAACCCTAAACCAAAACCCTATATAATCTCTCATCTCTCTCTCTAAAACCCTAACCCCAACTCTCCCTTAATCGGCCTCTCTCTCTCTCTCTTCCCGACTGCACCACAACCATAGTCGACCCCACCTTCAGCTGCACAACCCCGATCATCTCCCTCACTGACTGCACCCGACCCCAATCCCAGCCATCTCCACCCGATCGAATTACCCCTAGCCATCGATCATCATAGCCCGCGCACCTCCATCCTCCATTCATCCTTGTCTCTCTCTCCCCCCTTAGCTATCCGCCGGCGTCGACCAGGAGCAGCAACTAGTAACCAAGAGGCAGTCGCCCGACGCTCTCTCTTGGTCTCTCTTTCTTGCTTCGTCTTTGCACGTGCACGCAATTTGCACATGGGTTATTTCGGTTCGTGGATTTGTTTGTTGCCGGAATCCGTTCCCATTATTCTTGGTGTTCTTCGTTTTTGTCTTCGGTTAAGGCAAGTAACTTGTACTCAAATTTCTTTGTATGATACAAGTCAAAAATATCGCTTATAGTGTAGTTGGGTTCTAGAGACAACTCGTGTGTGTATTATCTTTGATGGATTTTGTCTCTATAGTGCTATTTGATCATAGTTGCCTCACGACACAAAAATCGAAATGAAAACAACTAAGTTTGACCGTTCATGATCTATTCATATATGTGAGATAATTATGTGAAATTATGTGTTTGTTGAGATCCATGTGATATGATGATTGTGAATATATTATATACTCTATTTCATGATGTTTGGACACTTAGTAGACTCTATACCATGTTTGATTGTGATTGGAACGAGTTTCGTGTGGTTTATGTTGATTTTGTTTTCAAGATAAAATCTGTATTTGTCGATGATCAGTTTTGATTTGTATTTTAGACCCTATTAAGGTCAGAATTCTTAATTTTTGTATTAGACACGAATTGTAAAGAAATCTGTCTTCTTTCCAAACTCTCTGACCTTGATCGATTTCATTTTCGTACGTGCGAGATATGATTGTTTGACTACAGAGGTGTATTCTATTTACAGATTTCGTTTCTTGATGATTTTGATGATTAAACTATTTTGATACTAGTCCTAAATATATTATTTTGATCTGAACCTTTGCACAGTATTCCTAACCTATCTAGGGATTACCCAGAATTTTGGTGGATTTTATTGATGAGTTTTATACGCCGTTTCATGCTTGTTTATGAAAACTATACTTACTGTATTTTGCTCGCTGTTCTGTAAAGAATCGTATTTTCACCCAATTTCTTTTTAATGTATGGAAAATATTTATGAAATATGGAAGTTATCTTATTTTGTCCATTTTCATCTCCCTTTGATAGATTTTGATTTCGTTTCACGGTTTGCGAGATATTGATGTTTTCGTACAGCAGGGTTGGGAATTCCAGATTTGCCAAACTATCGCTTCTTGATATTTACTGATTTTTGTTGACTGAACTAACTTTACTGGAATATTATGAAACTTTATATTCTGATACTAGACATATAGGAGATTACCCCATATTTTTCTTGGATTTATATGAGGAGTTTTAATGCTGTTTTCCTATCATTAAATACGATTTACTGATTTCTGGCTGAATGTATTTTCTGGATTCAAATTAGAATACTATATGGCGTATATATAATCGCTGGATTCGTGTGAAAGTCTATTTTCCATTTTTTTTGACGGATTCAGGTTTGGATTTCTGTAGTAACGGGAATCACTGTTTTAGTACTGTACTGTCATGCTGTCCTGAATATGAATATACACTGTCTTGCTCGTTTATATGACTGCATATCATCTATGCATGTTTATTTGTTTTCCTAAACAAAATAATGATTATACCATGATAGTTTGACACTATTTCATGCACTATAATGTCTGTTGATAACTATAATAAAAGTGATCAGGCCGGGGTTTCTTAAGGAAAGATCGAATAGTGGAAAATTTGGAAACGTGTACTTGGAAGAGAACTAGTGTTCCATACTGTTACTGTTACTGTTACTGTTACTTTTACTGCTACTGTTATTGTTATTTTTACTGCTACTGTTATTGATACCTGAGTGCACTGCCCCATTATGGTCCACTATGAAATCTAAAAGTGGAACTGTTTGTTGTAGCAACCATGCGTTACATTTTAGGGTGCATGAAGTGCTACCTAGCTAGTAATACACACAAGACTGTAAGAACATAAGACTGATACTGTTAGACTGATACTTTTGGACTGATACTGTTTTACTGTTACACTGATATACTGAGCTTACCGTTACTGGACACTGTTAGTTGCCATATGACACTATACTTGACACATTCATTTGTACTGTTAGTATACCATGCGAGTTGACTTTGTTTTACTGATTCATGCTAGTTATTACTGTTGATGCATTCTACCATACTATATTTATTTCCGCTGTCATTTTAGATTTGACTATTCCATGTACTTGTATCTTATATTATAAGTGGTCCGTAACTTGCATTGACGGGTACTTGTTTTCTCTTTCCTTCTCCTACAATTATTAATTGCAGATCAGGATGGTCAGCTGCCCGACGGCATTGTCTAAATGAGATATTGGTGCTGGATTTCTTACTTATTAGTATTACTATTATTGTTGCTTTGAATAATGTATTTAGAGTGCTTGGATGATTACTTTGTATTTGGACGATGTGACCCAGGTTATTTGACTTGTCCAGACTCTAATTAATTTGAGATTAATTTATTTTGTTTCAAGTAAATTCTGCTGGTTTATTAATTCAATTTTGCATGTGTGGTTGACTCTTTTGCTTCCGACTCTGATTATTTTGTGAGATGTTGTAAAGATTCCTGAACAGCTTATGGATGATGCAAATCATTCGCTGGGTTGAGTCGCGTATCCGTATTCTGTATTCTTTTTGGGAAGCGGGGTGTGACATGTAACAGGTGTCAGGTAGCATGTACAGGTAACATGAACGTGCAATTGATCATGTTATTCTCAAGTCTTGTATTTAATCCTATATAGGTAGCACTTTATGCGTCACAAATTTTACCACATGGTTGCAACATACAAACAAGTTACGTTTAGATCTAGTTGTGGATTTCTATAGGGCCGTGTACTCAGGCGTCATGTAATAGGAAACAGGTTCATGAATCAGGTAGTAGTATAACAGGTTCATGAATCAATAGTAATATAACAGGTTCGTAAATCGAATAATAGTATAACAGGTTCATGATTCGAATAATAGTATAACAGGTTCATGAATCGAATAATAGTATAACAGGTTCACGAATCGAATAATAGTATAAAAGGTTCATCAATCAATAATATAACAGGTTCATGAATCAATAATATGATAGGTTCATGAACCAAGCATCAAGTGGGAAGCACGGGCCCCCTTTCCGAGTACACTTACCTATATTGTCCACTACTAAGGTCTTTCCCTTAAATTCCGGCTTGGTTACTTGTTATTATTATCAAAGCAGGCATATACGTGCACAAATAGGGAAACAAAAACATGACAAGAAACATGGATCAAACTCAAGTTGGATAGAAGACATGAACGGGTGAGAAACAACTCATAATAGTCTAGGACAACAAGACTTTCAATTCAGGACAGCAAGACATTGCTGCACCAAATCTGAGATTCCCGTTGCCACAAGAATGCGAATCTAGATCCGTCAGAAAATATAGAAACTAGACTCTCAGAAGAATCCATCGCATATACACAAGTCATATAACTACTACAGAAACAGGGCTCAAGACAGCATTTTATACAAAATTCATGTTCAGCCAAAAATCACAAGGTTTTATTTATATGCATGAAAATAGAATAAAAACACACTGATTAAATCTAAGCAAAATCTGGAAGGTTCCCTAGCATGTCTAGTATCAGCATCTAAACTTTCATAAAATTCCATTACAATTCGCATAGTCAATTTAATTTGGAAAAAAGATGATACAACAAATTTATGAATCTGAAATTTTAGACACAGCAGTACCAAAATAGCGATAAATCACAAAATACAACTCTAAATTCAAATCAGTCAAAAGGGTTGTAAAGTAGACATACCAGGCTATATTTCAGATTCACAAAGTTTTAATCAAAAGTGACTACAATCAGGTTGAAAATAGCGTTCTTTATTGAACAACATGCAGTTTAACAATTATATGATTAGTTCCACAAGCATGAAAAGAATTATAAAAGTCATTAGAAAATTGCACAAAAATTAGGGGTTGATCCCAGTCAAGTCTAGACATACCCATAAAAATATTAAGTCCAAATTTTACTTTTAGCATCAGTTTTAAAATAATTGATCATGTAAAGATCGTATAATTCAGAATCTGGAAATTACGACACAACTACAGTCAAATAGCGATAACTCACACATCAAAAGTTGAAATTGAGATCCATTGAAAGTTCTGAAAAATAGACACCGAGGCCTACCAATCATATTCATAAAATAATTTATCATACTTGCTTAAACAGAATCTAAATTGCTGTACTAAAACAGGGCAACAGCAAAAATGAAATTCTTTCGTGCATTTAATCAAACAACTCATCTTTAATAGATCTCCAAATTATGGTATGATGTAAAATCTTATATATTAGATATTCAAATGAACATGGCATGGGTATTAACAAGTCTACAACAAGATAACACATCTAGCACATCAATCATGTAACAAAATCCACAACATATAATAGATCAGGAACAAGTATACATACATCAAGAATCTATCTAGATCTAATTTATTTTCATGTAGTGTAAGTGACAACTTATTATGACGGGTCAAGACTACGAATATATCAAACGAATGAGATAAAGATTTATCAAGGGAACATCATGAGGACGAACACAAAAATGAGAGCACGACTACATGCAGTATTTTGTACTTGTATAAAGAGCAAAAACAATATACAAGCTACTTGCCTTGGGTGTAGATGATGAATCCGATGAAAGAATAATGAGAATGGATCCCGGGCGACGAGCATAAACACGACAACACGTGCGAATCCCAACACATGTGCAATACACCGGCACGAACTCCAAAGCACGTGCAACAACAAGTTGGCAACAACAAGTGTAACACCCCGCAAATTGGAAATTACAATTTTGCCCCTGGGTGTTACGCATGTATATTTTGTAATATGTTTCACTACATATTTTGGATTCGTACTATTTATACATTTTCCGTATTGATTTCAGTCAACTAAAATATAATATTTCAATCCCTGGGATTTACGTGCTTTTTACGTGTTTTGATGCACGTGTTTCCACCACTACGTATAATATTTTCTATAGGTTTAAATTATTTATTTTTATGTATTTAAATCTATTTTACAAAACGAAAATTTATTTTTCCCTTGTTTTTGATTAAAATGCATTTTTCAATTTTTTCTGCACGTATGGTGCACGTGCAAATTTTTATTCTCATTTTGCTACTCTCATTTTACTATTTTTAGCATGCATTAGTTTTATTTAGCCTTTCTTTTGATCCATGGACCTATAAACTAAAATGTAGCCCATTAGGAGAGGAGCCCACTAGATAATTAAATAAATTAATTAGTAATGAGCCCATGTAGCAAGCCCACCAGATAATTAAATAAATTAATTAGTAATGAGCCCATGTAGCAAGCCCACTATTAAAATCACATTTTTTTGTACTAATACATGACAAGTTACACATATTAGTACACATTTAGAGTTATAGAAATGTGTTTATATTTGTTTATGCATGTGTGCATGCATACACAAATGTATTTGGACCATTTTTTGGGCAAGGGGAGGAGAATGGTGGAGAAGTTAAGTTAGTGGAGAGTGGGGAGATGAAGAGATAGGGGTTTTAGGAGTTAGGAAAGTTGAGAGTTGTAGAATAAATTTGAAGAGTTATTAGGGTGGAATTTTTGCACTTTAGACCCTAACCATACCCTATAAATAGAGTCCCATTTCCTACATTTCTCTTGCACCAAAAATATTATAGAAAGAAAGAAAGAAAGAAAGAAAGAAAAGAAAGAGAGTAAGAAAGTTATTGTGCTTGGAGGATCTCTTGCTTGGAGAGGAGAAATTGCTAGGAGGAGAAGCCTTACTAGGAGCTAGGAATCTTTGGAGCTAGAAGTAGTGTTCTCTTTTCTTTGTTCAAGCTTCACTAAAGGTGGGTGTCTCCTACTTTCTAATTTTTTTTTGAATGTGCATGTTAATAGAAATGAATGAGTAATATAGAATTTGATTTGATAAAATAGGACAAACCTATGCATTGGATGTAATGAAATATTGCTTTATTGAGTAAACAAACCCAACTTATGTTAATTACTAATGAGAAAGAAATGTTGATTTGTTTTGTCATGAATTAGTATGCATGAGTGAAGATATAATTGATTGTATGAAAAATGTTGGGAATACATTCTTTTGCAAAAATATTTTTGTAAAGTTAATTGAATACCATAAACTTGTTTTGATTGTTGCCATGCTAATTGAAAAGAAGAGTGCAACTAAAGGATTAATTCTATGAACCATATTAGAGTGTTTGCAAATTTGTGATTTGTCAAATGTGTGATATGTAGGAGAATTGTTAAAGAATGCTATATTTTGACATATGATTAGAGATATGATGAAAAAGAAAAGAGAAGGAAATAAATTCTTTTTTTTTTATGAAGTATGTTGACATATGTCAAAAATACAATTTTTGTATGAAAGGAATTTCTTTGAGACACCCATAATCGATTAAAAAAAATATAT
This sequence comes from Hemerocallis citrina, assembly GCA_017893485.1. Lineage (NCBI taxonomy): Eukaryota > Viridiplantae > Streptophyta > Magnoliopsida > Asparagales > Asphodelaceae > Hemerocallis > Hemerocallis citrina. The sequence goes on from CM030360.1 coordinate 297,091,728, forward strand.
GTTTGATTCTTAACAAAAATTTTTATTTGTAAGATGTTGGGCATAAACTAGTTTTTTTTAGAAAATCATGATTTTAATTTTCGAGTTTGAAAAGAAGTGTAAATTTTGTAAAGAAAGGAAAATCTTTTTTTTTTTTTAAAATGAGATATATGCTAAAAATAAGTTTGGACTTGTTGATTACTATTTAAGATTTTCTTTTAGTCCAAAGAGAAGTTTATTCCAATATCCTAAAGGATTGGATTATTGGGTAAACAAGTTTTATTAAAAAGAAACAATTTCAGAAAATTGTGAACAAAAGTATATGAATACAACTTCTAAACAAAAAGCACACTAGGATTTACTGGTTAGTTAATGAGCACCTCTTATAAGAGATCTTGGGTTCAAATCTTGATGATAGCCATCTTTTATTTTTTTTGATTTGGTTTTAATAGAATAAGATGTTTTTTTAGTATGAATAAATTCCTATTATGGTTATAAGATAAAATGGAAGTTATTAGAGATTGTTATGGAAATTTTATTGTCTATTTTAAGAAAGTAAAAATGAGACTTTAAAAAGGGGGCTTTTGATTAAAACTCATACTTTCTTCATATAAAATGAAGTAATAAATATTAAAGTTAATCATAACTTTATTGCATATTTTGAGGAAAATGAAATGGGAAATATTAAGATTGTTTTCTTGTATATTTTGAGATATGAAGAGAGATGAAATTGTGAGTATGAAACTTTGTAGTGAACAAAAACAAAGTATTATTTTTGTGAAGTGATTTTTTTTAGAGAATGAAACTTTGATTTTGTTTAAGAAATATTTTAAAGGGAATTGAGATATTGTGATAGTTTGAATTGGTTATAAAATTTCATGTGATGAAATTGTGTTCTTAAAAAGGGAATCCTTTTTGCTTATAAAGACTATGAGTGAATAACTAGATTATGAATAGTGTAAAGACTAAGAAATGATTGCTTTATGGATAAGTGCTAATACAAGACATTAATCATTGTGAATAAGTAGAAGATGAAAATTATATAAGTTTAAGACATGATTAAGAAAGGGTGTGAATACCCATGTTTCTTGTACATGAAAGTTTATGATTTAGAGTTAGTACGACCTCGGTACCGGCATTATTGAAAGACAGGATTTGAGAAATGATTTGGAGATATGGCCGTGGAGCTATCTCGTATTTGTTGATTAAGTCCGGTGGGAGGTAAGACTAATTCTTTGAATGGAAATTATTCATGTCTTGAATTTAAAAAAATTTAGGCACATAAGTAAAGATGTAGTAAACTTAGGGAAACGTAAGTGGGGTGCTCTATATAGTCGGCGGTGGACTCCAAGACTATAGACCCAGTTGGTGGACTGAGGTTGCCCTGTGGGAGACGGATTATTATATTTTAGTCTGGGACTATGAGGACGGGTCAGCGGTGGACTCCGGGATCTTGAGTAGTCGGACGGATGGATTTTTGTGTTTACCGTCTCCAATGTGTATATATATATATACTGGGCTAGAGGGTCACATACGGGACGGTTCGTACGATGTGGAATCTGTTATAACAGCTGGCGGTGGACTCCAAGGCTGGGATTCACATTCGTGGAATAGTCTGAACTTTGTTTTGCTACCGGGTAGTTTTCATGGCGAGGGATCGAGCCCTTTATTGTGGAGAACGTAGGCGCTTGCCCTCGGACCTATGTAGTATGAGATGCATAGAATCCGAACAAGTGTGCATTAGTGTCATCCTAGTGTAGAATGGTATGCATTAGGCATTAAGACATGACATACACTTATGTTTAGAATAATCACTTTTGACACTTTATATGTTCATTCAATCTTTTTTGTGATTTGTTAAAGTATGAGACCGTTATACTATTCCCGGCATAGAGAGGATAGCCGTGTATAACATTTCGTCAGTTGTAAGTGACTGACGTGCCCACAGATTGACATGCAGGTAAAGGACCATTCATGGAGCTATAAAGTGGATATGCTGATGCTGTTTTATTTTAAAGATGTTGTAAATGTTTTATTGTAAATTTCATTCTTCCGCTGTGTAAAACCAAGTTGTAATTGAACTCTGATGTATTGTGAATAAAAAGTTTTAAATTTTCCTTGTAAAATTGTACGAAGTGAAGTAAAGATCCTGTGAAATCTCGAATTTATCCTTATATTTGAAATTCGGGGTGTTACAGATGGTATCAGAGCATGCTTCACAAGTAGTACAAGTTTATAAGGAACGATAAAAAGTGACGATAAATTTGGGAACAAACCAAAAGAGTCCTTCTGTCAACCGGGTGTAAACAACCCTAAGCGACACGGTATTTAAGCGTCTTCGGACCACCGCTAGCTGGGAACCGACTCTTACGGCTAACCCAAGTGAATCCGAACTTGATAGACTAAAGATTTGTTTAGGAAAAGTAGTAAGATCATTAACTATAGTCTAGAACCCGTGACACTTTATTGAGTAGTTACAATATTATTCCTGCGGACACTAGAGTGTGAGTTTCAGTCTATAGAGATTTAAATGTAAGTGATTTACATTTGTGTTGCTCTATGCACTGATGTTTTCTCTCTCTTTTGGATGGCTGGAGTCGTCATGATGTTCTTCTCGTATACATTGATATGAGAGTGTATGCGAGCACATTTTTCCCTGGGTATCAGAGTGGCGCAGTGGAAGCGTGGTTGGCTTGGACCGTCATTCATGATACCTAGACACTTCTCTCTCAAATTATGTTGTAGATTTTTATGGTACTTTCTCCATATTCAATATATAAATTTTTAATAAATATTTTCTTATGTTATTAAATTATTTGAATATTTATTATTGATCTATCTTCCTTAGTCTTGATATTTTAAACCTATTTTTCAAACCTAAAATTTTGTCTTTCATTTATTTATGTCACTTTATATTTACCCGTTTATATCTAATAATACTTTACGTATTTTGTCAAGTTTTAAATTACCGTTTATTAAGTTAATATTGCAACCACTATTTTTTTCTTCATTTATTATTTTGGATTTTTCTTATAAAATTTTCTTATGTGCTCTCATTTTATATGATCTGATTTCTATGATACTATATTATCTTATCCTATATGTTCTTAACAAGATTGAAATTTTTCTACCTATATAAATATGACCTAACATTTGTTTTATTGTCTACACTAGGTACTATTATTATTGCATACTTGTTTTGATTTTTACTATTAATCGCTACTCATTACTTTTTATAGTTTTACACATCTTTAATATAATGTATATACTCACTATTTATACATTATCTTTCCTCAAATTTTAACTGTCTTTATACTCTTAGTTATTACATATATTTTTCCAATGATTTCTATATATATCATATATTTCAATATCCCCATTATACATATCATTTTACCCTCATCTAATTACTACATTAATATTTTCGCATATACTTGTTTATGTCTACTGTCCTAATTTGCTATACTATATAATTATTGTTTTCAATTGTGTTTTCATCTCGTGTATGTGCTTTACACTATTTTTTCTTAATGTTATAAATTATTTTCATCACTACAAAATTTTGTATATTCAAAAATATTTCAACGTAAGCCTTTTATTTTTTTTTTCAAATTGTGTGTATAATTGTTATAGTTACCTTACAAACTATTTTATTAGTTGATATACAAAGTCATTTTATTAATACTTTCAACTAAGTCTCATTTCCATTTATTTTTCCAAACTCTTATTCAATGGTCTTATTTTAAATTGTTAATTCAATTTCGTTATACATTTTGCAAATTTTCTACAGTGACTATGTTTTCTTCGTCACATTGCTTCCCGAACTACTTCGAAATTAACGACTTAATCGACTTTTCCCTTTTTATCTAATAGCTTACCTAATATTATTTGTGTACGAAAATTTATTTCAAACTATTCTATCTCTTCTCACATTTCATTTCTTATTTTCCTAGTTTTCTTGTTCCGTCTTATAGCATCTTAATATTCATAGTTTTCGTATATAGAGTTTGTCTTGTTTTCCTCGTTGCATATTTTAAAGTTTACAGTTTTCTAAATACAAATATTTTCTGTGACGTGTACAAAATACAACCTTTACCCTAACAAGTTCCGGGGACGGAACTATCCTAAGGGGGGGAGAGTGTAACACCCCGCAAATTGGAAATTACAATTTTGCCCCTGGGTGTTACGCACGTATATTTTGTAATATGTTTCACTACATATTTTGGATTCGTACTATTTATACATTTTCCGTATTGATTTCAGTCAACTAAAATATAATATTTCAATCCCTGGGATTTACGTGCTTTTTACGTATTTTGATGCACGTGTTTCCACCACTACGTATAATATTTTCTATAGGTTTAAATTATTTATTTTTATGTATTTAAATCTATTTTACAAAACGAAAATTTATTTTTCCCTTGTTTTTGATTAAAATGCATTTTTCAATTTTTTCTGCACGTATGGTGCACGTGCAAATTTTTATTCTCATTTTGCTACTCTCATTTTACTATTTTTAGCATGCATTAGTTTTATTTAGCCTTTCTTTTGATCCATGGACCTATAAACTAAAATGTAGCCCATTAGGAGAGGAGCCCACTAGATAATTAAATAAATTAATTAGTAATGAGCCCATGTAGCAAGCCCACCAGATAATTAAATAAATTAATTAGTAATGAGCCCATGTAGCAAGCCCACTATTAAAATCACATTTTTTTGTACTAATACATGACAAGTTACACATATTAGTACACATTTAGAGTTATAGAAATGTGTTTATATTTGTTTATGCATGTGTGCATGCATACACAAATGTATTTGGACCATTTTTTGGGCAAGGGGAGGAGAATGGTGGAGAAGTTAAGTTAGTGGAGAGTGGGGAGATGAAGAGATAGGGGTTTTAGGAGTTAGGAAAGTTGAGAGTTGTAGAATAAATTTGAAGAGTTATTAGGGTGGAATTTTTGCACTTTAGACCCTAACCATACCCTATAAATAGAGTCACATTTCCTACATTTCTCTTGCACCAAAAATATTATAGAAAGAAAGAAAGAAAGAAAGAAAGAAAAGAAAGAGAGTAAGAAAGTTATTGTGCTTGGAGGATCTCTTGCTTGGAGAGGAGAAATTGCTAGGAGGAGAAGCCTTACTAGGAGCTAGGAATCTTTGGAGCTAGAAGTGGTGTTCTCTTTTCTTTGTTCAAGCTTCACTAAAGGTGGGTGTCTCCTACTTTCTAATTTTTTTTTGAATGTGCATGTTAATAGAAATGAATGAGTAATATAGAATTTGATTTGATAAAATAGGACAAACCTATGCATTGGATGTAATGAAATATTGCTTTATTGAGTAAACAAACCCAACTTATGTTAATTACTAATGAGAAAGAAATGTTGATTTGTTTTGTCATGAATTAGTATGCATGAGTGAAGATATAATTGATTGTATGAAAAATGTTGGGAATACATTCTTTTGCAAAAATATTTTTGTAAAGTTAATTGAATACCATAAACTTGTTTTGATTGTTGCCATGCTAATTGAAAAGAAGAGTGCAACTAAAGGATTAATTCTATGAACCATATTAGAGTGTTTGCAAATTTGTGATTTGTCAAATGTGTGATATGTAGGAGAATTGTTAAAGAATGCTATATTTTGACATATGATTAGAGATATGATGAAAAAGAAAAGAGAAGGAAATAAATTCTTTTTTTTTTATGAAGTATGTTGACATATGTCAAAAATACAATTTTTGTATGAAAGGAATTTCTTTGAGACACCCATAATCGATTAAAAAAAATATATGTTTGATTCTTAACAAAAATTTTTATTTGTAAGATGTTGGGCATAAACTAGTTTTTTTTAGAAAATCATGATTTTAATTTTCGAGTTTGAAAAGAAGTGTAAATTTTGTAAAGAAAGGAAAATCTTTTATTTTTTTTAAAATGAGATATATGCTAAAAATAAGTTTGGACTTGTTGATTACTATTTAAGATTTTCTTTTAGTCCAAAGAGAAGTTTATTCCAATATCCTAAAGGATTGGATTATTGGGTAAACAAGTTTTATTAAAAAGAAACAATTTCAGAAAATTGTGAACAAAAGTATATGAATACAACTTCTAAACAAAAAGCACACTAGGATTTACTGGTTAGTTAATGAGCACCTCTTATAAGAGATCTTGGGTTCAAATCTTGATGATAGCCATCTTTTATTTTTTTTGATTTGGTTTTAATAGAATAAGATGTTTTTTTAGTATGAATAAATTCCTATTATGGTTATAAGATAAAATGGAAGTTATTAGAGATTGTTATGGAAATTTTATTGTCTATTTTAAGAAAGTAAAAATGAGACTTTAAAAAGGGGGCTTTTGATTAAAACTCATACTTTCTTCATATAAAATGAAGTAATAAATATTAAAGTTAATCATAACTTTATTGCATATTTTGAGGAAAATGAAATGGGAAATATTAAGATTGTTTTCTTGTATATTTTGAGATATGAAGAGAGATGAAATTGTGAGTATGAAACTTTGTAGTGAACAAAAACAAAGTATTATTTTTGTGAAGTGATTTTTTTTAGAGAATGATACTTTGATTTTGTTTAAGAAATATTTTAAAGGGAATTGAGATATTGTGATAGTTTGAATTGGTTATAAAATTTCATGTGATGAAATTGTGTTCTTAAAAAGGGAATCCTTTTTGCTTATAAAGACTATGAGTGAATAACTAGATTATGAATAGTGTAAAGACTAAGAAATGATTGCTTTATGGATAAGTGCTAATACAAGACATTAATCATTGTGAATAAGTAGAAGATGAAAATTATATAAGTTTAAGACATGATTAAGAAAGGGTGTGAATACCCATGTTTCTTGTACATGAAAGTTTATGATTTAGAGTTAGTACGACCTCGGTACCGGCATTATTGAAAGACAGGATTTGAGAAATGATTTGGAGATATGGCCGTGGAGCTATCTCGTATTTGTTGATTAAGTCCGGTGGGAGGTAAGACTAATTCTTTGAATGGAAATTATTCATGTCTTGAATTTAAAAAAATTTAGGCACATAAGTAAAGATGTAGTAAACTTAGGGAAACGTAAGTGGGGTGCTCTATATAGTCGGCGGTGGACTCCAAGACTATAGACCCAGTTGGTGGACTGAGGTTGCCCTGTGGGAGACGGATTATTATATTTTAGTCTGGGACTATGAGGACGGGTCAGCGGTGGACTCCGGGATCTTGAGTAGTCGGACGGATGGATTTTTGTGTTTACCGTCTCCAATGTGTATATATATATATACTGGGCTAGAGGGTCACATACGGGACGGTTCGTACGATGTGGAATCTGTTATAACAGCTGGCGGTGGACTCCAAGGCTGGGATTCACATTCGTGGAATAGTCTGAACTTTGTTTTGCTACCGGGTAGTTTTCATGGCGAGGGATCGAGCCCTTTATTGTGGAGAACGTAGGCGCTTGCCCTCGGACCTATGTAGTATGAGATGCATAGAATCCGAACAAGTGTGCATTAGTGTCATCCTAGTGTAGAATGGTATGCATTAGGCATTAAGACATGACATACACTTATGTTTAGAATAATCACTTTTGACACTTTATATGTTCATTCAATCTTTTTTGTGATTTGTTAAAGTATGAGACCGTTATACTATTCCCGGCATAGAGAGGATAGCCGTGTATAACATTTCGTCAGTTGTAAGTGACTGACGTGCCCACAGATTGACATGCAGGTAAAGGACCATTCATGGAGCTATAAAGTGGATATGCTGATGCTGTTTTATTTTAAAGATGTTGTAAATGTTTTATTGTAAATTTCATTCTTCCGCTGTGTAAAACCAAGTTGTAATTGAACTCTGATGTATTGTGAATAAAAAGTTTTAAATTTTCCTTGTAAAATTGTACGAAGTGAAGTAAAGATCCTGTGAAATCTCGAATTTATCCTTATATTTGAAATTCGGGGTGTTACAACAAGGACGGCTGCGACAACTGCGGTGATTGGGGCGGAGCATAGGGCGATGCTCAGGACGACCGGAGGTGGTGGTGCGAGGGATGGCTGGCGGTGATATGGTGGCAGCATCGAGGATCGGCTGTCGACTAGGGGCGAGGGAAAGCAGGCGAAGGTGTGAGGGAAATGCGCTCAGAAGAGGGCGAGGCAACTTCGGTAATGGGTTGACGAGGGTTGCAGGGGCTCAACTGATGGGGAGAGTCGACGCCGAGATGGGGATGGCGTGGTAAGGAGGAGATGGGTTACTGTGGAGGGACGATGAGGCGGTGGTGGAGAGGTGAGGATGAAGACGATGGAGGGTCGACTGCGGTAGGACGAGGACGAGGAGGCAAAGGGGTTTGATGGGTGCAAACGGGAGAGAGAGAGGAGTCGGGAGGTAGGGGATGGGGGGTTTACACAATATAGCAGCTAGGGTTTGGGGTGATTAGGGTTATGGTAATTAGGGTAAGGATAAGATTAGTATATATAGGGTGTTTTAGGGTATTAGGCTATTGGGTATTAGGTTTAAAATCCAATAAGAGGTATATGATTATAGGATTTTAGGGTAGGATTGGATCCAACATGGTAGGAAACAAATGATAATTAATTAGGTCATGAATATAAATAAATTTATAATTAAACAATTCATCCGGAGACAATAATTTGAGAAAAATATTTAATCAAGAAGATTGAAAGCCATAAAACTGAATTGAAGGCAAGATAGGTGGGTTTTATTGAAAACGAAGAGACAATTACACGGTTCAGAAGAACAAAAGAATTCAACCAAAAATAATACCCAGGAAAAATAAATACGTACAAAAATACAAGAAATGGAACATAGGGGTTACAACATGATTATTGATTAATTGATACATGGTTACCAATTGATTATACCTTGAAGTCTTGAATACACTAGTTTACAGTTGTTGTTTATATGATCATATTGTTCCAGTTCCTTGCTTGCTTTCATATTGTACTGTACTATTTTACAGTAATTGTACTGCTACTTCTTGTTCCTTCCATGTTATATCTTGTTATCTTATTATTTTACTGCTTGTTCCCAAAGCTTGCTCTAATGGGTACTTTCCCATTTTCTTTGAGTTAACGTTTATACAGGTACATGTGATGATTACAGAAGGAACTTGATGATCAGATTCTCTAGACGAAATTGCTACAACTATTTCTCTACTACCTCATTGTAATAAACTGTTCATTGCATTGTTTATTCTCGGGTATTTTGACCCAAATTTATTGTATCTCAGATATTGTTTATTGTATTCCAGCATTGTTCATGTGATTATTATTGCTACCCATGTTGTTGAGCTTACTGGTATTGTACAGCTTATGGATGATATGAGTTGGTATACTTATATCATTCACTGGGTCTCAATTGTGTGCTCGTACTTCCATATAGTGGGAAGCAGAGCGTGACAACCACCTAGAGTTTCCCTAGTTCTCTATATAATATTGTAATCACCTCCATTAAGAGGTGAGTACTTCATATGAGAGTGTTCTCTATTGTAAGCAACAAAGTTTCTTATAATGATGTTTGAGAGAGAGATATGTTCTTGATAAGAGTGATTGTAACTTTTGTATATTTTCTAGTTGAATAATATATCGGTTATTTCTCACCCATATCATGTTCACCGAACCGGGATAATTCTTGAGTACTTTTGTGTGCTTGGCATAGTCGATTTATTTGGTTGTTCGTGGTGATCAGTTGTCACATAACTCAACATTTTTCACTATAATCCTTACAAAGTGATATTTATATAGAGAGAGCATTAGTTACATAGCAATCAAGTGTCTAACCAATTAATCATTAACATTACTCTCCTTAATTTATTCTTAACTATGCACACATACTATACGTGCATATAAGATACTCATATCATAACCCTATACACGTGCTTCACGTAAATCTAGCATATCAACATACCGTATCATCTAACTAGTATTGATAGAATATGATACTCAGTACAAACATAAAACTCAAGGTGAATATTTTGTACTAAAGATTACACTTCAGGGTATTTAGTGATAAGAACTGGAACCATACGATATTTATCACTAAATTAGCCTTTAAACAAATGGTTGAGATTGAATGATTGAAATCAAAGGCAATCATCAAGTTGAACAAAATTTTATAGATTTAGTTTGCTTCGTTACTATATTATTAACGAAATATGATGGATATATTCCACTTTTTTCTTTTAAAAAATAACAAATTCAACAAAACTATTAGCTTTTATAATAGGGTAGAAATATAATATTCCTACTTTTTAAGAAATAAAATAATGATCTTAAACAATCAACTTGACTTATATAATAGCAAGATAAACAAGAAAATTCATTTTTCTAATGTGAATGCTAATTATACTACCATCTTTTCATTCCTTGATATTACTACGCTCATAGAAATGGAGCCACAAATTATTATTGCAAAAATTGTTAACATTGGCTTCATCCCCGAGTCTAATAGTACAAAAGTAGTATTAAAAAAAATAGTACACTTAGTTTTTGTTTGGTATTATTGTAAACAACAACAACAACAAAGTTTTTTTCCCAACTAGTTGGGATTGGTTACATGAACCCTGGTTTTCCATTCTGTTCGGTTTAGTGCAACATATTCTGTAATGTCACAAGCTATCATATATTTCTCCCATTGTCCACCCAAGTAAGTTTAGGTCATCCCCTATCCCTAACTCTATCCTCAATACTTATCAAATCACTTTTTTCTAACGGGGCACTAGTAGGTCTACGTGTGACATGTCCAAATTAGCTAAGGCGATTCTCTCTTAACTTATCTTGGATATGAGTTGCCTTTAACATGTCTCGTATATGCTCGCTTCTAATTCTATAATTTTTGGTTTTACCACACATTTATCTCAGTATCCTCATCTCCGCTACACTCATTTTTAGGCATGTTGTTTCTTCGTTGCCTAACACTCTGCTTCATACATCATTGATGATTTAACAGTCGTCTTATAAAATTTTTCCTTCAACTTCAAAAGTATACGTTTATCACACAAAACACCACTGCCACTTACTTCTCCACTTAAGCCACTCTGCTTAGATCTTATGTATAATATCTTCACAAATCTCCCAATCTCTTTGTATAATCGAGCATAAATATCGGAAACGATATCTCTTAGGTATCTTTTGACCATCAAGCTTCACTACTTCCTCGGTTGTGTTCCGAATATTACTAACATTACACTCCATATACTCTATTTTAGTTCTGCTTAGTCTAAAGCATACAACTTTCGAAGTTTAACTCCACAATTCTAATTTAGCATTGGCTCCTGCTTTAGTCTCGCCCACAAAGACGATGTCATCGGTAAAAAGCTTACATCAAGGCACCTCATCTTGTATTCCTTGCGTCAATTCATTCATAACCGAAACAAATAGCTAGGGGTTTAAAACCGAACCTTGGTGTAAACCTACTGTAATAGGAAAATCATTGGTCTCTTTTGTGGTTGTTCTAGTTGTGGTCTTTGTCCCTTCATACATATCCTTAATTATCTCAATATACCGAATAATTACTCTTTTATTATTTAACACCCACCATTCTATGTCTGTAGGAATTTTATCATATGTTTTTTTTCTAGATCAATAAACAGCATACGTAGATCTTTCTTATTCTTCCTGTATTTTTTCACAAGCCTTCTCAGTACATAAATTGCCTTCATTGTTGACCTCGCAAGCATAAATCTAATCTGATACTCAGACACTGTAGTTTATAGTCTCAGCTTATATTCGATCACTCTCACCCCCAAATTTTCATCGCATGACTCATTAATTTAATATATCAGTAGTTGGAGAAACTTTTTATATCTTCTTTATGTTTATATATAGGTACTAAAATATTCATTCTCAGTTCATCGGGAATCTTCTTATAATAGTCTTTCTCGATAGTTGGAGGAACTTTGCATATCTTCTTTATTTTTATTTATAGGTACTAAAATATTGTTTCTCCATTCAATAGACATTTTCTTGGTCCTTAAAGTCCCATGAAATAATATTATTAGCCAACTCACTCCTACATCCCCAAGACACTTTCAAACTTCAATGGGTATACAATCCGGTCCTAAAGTTTTTCCTATTTTTATCATTTCTAGAGCATTTCGAACCTCCGAAGTCCTAATTCTATGAAAAAACATATGCTACCGACCCTCCCTCAAGTCCTCTTTGTTTAAGTTGCCCACGACATTTTCATTTAATTACTTCTCAAAGTAATTTCACAATCTTTCCTTAATTTGCTCATCTTTTACTAAGATTCTTGAATCCTCACTCTTAATACACATAATTGTATCTAGATCTTTTATTTTCATATTCATTTGTTTAGCAAACGTATAAATATTATTTTATCCTTCTTTTGTTCCTAATTTTGTGTATAGATCATCAGTCTTTTTCTTTTGCATCTCTTATCGCTTTCTTAACTTCTTTTCTAACGGTCTTATATAACTCAGAATACTCTTCATTTCAACTCTTTTGTCATATTTTGAAGGCTAAACTTTTTTCTCTCACAATATTTTGGACTTCTTCTTACCACCACCATGTTTATTAGTTAGCAACCCTCTACCTTTAGATTCTCCAAGTACATCCTTTGAAATTCTCTTATTTAAGTATTTAGTCCACATCATATTTGTTTTCTCTTCTCAATTTTATGATGCTCCTTTAAAGGATTTATTTCTTAAAAAACTTATAGTTTCTCTTCCTTCAAGTTTCACCACCTAAATCTTGGGTTCTTATTTTCCTTCCTCGCACATATGTGTTTCTCAATCTTAACATCAAACACCATTAATCTATGTTGTGAGGTTAAACACTCTTCCGATATCCCGATGTAATTTTACAATCTTTACATGTCAAGTAATCAACCTTTTTTAGTGATGAAAAAATTAATCTGACTCTTATTTGTCCTATTTATAAAAAATATTAAATATTTCTCTCTCTTCGTAAAATAAGTATTACAATATGTTTGGTATTACTGCAAATGAAAAAAATACTTTGGCCGGAAAACTCCACTATCATAAATGTTTGTCATAAAAAAATATGTTTAGCTGCAAATTTTTTTTTAAAAAGTAAAAGTACTTTTTAAAAAGTTAAACACATCATTTTATCATTTACAAAAAAAAACTAAAATAGTAGTTTGGGTTAAATACGCTTTTTAATTATGTTCGCCAAAATTCGCTCTGGCGATTTTTTGTCTTCTCTCTCGATATTTGTTCTCCAGATCCAGAGCGCCGGCTCCATCTCTCCCTTCCCTCGTTTCTCTAAAGTTGTTCGCCTCCTCAAGCTCTACATACCCTTTCCAATTTGTATCCTCTCCTTCAGTTTTTTTTTTCCGTTCCCCTTTTCCCCTCCTTTCGGTGCACTTCGCTAGATCCGCCATCTTCAGGTGCTTTTCCAGGAGTCCTAGGGTGCCGTGCTCCTCAGCGACGAGGTCTGCCCTCAGTCGTTCGCCTTCCTGCCGTCCCTGCTGCCCCTATCGCGTTCCAGGCGAGCCTCGTCATTTTCCTTTCTGCCTTCTGCTCAGTGTTGGGCCTCCTGTCTGTCCAACCTGCGTGGACATCTCCGACCACCGATTGTCCACGCCCTCCCAATCTCACAGCGCAGCTTCAGAGGAGGTAGTTGTTTGGCTTTTTTTGAAACTTTATCATTCAACCTATCACTGTAAGTTTTTTTTTGTTTTGGTTTATGTATTTTGTTTCGGCAGCTGTGGTTCTGTCTTTTCGCCATTATAGTGGGTTTGGAGGTCTGTATATCAGTGGGTTTTTTTGCCTTAAAGGCGACCCAACTCTATTTCTTACTTCTCCTCATCCACCCCCTTTTCTGTGTGTTCCTTCTTCTCTCCCTCACTAGATTTCTTCTCTTTCCCCTGTCGAGATCATCCTTCTCGTCTTCCCCTCTGTGGTGAGGCGGTTGTTTGCTGCGATTTTGCAGCTCCTCAGAGTGTTTCCCTTTTCCCCGTGTTCAATTTTTCCTTAGTGGGCCTTCCTCTTAGTGGCCCATGGATCTCACCTGGGTTGAGGTTGTTAAGAGGAAGAAAAAGAATATTAATTGTAATTTTCGCAATGGTCCCCATCTTCGAGATGGGCCTGTTGTATCCGAGCCTTCCAAGGCCCTGATCAAGAAGTATCCAGGGGCTTCTAAGCCCCCCCTTCTCCCGCCTCTTCGTCTCTCCTAACTATTCATCTTCTTCTCTCTATCGCTCTTATTCTCACCGCCCACCACTTACCTGCTTTTGGTGCCTTCAGCCTGGGCATTTAAAGAAGTTTTGCACTTTTAAGATGAAGTGCTTGTTTTGCCTTAAGTCTGGTCATGCGCGGCACCGCTGTTTTGCGCTTCAAAAACTTTTGGGTCTCACTTTGGGAGCACCCATATTGGATCATGTTCTGGCTGCTCTTGATTTTCCCTCTATATAGCGAAAGTTGGTTGAAAATCAAGCTTCCAAACCCAAAAAACAGAATGTTTCTTCCAGGTCCCCCTCCTCCCAACTCCTCCCTCTGCTTCTCGAATCGCCGAAAGCTCGCTACCTTCTCCTCCCGCTCCGATTGCCTCCTCTAATCCACCAACCAAGCCGATCGTTACTCAAGTTTTCATCCCGAAAACTGAACTCACTGATAGGTTGAAGTTTTTTGGTACTTATGAGGCTATCTCTTTCCACGGTGGTACAGTCCCTTTCTTCACTTTAAACTCCTTTCTCAGTAATTCTTGTAATGTTAAAGATTGGGATTGGGTGCTTTACACTTGTTCTAACGGTGATGTGGTGATCCGATGCCACTACCCAAAGATCCTTGAGGAACTTACCGATAATTCCTCCCTCTCTATTGGAGCTATCTCCCTCTCCATTCGAAAATGGCTACGGATTGATCTTCCTTCTCAGGATCTCTGCTCCTTCACTATCAAGGTTTCCCTCTTAAGACTCCCTCCCTTTTGTGATTCTCTACGGTTGGTTGGGGATATGGCCAAATGTATCAGTGATATTGTTAGCATCTCCTCTTCGGCTAGGCTTGCTTCTGGAAGTCTTCAGGTAGAGGCTCTCTTTCGTTGCCCTAAGCAGCATGCACGAATTGAAGCATTCTGCCTGAAAGATAGTATTTCTTCCTTCACTATTTCCGTGCAATACCACGACTTGGTTTGCCCTAGCAGGACTTCTCCGATGACTACCTCTGGGACCTCTCTGCCTGCCTTTAAACCAGATACTTCCTCTCCATTCCATCTTGGCTCTTCTTCTTTATTGAAGTCGGACCCGACAATGTTGAAAGGGATCCATAAAGCATATTCTATGAGAAAGTTTCCTCCCCCTAACAAGAATTATATCTCCCCAAGCAATATGAAGATCTCTCCTTCTAAAGTGCCAAATCTAGTTTGGATCAATCCCGAGATCTCTTCTCTTCAGGCTGCGAGAGGCTCGGCTTTTGTCCCCTCCCCAGCAACCCTACTGACACCAACTCCTCCCGCTCTCCCTCTGAAGGCTCCGCTGTTAGATAAGCACATCCTGACACTTCCCTCTTCATCTTCTCTTCCTTCTTCCAAAGCCCTCGAGCCCTCCTCTCAATGGCCACCTTGGGAAGTCAATCCTCATTTCGCTTCTGACTGGGAAAAATTCCAACAACAAGCGCACTTCCCCTCCTCCAGCGAGTCAGCGCCGTTTCTTCCTCCCTCCAAAGTCAAGCAATCTTCCTTCACTAAAGCAATAGGGTGGATTAATCAGGACAATTTACTTTTGGAAGAGGAAGCGGAACCGAACCGCGAACACTCTATCAAACAGGTATTCCCTAGTCTTACTCCCGTTAATTCCCCTCTTTTTATAATTTACATTGCTAAGTGGTTTTTTAAGTACTACCCATTTGGTTATTATTATTCACATTCTTATTTCCCTATCTGTGATTCTTTCTTCCCCTGTATTGGCTTTTCGTTCCGCAGCTGGTTATCTCCAGATTTAGCAGCAAGGGTTCGTGGTAAACCAGAGGTCTCAACCTCCGTTGTTTTCCCCACATCCCATCTAATTTCTGCAAAGCCGTCTCTGGCAGCTACGACTCAAACTATCCCCTCTATATCTCTACATTCTTCTTCCCTTTTATGTTCTATTGTTGCTGAGGATTCGTCTCCTCTTTCCTCTCCTCTTAAAGAGGTTAGGTGTGCTGCCCTCGGGATCTCCTCGACCGGCAGACTATCTAATTGTTTCATCAAATCTAGTGCACGCCTTAGGGCTAAAAAATCCATGTCCTCCTATTCAGCTGGTTCCTTCGGAGCATTGCCGCAAGCAATGGACTCCTCGAGAGTCAATCATCCGCAATCCCTACCCCCTTCATTAGCATCTCTTATTAGGTACCATTTTTCAACCTCAATTCAACTCATTATTTGATAACGAGTTGGCTTCCCTTGCTCAGGATATGGGTTTCCTAATTGACTCGCATGACTCGCCCCTGCTTTATAATCTCAGGCAGAAAGAACGTAATAGAGTCCGGGAGCATCTGAACCCTCATGATTAGTATATCTTGGAATATCCGGGGCCTTAATTACCCCGTTAAAAAGAGGGTGATTTATGATTTAATTGCTTCCTCCCACTGCGACCTTATCTCTATCCAAGAATCGAAAATCGATTCTCCCTCCCCTACCACCTTTTGCTCTATTGGAGGTACCACTATCTCCAAATGGATCTCTCTTGACGCGATAGGCTCCAAGGGAGGTATCCTTCTCGGTTTCAAGGAATCGGTTTTCTCTCTGATCGCGGTTCATCGACTTAATTTTTTCCTTATTGTCAAACTACACTGGACGGCCCTCGACTGCTCTCTCTCCGTTATCTCGGTTTATGGCCCATCTTCTTCTGAGAGACGTCCACAATACTGGAACGAATTCCATTCGTTACACAATTACACTAATGGTCTCTGTTTCCTCTGTGGAGACTTTAACGTTACCAGGTTCGCTTCCGAAAGTTCGAACCCGGTTTCCTCTAATATCCAATCCTGCATCTTTAACGATTGCATTTGGGATCTCCAGTTATCCGACCTACCGATTAACGGTAGATCATTCACCTGGTCTAACCAGCGTCAACCACCGACGATGGCCAAACTCAACCGTTTCCTTATTTCTCAAACATGGATTTCCCAGTTCCACAACACTTTCTCCAAGGCTCTACCCAACCCCTCCTCCGATCATGTCCCAATCGCTCTTTACTCTAACTTCCACTTAGCTCATCAACACAAATTCCGGTTTGAAAAATTCTGGGTACCAGACCAGCTCTTCGTCAACCTTGTTGTCGAATGTCTAGCTTTTGTCACCGGTTCATCCGGGCTAGGCAATATTCTTCTCAAACTCCACGCCATTAAATTTGGATGCAAGATTTGGCATCGCGAAAGACAAAACAACTCTAACTTCCTCAAAAAATTTTCTCCTGACCTCCATTGAATCCTTTGATAAGATGGAGGAGCGGGGTCCCTAGTCGGAATCCTATTGCTCCGAACGGCGATCTTGCAAGCTAGATTATGCCGACATCCTTCATCAAGACCATATCAAATGGGCTCAAAGAGCCAGAGTTAAATGGCTAAAAGAAGGAGATGGCAATACCGCTTTCTTCCATAACTTCGCGTCTCATAGGCAACGTTGTAATCGGATCTCTTCGATCTGTGACAACGGGGTGGATCTTAATTCCGATTCAGAGATCCATCAAGCCTTCCTTTCTTTCTATAAAAACCTTATTGGATCGCACAAACAGCATTCTATTAGTCTAGATTGGAACCACCTTTATGGTACCCAATCCCATGATCTTTCTTCTCTTGAAGCCCCTTTCTCCTTAGAAGAGATCAAATCGGCTGTTTTCACCTTAAAAAGCGATTCAACGCCTGGGCTGGATGGCTTCCCTACTTTCTTTTTTCAAATATTCTGGCACTGGCTTAAAGATGATCTCCTCAGTATGTTTAAAAAACTTCACCAGGATTCCTTTTCTTTCGACCGTATCAATTATGTGCACATCGTGCTCATTCCAAAAATGGCGGGAGCGCACGTGTTGGCGAACTTTAGACCTATCAGCTTGATCAACACCTCTTTTAAGATCATTATGAAAGTTCTCACCACTAGATTAAGTGCGGTCATTTCTCCCCTCATTGATCCGGCCCAATCGGGTTTCATCAAGGGTCGCTTTATCCTTGATAGTGTTGCTTCGGCTCAAGAGATTATCTCCCATTGTCACAAATCTCGAGCCGAAGGTATTTTGCTCAAACTCGATTTCCAAAAAGCTTACGACAATGTCAGCTGGGATTTCCTGTTTGATATACTCTTTTATCGGGGCTTCGGCCCCAAATGGATTGCTTGGATTAAATCCAGTCTATTCTCAGGAACCTCTTCTATCTTTATCAATGGTTCGGAAGGTCACAAGTTTAAAATTAAATGTGGCCTCCGTCAAGGGGACCCCCTTTCCTCCCTTTTATTTTCCCTTGTCGCAGACGTATTCAGCAAACTCCTTCACAGTGCTTGGGAATTGCAGGTCATAGAAGGCCTAGGTAACTCCCCGCCTTTCGATGGTGTTCTTAATCTTCAATACGCAGACGACACTATTATTTTCACCAAACCTAACACCCACTCTCTGCGTAACCTAAAACTCCTACTTTACTGTTTTGAATTGGCATCGAGGCTTTCGATCAATTTTCAAAAGTCTTCGGTTCTTTGGTTGGGAGGTTCTCCCAATCACCAGATCGAGGTCTCCAATTTTTTCAACTGTCATATTGCCTCATTTCCCATCACGTATTTAGGTATCCCCCTTCGATGGGGGTAAATTGCAAAAATCTGATTGGTTTCCTTTGGTGGATAAAGTCGAAGCCAGACTCAATGTGTGGACTGGAAAATTGCTCTCCCGTGGTGGTAGATTGATCCTTCTTAACTCAATTCTCTCCTCTATGCCACTTTATATGATGTCTTTCTATTATGTCCCCTCCTGGGTGATCAAGAGGATTGATCAAATCAGAAGTAATTTTTTCTGGACCGGTTCCTCCATTTTTAAGCCGGGCTCTCACCTTTGCAACTGGAATTTAGTTTGCACCTCCAAAGCGGATGGGGGACCGGGGGTCTTGAACCTCAGGAACCATAACATCGCCCTTTTGGGTAAATGGCTTTGGAGATTTCAAAATTTCGATCACCTTCCTTGGATCCAATGTATCAAGGGTAATTGTTTTTCTTCCCTCAATTGGTGGGAATTCCCCCCCCCCCACCATTAACTGCAACGCTTCTCCGTTCTGGAAAGGGGTTTGGAAAGCGGCTGATGCTTTCCAGTGTGGTATCTACCGTAACTGTTTCGACGGTTCCAAGACCAAATTTTGGACTGATCTCTGGATCGGCAACACTAAGCTATCCTCAGCTTTCCCGTCTCTATTCCGTATAGCATCCAACCCCTCAGCTTCGGTGGCTGATTCCTTCATCATGGTTTATTCACTTTGGCACTGGATCATTCCATTCACGGAAGAGCTTTCTACTCTTCTTTCCCCTGTTTTTAACGATCTCCTCTCCTCCCTGAATAATTTCGAGTGGCGGCCGAAAGAAGGCATTGCTTGGCGTTGGAACTCGGTAGGGATTTTCTCGGTTAAATCCTTTTATAACTTTCTCAACTTTCGAGGCATCCACTCCCCTTTTGCTCAATTCATCTGGGAGACCTGCGCTCCCCTTAAGGTCAAGACCATCTCCTGGCTCGCCTTTAGCAACAAATTGCTCACAGTGGATATCCTCAACAAAAGGAATCTAGCGTGGGGACAACTTTGCCCTTGTGCTCGGAGCATCCGGAAAATGTTGATCATCTTTTTATTGGATGCTACTTCATCTTCCTGTTGTGGAAAATTTGCATTCTAGCTTGGGAAATCCCTTCTATCCCCCCCCCCCCCCAATTTATCTTCGTGTTGGTCTTCTCCGCCAACGAATAATAAGTGTCGCAGCGCGTGGAACCTATCGGTTCAAATTATCATTTGGGTTACGTGGATGGAAAAAAATAACAGGCTGTTCAAACAATGCGCTTCTCCTATCTCTCCTTTGATAGAGGAGTTTTTATTTCTGTTTAAGTTCTGGTCTTCGACGTTAAAAACCGAAGCCAAAGATTCTCTTTTCTGTCGTAGATTAGACGACTCTTTACTTTGCCTTCGCAACCTTAATGCTTTATAATCCTTTTGTTACTGCAATTTTTGTTAACCTCGTTCATGTATCGCAGGTTTGAAACTTGTGTTGGCTACTCTCTTTTGGCTGCTTCCTCTATCTGCTCCTTTTGGTATTGCTTGGCCTCAGCTGAGCATGTTGATAGCAGCTTTTGTATTGTCTTTCTTTCCATCCAGTGTGGATTACCCTATTGACTGTACTTTGCTCTATTTTCTGGGCATTGGCTTTGTCATCGCGGCCTTATTTTGCGTTGGTGCACTGTTTTGTTTGGAACCCATGGTTATTTTGCAGGTTGGCTATTTCTGCCTCCCCCCGGCCGGTTGATCGATGGTAGGCTGATTGCCTGGATTGTAATGTTCTTGTTTTTGGAGCTCATCTCTTTGTTTCTATTGGAATGGTGTGTTTGTTTAATGATGTTTTATTATTGAGCTCTTTCTTTGCTCTATTTTGCGGTGGCGTTTTCGAAGCCCCGCTCCGTGAGCTTAGCTCGTTGGTGACCTTCTGATTATTGTACTTACTGCTCTTTGTTGTTCAGGCTTGGCCCTCCCCAGTTTTTCAGGTTAATTGCTTGTATGCACACTACCTCTTTGTTCGACTATCCCTTACTGGTTTTTCCGTCTTCGCTGATGGCCCTGGAGGTCTGATGGTAGGAATGGTTCTTTGTTGTGAACCGCTGTTTCCAGTCCCCAGCTCCCTCTCGGGTTTCGAGAGCTCAGGTCCCTTCTGGGCCCTCCTCTTCCTCTGCCCTGCCGTCGGCGATGCCTGTCTCTGCAGGAAGTAATCCGACGGTCTCTTCCGTTTTGCCTCCCCTCTTGCAGCGGTGTTGCATCGGAGCTTTTTTCTTGGCCATCCGAAGAGTTTCCCTGCTGTGTGGTGGTCTTAATTTCGTCTGCTCCCTTCGCGGCCTTGCTCATGTTCGTCCATGACATTGTCTCTTTTTGATTTGTTTGCTGTTTTCTTCACGTTATTCATTTCATTGATGTACCTCTATTTGTTGTTTTTGGGTTTTACGGCTCGTAAAATTGGGTTGTATTATTATTCATTAATATATTTTTTGGTATGGCTGGAGTTGACAAACTCTATTGGATTCATCAAAAAATTATGTTCGCCAAATACCTAATCTTAATCTAAAAGTGCTACTATAATCGAAAGCACTCGGAAAAAAAACAATGACAGAGAGTGTAACATTTTCCTTTGTAGATCCTTTATGCCCGAAAAAAGAAGCAACAACCAGGTTTTATTAATGCACGCCAGTTTCCGGGTCGGGTAAGGTTCATTCCCAACCTGACCCGCGCACCAGTAGTAAATTATCATCCATCTCTGGTATTCTCGGTCTCCATCGCGGCTTAAAGCAAAGCCAAGAAAAAGAAGGTGAAAAGAAAAGACCTCCAAACCCTAGCAGCAGCAAGCTCCCCCCAAAAATCCCGCTGGCGTCTTATCGGATCTCCTCCCAATCGGATCCGAATCCGAATCCTAACCCGGACCCGAACACGATCCGAGAGAGAGAAATGGAGGAAGAGGACGGGCAGAGAAGCGACGAGAGCAGTAACTACACGTCGGAGGACGAAGGAACGGAGGACTACAGACGCGGCGGCTACCACGCGGTTCGCGTCGGGGATTCATTCAAGCAGGGCGCCTATGTCGTTCAGTCCAAGCTCGGGTGGGGCCACTTCTCTACTGTCTGGCTTGCTTGGGATACCATCCACAACGTAAGTTGTACCTTCTAGATTTGGATGAGCTGGGCACTCGTTTGACTAGTATATATATACATATTTTCATAGACACCGAGATACAAAATCAAACTCTAAATACATTAGTTTCTTGCATTGCTAACTATAAACTTCACGATGAATTGAGGAGAGTCTGAAGAGAAGCTGATGGGTTAATGAATAAAGATCTTCGTTTGAATATATGGAAAAAAAAATCGGTTAGGGACCATTTAGTCCCATATTGGTTATATGGGTAGCCAATGTGGGGTCCTTAACAGCTAGTTTTTAAGGGTGAGTTCTTTGGGTTTGTTTCAATTGTTATCAGAGCGGGTTCCATGCTCTTGATCTGCGGCGGAATCGGAAGCGTGGTGGTTTGTTAGGGACCATTTAGTCCCATATTGGTTATATTGGTAGCCAATGTGGGGTTGAAATAAACTTGGTTCCCTCTCCTTAACAGCTATTTAAGGGTAAGTTCTCCTGGGTTCGTTTCAAAATTCATACGTGGATCGTTAGTTTAAAAGAACCGGATTGCTAATCCACTATGAATCAGATTGTAAGATCTGGACCGTGATTTGGGTGGGGGTTGGGAGAGCCCGGTAACACTGGTTAGAACACTTGGACTTCGAAAAAAAAGAACACATCTGTTATCCTAACTTCGTTCGCAAATAGCCTTGCATATTTAGTGAGACCTCTGTTTGCAAGAGGAAGTATTATTCATTGATAATTTTGTTGGATTGCCAAATTTGAACAGGGTTTAATGTAAGAGGGCATCTTAAAACTCTTTTTTTTGGCATTTTTATGGGTGGAATTTGTTTGGAACTAGACAATCCAGTATTTAATATGTTTGCATTTGGATACCGAAATTTGAGTTTGATTTTGCGACATAAGATATCGGAAGACAAGCACTTGCTATCTGAGTATTTGCTTAATTTTGTTTCTTTGTCGAGAGGATAGATACCATTGTCTTACTTTTGATTACTTGGATTTCTTTGGGGTCGGTTTTTTTCCACATCACTTATAAATTGCTATCTCCATAGTCATCCCTTGACAAACTTCAAAACTGATTAGTCATTAGTCAGAACCTCAATTACAACACCATGGAAATTATGATGCATTGTATCAACTTTTGAGATTTTTTTTGGTCATAGTTCAAAAAGATATGAGCTAGGATTCTAATTGTACAAAGGCGGGGTTTCGAAGAGAGATTAATGAAGAAAATAAAAAATTGAATTTCTAGAAGAGAACAAGATCACAATGGTATAAAGACTATTTTGAGAGCGTGAGAGAAAGAGAATAAGGTCACAAGCGAAGTCCTTATCATGTTTTTGTTTGTCATCTTCTACTTTCGTATGCATGGCATCCACAGAACCACCCAACCAAGCGTCTTCCCGTTTGGGTGTAATTCTGAAATATGCGTGTGTTGAAATTGTTGCAACTTGCTACTTTTTGAAAAGGTTTGGGGATATTGACATGGGAAATGGAGATAACGTATGTGGATGAAGAATTGTTGGGATTGATGGTGGCTAGTGGTAGGAGGAAAGATGTTAAAGCTAATGATGGTGTGAATTGGTGGTGGTGGTTGGTGGAAGTGGATGTGGGGAGGTGATGATGTTGAAAGATTAATGAGGTGAGAGGGAGTACATGCAAGATTAAGAATAAAAATGAAGAATGAACAACATTAGAAGGCATATGATGCATTTTATCAATATTGCATTGGCACATCAAAGTGAGTCTCGTCTTCATGTAATTAACTTGTAAAATACATCATGGCTTGATGGTGGATTCTCTTCATGTCTTGCTCATGAAGCATTCGACCCAAGTTGTGGATGGTTGATTGATCAAAGCTCATCGGGATTGAAAAAGATGCGGAGTAGAGAAAGGGAACGAAGGTGGTGAGGGTGGAGGTTGGAGGAATGGTGGCGGTGGCGGGATTGTTGGCATTGAGCTCTCTACCGCCGAGGGCAAGCCCTTAAAGCAAGGCAACGACTTGCCAGTAGGTTTTGCCGCGCGCCATTTCCACGCTTTGAAAATAGTTTCTTGGTTTCTAGTTTTTTGTTACAAGACAGTGAGGTTAAAGAAGTCGGCGATATGGTGCGAATTTCTTGATTTTAGGTGGTTCTCCTATTGTTGCAAGTGTATTTATATAGGCGATCAGAGTTAGTTAACGACTGCTAGTCTGCGAGTTAGCAGCACATGTCTTACACAGAAGATATAAGTGGGTTTGTGATGATTTTAGTTTGTGGTTTAGATTTGCTTAAGTTTGGAGTAACATCCAGTTTAGAGTAGTTTAAGTTTACTGTAGATTCGCGAGCCCGAAATTCTAAGCTAGTTTGTAATAAGGCAATAGGTAAATTGTGAGCAATGAGTCCATTGCATTGCATTACCACTATGAATCAATTCATGAGATCTAGATCATGGTTTGGATGGGTGAGGGGGAGATTGGGAACACTGATTAGCACACCTCTACTTCCACTAAAAAGAAAACTTCGGTTATCCTAACTTTGTTCCCAATAACTTTTCATATATGTTGTATTTGATTTCTATGTGGAGACTAGAGGAGCGATACCAATGTCTTACTTTTGATTGCTTGTTGTGTTTTAAAAGTTGAATGAGACATCTGTTTGCAAGAGGAAGTATTACTCATTGATAGTTTTGTTGGATTGCAGAATTTGAACATGGCTTCACAATGTGATAAGTATCTAGAACTCTTTCTTTTTGACGTTTCTATGGGTAAATTTTATTTGGAACTAGAGAATCCATTAATTTAATTTTTTGCATTTGAGTTTGATTTTGAAACATAAGTATCGGAAGATAAGCACTTGACATCTGAATATTTGCTTAATTTAGTTTTTTTGTGTGGAGAGGAGCGATACATTTGTCTTATTTTTGATTGCTTCTATTTCTCTTTTGTTTTTTCCACATCACTCACTCACAAACTTTCTAACTCCATGTAACTCATTCACAAATTGTTATTTTCTTGTTAGTCCCTACACCAACTCCAAAAGTGATTAGTGAGAACCTCGGTTACAACATCATGGGAATTCTGATGCATTGAACAACTTTTGACGAAAAAATCTTACATAGAATGATCTAGAAGAGAATAAGATCACAAGTAGAAAGACTAGTTTGAGAACACGAGAGGATAAGCTCACAAGCGAAGTCCCTATTTTAATTTTGTTTGTCATATTTCATATGCATGGCATATACACAACTAGTCAACCAAGCGTCTTCCCGTTTGGGTGTAATTCTAGAATATGCGCGTATTGAAGTGGTTGCAACTTGCAACTTTTTAAAAAGAGTTTGGGGATATTTATATGGGAAATGATGGGGTTAATATTGGTGGAGGAAGAATTAATGAGATTGATGATGGTTAGTCATGGTAGGAGAGATGTAAGGCTAATAATTGAGTTTTTCCCTTCATTTATAAAAATAAATCCAAAGTATCCTTGAACTAAAATATTTTTTAGATTATCCCTCTTATAGATTTTTAGTTTGCCACATCATCCACCAAATGTTACATCCACGATCTTCAATCTTTAGAAAAATAAATAATTAATATCTTATTGAGATTCGAATGCCGTGAAGATATTTTCTGTTGTATTTTATATTTATGGACTTTTGTATGTTTGGTTGTTGTTGTAAATTGTCATTCTTTTGATATTGGGTGTCTTAAATAAATTTGTATGATTATTGTGCGTTATAAAATTTTGGATACCCATCAAATAATGAAAATTCAGAATTTTGTGTCGTTATTTTTTACTTCATGATTTAGATATTGGGTATGCTACATATTTTATTTTGGTGTTAATTAGTTGATTTGTATACATTATTCGAGGTTTATGTTTTTATTGGCCGACTTTTTTTTCCTTGGGAAAAAATGGCTTTGTTTAATAGGTTTTCTTGAGGAGCATTTAATGTGGGTAGTTTTGCTTAAATGATGTTGTCTAGTTAGTATCTATTATAGAACACCCAACTTTAATCAATGTTATGTGGTAGCCCAATCAGTTTTTCATTTTTATGTCAATCCAAAGTTCATGGGTTTGAGTCCCAATGAGATATTAATTACTTATCTTTCTGAAGATAAAAAATTGTTGATGTGGCATTATGTGATGAAGTGGCAAATCAAAAATCTAGAGAATGGATAGTTTGAGAATTATTTTTAGTTCAAGGATACTTTGAGATTTATTTTTAAAATTAAAAATAATGAAGGAAAAAATTCGTGAATTGGTGGTGGTGGTGATAGGGGAGAGGTGTTGGAGGTGGAAATGGATGTGGGGAGGTGATGATGTTGGAAGATTAATGTGGTGAAAGCGAGTATGTGGAGTATTAAGAATAAAATTACTGATGATTCATCTCATCGATATTGCATTGGCACATCAAAAATGTGTCTTGTCTTCATGTATTTAAATTATAAACTCCATATACGCATCTAAACTAAGGCTGGCAATTGACCCGAACCCGACTCGAGCCCGATTAGGTCCGACCCGATTTTAGTAGAATACGGACCTAAATTTGTTGAAAATTTTCGGATCTGGGCTCAACAATTGAGCCCGAATTAATTTTCGGGCCGGGTTCGAGCTTGTATAGGTCCGATCCGAACCCGACCCGGATTTAACAAATTAGTGAAATCACCCCCACTCCTCATAACCACAATCAATGGCTAGGATTTGACACTCACACAAAATCAACCGCTGTTCAATTCCCCAAAATAAAAAACACAAAAACTGTCAATACTTCTTAAAATCAACCCCCTATCTCTCTCCTTCCTTCTGTCTTTTCCCTTTCCCAAAAAACAAGAAGCAGTGAGTGCCCCTTTCTCTTCCTCTTTCTACATCTATTTTCCTTTTCCAAAACAAAAAAAATTAAAAGCAAAAGAATGATCCTTCGATTCCCACAAAAACCCACTCTTCCTCAATTAATTAGATACTGAGATGAACTAAATACCAAACTCTCTATTTCTCGTCTTCTTCCCATTGCAAACCCTATTGCATACAGCCTTCATTCTCCTCCACCTTCTTGCAGCCGCGCCCGCCGCCGATGCAGCGCCCGCTTCCGATGCAGCGCCTTCCGCCGCCGCTGAACCTCAATCCGATGTCGTCGCTGCTCGCACCGCCGCCTCTAGTTGAAGAAGCGATTGCAGGTTTGTGAAATTGTACACAACAGAGAATATGTTATATTGTTTTTTAGTGGAGTTTTTTATTACTGGTTTTGTTATATCGTTTTTGTGCAAATATCACAAATTTTGTAGCTTGGATGGTCGGAATTTTCTCTATAATTACCTGCTAATTACTTAATTAGGGGAGATAACTGAGTTTTTGTAATTAAGAAGAAATATTAGGTTTTTTCTGAAAAAGGGATTATGGTACAAGATACTCCAAAATCGGGCCGGGCTCAGATTTTTTGGCTTTATTCGGGCCCGGGCTTGGGCCTCATTTTGGCAGTTCGATTGAAAATCGGGCCGGGCATGGGCCTTAGAAAAAAATTTGGGCTCGGGCTCGAATTTGTATAAGTTCGGCCCAAGTCCGGCCCGCTGACAGCCTTAATCTAAACCCTACTCGAAATGGTGTGTCTGACCCATATCGGTAATGTAACTTGGTTATATTTATAGTGGTCATGTTGTTGGGATTACGATACATGATAGAAATGAGTGAGAGTGGTGTGAAAGATTGACATGGGAGGCAGTTATAGAATGAAAGGGGAAACTAGGATTAAGGGCTATGGTTACTTTGAAACAAGAATAACTTGTGGATATGAGTCTAAACATCCAATGATGTATGTACCATATAGCTCAATTGATAATGGCTTGTATGATTTTGATTTGGCTATTGACAATTAAATTTGAATTTAATTTATCATCAAATCAACATTCACTAGTGTAGTTTGGTTATTTGTTCAAAATATTTAAAACAACATTAATGAGCATTATATATCACATATGTACCCATAGCCATAGTTTTAAATGCAAAAGGCAAGTCAAAGTGTTATACTCCATTGTTGCCTAATGCGATACCACCCAGAAAGGCGCTAGCATGAGTGCAAAAAAGTGCCAAGTTACAAAAAAAACCAGAGATCATATATTATTTGAAAATAATGGCAAAACAAGCATACACATGGTGACATAATGTACTAACTACAAGGCATACTAAAATATATTATAGAGTAGGGCTATCCTACTAAGATATTACTATATATAAACTTAACCATCAAGTTATCAGGTAAAAAAGAATGCAATTGCACATATCAGCTGACATAACAAAATATATAATGTCTAAATTAAAAGTAAATAAAGCGTCACATATACTTTAGCTATTAATCATTATGCAGACATAAATAACCAAGTCATAGGGAAGGAATTGATAGGTGTTGGATGATAGATGTTGGAGACGTGGTAAAGGAACAAAATGATAGACGTTGGAGGCTTGGGAGAAGAAAGTCAAAAGGAAGAAAGTAAAACCTAAAAACATGGATGTTATGAACTCTAAACAAATAAAAAATTTGAAGGGCAACACGTTTCATGCGCCTTGCCTCTTCGCTTGAGGCACCCGCGTGTGCGCCTTACCTTACCCGATTGAACTTAACCACATGGTCAAATATACATGGGAGGTTCCTTGATTCTGCATTGCCTGAGGGCCCGAGGTGCTAAGGCTCTCGCATTTTAAAACTTTGCCTGTGTCCCCATACCCTTTTGTTGAGGGGCCAAAAACTGTGGACTGGAGCACAGAATGTGTAGCGCCCCGAGTTCCACAGACTCGTAGCTCGTGACACTTACCCAGAATCTTTACTTCAATGAGTACACAACACAGAAATCATAGGAAATTAGAAACTTATATTACACAAGGAAATTATATTCTCCACTTGGATGTTTTCCGCAACTCGAGTTCCCTGCTCTACGATCAACAATCCTGCAATTAGCAAACTGTGGGCACGTTAGTTGAATGCAACTGACGCAATGCAGATGAAACCCGAAATCTTCAAAATCCTCAACAATCAATATTTGATGCAGAAGAAAAATGTGAAAGCCAAACCACAAGTATCGGTGTATGTCATGATTTAGATTCTAATGCACAACTCATATGCACACCATGTTCTTAATCTAATGCAAACTTGATTTGGAAACGTATACATTTCATACTATATACTTCCCAAATCGAGTTCATATTCTTCAAATGATAGGGTTCAATCCCTCGCCATGCATCCTACTCTTATACTCTTTCCTGTTTCTGACATTCATCTAGTGACTGGTAGAGTCTGCAGTACATGCGGTCCATTTTCGCTCCTGCAGTCGGATCGTGGTCCTTCTTCACTTCGAATGGCAGTGATCACTTTGTTCGTTCAGATCATGGTCCTTCTCCACTCCGACAGGATCATGGTCCCTCACCATTTCCGGTCAGGCCGGTGATCATCAATTCTTCTGGAATCATGGTCCTTCTCCAATCCTGCCCCTACCAAAGTTATCATGAATATAAGGCGAATCAATAGGGCCACCCCTACTCCGCCAAGAGACTTAGAGTTACACTCTTGCTCATTGTTCGTATTGATAACCCAGAATATAGACGGAAACTTAAGAGTCCATCTTCTAAGTTCCGACAGGAATTGTGACTTACGTCTGCATCCTGTTCTTATCACTAAATTCCAGAAATTAACAGTCGAGACCACGTCGCACGTGTCCCAGACGAGACGACGCACGTGTCCCATTGACAGGTGAGTACATGCCCAACTGGTGTCTGTCCTTACCAATCATGAGTCACACTACTTAGGACTAACGCCTTTACTAATTTATTCAACTTAAGTCAAATCTCATCCGCTTAATTCCTTCATTAATCACCACTTACTTTCTAAGTGGAATTATTAGTACTCAAGGTCTCATTGCTCCTAACATAAGCTATGTTTACTAACCATAAACAATTGGTTGGCAATTAGGTTACTACGAGGTCAAGTCTACGTTTCGAACTTCCTCACTTCTCACTAACAAGGTGTTTTAGCATTTTTACTTTACTTATTTACTACCATACTAACCTAGTTAGCTTACTAACTTGCTAACATGAATAATGCTAATATTGTTAACATGATTACACTTGCTAACAATGATCACTATTTATACAAGAAACCCTTATATGGTTCTCAACTACACATTGGAGCTTACTAACATACATTAAACTTACTAACGTTACAACTAAGCTTACTAACATTATAACTAAGCTTCCTAACTCATTAGTAGCTTACTATTACAATGTTAGTAGCTTACTATCAATGTAAAATTTAGTAATCAAGATACTAACTTGCTAATCATAAAGACTTTTAAGCATTCAAACATGAAAATTTAATTAGACAATTTACTACACAATATCACAAAATCACCACTTATGTTGAATAGTTAACAACACAATCCTCATGCTCAAGACAAGGTTTGTATTCATAATCTTGCATAAAAGATTCTGTTTATGGGGAAAACGGTTGTTGTTTCCTCTGTTTTTGTTTAAAATTGCTCAAAATGGGTTAAAATGGGTTAACTGGGCACTAAATGGGTTCAGGTTTAAACTGGTTTAAAAAATATTTTTGGGCTTGGATTTTGAATTTTTATCAAATAATTCTTTTAAAACCAGTTTATTACCTATATAATGAACCCGACTTATTACACTTTGCAAGTTTCCTTAATTTTATAATGAACTTATGAACTAATTTATTTTTATTTGTGCGTATAAAATGAACTAATTTATTTTTATTTGTGCGTATAAAATGTCATGTGATGAATGCTTTAATATTTGACATTTTCCATAAGATTTTCCCTTTATTTCTAGATTTTTATGTTTTTTCCCTTCATGTTTCCTATTTATAATTTGTTTTTATACTAAAAATAGAAAAAAAAAACATTTTTCCATTTAAACCCTGTTTAAACAAGAAAAAACCAAACAGTGCCCGGCTGTTTTGATCCCATTTCCGTGTTCTATGACCTTGGGTATATGTGTACATAGCGCTTATATTATATAAAAGGGGGGTATTTGATGATTAAATACCTCATGTATGCATAAAGATTTTAGGGAGTTGATGGGTGGAGGAGAATGCTGTCTGTTGTTGCACCGTACATTTCTATGATCAAGGTTGTTACGATGAATCCAACCTCATTCGTTTTGATCTGTCTGTTGCTTGTTTAATGTGCAAATTACTTCTGGTAAACTCAGACATGTTTTTGTATCTATAGTATATACGATTGTTCACGTACTTTTGCTAGTGACAAGACACCACCTGCAACAAATGAACACAGTGAAAGTTCTATCTTGGTTTGCGGGGCTCAATCCATACTGTAACTTCAATGGAAGCTACAACTTTTGTCTCCCTCTTACTAATCTGTTCCCCATTCCCCCTTTCTCACAGGCACCTAGAGTATGGTCAGGATCCAGTTAGTTGATCTTTCTTAATAATAAGTGTATTTCTTATATTGATTTAACTAGCATCAAAGTATGTTAATAATCTGGGAGTAGAAAACCATTTTAATTCTGTTAGGCTTGTGATGGTTCGTACATAGTTGCTGCATTTGGCTTTCCATACATCTTATATATACTGTGTAAGAAACTATTAATACATTTATGAATTGAATTTTTGCTTGCATGAGACTGAATACCGTGAATACTGTGAGACATGTTAAAATCCCCCCCCCCCCCCCCCCCCTACCACACACACAAACACTCAAAAGGAAGGAAGAAAGAAAAAAATAACATTCTCAGCAAATCAAATAGTATCATGTCTTATGTTTATCTGAATGGTTCGTAATATGCTAGCCTTGTCTGCTTTTAGCCAGTTAAATTATCTTTTCCTTGTAAACAAGGAGGATCAGTGTTAATTTTTTTATTATCAGAGAACACAGAGTGTGAGAATCTTGAATTGTATTGCTGTTAAGATGCTATATGATTAAATTATTAATCGTGGTATCTGTGGATTATTTGTCACGAATGAAATGGTAAAATTTATTTTATTTTGGTAAAGATGAAGAACTAGGTTAAAAACTTATCTTGCTTATGCTGCTATTATTTTTTAAATGAAGTTTCATTCTCAAACTTCAGGGAACTACTGATTATTCCCAAAAAGCGCATTTCTTACATTGTAATAGTAAAATTGATTTAGTTCAATCTCATTTTCCGTGTTTGCAGCGATATGTTGCACTTAAAGTGCAGAAAAGTGCACAGCATTATACTGAGGCAGCCATGGACGAAATCAAAATACTCAAGCAAATTGCCGATGGTGATCCCGAGGACACCCATTGTGTCGTGAAGCTTCTTGACCACTTCAAACACTCTGGACCAAATGGGCACCACGTGTGCATGGTCTTTGAATTCCTTGGCGATAACCTCCTAACCCTCATCAAATACACTGACTACCGTGGAATCCCTCTCTCGAAGGTGAAAGAAATTTGCCACCACGTTCTAGTCGGGCTAGACTATCTCCATCGTGAACTATCCATCATTCACACCGATCTCAAACCCGAAAACATCCTCCTTTTCTCTACCATAGACCCTACCAAGGATCCTCGCCGCTCTGATACTCCCCCGATTATGCCCACTGCAGTAAAGTCCGATGAACCCCTACCACCTAAAACCCAAAGCTCCGCAACCAATGGGGATTTGACTCGTAACCAGAAAAAGAAGATTCGCCGAAAGGCCAAGAGGGCGGCGGCTGCTGCCACTCCGGAGGATGGGGCGACTGCTATTACTACAGAGGATGGTGATGGGTCCTACGAAAAGGAAAATGATGGAGTGGAGAACAATGGGAAGGAAGGAAAGGGGACAAGGAGGGGAAGCAAGGGGACGAGGAGGAAAATGGCACTGGAGGCAGATGTGAGGTGCAAGCTGGTAGACTTTGGTAATGCTTGTTGGACTTACAAACAGTTTACGAATGATATCCAGACTAGGCAGTATAGGTGCCCCGAGGTGTTGCTTGGATCCAAATACTCAACCTCTGCAGATCTTTGGTCATTTGCCTGCATATGCTTTGAACTGGCAACAGGGGATGTTCTCTTTGATCCACACAGTGGGGAGAATTTTGATCGGGATGAGGTAACATTTTTTTTTTATATTCTTTATAATCTTGTCAATTCAGTCTTCTGGGGATACTTGCTATAAATGCCTACTTATATTAGTTTTCAGAATGTAGCATTACGTTGTGTAAGGGATCTCTCACAACTCTTAATGCCCAATCATAACATACCAATGGGACTGATTTTTTTGTGAGAAGAGGCCGCCGCGGTGCAGATTGATTTTGGTATTTCAAATGTTAACATTACATTGATTGATTTCTTACAACGCTAATTGGTAAAGACAACTTTAAGCACAGCGCCTCCTTTACTTTGCAGTCGTTCTGATGCACCTTCTTTTTTAATCTCATTTGGTCAGCATGATTAGAAGTAATTTTTTACTCTGTAGCCAGAACATTGTTTTCTGGAGCATTCCATACAAGATCCTTTTCAAAACCTTTCTTAGTTACAGGCGTATGCTACCTGTTTTGAATAATTAAATGAGTTATTTGTTTGATGGATCTTTTGATAGCCTGATAAAATTGATTTTAGGCCTTCACTTTCTTTTCACCTGAGCTGTACCTTACCAAGGAATTACTGGCTCTTTTTTATAGTTGGCAATTGTGTAAGTGAAATCCTTGCGAAATATTTGTAGCAAGATGAAGTGCCTTAGGTAGAAAAACATCTTAGGTACATGTAATCTCATCATATATCGAACATGAAAGAAGAGTTACAAGTGGTGGTGCTCGGTCTGATCTCATACAAATAAGAATACACCAATGACATATGACATCACAAAGAGGTAAACTAATTCAATGAGGACAATTGATTTTCACTTTTAATCTCCAATCTTTGCTGGAGTTGTTGTAAGTTCTTTTGCTTGTTATATTCTATATATTAGTTATATTATCTTAATTCCGACCTATGGGAATGAGAGTGCCCCTCTACTTCTATGTGGATCAGCTGTTTACTGAGAAAGAATAAAGGCCAAAGTGGATCGACAGTGCATGGGGAAAACTTATCTTGAAACAATTTGAGGGTGCTAGTGTTTGCTTGACTCTGCCCATAAAAGAACATTACAATATAGCAGTGAGTGTAAGCCACCATAAGCCATTATTTATGTAAGCAACAGTCTTCAAGAAGAGCTTCATAGTGTGCTCAGTTCGTATGCAGGATGCCTTTTTTTTCTTTCCTAAGACGAGTTAAAGGTTGAAATATTTACTTTGTAACTTGGAAATCATTCTTAATCAGTCAAAATAATAAATTGAAGATTATAATATCCCAAATAACATATAGATCATACAAATGATTTAACCCTATTGGATACAAGTACAACTACGAAGTTACAAGTTATACTCTTCAGACAAGACAAACAGTTACAAGTTTTTTAAACGTATTTTATGCCAATAATTAGCTATACATTAAGCACAGTAAAGTCAACTAAGCTTTAAATAGGTTTACGTATACATATACTGTGTACAAGTTGTATGTTTAGTTAATCAGATAATATATACCTTGTACGGAGAGGAAAGCAAATTCTACGCATGTTTAATGCTAATAGCCAGCACTTTAAATCACAGTATACATCACCTATAAGACCAGTGCAGTTACTCTTATACATAACCTAGTAACTGATAATTTGAAAAAGGAAAAATAATAAGTGACAATGGTGACATTGTCTGCAACAAGGGAGAGAAACTGGCAGGGTGTGGCGGGCTAATGTTCTTGAGAGAGGACAACAGGGCGTCGAGAGAATTGAGAGGATGAGGGTGAGGACCGTCAAATGCTGTTTAGGGACCAAAACTAATAGAGGTTGTGATTCAAGAAGAGCTTCATAGGGTGCAAGACTCGGACTCACTCAGTGTTAACTAGGGCTGCAAACGAATCATGCTATTCGCGAGCTATTCGGCTCGAGCTCAGTCAAAGCTCGGTCAAAGCTCGACTTGAACCGAGCTCGAGCTCAAAACTGAGCTCATTTCGTAAACGAGCCGAGCTCGAGTTTGGTTTTTTTTTTATAGGCTAAGCTCGCGAGCTATTCGGCTCGAATACTGTCAAAGCTCGGCTCGAACCGAGCTCGAGCTCAAAACTGAGCTCGTTTCATAAACGAGCCGAGCTCAAGTTTGAAGGTATTCGGCTCGGCTCGGCTCGATTGCAGCCCTAGTGTTAACGAAGTAAATAGAGGATACCCAACATAGCTCGACCAGGGAGGTTGCTTAAGGAAACAAGGATACTGATTGATTGCAACTGTGTGAGACGGGTAACTGATTGTAGGAGTCACTTGGAGAGAGTAGGGTCTAATGCCCCCAACCCACTGTATTGTTCATGAGAGTGCGTATTCGGACTCCATGAGAGTGCGTATTCGGATTACAAACCATTTCCGTTGTTGCGATCGGGTTTCTCATGGCCCTGCCACATGGCTAAAGTCTTACCTAAAAACTAGCTAGTAACGAAGGCAACTTAGGATCTTTGACTTTATTATATATAGACCACTCCATCCCTTCCCATATCCAATGTTGGGCTAATTTCACTTCTACTTGAGCTTCGGTTGTTGAGCGTTGGGCACTTGGGCTTTAACCATGGATATTACCAATTACTCCCCCCCCCCCCAAAAAAAAAACTTCCTCGTTAAGCTCGGAACCATATCCCCGACCTCCTTTCTAGTCGATGTGGCCTACATGAATGCCACTGCCCTGATCTTTTGTACCAACGTATTGTCCTTGGCCCTATCAGTGTATACACCCATCGTGGCCCCACCATCGGGGTTGAAAATTGGCTCTAATACTAATTTGTAGCACAGTGGAGCCACCTACTGTACATGAGGGTGCGTATTCGGGCTCCAAACCGCTTGTGTAGTCGCGATCTGGTTCCCACTGCACCATAACAAGGCAGAAGTTTCACCTAAGAACTAGCTAGTATTGAAGACAACTTAGGATTCTACACTTTTTATATTACACCATTCCTGTCTTTTCTCATTTTTGATGTGGGACTATTACTAATCCCACTTCTACTTAAGCTTGGGCTTGGTGAGCCTTAGACTTTGACTATGAGTATTACAATTACCTCCCCCCCCCCCCCCCCACCCACACACACACACACACATACACACAACACCACACCACACCACACACAAGGACTTAAGATCCCCGCTAAGTTTGGGTATATTACAATTTTCTTTCTAGCCGATGTAGGTCCACATGGTTGCCACTACCCTAACCCACCATCGTACTACCTTGGACCAACTGCTAGCGTATTAGCTCTGGCCTTGCTAGTGTGTACATCCAGTGTGGTCCCACCATCGGGTTCAAAAATCAGCTCTAATACCAATTGTGACGGCCCGGATCCACCGTACTGTACATGAAGGTGCATATTCAGACTCCAAAGTACTTTCGTTGTTGCGATCTGGTTCCTCATGACTCTGCCACAAGGCTGAAGTCTCACCTAAAAACTAGTTAGTAATGAAGACAACTTAGGATAATAACAACAACAAATATTTTTCCACACTAGTTGGGATCTGCTACATGAATCATGGTTTTCCATTCTGCTCGGTTTAGCGCAAAATCTTCTGTAAGATCACAAGCTATCATATCTTTTCTCACCGTTTTTATCTAAGTTAGTTTAGGTTTTTTTCCTACCCCTAACTCTACCCTCAATACTTATCAAATCACTTTTTCTAACGGGGACACTACTAGGTCTATGTGTGACATGTCCAAATCACCTGAGACGATTCTCTCTTAACTTATCTTGGATAGGAGTTACCTTTAGCATGTCTCGTATATGCTCGTTTCTAATTCTATCCTTCCTGGTTTACCACACATACATCTTAGCATCCTCATTTCTGCTACACTCATTTTTTGGATGTGTTTTTGTTGCCCAATACTCTGTTTGATACATCATTGATGGTCTAACAGCCGTCCTATAAATTTTTTTTCTCAACTTTAAAGGTATATATTTGTCACACAAAACACCACTGACACTTCTCTACTTAAGCCACCCTGCTTGGATCATATCCTATGTATAACATCTTCACATATCTCCCCATCTTTTTGTATAATCGATCCTAAATATTGGAAACGGTCTCTCTTAACTATCTCTTGACCATCAAGCTTCACTACTTCCTCAATTATGTTATGAATATCACTAAAATTACACTCCATATACTATATTTTAGTTCGGCTTATTCTAAAGCCTCTAGCTTCCAAAGTTTCTCTTCACAATTCTAATTTAGCATTGACTCATGGTCTAGTCTCGTCCACTAAGACGATGTCATCGGCAAAAAAAATACACCAAGGCACCTCATCTTGTATTCCTCGCGTCAATTCATTCATAACCAAAGCAAAAAGGCAGGAGCTTAAAGCCGAATCTTGGTGTAAACCTACTGTAATAGGAAAATCACTGGTATCTGTTGTGGTTGTTCTAATTGTGGTCTTTGCCCCTTCATACATATCCCTAATTACCTCAATATACCAAATAGTTACTCTTTTATTATTTAACACCCACTATACTATGTCTCTAGGGACTTTATTATATATTTTTTCTAGACCTATAAACACCATATGTAAATCTTTTTTGTTCTCCCTATATTTTTCCATAAGTCCCCTTAGTACATAAACTGTTTCTATTGTTGACCTCCCAGGCATAAATCCGAATTGATTCTTAAACACTGTAGTTTCCAGTCTCAGTCAGGGCCGGTCATGAGATTTATAGGGCCTTGTGCGGAAAGAAAAAAATGGTCATTCTTTATATATTATAATACTAAT
Organism: Hemerocallis citrina; assembly: GCA_017893485.1. NCBI lineage: Eukaryota > Viridiplantae > Streptophyta > Magnoliopsida > Asparagales > Asphodelaceae > Hemerocallis > Hemerocallis citrina. The sequence continues at coordinate 297,129,305 of CM030360.1, forward strand.
TTTACTTTATTTTGATTTTGATGTCATCTATATATATTTATATATATTATACTAATTCAATTGAAAAATATGAGTAGGGTATATTCTATATCTTTAAAATTTTATATGAATTCATTTGAAAAATACATTTTAAAGTGCAAATTTTTTTAGTATCTTCAAAAATCTCCCGTGTCTCTGAAACTCCAACATCTTATAGGAATTCCTTGAGAAGGCCTTAAAAAAATAACAAAACATCAAAATCAATAATTTCGATGCATACCAGCAGAAGAAAAATACATGACATATTAACCGACAAATCCAACAACAACAAAATGTATCATTTAAAAATTGCTTAACATTAGCACTATAAAAGCTTGAAACTGAGTGAGAAGAAAAATGGAGCACCAAATTTGCAAGGGAAAGTATTTTTGCACTAAAAAAATAAAAGAGAACTTGAGAATTTGATATCTTAAATTAGTCGTCTCATCAATTAAGACGAAATAGTATAAATGTGGTCATATCCTTGCAACTGAGGAAATACACGATTAAACAATGTTTCACGTATTAAGTCAGTGTCAACAATTAACAAAAGAAACATAGAAATCATTGAAGAACTTTATATAAAAATAGATATATAGAAATCATTTTAAAACTTTGTATAAAAAAATAATATATATATATATATATAATTAATTAATTAAATTGTCAATAGCAGGATTCGAACCTGCATGGGCGAAGCCAATTGATTTCAAATGCGTCACATAACCAATCAGACATCAACTTTTGTGCAAATTACCTAATTACAAGAATACTAACTTGAGCTTGATGTCCTTGGGGGCCTCTTGATTAGTGGGCACTGTGCGACCGCACAGGTCGCACAGGCCAAGGGCTAGCCCTGGTCTTTGTCTATTTTCGATCACTATCTCCCAAATTTTTATCGTATGGCTCATTAATTTAATCCCTCGGTAGTTGGAGCAACTTTGTATATCTCCTTTATTTTAATATATAGGTACTAAAATACTATTTCTCCATTCATTGGGCATATTCTTAATTCTCAAAATTCTATGAAATAATTTTGTTAGCCAACCCACTTCTACACCCCCAAGACACTTCCAAACTTCAATGGGTATACCATCCGGTCCTAAAACTTTTCCTATTTTCATCCTTCCTAGAGCATTTCGAACCTCCGAGGTTCTAATTATGTGGAAAAATATATGCTCTCGCCTCTCCCTCAAGTTCTCTATATTTAAGTTGCCCACAAGCTTTTTCATTTAATAACTTCTCAAAGTAATATCACCATTTATCTTAATTTCCTCATCCTTTACTAAGACTCTTGAATCCCTGCTCTTAATACACCTAATTGTATCCAAATCTTTTGTTTTCCTATCCCTTTTGGTTAGCGAACTTATAAATATTTTTTTCTCGTTCTTTTGTTCCTAATTTTATGTATCCAAATCTTTTGTTCACGAGCTTTTTCTTTTGCACCTCTGATCCCTTTCTTAACTTTTTTTTTCTAACGGTCTTATATCTCTCCAAATCTTCTTCATTTCAACTCATTTGCCATATTTTGAAGGTTGATTTTTTTTCTCTCTCACAATATTTTGGATTTATTCTTGCCACCACTATGTTTCTTTAGTTAGCAACCCTCTACTTTTAGATTCTCCAAGTACTTCATTTGAAATTTCTCTTATGTACGTAGCCATTTTAACCACATCATATTTGTCTCCCCTTCCCAATTTCATGATGCTCCTTTAAGGAATTTATCTCTAAAAAGCTCTAGTTTCTCCCCCTTCAAGTTCCAACACCTAAATTCTTGGGTTCCTAGTCTCCTTTCTCGCACATGTGTTCCTCAATCTTAACATCCAACACCATTAATCTATGTTGTGAGGTTAAACACTCTCCCGGTATAACTTTACAATCTTTACATGTCAAACAATCCATCTTTCTAGTGATGAAGAAATTAATCTGGCTCTTATTTGCTCCACTTTTAAAGATTATTAAATGTTCATTTCTCTTCCTAAAATAAGTATTTGCTAGTATGACACGAAGCCGCAAAATCTAATAGTCCACCATCGTTCTTATTTTCAAATCCTCGTCCTCCATGCACCCTCTAATATCCCATGTTATATTCTCCTACATGTCCATTGAAATATCCTCCTATAAATAATTTCTCACCTAAGGGTACTCCTTGAATTATCTCATCCATATATTTCCAAAATTTATTTTTAACTTGTGCATCTAATCCTACTTGGGGTGCATAAGCACTAATGGTATTAATTATGTTTTTTCCTAATACAAGTTTAATTTGTATTTTTCTATCCCCTTTCCTATTAACACGTACTACATCTCCTTTGAATTTCTTATCTACAAAAATTCCTACTCCATTTGCTATTTCTAATTTTACCTGTTTAATATAATTTAAAATACCTTTTTTCTGTCAATGTTCCTATATTCCAAGTCGCTAACCTAAGCCTATTTTCCTGGACAATCTTCTTTACCTGCACACGTCCAGATTGGTGTAGGAACCCTTGCCCATTTTCTACCACACCCGAGCGTCGGTGCGACGCCCCTTGCACATTTTTCGAAGCACCCAGAGGTAGGCACAACGCATCGCTTCCAGGGAATGCCCTAGCATTTGCGCGTATATTATTAGGATTCATGTTCATAGGATTTGACAATATTTTGTTCTGGCTGTCAACTGCCTAACGCAACCCTTACCCGATTTGTGGCCGGATTCCTAGCGTGGGACAGACAATGACGGAGTTAATGAAGACAACTTAGGTTCCTTGACTTCATTGTATATACACCACTCCATCTCTTCTCCTATCCGATGTGGGACTAATCCCACTTCTACTTGAGCTTGGGCTTGTTGAGTCTTGGGATTCAACCATGGGTATTACATAGGGTGTGGAACCGATGCTAGAGTAGATTTTAACTTGTTGTGGAAGTGTCACTATGGGCTTGCCTAGCTAGACCATTAAGTTGGGCGGGGCTCCTTATGCTACCCAGTATATTTAAAAAACAAACTATAGGAATCATTTTGAGTGAGCCTAGATGCTTGAAAATGATTGCCACCATGGGAATAAAGTGAAAGATGTTGACATTCAAGGACAGGCCAGAAACTTTTCTTAGTGGGGCCAGGCAAGATCTTTACACATTAAAAGCTAGCGTAATTTTTTTGTTTGTTTAACTTTAATAATCACCAACTTTTTTTTTGGGGGGGGGGGGGGTTATTTTTTTTGGTTCAATCAAAATGAAATATAAAAAGCGCACATAAATATATCTTTACTAATTACTATTTTCATTCCTTAGATCATAATGAAACCAGAATAACTTATAAGTTTATCCTTACTATCTTTCCCCATATATCAAAGTAATTAGCAACTCCTTATTACCTTTGAAAAAAGTTGAATTTTGGAAGATTTTGTCCGTTTGACCAATATTTGGTATGAGTATTTCACAATTTAGCCTTTTAGATACGATCAAGGCATCACATATCAATCTATTTAACTCACAATCATTTTACCATTCATTTCCCATGTAAACGAAAATCTGAGAGATGATTGAAGAGTTGTCGAGAGGAAGCCCTGGGGGAAAGACAGAGAAAGTGAGAAGCATTGATAAGGAGGAAGAAGAGGCTTTTTTTTTTTTGGGCTGAGGAAAAGTCTATAGAAATTCTACAAAGAAACAAAATTAGTGCATTTTAGATAATTTTATTGAATCAATTAATTAAAGGTGAAGATTGCTGGATGGTTTTTTGAATTAAGATGAATGATCGAACTAAATTGGCTATATACACTTGACACTTATTAAGGGCAAAATTGCTTATTTATCCCAACCCATACTTATATTTATAAGCAACTAAGTATACCTCTTTAACTTTTGAAAATTTTCTATATGGGGCCATAGTGGATCCGTCACTGTTGACATTTTTCTTCTCAACAAAGTAGAGGTGTATGCATGTAGAGCATAACATGCAAGTGGCTGTGTATGCTCATAAGATAGGGATATCCATATCATGCAAAATGCAAGCAGCAATCAACATGCTTATTTTCTGAAAGAGTATCGAAGGGTGTAGCACGCAAAATTCTGTAGTTTGTTCACAATGATAGCCAGTTAGTCATTACTGTCACGAAGGAAACACCAAATCGCATGTGATCTGCAAACTGGAACACATTCCAGAATGTTGTACATTAGTGATTTGGAACGTTGAAGTTCAGTTTTGAATTTTTGATAGTTTTTTTAGAGCAATTCATATGTATATATCACTTGTATTGTATTTGTTTCAATTGTTTAATCAATAATAATATCATTGAGGTGGAATACGCTGCATATATTGGAAGTTTGTTAATTATTAAAAATGAAGCACATTGATTTAAATAACTAATCTATTACATTCTATGCATACATGTGCATAACATTTGCAACCCATTGCAAAATTATTCATGTTAAATATAGATAAAATTACGTTTTGATTAAGCAATTGATGAATTGAAGCCTATCCTAAGTCCACATGGAGGACAGGTTGAGTTCCATGTTCCTACTTTCTTTCCACATAGCATCAAAACCTTGTGTCTGGTAGCATTCATTCTGATTGGTTACAAGTTCTGAACTGGCCTTTGGACATCATAATTAATTGAATTGTATTGGTTTTCATCTATATTGTTTAGTTATTACCATTATCTTTATAACTAGCAATATTCTCAGCATATCTTAGAATATTCTTATTATATTTTAAATATTATGTTTTCCAGTTACTTTGTAGCTCACTCGTGTCCAATAGTTTTTGCTTTTCAACAGAGTTAAGATTTAGGATTTGTGGGAACTTTAACCATGAGTCTAAATGTAGTCGTTGATATAGTATTTAATAATTGTTGTAGTAAGTGACCTTTGAGTTGTAAACCATTATATTTCATAAACCTTAGTTTCTTAAGAAAAGATACTGACCCAATATGTTAAACATTATACGAAACTAAATCAATTTTTATCCGTGATACTATTTTTCTTCCTCAGAACTTCTTGGTGGAGAAAAAACAGCATGTTTTAATTGTCTTTTGTGCTTCGTTTCTTTTAGGACCACTTGGCACTGATGATGGAGCTACTTGGAATGATGCCTCGAAAGGTATGACAAACTATCTGCCTTCTTAAGAGCTAGTATCCTCGTGTTTAAGTACTTTATCAATATCGAGACATCCTGACCGTTGAGATTATTGTTTAATTTTGCATTGTCCTAATATGTTTTTGATCCCCCTCTTGATAACATTTCATTTTTTGGATGACAAATATTACTAATAAAAAGTACTACACTTGAATGAAAACTATAAATAGTAGGCTTCGATAAAAATCAATTTCTTTCAATGAAGAATATATACTGTAAAGGAAAGATGCTTTATTAAAAAGTACAACATTTCATCAAAAGTAGTTTTATATGAGGTATTCTCATCCAAAACAAAAGTTTTAGTTAGTGATTTCCCTTTGGTCAAATATGTCTCGGTATTAAACAATCTCAACTATTGTAACTCAGAGAGTTTGGGGTTATGCAAAATGTGGACAATCAACCTACTTAAACGAATCTCACCCACACATTTTAAAGTTTGAGTTATATGAACCATCTGTAGACCCTCAATTAAATCTCAACCACAGATTGTTATGAACCATCTGTAGACCCTCAATTAAATCTCAACCACAGATTGTTAAGTTCATGTTATATGAACCATCCACACCACCAAATTAATTCTCAGTCTTAACCACACATTTTATAGCTAAATCAACTTCAATTTAAAGGATAAAAATCTCACATGCATTGGACGTGCTCTGTAAATTATTTCTTTCGATTTTATTATTTATTTTTGGAATGGGGGGTTTAAGTCTATTTGAAACTGTCATTCGATTTTCTCGAAATTCAACTAGGTTCTCGAAACAAACTTCCTTTTGAAAGAATGTAATTGTAATTTAGACACACTCAAAGATGTTTACTACTTGGTTCTTCAAGAAACTACCAGGGGTTTGCTTTAGTACGTGTCACTGTAACTTTCATAAACTTTGTTTTTTCTCTCCCACTATAAAAAAGTTGGAGTTGTAAACGTCAAACGGAAGACGTGGAAATTAGCATGCATATCTACGCAGAAGTCTCCCAAACCATGTTTTGCAATTAAGCCCCTCTAATTAAGGGGGGGAAATGTGCAGATGTAAGAGTTATTTTGCATATAGGTCCCTCAAAATATATATAATCTTTATATAAATCCCACAACACATTCAAATGGGAAATCTTCAAAAGAGAATTGAGCTCCCATGAAGGTAGGAGAGCCCAGGGCTCACTTTCATCGTGAAGACATCATAAGTGCAATCTGAACAATTCATTTGTTATAAATGCCTAAAATAGTTTAAGAATGTGAGGTCTAGTAATTTGAAATTCATTTTCCCCTGCAAATAAAATGTTAAGAAATTGCACGACTAACATATCTCTATTTTTTTATAGTGATATGATGCAAAGGCAAACAGACTTCAAATAATTTGATCTTTCTTGCCTAGGCTAAGTTAAGTATTTATAACAAGATGAACGGTTTGGATTGTTCGGAGGATTGCCCCCACTATGGTGAGATCTCCAACCTTAGGGAGACCTCAAGGTTCTCTTGAAGACCTACCACCTTTAAATTGTTATAACTCACCCCTACTTGGGAAAAAAAGACGTGCATCACATATGCAAGTTACTAGTTACTTATAACTAATTAACTACCAAATATTCTTTAACCGAGGGTTGAAAATTCAAATTTACACTTTACAGTAAAATACACGAGCCTGGCTAAAAAAGTAGCATAACTTTGCTTTAATATGCATAACTACTTTGCCCAAAAATTAAAAAGCATAATTACCATAATTCCTTCGTTTGAGTATAAATTTGGGTTAGGGAGAGACTGATAAGTGGCAACAGTGATGGGTCCAGGTTGAGTTATAGTTTGGTGTAGAAAGGATAGAATTGAATGAAGAGACACGAAAGAAGGGAGGGCTAAGGAAGTGGTACTTAATTTATACTGTGCACTTGGGGATGATAGTTTCGTGAAAACTCACAAAATTGTTTTGTCAAACATAATAAAGAAAACATCGTGGAAGTTCACAGTAGTTTATTGTAGTTAAACAATAAGGGTAGTTTTGGTCATTAAAAAGTCACATGCACATTGTGACTCTTCAATCTAATAACTCATAGTAGATGAAAATATCTTGAATTTGAATATCGACTGATCATAGTTTGTGGTAGTTACACAAAGATAGTTTGTGGTAGATACTTGAAAAACCATGAAAGTTAATGATAGTTTTCTGTAACTTTACCTTAATTTCATTTAACAACATATATCTTGCATGTTAGTAGACATTCAAAATTACAATTGCTCCTGCTTGGAACTAATTTCAGTGTAAGTAGAATACTGAAGAAAACAATCGGAGGGAGTAATAGTTTTGCGTTGATTTGCGTCATTTTGAGATGCGCTTCAGTAATTCAACCAAGATGAACCAAATAGAAAAAATAGGATCAAGCCCTAATTTATGTCATGAATATATTGCATATTTTGATTAAATCTGAATCTTACCCATTTAGAGCTTGAATTTTTTGCCGTAATAGGCCACTTTTTAAAAATATTTGCCATTATGGGCCAGTTTCAAAACTATTAGCGCTCGTGGGTTACTTGGTTCCACGTTGGCAGCTGCCACTATTCTCATTAGCGGCATGTTCCTTTTAGAGGTCGCTAATGGGAATAGCGGCCTCTTTTAAAAAAAATGAACTTTTTGTTTACGGTTGCTATAACTATTAGCAACCAAGCATATACGAAGTCGCTAATGGGATTAGCGACCTTCAACGAACTGTAATCCAACACTTGGCAAAATCTAGAGAGCTTTTACTCTATGAAAAAATAACAATCAATTTATTTTTGAAACTAAGGTCGTTGTTTGGAATAACGACCTTAGTTGTATAAAGGTCGCTATTCGGAATAGAGACTTTTATTGTACTTAGGTCGCTATTCCGAATAGAGGTATTAGTTGTGTGACTATTTTGCAAATTTTATAAAGAACAAGGAGATTGAGTTTCCTACTGAGGTCGCTATTGCGAATAATGACCGAACTATACTAAGATCGCTATTCCCAATAGCGACCTTAGTTGGGTGATTATTTTGTAAATCTTACAAAGAGCAAGGAGATTTAGTATTCTACTGAGGTCGCAATTCGGACTAGCGACCTCAGTTTATTTTTTTTTTCTTTCCAAGAGAGCAAAAGCTCTATAGAAATCGCTAAATGTCTCAATACATTCATTTAAGGTTAGCGACCTCATATATATTAAGATCGCTAGTAGGAATAGCGGCAAGCAAACAAAAAATTTCAAATATTTTAAAACAGAGGCCGCTATTCCCATTAGAGACTTTCAAAATAAAGAGGTTGCTAATGAGAATGGTGGCCGCTGCTGACGTGGCAGGAGCCCACGAGCGCTAATAGTTTCAAAACTGGCCCATAATCGCAAAATTTTTCAAAAAATGGCCTATTACCGCAAAAAGTTCTTAGAGCTTTATATGTACACAAACACATCCCCACACACAAAATTGGCAAAATACTCACACTTCAGTCTCTTTATTGCACAACATTGAATGGTCTCTCCAACTAACCTTCTATCGTAGTGGCCCTTTGATTTGGACAAAGAGATGTTATGTATCGACGGACATTATTATTGTTACTATTATTATCTCTGGAGTTATTTGGATGTGCGATTTGTCTGTGTTCTTGTTTATAAAAGAATTTCACAGCAGAGAGGGAACTTATTTAATTTTTGTTCAACAAGGCCGTAGGCGAGCACACTTGTTCACTCTAACACTGTTTGTAAATTAAAGGTGCAAGTGGGAGCCGAAACTCACTAGCTCTTTGCTCACTAGTGAAGGCTTACCACGATGGCACCGGTCACATGTAAGGAATTTGTAATAATTACTGTGCATGAGGCATTGTAGTGAAATCTGCTTATTGTGCAATGTGTGAATGGGAAAGATAACATGTGTGGTTGGCACATGCTACAAGCATATAGTATGGGAAAAGGTTGGCGTCTGGTTATAGTAATGAAAGATTATTCTTGAAGTTACTATTTTCACTCTGACATATTCCATTATTGCCCTTTTGTTTTGCTGGGGATTTGCTTAGAAGATTTTTCTCCTTATTTCTCTAGGTTGCATTAGGAGGTAGATACTCCCGTGATTTCTTTAACAGGTATGGGGACTTGAGGCATATTCGCCGTCTCCGGTTCTGGCCCCTTAACAAGGTGCTCTTGGAGAAGTACGATTTCAATGAGCAAGACGCCACCGACTTGGCCGACTTCCTCATCCCCATCCTTGATTTTGTGCCCGAGAAGCGACCTTCGGCTGCCCAATTGCTTCTGCACCCTTGGCTCAACCCAGGGCCAAGACTTGTTCAGCCTGTTGAGAACACAGCGATAGATGATGAGGAGAAGAAGAAGAAGAAGAAAGAGAAGGATGAGAGGGAGGCGATGGCAACGGAATTAGGTAATATCGCCATTGATGGGGTTACTAAGCTTGCTAAAGATCTTCCTCAATCCAGCAGTAAACCAAGCAAAGCACCAACAGCCACATTGCAATAGTAATTTGTTTCTTCTGAGTTCTGTTGGATTTTTTATTATTTATTTGCCACTGTTTGAGATGATGTTTGAGGTTTTTGTGGATGGATGGTGTAAAATGGAAGGGTTGAGGTGTTAGAAACTTACAAAAAAATTCGTGTATTACAGAGTGAACGAAAGCAATGCAGGGAGTGTTGAGAGACTGTTGCTTTTAGTTTCGACATCATATATTTTTCCAGCTCTACAGGCTCCCTTTCTTAAAGGAGACTGAGAAGGCATTCTTTGTATGGATATGTGAATCATATTGGATTCCTGGCATTGGTCATAATTTGTTTTTGTTTTTCTGCTTTATATGAGCATTACATTTGGAGGTATGTGTGTTTTTGTCAGAGGATTATGAGGAAAGTTTTTAATGGGACAATTTCTTTAAAAAATAAGTTAAGAGACATTTAAATGAAAGATTGAAGGGTCTTCATTACTCTTTCAATTCAATTTCGGAAGGAAAGCAGACTAGCATGAAAGAAATATCAGAAAACTTGTGTCCTTTTTAACAATAGAAACATAAATGCCTTGAAGCTTTCAATCATTTGTATATAGCAAATCCTGCGTCCTATATACTTCATCGTCCATTCGGTTCAATGTAGTCTGACGAGACGACAGAGATAAAGATCAAGGCTAATTTTGGTGACAGCCATAAGGCATTTGGAAGACTAATTATCGAACATTTTGGAGTTCGACATAAGCAAGCACTGTTTGATTTCCTCCAACTGCAGCTGCGAAATTCCATCTTGCGCTTATATGGTTGGCTTTAGGAGTTAAGAAACTTCTCAAAGCTGAAACAATATGTTGGAGGCAAAAGCCTTAAGGAGGGAGATGCTAACACTAGATTTTTTCACTGTATAGCAAATCGTAGGAGAAGGAATTTTATTTTGGGATCTGTTACAAGAGGATTTGTTCAACCTATTCCAGAGCATCAATGTAAGTAATGGTGATATTGGCAAGCTCAATTATGTACACATTATATTGATTGATACCAAAGAATGAGGGAGCTGAGGTTGTCTCAGATTTTAGACCTATTAGTCTCTTAAATTATTCCTTTAAAATTTTTACTAAAGTCTTGGGTAATAAACAGTCCTCTATTGCATGAGCTTCGCTCCTCCATACGAAGTGCTTTCTTCAAAGAAAAATCTATTCTTGAGTGCTTTCTCATCATAGCTTATGAAACGGTAAACCTATGCTCTAAGAAGAAAGCTGATGTAGCCATGTTGAAGATAGATTAAAAAAAAAAGCTTTTGGTTCAGTTAATTGGAGCTTCATTGAAGAATTGCTTGTAGCCAGAGAGGTTTTGGTCCAGGTTGGTGTGTAAGTGGATTCATGACATTCTTCATAATGCAAAATCTTCTCTTTAATATTACTAGTAATTTGCACGTGCGATGCACGTCTTAATAAATATAGTTTTTTAAAATAAAAATTTAGACATAATTTGGATTTGAACTTAGAACCTCCTTTATAGTAGTTATGCACGTGTATTGCACGGGTTGGTATATTGACAAAACATTTACAAATGACACTAAGACCTTCCATTATAATATTAGAAATAGAAGTATTTCTTAGTTTTTAAAAATAGTGAAGGGTATATGCTAATTTTCACATTTTAAATGGGGGCATTTGCTAAAATATCCCTTTTTTAGGAGCTGCACGTGCATCACACGGGTATGTTTGGTGGATTTAGTTTGCCATATATTGCACGTGTTTACTCAGTTACAAAATTAGGGTTTGTTTGTTTACAACCCCAACTCTCCTATTAAAATAGTAGAGATAATGTGAGAGTTGAGTTTTTCGTTTGTAAACATACCAACTTACGTATATTGCATGTGCATAACTAATATGAAGGAGGTCTCAGGTTCGATGCCAAATGCAAAACTACGTCAGAGTTTATACTTTATATATATATATATATATATATATATATATATATATATATATATTAAGACGTGCATCCCACGTGTAAGTTACTAGTCTTGTTTAATGGTTTAAGAGGAGGGGTTACAAAGCGTAAAAGAGGTCTCAACTCAATAGGGATTTCTACCAAAAATCCCTCTTAGGATCTTGTTGAGTTATTCGATGCAATCAACACAAACCACCAACCACATATGAGATCATACTAAACACATCAAAGCACACATAAGTTTGTCCCGGTTGGGGCTTTCGCCTTAATCCGGGAGAGAAGAAACCCAAGATGTTATTCAACTAGAGAAGATACAAGAATGTTACAATTCTCACCACGACCCTCTTTCAAGCCTCACTAGCAAGTACTAGTTGTTTACAATTAGAGAATCACTCAATCTCTCCTTCAATGAAGTACTCTCTCTTAGCTCTCAGTGGAGGCCAATGACAACAATATATAGAGATCTAGAGAAAACCTAGTTTGACATCTTGATACAATAGCCATTAGATATTCCTGAAGAGATAACCCTACGATAAGAGCCGTAAGATCTGACTTGAAGAGCAAGTTGGGCTTCTCACGAATCACCAAGATCCGACTCAATAAATCCATCAGCGCCGCTATCGGTCGACCGCACCTCAAGGTTGGTCGACCGTCCCCCTCTCGGGAACTTCTACAAGTTAGGCGGTCGAACGCACCCCATGTACGGTCGACCGCGCGGTCGACCGCAACTCCACCTGCTGCTGCTGTTGACTGTTTCCCTTGCTTCCACTCCGTCTCCGATCGTCTTGATTCCTCCATCGTCTCATCGTCTTCTTATCCAACATAGTATGCAAGACACAAACCCAACAATCTTCACCTTGGATTGCATACTCATGAATCCACACCTGTGTGATTTAAAATCTTCTAGACTCTTTTCCTTCTCTTTTTGCAAACAACTCATTTCAATGGCTTCCTCTGCTAGTTGAATCTATCTCCACCTGTTTTCTCCCGTTGTATGCCCTCTCAAAGGCATACCCCAGTAGATGTAATCATGGAGGTGCCACCCTCCATACGAACTCCACCTACCTCAAGGCTCTCTCCACCTTCCGACCATATTCGCACGTCGCAGTCTCGCTCGGATGATTCTAGTGACGACATACTATATGGTGCTTTAGGAACAATGGGCTTCGAAACACTTGCGCAAGTTTTTTCTGTTCATCCAAAGCTGGTAGAGGTTGTGCTGACCCTGCCCAATCCCCCTCTTACCCTTCATCACCTTGCAATAACTTTTCCAAATTGAACGAACTCCACCGGGATCTGTGTACCTGCAGTCCCGAGCTTCTAGAGTTCTCATGGAAATAAGGCTCCGCTTCATCAAAGGAATATGCATGCCCTCCTCTAGTGTGTGTCCCCTTCCGCCTGTCATCTTCGACTCATTTGTTTTCTCACATCTTACTTAACAAGTCTTGTCAATCTTCCTTTCCACACAACATAAGGCAAACTTATAAGTAGAAACCATCTCCCTCTTGGAGCAAACTTGAGAAGAACTAACCGAATCAAAAGAACAACCGGAATTCACATCTAAAGAACTTGAAAAAAAAGCACTGTTTAAGCCATCACCTGATTCAGCGGCACTTGATTTGGCACCCCTCTGACTCAACTGCTTGCAACAGTTTTTCATGTAATGCTCAATCCATTTGTATTGGTGGCCACAGACCTTTCTCCTACATACACTTGCCCTTTCAATCAAAGTACAATCCACTTCTAAGCAACTCACAGAAGTTGACGCCGATTTATGACTCTCATTCCTAAGTGCATCCTCCTCCAACCCCTTGATCATACCTGCTATGAAAAACTTCTCCTTGGTAGATTTCTCATCTAGCACGGTTATCATGTTGGATAGATTTGGTGATGAATATATCGAGTTGGAAACCCTTAGATCATCTGCATTGAATGCCTTCAGTTCAGATAACTCTATATTGAACTCCACTTCATGATCTAGAAGAGCGGTACTTTCCTTCATTGAGAAATTCCACAACTTTCTTCACTGGTACATCCGACCTTGTGATGACGATCCCGAGTAGTCAGTTCTGAATCTTGCCCAAAGACTCGTCGTGCTTCTCCTATACCTGACTTCGTTCGTCGATGACAACCGGATTAAACCCAAGGCTTCTGAAAATATCTTCTTCCACTTCTCTTGCTTTGTACCGATTGGTCTCCCTTTATCTCCTTCTAGGACTAGATCCAAGTTCTGTTGAACCGATGCTTCATGCATGTCCACCTTCAAGAGATCAAAGTTGATCTTGCCTTTGAACCGCTTGATCTTCGTGATTTGATCTGCCATCTTCTCCAAGGAACTCGAACAAACCCTTTGAACTCGAAGCTCTGATACCAATTGTTAGGGATTTCTACTGAAAATCCCTCTTAGGATCTTGTTGAGTTATTCGATGCAATCAACACAAACTACAAAGCATATATGAGATCATACCAAACACAACAAAGCACACATAAATTTGTCCCGGTTGGGGCTTTCGCCTTAATCTGAAGAGGAAGAAACCCAAGATGTTATTCAATTAAAGAAGATACAAGAATGTTACAATTCTCACCACGACCATCTCTCAAGCCTCACCAGCAAGTACTAGTTGTTTACAATTAGAGAATCACTCAAGCTCTTCTTCAATGAAGTACTCTCTCTCTCTTAGCTCTCAATGGAGGCCAATGACAACAATATATAGAGATCTAGAGAAAACCTAGTTTGGTATCTTGATACAATAGCCATTGGATATTCCTGAAGAGATAACCTTACGATAAGAGCCGTCAGATCTGACTTGAAGAGCAAGTTGGGCTTCTCACGAATCACCAAGATCCGACCCAATAAATTCATCAGTGCCGCTGTCGGTCGACCGCACCTCAAGGTTGGTCGACCGTCCCCCTCTCGAGAACTTCAACAAGTTGGGCGGTCGACCGCACCCCATGTACGGTCGACCGCAACTCCACCTGTTGCTGCTGCTGACTGTTTCCCTTACTTCCACTCCGTCTCTGATCGTCTCGATTCCTCCATCGTCTCATCGTCTTCTTATCCAACATAGTATGCAAGACATAAACCCAACAGGGTCCTCTTTCCCCATGCTTTTCATTATAGTAGTAGATAAATTAGCCAAAATGCTTCAGAAAGGAAGAGAGGAGGATGTTTTTTATCAACCTGCAACTCAGAGAGCCTCTCTCTAGCTTATTTGTCCTCCCAACTGCTAATGACTCTCTTGCATTCTGCAAGGGAAATGAAGTGGAGATTATCCATATGAAATTGTTACTCTACTAATTTGCAGATAAATCTGGGCTAGACATCAATTTTTGTTAAGTCCTCCTCAATTAGCCAGCCTACTTTGGCTCATCCTCATCAAAGCAGGATGACACTTTCTCTACAATTCTGGATTGCAAAGTCAAAACATCGCCGATCAAATACTTGGGCATGCCTCTTTTTAGGAAGAAGCTTAGTAAGAGAGAGTGGCAGCAGCCTGTTATTCTTAAAATTAACAACATATTGTCTTCTTCATGGAGAGGCTAATTCTTATAATTCTGTCCTTAACAGCACTCCTGCTGAATTTTGCCTTTTGTTTTTCTTTTCATTCCCCGAGCTACCTTCTTCGGTCATTAAGAGAATTGATCAATTGAGGAGTAGATTCCTCTCAATGAGGAAGAGCAATGTGAACTGGGGCTCATATTTTTCCTAGGCTTGCACAAGCAGCATCGAACCCCCAAAGGCCCAAACTAGATTTCCTAGTCAAGGAGCATGGGAGGGTCAGATTCAGGAGAGTTATGAATACTACACTAGCTGCTGCAGATAGAGAGGCTCTTCTTCATACACTACAAGACTTACTCTCTTACAGTTGGAGTCTTTAACAAACTAATCTGGAAGCATGATATCTCTCTGGAGTGTTTACAGTAAAATCTGCATATAGATTATTTATTTGATGGGGGTTGTGAGGTCTCCATTTGCTGCTGCTACTTCGTGATCTTTTGCACCGGTGGAAGTGAAAATCTTCATCAGAATGCAAAGTTGGAACAAGCTCAACCCCAACGAGATGTTACAGAGCAAGGGTTGGACTGGAGCTGTAACATGCACATCTTGTGCATGTCAGCTTCAGTCCATATTTTCTTTGTATATCCTTCTGCTACAACCACTTGGCAATATTTTCTTCATAAGCTGCATATCTCATCCCTTCCTAATTCCACTGATGAGGCTTTCAGCTTTCTCCTCATGGTGGCATTCCCATTCTAACTCCAATCATGCTCAAACTTGGCTTTTAATTTCCATATCAGTATACCAATCTTGTGGCTAGGAAGAAACTCTATAACTTTCACTTCTTCTTTTGGTAATGCTGATGTTATAATCTCTAATGCTAAATTTTGGTATTCATTGCTCAATGCACCAAATGAGAGTAACAAGTATGAAATACATCATGACTGCACCACAGTGCTCGAATGCTGTGGATCTTCTAGCTGGAGACACCGCATTTAATCCAGTCTCAGTGAGCAGCAACTCTAATTGGCTCTTCATGCTGTAGATAGAGAAGCAGTATAAGAAAACGACAGCTTGCCATCAAGTTTTTGAGTTCCTGTTTTGTTATGGTTTAAGCTTATTTCTGGACTTGGCTTGTAACTCAACTTTCATTACATGTACCTAGCTAACAGCTTCTAAACTACAGCTTCTAAACTGATATGGTGATTTGGCATAATTTTCTGCTTGGAATTAACTCAGGGAGTTGTGGTAGCAGTATGATCCCATACTTAGTGTAAGTAGAGTTGCACGACTATAGTCCTGCCCTCTCCTCTCTTCAAGGGAACCATCTATTCTCAACCTCCTCCAATTTCAAGCTTTTTAAGGCCAATTCACTGTTTTGTATGCTTATAATTATCTTAGTTGATTATATATACATTTCCAGGTAGGCATTCAAGCCTACCTTTTACAGGATTTAATTTCCGAAATAAGCCCCATTTTCAAACTATATCCCATAGGGTGTCTTCACCAAACTTATTCCACGCGAGGACTCTTTTTTGCATCTTCAGCAGAAGCAGCAAACTGCGGCATATG
The DNA here is from genome assembly GCA_017893485.1 of Hemerocallis citrina. Taxonomy (NCBI): domain Eukaryota; kingdom Viridiplantae; phylum Streptophyta; class Magnoliopsida; order Asparagales; family Asphodelaceae; genus Hemerocallis; species Hemerocallis citrina. The sequence goes on from CM030360.1 coordinate 297,145,904, forward strand.
CTATTATGAAGCCGCAGTTTGGGACTACGACTTCTTCTAAATAACAATAATTTGTTGCTGCAGTTCCCATCTGCAGCCGCAACTCATTTGTGAATAGCTAAGGCCGCAGTTAGGAATTGCGGCCTTGTTTAAACGTATACTGTAGTTCCCAATAGCAATTGTTCTGAAAGCATAGCGACAGAGAGTTAAGACTCTTTAGTTGAAAAACTCAAAGAGCGGCTGCACCTACAAACAACGGCCTTCTACATATGTAGGCCGCAACTGAGAACTGCCGCTTTGTCTCTGTTTATATGTTGGCCTCAATTTCTAGTAGCAGCCTATGCTACATTCTTTCCGTAGTTTGGAATAGCGACGGCGTCAAAAATTGGATACAGAGAGAAATAACTCTCGGGTGGAACATATTAAAGAGATGCCGCAACAAGAAACTGCGGCTTCAATTCCACAAAAGTCACAGTTCCCAGGCTCCTAGCTGCAACCTATATGTGTTCAGTGATAGATGAAATTTCAAATATCCCTGTTTTTCTGTTTACAATTCAAAAGAGCTGCAGCTAGCTCACACATTGAAATCAAACATAACCAAGTTGCTGCAGAGAGAAGTCAAACATATACAACCACATTAAACATCAAAACCTCTACTTCCACTCACGAAAAGCAAACATAGCAAGAAAATATACTATTTTGAAGAGTGGACCACAAATTTATTGAAAATATTCAATTCTTATCGATAATTACCCTTCAAAACAGTATATTTCTTGCTTATGTCTTGCTTTTCATGAATTGAAGGGGAGGTTTTGATGTTTACTGCGGTTGTATATGTTTGATTTCAATGTGTGAGCTACTGCAGCCACTTGGTTATGTTTGATTTCAATATGTGAGCTAGCTGCAGCTCTTCTGAATTGTTAATAGAGAAACACTGACATTTGAAATTTCATCTATTACTGAACAATGACATTTGAAATCATCTATTACTAAACACATATAGCATATGCCGCTACTAGAAACTGTGGCCTACATATAAACAAAGTCAATTCCCAGTTGTGGCCTACATATGCAGAAGGCCACAATTTGTAGCTACGGCCTCCATTTAAGTTTTTCAATCAGAGGTCTCTATGCTTTGAGACTGCTATTGGAAACTGCATCGTATGTTTAAACAAGGACACAATCCGTAATTCCCAACTGCGGTTTAGCTATTCACAAAATGAGTTACAGCCACAGAATGGAACTGCAACATTTTTTTTGTTGAGAAGAAACCCAGTCCCCAACTGCAAATTCATAATAGCATAAGCCGCAATTTGCAACTTCAGCTTCACTTGGCAAAAAATAATCCAGACGTAGAATAAATTTGGCAAAGATTTCCCGGGATAAAGTTTGGAAATGAGGCTTATTTTAGAAAAAAGTTCCCTTTCCCACGTGGAAAAAAAAAAAGATCACAAAACAATACTCAGAAATTGCAGTTACAACAGTCCCAGAAATAGCCATTACAACAGATGGTCGTAACTGCAGTTACTGAACTCAACTGCAACTACCGAACTGTCATGCAAATCCACCAGCGACGTTCAATTCAAAACGTAACTTGATCAGCCTGTGAGCCTCTCAAATTTTCCAGGCAAATATGCTAATGCCAAGACATTCACTAAAATACTAATGCCAAGTCATTTTGCAGCAATATCTTTCAATATTTTCCAGCATGAAGATGACATACAACATAGAAAAACACAAACCACATTCACAGAAACCACCACCAATATCCAAAAGCAAATCTAAGTTGGAGCAGCTAAGTTAACATAGAAAAGAAACAAGGATGACTAAATTTTATAGTTCATCCGGCAGACCACAGTTTAAAGTTATTCAGTTTTTCAACCACCTTTCTTTTGTACATATTTCTCGGTATATGAACTGAGATACTAGCGCGTCGCCAGTCTCCTCAGGTGCTGAAACATCTTCTGCTTGACCCACTGCCGATCGTTTGGAAGGTAAGCATGAATTGAAGAATCATAGCTGCAATGGATTTTCAAAAAGGCATCTCTTCGGTCAACAAAAAATAAAACTGATTGGACAAAAAGCACGAGTCATAGAACAATGTATTTATGTGCTGAAATAAGTAGAGAAACGTACACCAGTGCACTGAGGTCAGTAAGGCCATCCATGAAGTTGTAAAGATCAGCAATGTCGTAGGTGATGTTCCGTATGGTTGGATTGAGATCCTTGAGTTTCCTCTCATACAGTCCACAGAGCCCTGTACATTCAGGGACAAAATCGATTACTCTTTTGTCACTTAAAAGTCCAAACAGGGATACAAACAATTTTATGTGAAGATTTTGTCATGCAGGATACTCAAGAACGTACTGCTTCTGATTAATGTAGTGTTTTAAACTTTTCATGTGGCAGTGCTGGTGTCGTGTAAGATCTGACTGTGTCACCACTTCATAGACTACTCATAATTCTCTTATCAACATAATTTTTATATTTAACCTTAAAGCTATGGCACAACACCTCTGCAGATACATCCACTTCCAAGCAATGTATTACTCAGTAATACGGGCACACAGTTGTACTAATAATGACGACAATTAGGCAGATTGGTATTATTGTTATTTTTTAGGGTGTCTGCAGCGATGATAAGATTTTAGTTAATGGGCTAAGGACAAGATGTGCACCTAGCAAGACTCGGATTAAAGTACTTAAGAAGGATGTTACAGCTATTAATTTAACAAAGCAGACAGCCTTCAACAAAACTGAATGCCCAATGGAGGAAAGAAATCGTAGTTAGCTCCCAAGGGTATGAAATAAAAGATTTGTTGTTGATGATTATCACATATAAAGGTTCAGAAGTATACTAATCTGACAGCCTCCAAATCCCCTGATTTCTAACCTGCAACAGTGCAATGTTTGGAAAAAATGTCAGAAGATAATTGAGAAGGAAGCAAAATTTCAAGTATTGTCTTCTAGATGAGTTAGTGGCATTTAATTAACAGGTAGCAAGCATGTCCCCATTTTGGAATATGATACATTGCCCTCTGATTTATCTAGTTTTCAGTACTTATATGATCTAGGGATTTGTTTTTGGAAGCAATTTAAATATGAATTTTAGTGGTATAGCTTCAACAGGGACTCTGCCACCTTCTAGTTTTTCATCCAAAGGGGTGCCACCTTCTAGCTCGGCTACCTTAAATACAGTTTGTGGGTTACTGGTCTGAATCTAGCAAGATTCACTAGCATATTGCAGGACTGGGGATCCAAAAACACAACGCAATGAAGGATCTACTTGTCCAAACCGACTAATTACTATTTCATATTGAATCGTCCAATTAAATAAATATTTTCTAATATATGTCTACATATATATTCTGTAAGAAATAATACAGTTAAACGCAAATGAAAAACTAAATTGTTCAATGTTATTCCAGAAAACATGCATTTAATCAGGAGACGTATCGTACCAAAAAATCTATTCATCAGACATGCCTATAGGTGGATTCCATGCGGCCTCATGATTCTACACAGCATAGCGCTGATTCTACAGAATACCAGTTATCATGTAAATCTTTACAATACTCATCACTTTGTTTAAGTTTCATATGATTGAACTGAACAGATTACTTTCTTGTCAATAGTATTCAGTGTTCCAAAAAAGGGTAAAAAATCCGTGTAAACAGCTCATTTGAACGCAGATTTTGAGCCTGCCGTTTTGTTTATGGGTAAAACAGTGGTTGAAAAGAGATCCCTCTATTTTTGTGAAAAAATAAAAATAGGCAAGTTAGCTCCGCTGTAAATTATTTTATGCAAATATATTCTTTATAAAAAAATTATACTATATAGGAAAGTTTTTTAATTTATCAATCATATTTCTTGGTATTCTTTGTAAAAAAATTCATTTAGAAAAAAGTGCATAGGAAAATGAAAATAAATACAAAAAACTAAATAATCTATTATTATAATTCAACTAATTTCACTGTTTGTTCTAAGGTTTAAAAAATTTCACTAATTTTTCAGAATATTAAATTGATTTTTAATCACTTTGTAAAACTGATACCACAACGTCCGATACATCAAGAGATACACCCAATATATTTCCAAGAATGCTGAAAATGATACCACAAATGGAAGGCCGATAAAACCTGATACAGAGTTCTCGAACCATGCATCTGGCAATATGATTGGAGTGTTCGGAGACATTTGACCTTGATTCAGTTGGCTAAACTTTCAAGGAGGAAACAATTTTTGTAAATCAAAAGATCTTCATTCAGTTGGTAATCACTTTCGAGGGGGAAATAGTTCTTGAAAAAGTTACAGATACCAAAAATGAAAAGGTCTAAAACTATGTTGTTGACACTCTAGTTAATGTTGTGTTTTCTATCCATATAAAGACTTGCAATGACAATGAACTAACTCACAATGCATAAGTATTAATATTATAGTCTCATCATAATAAAAAATAGAAATTACACTGCAATATAGAAAATGGAAAACCAAAATACTTAACCATTAAACTGATCTCATATACTCAAATTATGCAGCCACATGACTCTCATGCGGAGCGCATATTGAATATCGGGCAAAAAATGGTATCTGTCGCATTTTTGGGGGTATGCAGGCAAATTTCCACGTAATTGCACCCATTACCGCATATGCACTGCATATTTCCATGGTTTAGAACACTACTGCAAGTTAAGCTTTTTTTTGAAGATTGTAGGGTTCGAGAACCCTAAATCAAGATTGATATGGGAAGAAATTTTTTTGCAGAAAAGATGAGAACTAACGGCTGGATTATGTTCTTTCTGATTCAAAATTTGCATACTATTAGTAGGAATCATTTTTGACATTGAATTAAATTTTTGTGAGTCAACTCTAATTTTGACGATTTGGATAGATTGTAGATCGAAATTCGTCGAGTTGAAAGTTTAGACTACTGATTTTTTATATTCTTACTTGTAATCTACAACCTCAGTGTAGAATTTCAATCATTGAACCCTAAATCAAGATAGATATGGCAAGAATTTTTTTGCAGATAGATGAGAACTAAAGGCTGGATCAGGGCCGGCCAGACCACCCTTGAGGCGGGTGAGGCGGGCGCCTCAGGCCCCCGGCGTTTTTGCGATTTTAGGTACCCCAAATTTGTAATTCGCTTGTAAATATAGGCACGTATTTTGTGCGTAAAAAAAACCTGTTATTTGGGGCCCCCAAAAATAATTATTTGAATTATTTGAGCCTTTAAAAATTTTTTAAAATTATTTGTGTTTAGGCTTGAAGACTTGAATTGAATTTGAGACTTTAAATTTGTATGATTTAAAACAAATTTATATATTTTGCATATTTTGCTTTCAACAATGTGCAAAATTTTTGTATGCATGTTGGTTTTTTTTTCTTTTCTTTTTCCGTCGTTGTGGTGGTGGTGGTGTTGGGGGCTCCATTTCAGGAGTTCACCTCGGGCCCCTGGAAACTCAGGGCCGGCCCTGGGCTTCTGATTCGAAATTTGCATACTATTAGTAGGAATCATTTTTGACATTGAATTAAATTTTTGTGAGTCAACACTAATTTTGACGATTTGGATAGATTGTAGATCGAAATTCATCGAGTTGAAAGTTTAGACTACTGATTTTTTAATATTTTTACTTGTAATCTAGATTCTACAACCTCACTGTAGAATTTCTATCATTAATATCTTTTCAATTCTGCTTGAAAAACCCAGCTTGAGGTTTGATATAAGTCTTCTACTTTTGATATATGTTTCGGAATTCTTGAAAAATTTGAGCTTATCACGTTGATTTTGATTTTTTTGAATTGTTCTCTCTCTTTTAATCTATAATATCATAACTAAGTTAAGTGATCTAGAGTTTGTCAATTGTACAATTTTCTTTCTTTCTTCAACTTGAGTATCGATTGATAGCGTGTCTTTAACCAAGTAGTGGATTATGTAGGGAAAACAGAGACCACTTACAGTTACGCCAAGCCTCGATCGGCATTTAATCATCTCATACCCCATAACCACACTTTACCCATTTTATTTCTCTCTCACACTTTTATCATTGTTTCCTCTTGCTTACACACTATCTCTCTTTTAAGTTATCTATAATTGATTATTAATGATGCCGACATTATAAGTAGACTCTATTATCCATATTTGGACACCTACGTGGATGAGGCATAAATTTAGGGTTTTGGGCGAGTTTCTAAAAAAGATAAAAATGATAAAAGGCATATAGAATATATGCCAGATTGAGTGCGTATTACTTTATGTGCCCACCTACTTTATCCATGTTTCGTGCATACTGCTTTATCTTTTTTTTCATTAAAAACTTCAACCTAATATGACCAAGACATGCACCACATATACAAAGTAACTGGCAATATGGAGGACGGCAGGACCAAAACATATGGTCCCACATAGTACCTACTGCCTTAAGCCTTTCGGTGAATTCCATGATCTAGAGTATCAACTTTCTTAGGCATGAAACATTACTTTCCCTGTTTGACTTCAGAATTGGTCAATCCCTAAATAAAGTCAGGTATCAAAGGAGAAATTCTTTCTTAGGCAGTAATTCTAGCCATCATCTAACTGTAACATAGTTATCTTATTTACTGGAAATTCATAGTTTCGAAAAGTATATAATTAACTATGATTATTACCATTACCATCACCTCTTTTATATTTGACTTTGTTCTTTTATTAATACAAAAACCATTTATCTCTAAGTGCAAACTTAAAAAGGAAAAACTGTTTATATTTCAATTATAAATCCAAAAGTAGATGCCTAATTCAGATAAGCAAATGTGTATGCAGCATGGAGAACCAAAACACATGGTCCTATTCGGCTGTTCATAGCCTACTGGCAAATTCCATTATCTAGAATTTTCAGTTACATGCTACTGAAATTTTTATGCATTGCATTCCTTGTTCGACTGGCCATTTCCTACTTTGTAGGCAAATACCTAATGAGATATTCCAAGAAATGAGATAAATCAAGTGTATCATATGTGTCTTACTCGATATCTCTAGCCATCATCCAAAGGTAACATAGTATTATCTAACCACAAAGGGAACTTATAGTTTTTTCAACATGTATTACATTTACCTATCATGGATTGATCAGCACCTCCCATGCATTTGAACAATTGAACTTGTTCTTTTCTTAGCATAAAAACCACATATATAAGTGGCAAACTTAATATGGAAGTAAACCTAGTACATGTTCCCTTGACCAGTTCATGAGACCACCAAATATGAAGAGCATAAGCACATACAGTATATGGGATCAAACGACCAGGTCTCACTTACCACTTACAGGTAAATTCCATGATTCAGAGATTTCAATTGCTAGCTATTAAATATTTAAGGTTTTCTTCTTATATGCCTTCAATATTGGCCAAGCCCTAATTTGGAGGAAGTATTAAATCGGTATTCTAACAAAAAATTTGAGATAAATCATGTGTGATCCTGGTCTTGGCGATACCTTTGGCAATGACCCAAATATAACATAGTTATTATCATATCTCATATCTCACTAGAAACGTATAATTTCTAAATGTTTAGCACTAACTATGATTATCACCATACAGAAGAATTGACCTATCTCCTCTTATAAATTTGACTAAATGCTCCCAGAAGTAGATGCCAACCTCAGCGTTCCCTAGCCCAATCCATGAGATCACCCTCCTCGCTCTTTGCCATCCCGCTAAATACAATGAATGACAAAGCTAAATATTTAAAACTTTGAAGGAGAACCCACAGGAGCATGTATAGTTATATGTATCTAAAACCTCACTCTAGATTTCAAATGGTACAAACAAGGCCTAATCCTATGTCGGGTTCATGCCTCTCGTAGTCTCGTTATACTGAACCTTCACACAAAAATTGCGCATACCTCCCCCCCCCCCCCCCCCCCCCCAGGGTCTCTCTCTGTCTTTTATGTTTTCAAAAGAAAGAAAGAAAATAGGGATACACAAAGACCGCCAAATAGAATATTTCTTGGTGAAATACTGACAAAAACAGCAGAAATAGGCTAAACGATGGAAACACAAACATTCTTCAAGTTTACAACATTGAGTAAGAAAGCTATGATACAGTAAATAGCATGTGCAGAAGTACAACTTGTTGTCTAGAAACTTCATACTGCTAAGTGTAATTTGTACTCTAAACACAATATTTCATGACAGTGTTTACTGTGTAGTATTAGAATTGTCTTCACATTTAGCCAAGTCCTGCTCACAACTGTATAATATAGCTCCAATGCAAGAAAACAAATGAGAACAGTATGAAGTGTGTAATTTACGCATCTAGTGTTGCACTCAACCTGCCAACTACAGTCTACAGAACACCTGTTTTACACTCTAAATAAGTTTTCTATAGTAAACAAAATATTTAAATAAAATATGAAAATTCACACCTGTTTTACACTCTGAATAAGTTTTTTATAGCAAACAAAATATTTAAATAAAATATGAAAATTCACAAGACTTTAAGCTTAAATCTGAGAACATTGGACATATACCATCCATAGCTTGACTGATTGAATCGTAATCCATAAAAGTTCTGGTTGCCCTGTTGTGAGAACTTTGCATCAGTATGATGGTGTGCTTGTTAGCCTGCAGGAAAAAGGAAAGAAAACACATCAGGAATCACAACTAGCTTCACTTCATATGAGTTATCTCTGAAAGATTTCTACAGAAAGATACGGCCATAGATGGGAATAGGGAAAGTAGAAAAGGAGGGAAACAAAGGTTTTGCTAACTAATTAACCATCTTCTTCTCTTTTTTCCCTTCTTTTCGTGTCTCCTTCATCTCTTTCATTTATTTTTGCAGTATGCAGCACCTAGATACTTGCTGCTGCGTACTGCATATTAGTACATATTATATAACACCGATGGTCCGCAAGCACATCAACATTTGTGGAAAGTGGTTGTTAAATAAGATAATCTTCATAAAAATCGGCATTGATTTACAGTAAATAAAATACCATCATTTCTCTATGTTGGATAACAGTTATTTCATGAAATTTATACATTCCGAAATTTTCTATATGAAATACTATGAACTTATTTATTTTTTGAGAATTAAGTAGTCTTATGAATTTAGTATTCAGTTTTCTTTTCCTTTATATATTCACTTTATTGCAAAAAGTGTAGGATTAGATTCAATCGGCAAACATGTTGATCCAACAACTACAAGAGCCTAACATTTTTTGTAAAGACAAATTCAATAATTAAAAAACTGCATACAAAACCACGTAAACATTGACATATCTTACTTGACAACTAAATACCCTAAACTTTTCTACAATCAACAGTACATTTTATGACATATTAATTCTCAAAACCAATGTCATTATGAAACACTGACATATCTAATTACAAATTTCTCAGAACCCATCACATTATAAAACCATAGCTTTCTCTTCTCCTATCTGATATAAAACAAGCCTGATGTGTTTATCACAAAGCAATATTTCCTCTGAAATTCTTTTACAAATTTAAGTTAGAAGGGCAAATTAGGGTTTATCTGTGTTAGGGTTCTGGTTGAACAATACTTGGTAATTGATCTGTAATTGATGGAGAATAACTCAGTTAATTGTGTCTGTATGCAGTGTCTGTTTGGTATCGGTAGTTTGAGTCTGTACATGTACAGCGCACTCTTTTCATATGTGGGCAGGAATGTAATTGGTTGTGCCATAAGTCCAATAGAAATACATAGTGCGCACGTGCCTGAGTCCTAAGTTGTAACCATCTATATAAGGTTGTGTTTGAAGTGGAATGAAATTAAGAATTGAGTAACTACTTTCCCCCAAATTATCTTCTCTCTTTCTCCCCTAACCCAAGATTCACCAACAATGGCGCGATCAAAGCAGGTGGCCGCCGGAGCTCCTAACACGATGGTATCAGAGCAGGCGAGCGACGATACCGATTCAAGGGATGTCGGAAGCACTTCGTCGATCGAGATGGAGGTACATGAGCTGAAATCGACGGTGGCGAAGTTGGTGGATTCGATCGCAATGTTGTCATCGTTGTCGCGAGCTTGTAGCAACGTTGGGAGAGCAAGTTAAGGAGATGATGCAAATGAATCGCAGCACGAATCCAACGAGAGGTAATCCATCTACTTCTCAACCAATTTTGCAAAGGGAGGTGAAGATTCTCAATCCAATTCACCCAACAAGTCTAGAATTGATTAGATGAATTTCCCAAGAGTCCTTTCATAATGGAATTTCCTGTATTTCAGGATGGAGATCCTACAGAGTGGGTATGTGGAGCAGAACAATTTCTAGAGTTTTATGAGATAGAAGATTCGCATAAATTGAAATTTGCAGCTCTGAATTTGAAAGGGAAAGCATCTCAGTGGTATAGACGACACAAAAAGAGTAAGGGAAACCTTATTTTTTGGCAGGAGTTTGTAGAAGAGCTTGTAACTAGGTTTGGGCCATCTGAATTTCAGGATTATGAGGGTATCTTAACTAATTGAGCCAAAAGGGGGATATTGAAGTGTATATACAAGAGTTTGATCGCTTGTCAAACTTTGTAGGAGATTGGTGCAAAAAACATTTCCTTAGTACTTTTTTTAATGGATTGAGGGATGAGATCTGTTGGGATGTTAAAGCACAACGACCAAAGAATGTCAATGAGGCCACGGGATTGGCAAGAGGATATGAAGAGAAGCTACAATGCACTAGAAAATTCAATAAAACACCATTTGTACCTAAGATCAATTCTTCACTCGGGTTAATCCTATTCCAAAGAGTACTGATTCTACGCAGACATCCACCTTTGTTCCAAAGAGACTGACACTGACAGAGCTGAGAGTGAGAAAATCCAAGGGGCTTTGTTTTAATTGTGATGAACAATATGTACAGGGAATATGTGCAAATCAAAAAATTTTATTTCTTAGAAATGTTTGAGGAGGAAGAAGGTGAGGAGTCTAACAGTGGTGAAGAGGAAGTAATAGCTACTGGGTTGAGTATGGAGAGAAGCTTAATGGAGATATGCTGCCATGCCCTCACTGGTTCCTATTGCTACCCACATACATTGAGAGTCAAGGATTTTATTAAGGGAAGAGAGTTAAATATTCTAATTGATACAGGATCTACACACAATTACATTGATCCCTACATTGCAAACATAGCTGGGTTAGACATTTTGCCTGAACCCTAGATATAAAGTGAAGGTAGCTAATGGATAGGTGATGTTGAGTGAAGGGAAGCTTGAGAATATTAATTTTTCTGTTAAAGGAGTACAATTGCAAGCTGAATTACTGATCTTACCTTTGGGGCCTTCTCAAATGGTGTTAAGTGCTCATTGGTTGAGATCTATGGGGAGAGTCACAATGGATTTTAGTTGCTTGACTATGGAATTTCACATTCGAGGAGTTAAAAAGGTGCCTGCATGGTATTATGTAAGCTAAACTCCAAATAATTGAAGCTGAAGAATTGCCCAAAGCAGTGGAGTACTCAAGTCAAGCTTTCATGCTACAATTGCAGTGTAGAGAAGGGGAAGTATGTTGTGCAGCTACAAAGGCAGCACCAGAGAAGATCAACAGTGTAGTTCATGAACAGATACAACATGTACTCAAACAGTTTCCTGAAGTTTTCTCTTCTCAAATAGGAATGCCTCCTCAAAGAAGTGTAGATCATCAAATACCACTAATGGAAAATGAGAAACCTAGTGTGCATTAGACCTTATAAACATCCATATTATCACAAGAATGAGATTGAAAGGCAAATTAAGGAAATGTTGGAGTCAGGATTCATAAGAAACAGCTACAGTTCTTATGCCTCACCAGTTATTCTTGTGAAAAAGGCTGATGGAAGTTGGAGATTGTGTGTGGACAGTAGGGCTCTCAATTCCCAAACAATCAAAGCTAAATTCCCAATTCCGATGATTGATGAATTGTTGGATGAACTTCATGGAGCTATTGTGTTTTCTAAGATTAATTTAAGGTCTAGGGTATCACCAGATCAGAGTGAGTGAACCTGATATTCATAAAAGCCTTTAGAACTCACCAAGGGCATTACAAATTTGTAGTTATGCCATTTGGGCTCACTAATGCTCCTGTCAGAGTTTGATGAATGATATTTTTAAGGAGTATTTGAGAAAATTTGTCTTAGTATTCTTTGATGATATTTTGAAATATAGCACTGATATGGAGATTCATGTGCAACATTTGAAGTTAGCTCTAGAAGTGCACAAGAAACATCAGTTAATAGCCAAGGAAAGAAAATGTAGTTTTGGTAAGGAATCAATGGGTTATTTGGGTCATGTGATCAGCTCACAAGGGATTGCAGTAGATCCAGAGAAAATAGCTGCAGTGGTGAAATGGCCAGAGCCATGTACTGTCAAAGCAGTTGAGGGTTTTTTTTAGGCTTGACAGGGTATTATAGAAAACTTGTACAAGGCTATGGAAGTATTGTTGCACCTCTTACACAACTTTTGAAGAAAACATGTTTTAAATGGACCCAGGTAGCTACTGAAGCTCTTGGTAAACTTAAACAAGCAATGATTACTACTCCAGTGCTAAGTTTACCTGATTTCTCCAAGGAATTTGTAATGGAGACTGATGCTTCTTAGGTGGGTATTGGGACAGTATTGATGCACGAGAGTCATCCTCTAGCATATATGAGTCGAGCATTAAAGGGAAAATCTCTCTCTCTGTCTACTTATGAGAAAGACGTCATGGTTATACTATAAGCTGCTAAACATTGGCGACAGTACATATTGGATAGAATGGGAATTTAGCTGCTTGTTAAGTGGAGAAATTCGGATGCTGAGAATGCTACCTAAATTGATATAGATGAGTTTTGGGTGAAATTTCCACATTTTGAACTTGAGATAAGTTCAAACTAAGGAAGGAGTTGTTAGGGTTCTGGTTGAACAATACTTGGTAATTGATCTATAATTGATGGAGAATGACTCAGTTAATTGTGTCTGTATGTAGTGTATGTTTGGTATCAGTAGTTTCAGTCTGTACGTGCACATCACACTCTTTTCATATGTGTTAGGGCAGGAATGTAATGGGCTGTGCTATAAAGTCCAATAGAAATACATAGTGCGCACGTGCTTGAGTCCCAAGTTGTAACCGCCATTATAAGGTTGTGTTTGAAGTGGAATGAGATCAAGAATTGAGTAACTACTATCTTCTCTCTTTCTCCCCTAACCCTAGATTGACATCAATGGCGCGATCAAAGAAGGTGGCCGCAGGAGCTCCTAACAATCTAACATCCCCAAATATCAAAATTGCAACTTTTGCAAAACCCATTTGATACCATAAGCATCATCTACCCTCAAATATGAAGAAACAAATAATTATTAAAATAACAAACCCAAAACTCTAGTGGGTTTATCACAAAGCAAAATTCCCTCCAAAATTAATTTTACTAATTTAAGCTAGATGGGCAAATTATGGTTCAGCCAACATCCTCAAATATCAAAATTGCAACTTTCGCAAAACCCATTTGATAAGCAAGCCGTCATCTACCCTCAAATATGAAGAAACAACAAAAAATATTAAAATTAGATAAAACACAAAAGACTAATAGGTTTATCACAAATCAAAATTTGCTTTAAATGTTCTTTATTAATTTAAGCTAGATAGGAAAATTAAGGTTGGTCCAACATCCCCAAATATCAAATTTGCAACTTTCGCAAAACCCATTTGATAAAAAGCAACAAGAAGCAATCCACCTCAATATTGAAAAAATAAATATATTACAAATAAATTACAATAAATCAAGAAGCCTAATGGGTTTGTCTTAAACTTGCTGATCTCCATGAATCCGATGGAATTGAGTGTAAGTAGGAATCAAGAACCCTTCAATTAGAAATTTAATTTCTACACAACTTTTGGAACTGAGAAAAACAAAACTGAATGAAGTAGGAAGATAAAATACAGGACTAAAACAAAATATAGAGATCAAAATTGAGGTGAGGTCTCACCATCGGAGAAGAGAGAAGCGAGGCGCTGGATATGTCGGAGAAGCAGTGAGAGACGAAAACAAAAGAAGAGGAGAGAATGAATGAATATATCGAGCTGAGTAGTGGTCCACCTACTATTCACTACTAATCTGCACGTGTAATGCACGTTCTAATTAATTTTTTGAGGGGATTTTTCCACATGGGTCACTAATTAGAAATATGAAAATTCTATATACCTTACTCAAAAATTAATGTTTCTATATAACTCACTCACAATATTCACCAATGTCAAAAAAATAATATATTTTTTTTATTGTCACTCTACTTATGTTAAATTTTATCCTGAATTTAAAAATGACTCTTTTGGCTTCCTTTTAGGGTTAGGATTAGGAATTTAGGATTTAGGGTTTAGGATTATGTTAGGGTTAAGGTTTTAAAAGATAACAAAATAGTCAATTTTAACTCTTAACTTTAAAAATAGTCCTAACCCTAAACCTTAACCCTTAATTTTAAAAGATGAAAAAATAATCATTTTTAAATTCATGTTAAAATTTACATAAGAAGAATGAGAATAGCAAGTTAGTGAGTTATATGAAAATATCAATTTGAGAGTGAGGTATATGAAATTTCCGCATTTGTTAGTGATCCCGTGTGGAATTGGCCCTTTTTATATATATATAGTAGTATTTAATAAGATGTAATATGATACATCGCTTTACTCATCAGATACTCTTTACAATTTGAGTAATGCTACACTCACTACTAATTTCACTACATTTTTCTTCACTACCTTAGGTGGCACACTTCAATAGGTAGAGAATAGCAATTACCCTTAGTGGTACAAATTTTTTATTTTATATGAGTGACATTTTTATAAATAATTATGTCGTAAATAAATTTGAACTTTGAGGGTATTATGATAACTAACAACAGTTGAGTAAATAAATGATTAATATAACTCTCACTTAAAAATGAATGACTGAGATTATATGGTTGAGTGTCTACAAATTACAGGTTGTCTACAAATGACAACCCCAACTCTCTCATTATAATATTAGAGATTAGAGATTAGAGATTTGTATGATAAATAAACAATTTAGTGGTTTTTAACTTACTGGTTGGAATTTACCTGTGCATCGAGTGCACGTGACTTGGTGCACATAAATGTTGAAAATTTTATCTAAACATACTTGCATTTAGCACACCCATATTCTTCAAACTACAAATTCGACTAAGTCAATCATCTTAAAAAGCAATCCATGAATTTCAAAATTACCCTAACGATAACCAAGCTCATCGAAATCAGATTTGAAGCAAGCATCAAGAACCCAATTTTAATCAATTATAGCAAAATTTTAATCAAAACAAAGCCCAAATGGATCAAAATTCAAACGATGTAAGAGAGCTATATGCGTAATAGTTTCATCTAAAACATAAAGATATAATCATTATATTTTTCATAAGATTAAACATCATTTTCGACTTCAACTTTCTTGAACTTAAAACTGATATTAAAAAAAGTTATTAAAAAAACAAATTAGTTAATCCTAAACTGGTATCATCGTATTTTTTATAAGATCAATCATCACTTTCGACTTTTAACTTTCTAGAGCTTAAAATTGGTTGTAATTTCTTGTTCATCCTTTTTAATAATAATATTTTTTTTTTACTGGCAAAAGGTAGGAAAGTCCTACCTCATAGATAATATATATATATATAAACAAAAACAGAGAACATAAGGCAGTACAAAAGCTGCTGGAGGGAGATGCTCGGATTTTGGGAGGAGTCGAGTTCGAGATGGCATGGCAGTGGATCGTAGAGAGGGCAGCGGACATCTGTCATACACCTCTACTAGAGCCACCAACATGATCTCATCCCTTATCACCTCCCTTACAACTATCCAAGGCATTCAAATCCCCGAGCAGAAAAAGCAAAACATGAAGTATAACTTAACAGGATACAAGTCTTTGGACTTAGAGCAGTCCCAAAATAACAGTTAGAAAAAACAACAAAAGTTGTCGAGCAGAGGAGCCGAAGCACTTAGGTTGCATTTCCGTCAGACGCCCCTCCTTGATCGGGCCACATTAAGTCACTGTCGCCCGTCCTTCCCAGCTCCTCCAAGATTCTGGTCTTTTTCTTCGAATCACCACTTGAATCTAGCCATTGAGAAAACCAGAACTTAGTGTTAGAAATCAGCTTAACCACCGATGTCTGTTTGCTGGAAATTTTTTTATCATTTCTAGCATTCCAAATAGTCCAACAGATAGCAATAGTAATGAGATGCCATGAGTGAGTGAATTTGTGTTTTGTGTTGTCAAAGCACCAAGTGGAGAAACATTCCGAAATAGACTCAGGCATGGTGTTGATATCAAATGCTCGTGAGAAGTGAAGCCATGTTTGAGTAGCCTTTGGGCACTCAAAGAAGATGTGATAGGTGGTCTCTGTATGATATGCACAATCACTACAAGCTGTATCTCCATTTCACCCTTTGGAATGAAGTCTGTCCCTGGAGTTGAGCTTCTCACCACACAACATCCAGGTGAATATCTTGCATTTGAGGGGCGCACAGTTATTCCAACATGCTCGAAAGAAGGGAGAAATTAAGCCAGAATTGATATAGAAACAATAAGCTGATTTGACTGAGAAACACCCAGAGATGTCATGGTTCCATATAGCTCTATCAGGTTGAAGAGGTGAGGGTTGAAGAGAGGAAATGGTTTGCAGTAGCAGTCTCTTTTCCGACAAGATGATACTATTGGATGATGTATGCAGACTAGGGCGCCAAGTCCACTGGCCTTGATAAAAGCACCCTTGTGATCTTCCAGAAACACTAATTTCCACCCTTTTTAATAATAATATTCCCGACAATTGTTTGTAATATTCCAGAAACACTAATTTCAACTTGTCATTAAGGAACGACTTTCCAGAAAAGAGCCAGCTTTCAGCAAAAGATCGAATTACATGTTTTTATACCTAACAGTAACATGTACCTCAGCTTACTGAAGAAAATATCGCATACAGAAATGAACAAAGCTGATAAAAATGGTTTAAGAAAATCTTAGCAAGATCCGCAGAAATGTATGTTGTCATTAATCATTATTCCAGTTCTCACATTTGGATCCTGAAACCCAAAGGAATTCAGAAATCAACAACAATGACAACAACAAAAGAAGTGAGAATAAAAAGAAAAGAGAGAAACATCCTCTTGCAAAGCTATGCTTTGGTCACAGCTACTAATCATAAACTCTATTGTGTGCATGTGTTGTAAAAGAGAAGATTAATGTTAACTGAAATGCTGTAAAACTACCGAAGTATTTGAAAAAACGAAATCTTGCAGAGAGACTAAACCAAAGACATACATGAACAAAAAAATATGATAGGAGCTGAGCTGATGGGATAAATAATAATAATAATAATAATAATAATAATAATAATAATAATAATAATGCACTTTGTTAACAAAAATATGCATAAGAAAACTTCAACAACCTGCTCTATATATGTTCTCCATCCCTGGGGAATTTGCACTCCATGTAAAAGTCATGATTTAAACATAATACTGATCATCAAATATTCCAGACTACTGTGGTGGATCCCCTCTTCCGAAACTCGCATGACCTGAAATTTATCACTTGCTTCTAGACTAAAGCCATTGCAGCTAGACTTGGAAACTGCTTGGCTTCAAATTTTTCAGGTGCCACATTTGAATTCTCTGGATGAAATAGAACTGCTTTATGTGGACTTTTCTCTTTACTATTACGACTCCATCTCTGAACCCAAGGCATTGATTTCACAAAATCCCCATGATTGACCCTACCATTCTTTGCCAAAGAAATTGTCCCATCGAGCTGTTGTTGCTGCTGAGGTTCAGGCAAGTCATATATGGTTCTGGTGTAATTCACTGCTCTACTAAGCAGATTTTGCATTGCACCACTATAAGAATTAGCATATCCGATCTTGAGTCTCTTAGGAGCAACTACAATGGGATCCAATGGGTTAGAGCGAAGGCGCATGACCCATTTATTATAGCTTGGTTCTGGATCTATTTGTTTGCTTCCCATTGAAGAAGGACTTTGATCCAGACGTATTTGTATCAGGTACTTCAGAACTTTTCAGATCCTGTGGAATCTGCAAAAAGATGAGTGTTTATCAGCCATGCTCTTTGATCAATATTATTAACAATTATTGATGATCGTGAATTACATTAATAACTGTAGTAGATCTCAACAGACAACACAAGCAGATCCTGAATTATAGGGATGAGATTTCCTCATCACAAAGCAAATTAATTTCCATCATACCCAAGAAAAATCTAACCCAAAATACTGTAGCTAAAAACCATAAATTTAAGTAATAAAATAAAATTCAGAAACTGCTAATTACCTCTTTGATCTCAAATTGGCCAAACTCCAAGTCAATAGAGAAGAGAAGAGAAGAAGAGGTCTCAATATCATTATATATTTATTTTAAAAAAAATAATAAATGCCAGTTTGTGAGTAGGCGACGAGGCCAGTGTGAGACCACGAGTCCATATCCGGGTGCTTTCTGTAAATATCAATTTTATAACTCCTGTATAGAAATAAACATATTCCAAATCATTGTTTCAATAGATAGCAAATATACATATGTGTGTGATTTGAAACAAGGAAATGAGGCCGAACTTTCATCTTTTGTTATACCTGTAGTAATATTGTTATCCAGGCGATTGACTGTAATACTACGCAAAAGAAAGTACAATTCAATATGCAAACAAATGATTATATAAGCTAAGACATTCTTTCAATTGATCAACATTTCGAGTTTCAATGTTGATCCTTGTATATCCAACATATGCATAAATGGACAACATCTAACGTAACCAAACAAATAGATTGTTGATTTTTTTAAACAGTCTACATACTTAAATCTAAGATATGATACAAATCTACATTTTAAATGTCCAATATTACTTCATTACATGCATATTCAATAGCTTATATTGACTGATGATATTATATTATTTGGACACCCATGTATATTTACTGATGATATTACAAACTCAGAGAATTCGTCTTTTCAAAAAAGTATCATAATATTGATAACATAAAAGGAAGGTATAGTGCTAAACAATGTGACAAAATTTTCCTGGAAAATACAACTCTTCCACAGTAGGCAAACAATTTTATTTAATATATAATTTGTCCAATAAAACTCAATAGGCCAAAAACAAATAGAATATGGCCAAAAGATCTCGTAAAACAATTCAATCCCAAAAAAAAAAGTAAATGGATGATTATCATGTAACATATAATGCTAAATTTGTGAGAGCATTATCATACCATGATCCACATGAGCAATGATAGACATGTTACAAATATTATTTTTGTCCATGATCCCACGGAGCTCCTCTGCTATAAATTTCACCATCTTGACTGATTAAACTTCTTACAAACACCAAAAAAAGTGATCCGTCAAGTGCATACGTAGTATTAAAGTCAACAAACATTAAAATAGTAATTAAACATAACTCTTATTTACACAATAAACCAAGGTTTTACAGTAATAGTTTAGAACTAAAAATAAAGCTAAAAGATATGCTAAGTGTATTTAAGGAAATTGGATTCAAATTTCAAAATTTTTGATAAAATTGTAACGCCCTGAATTCTAAATAAGACCGAATTCAAAGTTCTACAGGATCTTTACACTTCACTTCGTACAATTTTACAAGAAAAATTAAATTTTTTATAATACATCAGAGTTCTTTACATTTATTTACACAGCGGAAGATAAAATGAAGTACAATAATAAAAATAATATACAACTTGCAACATCTTTAACATTTAAATAAATCAACAGCAACATATCAACTTTATATCTTCATGAAAATCCAACTCCTGCATAATAAACTGTGGGCACGTCAGTTACTTACAACTGACGAAAATGTTATACTCTGCCATCCTCTCTATGCCGTAAATATAACGATCTCAATACTTTAACAAACCACAAAAACATGAATGCAAATAAAGTGTTAAATGTGACTACACTAAACATGTAAGTGTATGTCATGCCTTAATGCCTAATGCATATATTTTATACTAAGATGACACTAATGCATACTTGTTCGGATTCTATGCATCCCATACTACATATGTCCGAGGGCAAGCACCTACGTACTCCACATTAAAGGGTTCGATCCCTCGTCATGAAAACTACCCAGTAATAAAGCCAAGGTTTAGACATTCCACGAGTACAGATCCCAGTCCCAAAGTACACTGCCCGACTGTTATACAGAGTCCTCGTCGTGTGAATCTCTCGCAAGTGCCCCTCTAGCCCCCGACTACGCATAGTCCCAGATTTAAAATAAAAACTCATCTCCATCGAAGCAACCTCAGTCCCGGAGTACACCGCCCGACTGGGTCTATAGTCCCGAAGTACATCGTCCGACTATATAGAGTGCCCCACTTACGTTTGCCCAGGTTTACTATATCTTCTCTTAGTGCCTAGTTCTTATGTTCAAGACATGAATAATTTATCATACCTAGAGTTAGTTTTACCCCCTACCGGACTTAATCACAAATACGAGATAGTTCCATGGCCATATCTCAAAAATATATCTCAAATCTTTTAATTCAATAGTGTTGGTACCCAAGGTCTCACTAGACTCTAGATCACAACCTTTCATGTACAAGAATCCATGGGTACTCATACCCTTCAATAATCATGTATTAAACTCAATATATTCTTATCTTCAACTTATTCATAATTTAATCAATGTCTCATTTTAGCATTACTCATGATTCATATATTCATTTACAAAAAAAAAAAGCAATAATTCTTTTCATGAAGATAGATCCATCACTTTAAGTCTCACTAGCAATTTAAGCTCATATAGAAATTTCCACATCAAGTATTTCTTACTCAACATAAGTGTATGTTTACATCAAGAGAAATCCATAACATGTCACATATTTTTCTCTTCTTTTCCAAATAAAGGTCATACACTCAAATAAATAATTTTGGAGTCAAAACTCATTTACTATCTCAATTCTTTTTTATTTCTCAAAATATTCATGAAAATTTCTAAAACTATTTTTAATAAATTCTATATCATTTTATATGAATATTAGAATTTTTTCCAAATTTTATTTTGCATTGAACTCATTAAAACCCACAAAACCCCAAAAAAAATTATGCCAATAAGCCCATGTAGCTTAACTGTCACAACAGTGAGCCCAAAACCCTACATATTGTTTCTGGTCTGTGTTTTATTTTTTAAAAAAATCAAAACAAAAGAGGGGGTACCAAGCTTCGAACCCAGAATCAACGACTACAGTACCGACCTCTAGTGCACCAGCTAACCAAAAGTCCAAGAGCGATTACTGATATCAAGTTACCCAAATATGTTATTGTCAAATCTCACTGCTATTCAATTATTTTCACAAGACTCGAATTTTTCATTTGATCTAATCTTTCATGATACTATAATTTGTTCATCTAGACTGAGTTTCTTTTCAAATAGTAACTCGCAACTTTTAATTGATATTTTTAGATATTAAATCTAAATTTCAACGTATTTCCTCTTATAAAATAAACATGAATTGCATTTCTTCCATTTTAATCAAAATGGCAACTACATCTCTTACAAACAATTTAAGATGATGCTATGTGTATCAATTTTACTTCGCAAAAGTTCAATTAGACACAAGGGGGATTCTATAAGTTTCATACAATTACTCAATATGCTTATTTGTTTATAGTAATAATTTATCGTTTCTTTTTCTTATATGAGGACAATTAGTTTCTTACTCATACAAAATTTTACTACCATTCATAGTTCATACAATAGTATAGATAATTTCATCAAACTTATCCATACTACTCATTTAAATACTAGCATGCATTTTCTATATTTAGGAAGCACAAAATCAACCATATCACATCAATTTGATCTACATTACTAATATCATATTATAGCATGTTCAAACTATGAATTAGAAAGTATAAAGACCATCCACCTCTTATGAAGAACAAGCAAGATGAGACACAACTCCTAGCTCCTAGCTCCAACAAAGCAACTCCTAGTCATTCTCCTCCTAGCAAGAGCTCTCCAACATGCCTCCAATGCATAAGAACACTCTCTTTCTCTTTTTCTTTTTTCTCTTTTTAATTTGTTTATTTTAGGTGTGAAATGTGAAGAAGAATGGGGGTGTATTTATAGTACAAAGTGAATGTCTAAATTGCAAATTTCTCCACCTAATAATTTCTCACTTAATTCTATCTCTTCACTACCCTAACCCCCATAACCCCCAACTCTTCACTACTCCAACCTCCCCCCCCCCCCCCCCCCCCCCCCCCCCCCCCCTCACTCAATCCCGCCCTCTCCCTCTCTTCCAAACCGGCCAACCTTCTCACCTTCCACATGTGCACGTGTTGTGCACTAGTGCACACACATCTCTAATCTGTAATATTATAATGGGAGAAGGCCTTAGTGTCATTTGTAAATGTTTTGTCATTCTACCAACCCGTGCAACGCACGTGCATAACTATGATAAAGGAGGTCTAGGTTCAAATCAAGACTACGTCTAAATTTTTATTTTAAAAAACTATATTTATTAAAACGTGCATCGCACGTGTAAACTACTATTACAAAATGAATACAATTCCTGTGATTCTAAAATGTATATTAAAAGTTGT
The DNA here is from genome assembly GCA_017893485.1 of Hemerocallis citrina. Taxonomy (NCBI): domain Eukaryota; kingdom Viridiplantae; phylum Streptophyta; class Magnoliopsida; order Asparagales; family Asphodelaceae; genus Hemerocallis; species Hemerocallis citrina. The sequence goes on from CM030360.1 coordinate 297,168,470, forward strand.
TACATGTCATGTGTGAGTCCATGCACAACTAAAAATAGGATTTAATTAATGGGCTTGTCTTGTTGGGCTTGCTTTTTATTTATTTAATTAATTAGTCTAGTGGGTTAGAATCCATTCCTAAGTCCATGGGTTTAATAAAAGGCTAAATAAAAGACTATGCATGCTAAAATAGTAAATGAGAGTAAAAAAAATAAAGATGGAAAAATTAGCACATGCATCATACGTGCAAAAATTGAAAAATGCATTTTTAATTAAAATAAAAATACGGGGTGTTACAAAAACAGTTTAAGACATACATAAGAAAGTAAGAAATAAACTAATGAATGAACAGATTTCAGGGAAATTATCAAACACGAGATTCATACCAACAAGCAGCAACTGCTTCATAGCAACCAATTTAAGTTACAAAATGCATCATTGTTTTGAATTGATGTAAGCAGATGTGAATAAAATTTTTTATTCCATAATTTGGGCTTAGTTTGCCCTTTGAAGTAAAACCATATTTTGTAATCGAAGTTCACACTTCTTACATAAACTTACAGTTATGCAAATACAAAATAAAAAACAAGATTCATACCAACAAGCAACAACTGCTTCATAGCAACTAATTTAAGGTACAAAATGCATCATTGTTCTGAATTGATATCAACAGATGTGAAGAAAATTGAATGATTAGAGCTTAGTTTGCCCTTTGAATTTAAACCATATTTAGTAATCGAAGTTCACTCTCCTTACATAAGCTTACAATTATGCAAATACAGAATAAAAAACAACAGTATCATTTAATCTCTATGATGAAGAAAATATAAATCAATGGAAAACCGAATGAAAAATCGATTGAACAAATAAATCCTACAACCTTATCAAACAATTAAAATGCACCAAACCAAACTCATTATACAATGTCAAGCATCAAACAAGAAACTTACTCATTTAGTGAATAATGTTGAATTACCTTCTATGTAGAGTAGCAAACCACGAAAACCCATAAATATTTGGTATGTTTTTCCCCAAATTGTCAAATTTTGATATCAAGAATGAATCTTTTTCACGTGAGTCAAGTACTATGAACCTAATTTTTAGGATAACTTCTTCAACTAAAATCATGAATTTCACACAAAGTTTTCTCTTCCTTCTTTAATTGAGTCTTCAACTCCAAAGCCGACCCTATATGGAAAATTCCGAGTAGGTAATAGTTACAAAGTTTGGATTTTGCTAGCTACCTCTGTCTTCAGTCATAGAAGAGGACAATGGAAGTGAGAAAAGCATAAAAAGAAAGGTCAGATTCACAAGGTGACCAATCAAAAAGTGCACACACACATATCTGCAAGCAACATGCACAGACAAATATGACATGTCTCCCATTTAGAATTAAGTCGAAGGATGAACAACTGCTCAACAAAAGACAAAAAAAATATTTTCAAAGACAAAAATAATAACCTTCGAGCCATCCTAAATTGTCTCATATTCTATGCGGTGCTACTCAAAGCATAGCATTCGAGAAGAAATTCCCAAACTTCTACCGGTATAGAAGGATCAACACCCTGTTTTTTGCAAAAAATATAAGTGCATGAAATCATGAGAAGAAAGACTACAATCAGAAAGATAATTACATTGAAGAAGTGGATTGATAGCATCTATGACAAGAGGACATCAACTTTTATAGCAAATTATGACCTTTACAATCATTAAAGGTAATGCTCAGAATGCTTTGCATTCCTCAAGTTTAAAAAACTCCCATTTGGACTGTAGCCGGGATTTTCAAAGCCAAGACCTCCCATTAGGGTGGGGGAGTGCTTTAAAAGCTTTGTTTGGTATTGTTGTGAACAAAAAAGTGAGTGCTTTTGCTGAAAAGTGATGTTACCAAAAATGTTGTTGGAAAGAATTATGTTTAACTTTAATTTTTTTATAGTAAGTAAAAGCGCCTTTTGAAAAGCTCAACACACCACTTTAGGTGATTTGAGAGAAAAAAGGCTTAAAATATGGAAAAGATACTTTTGGCTAAACACATTTTAAACTAAGTTTGCAAACCACCTATTTGAGCCTTAAAGGAGCTTTCACACCCAAAAAACTCCAAAATTAATGCCAAACGGACCCTAAGAGCAATGCTCAAAATGCCTATCATTCCTTAAGTTTGAAAAACTTCCATTTTAACCGTAAGAAGGGAGTTTCAAAGCCAAGACCTCCCATTAGGGTGGGAGAGTAACAACGACATGAGCTTAGATAAATTGATAGAATGATGAAGCATGAGCATCATATAATTTCTCTTTCTCTTTCTACCTTTTTTTCTCCAAATCAAATAGGTGCAATAATACAAACAAGAAAAGCAGTATCACATAAAAATATGGAACAATGTACTGAAGAAAAATTTTAGGACACAAGTCAGTTCATTTCCCTCTTAACTTTAAATTTCAATTTTGTGTCAGTAGGTTTTTTTAGATTATGGATATAATCCAGCATTCTAACTGTTTCAAGTTTTGTTTTGCATATTAGGAATGAGTCAACCTTTTTGCATATAATCAATAGTTAACTGCATGACTTTGTCTCGCACCTTCATAATATCAGCCAAGACTGGCAAAATTCTCCTAATTCTAATCTTTTTTCTTATAACCAATATCATTGTTAATTTGAACTTTTTAAAAAATCATTTGAAGAATTTCACTTGAAAACTTGAAATAGTTATCAAACTTCTTAAAAGGAATTAACAAGGAAATTTTAAACTAAAGGGTTCAGTTTTACATGAAATAAAAGATTTTCAGTTGGATCGTATGGAAAAAGAATCAGCGGTACAAACAACTTATCCCAAATTTAATAAGTTGGAGCACCTTCCTGAAACCAAAAACCTTCTCGTCACTATCAAAAAGTGGTTGCCATTTTTCTCGCTTGAGCATTTTGTGTCCCTGTGCAAACAAACAACAAAATAAAAGGTACATAATATTTTTGGGCTCCGAGATCAAGCTTGACTCCGCAGTTGGAGGATCTCATCGCGGCTCGGTGGCGAGCGGAGGAATTATGGTTTGTGAAATTGGGGGAGACGTTGGAAAGAGAGAGATGAGAAGACAGAAGAAGATAGAATAGACGGGAATCATACATAGAATAGAGAAAGAGAGCAATTGCACGTGTAATACACGTTCCCACTAAGTTATTTAATCTCAGTATTTAATCGTCTGATTAATACAATATATGAACGGCTAAGATCGTCTCATGACAGATTTTTAAAAAAAATATATTGTGGCTTTTATAATAGAAATAAATATACCTAACAAATGGACTTTTTTTTAAATATATGTCTTTTTTTTAAAACTATTTTTAAACAGAGAATACTTGCAAACTAATTGTGCTCGGGGACTCAACAATTACACTCGCCGTTCCCAACGATGAGCTTAGTTATTTCATACTTGCCGTTGGGAACGGTGGGCCTAGTTTTATTTTTTTTGGAGAAAATCGCCGTTTCCAACGACGAGTTTAGTTCAAAATTTTCAAATAAGACTTTCCGTTCCCAAATGCAAGATCTTTATACTAGACTCGTTGTTGAGAATTGCGAGGTTATATGAAATTTCACAGAGAGTGAAACATAGTTTTTTTTTTCGAAAATTTACCAGGTCCAACAAAGAGTTTCACTCTCTGTGAAATTTCATATAACCTCACTGTTCCCAACAACAAGTCTAGTATAAAGAATCTCATCATTGAGATCGATGAGTCATGTTTGATACTTTTGAACTACACCTGTCGTTGGAAATGTTGACTTTCTCAAAAAAAAAAAAAAAAAAAAAAAAACTATGTCTGCCGATCCCAACGATGAGCACGAAATAACCAAACTCGTTGTTGGGAACAATGAGTGTAGTTGTTGAGTCCCCCGAACGTAATTAGTTTGACAAGTGTTCTCTTTTTTGCAAATAGTTTTGAAAAAATGCATATATTCAAAAAAAAAAAATCTAATAAATATTCATGTCATATTTATCCTCTATAGATGTATGTTTTTATATTTTCCCCAATATTGTGGTTCCACTTCATATTCGCCCCTCTCCAGTTTTGATGAACGTAACCCTAATCATAGTCACAAATCCGGCGTTCGAGAATAATTCGGCAAGATTTAGTATTCGGAATTCGGCAAAAATTCGGAAAATTCAGAAAAAATCGGCATAGGTTCGGGAAGAAAGAAATACAAAATTTAATATATCTTAATAGTTAGTTCCCATCACCAAAGCAAAAATATATTTATTAGTAATAACATCATGTGTTCTTCTATCATGGATGTTTGTCATGGATGTTTCTCTTAATACAATATTTATCTTTAAACATTTCACATAATTCTTTTAAACCACTTTGAGATGTTTAACAAACTTTGTCGTTTCATGTCAACATAGTTGATATGGCTAAAAATAGGATTAAATCGGGATCGTTCAAATCGAGCACAAATCTTAAAGCTCTTAGGGGTAAAACGATAATTTCACCTACAAACGAGTCTGAAATGGGAACTGGATCTTTCTTCACAGCCCAATAACCCATGAACGGATTTGGCTTACTGGGTACGGGTCCCAACCCGTTACAAACCAGTTCAGAAGGATAAAGAAGAATTCAGATTCATAATTATACCTAAGAGGTGGTTTTAACCAATTCTATCCATCCACACTGGGAAGTAGAGATTTGTTCTTATCTCGAAATGGATCCTTAAGGCGACTATAAATACCCTTCTCCCCACACCTTAACAAGGTAATCAATATTTTTCTACATAAAGCTCTTTCATAATCTTCCTGATTACTGACAAGAGCATCAGAGGGTGCGTCGCTTGGATCCATCCCGGTGTATCGCACTTTTTGCAGGTTCGCGGTAGCGGCTAGAAACAAGTCAACACTTTGGTGAAGGTCAACAAGTTTGCCTTATTCGTTTTCTCAAGAATCCAAAAATTCATCTGTCTACTTCCACACCAAAATAGCAGCAACATATTGGCAGCCGTCTGTGGGAAACGAAAAAGCAATCCAACCTAACTTCATCAGCGAGATTAGTTTCAAGCCATGCATCCAAGAGAGAAGGGGAAGGCAGCGGTCTCCAGCCATAGAACCACTCCTCTTCCTCCTCCTCCTCCTCCTCCAGTTCAAGGCGTTCTTCCTCAACAACCTCCTCCTCAACAGGCCCCTCCAGGGTCTCGGGGGTTGCCCAGGAGGGGCTTTCGTCAGAGTTGTCCAAAGCAGCATCCTTCTCAGGACCATGTCGCGGTCCACAATCCTCCAGTTGACTCTATGGCTTCTCAAAGCCCTCCCGAGCAGTATCTCGTCAAGTGATTGTCAACCGCCAAAAGGGGGTCGACCTCCGAACTCGCCTGAATGGATGGCGAGCCCTCGGGGGAGTCCATCAACCTGAGCACCCAGGGGTCTCAAGAGTCCAGACCCCCAGCAGATCGAGGACCAGAAGATCCCCTCCCCCGAGGAGGCGAAGAGAGTCCCCTCAACGTCATCGGCGGAGAAGTCATACTCGAGTAAGCTGAGCCACACATAGGGACCACCAAGCTAGAGATGCACCAGTTACAAGGGCGGAGTTCTAATATTTTCAAGAGGCCGTTATGCGGACCCTCAACGTCGCTCCCAACCACAAGCAACGGGCACCACCGCACTCTTAGTCCCCTTTCGCATGGGAGAGAGTCTAGGGGCTCGACAGGATATGATCGAATGGAAGACTCGGTCTACCGCCGTCTCCACGCGATGGAGAGGGCCTTGGACGACTTGACAGAGAAGAGGAACAACGGGTGGGAAATTTCTACCCGAGCAGGCCCCCGTTCTCCCGAGCCATCATGGAAGCCCCCGGTCACTGCAAACTTTCAAGCCCCCTAACTTTGAGTCATACAACGGGGAGTCGGACCCCGCCGACCACATCGAGAGTTTTAAAACTCTCATGATGATCCACTAGGCTTCGGATGCGCTCCTTTGCAAAACCTTCCCTGCCAAGCTGAAGGGTCCTGCGAGAGAATGGTACTCTCGACTCGCCCCGACCTCCATCTTCTTATTCGACCAGTTCGAAGAGCTCTTCCGTACTCATTTCGTGAGTAGCCGCCGGGCCGAGAAAACAAGTGTATCTTTGGTGACCTTCAATCAAAGAAAGGGTGAACGCCTAAGAGATTACGTTCGGCGCTTCATCGCCGAAGCCCGGTCTATTGCCTCCCTCAACCAATCCGTAACCTCTGCAGTATTCGGGCACAACGTCACTAACATTGACCTCAAGGCGTCCCTTGCCAAGAAGCCTCCTCGAGACTTCTCAGAACTCCTGCTTAGGAGTGAGAAGTACATTCGAGTGGAAGAGGCTCTCAACCCCTCCCACTCTCGAGGAATCATCTTCCGGGAATAAACGAAAGAATGCGAGCGAAGAAGGGTCAAAAAAACTGCAGAGGGATGACAATGGCCAACGCTGCCCAGCTCCTCGTTTTGAGAAGTTCACCCCCTCAATGCTAGCATCTCAGCAGTTCTTATGAAGGTGGACAAGGAAGGACTACTCCGCGCTTCCCCTAGAATGAATACCCCTGGCAAGAAAAGAAATTGGGATAAGTGGTGCCGCTTTCACATGGACCACGGCCACGACACGAATAGTTGTCGGGCTCTTAAAGAGGAGATCGAAGAACTCATACAGCAGGGACACCTAGCCAAGTTCGTCCGAAAAGACAGAGCCGATCTTCCACCCCAAGGAGCCTACAAGCGAACAGAGAGGTCCGCCGAGTTCCAAGATTCCGAACCTGGGGCCGTCCTCCACCTTATCCCTGGAGGTCCAATGGGGGGAGAACTAAACTCCTCCCAAGAGGCCTTCACCCTATCGTAGAAGTAGGATCTCAGCTTTCAATAAGGCCAATGCTTATAACCCGACCAAAAGCATGTAATAATGGTTCGCCCCATTAAAGCGACCACTTAGTTTATCTCAATAAAACTTAACGTTTTCTGTTATTGCACTTGCTTCATTTCAACCACTCCGAGTCACATCTATGGCTCGCTAAATGGTAAGTTCGGAGTCCAGCTTGTCCTACAGGGCTGCTCCCACAACTTGCTAAGCTCAAAAGACGAGTTTGGAGTTCAACACTTGGTTCGATGCTGCTTTAGCCGCTTGTAAAAAGCAAGTGCGGAGCAGCTCACCATTCGGAATTGCTCCTGCAACTCGTTAACCCCCTCAAACGACAAGTTCGGAGTCCAACACTTGGTTCGATGCCGCTTTAGCTATTTGCGAACGAGCGAGTACAAAGTAGCTCACCATTCGGAATTGCTCCTACAACTGTGGAAACTCACTTAAACAAGTTCGGAGCTCAAACTCTCCCCTAGAGTTGCTCCTCAAACCTATCTCCCGAACAGCTCTCTCCTAGAGCCTAGAGGTGATTCTCCATCCTACTCGCCTCACGAGTGGTTCTCTTCTAAGCGGTTCGGAGCTCAAAACTCTCTCCTAGAGTTGCTCCTCAAACTCGTCTCCCGAATGGGTCTTACGAGGATCCTCCTAGCTCATCTTCTTAGCCCATTGAAATGGAGCTCCTCTTTGAAGATTCCGGAGACCAAAGCTCTTCTCAACTTAACAGATCTTCATCAGACGGCTCAGATCTCGCCACGTACTTCGGATCTACAATTCGAGGTACCGAGGTACCGAGCTGCGTATTGGCAAAAAATCACTAATCCCTTGTGATTCGTGCCAGATCATCATCAAGCGGCTCAGATCTCGCCACGTACTTCGGATCTACAATCCGAGCTACCGAGGTACCGAGCTGCGTATTGGCGAAAAATCTCTAATCCCTCGTGATTCATGCCAGATCTTCATCAAGCGGCTCAGATCTAGCTACGTCCTTCGGATCTACAATCCGAGCTACCGAGGTACCGAGCTGTGTATTCGCAAAAAATCACTAATCCTTCGTGATTCGTGCCAGATCTTCATCAGACGGCTCAGATCTCGGCACGTACTTCGGATCTACAATCTGAGCTACCGAGGTGCCGAGCTGCGTATTGGCAAAAAATTACTAATCCCTCGTGATTCGCGCCAGATCTTCATCAAATGGCTCAGATCTCGCCACGTACTTCGGATCTACAATCCGAGCTACAGACTGAAGCGAAGTTATTTGCGGGCCTATTCTGAACCTCAATATTCTTCGACCGACTCTTTAAGAGAAGTTGTAGATCTTCGAGTCAGCTTCGAAACGAAGGGTTACACGTCTCGATCCAACCTCCGTAGCACCGGGAAAGTGGGTCACAACACAGTTCCGCCGAGAGTGAAAATGGCAAAAACTATTGCCTCGTGGTTCGCGCCATGATCATGATCAACCGTCCAGATGGAGCCACGCAGCTCAGATTTATCGAGGTACCTGAGCTGCGAATTGGCGCAAAACAACTTATCCCTCGTGATTCGCATTATGATCGTGATCAACCAGTCCTGATTGTGCCACGTAGCTCGGTTCAGAAATTTGAGCTACCGAGGTACCGAGCTGCAAATTAGGGAGGAAAAAATCATTTTCAAAATTTGTGCTCAATCATGATCAATAGCTCGGATTCGCCGAACAAACAACAACCACCAAAAAGTAAGAAAAAGGGGAATTAGGGGTTAACGGGTCGGGTCGGAGCCTGTTTGGATCCAAACCCGAACCGAATCCCTTTCTCCTTCAGATTTTGGCGCCAAAGTTCCTGTTCTGAAGCTGTCGACCTCCATCCCCGAACACGAAGCTCCTCTCCAATGTCGACCCCCTTCCGCGAGCTCCCTTCGCACCTCCAAGCTCCGACCTCACCTCCACTTGCCGAGTTCCTCTGCAGTCGAGCTTCGAACCAAACTTCTCATCTCCTAACTCCAACTCCACTGGGCCGAGCACCTTTACTACCATTAGCGTGCCCTGAGCTCGAGCTCGTGACCAAGCTCCTCCACGGCGAGCCCTAACTCCGTGCTCACCTCCACTCCTCGATCAACTCCTCACCAAGCTCTGCCATGGCCGAGCTCCAGCACCCACCAATTTCGAGCTCGCCGACCAACCACCTCGCCGACGCCGAGCTCAAGCCATCCCTCTCGCAAAGCTCCTCGTTGAGCTTCACCTTTACTCCTCGCTGATGCTGAGCTCGAGCCAGCTCCTCGCCATCTTCCCTTAACGAGCTCCGAGTTCCTCACCTCGTCGACCTCCGAAGACGAGCTCCCTCGTCGACCTCCTCTTCGCGAGCACCAACCACTGTTGAACTTCATGAGCTCACCATCGAGCTCCCTCCATCTCCACTACAGGCGAGCTCCCCTCGCACCTCCGATCTCCGAGCTCCGAGCTCTGAGCTCACTGTCGAAGCTCCCCACTACACCGAGCTCCTCCTCGAGTGCCAATGATGCCCTCGGAGGCGGAGACAGAGTGAGAGCTGGGGTTGGAGGTAGGGTCGGGGTCGAAGGAGACGACGAGGAGATGAAGGAGAAGACAGAAGAAATAGAGCGGGAGAAGAAGGAAGAAGAAAAAAGAAAAAAAAACCGGGGGGGGGGGGGGTGACTGGCCACGTGGCACTTTCTGGTGGGTCGGCAACGTGTGCCGAGCAACCGGGGGACCGAGCTGCTCACGGGAGAAAAACGCTCTGCTTTGTGATCCGCGCTCTCTGATTGTGATCAACTCACAGAATTGTGCCACGTGTCCAGGTAATATTTTATTTTATTTTATTTATTTATTTAATTTAATTAATTATTTAAAAAATCGAAAAATTAATTAAAAATCGAAAAAATTAATAAAAAATTCTTTAAAAATAATTATTAATTTGAAAAATCATTTTTATTTCTGAAAATAATAATAATTATATTAGAATAGTTAATTAAAATTTTTGGTAATTAATTATTTAAATTCGGAAATTGAATAAAAAATTCAAAAAAATTCAGAAAAATCTGGAAAAGTCACAAAAAATCCAAAAAAAATCTGAGAATATTTTTGGGCATTTTACAAGCTCAGAATAACACCGTTACACCTCGAGTAAGATCCGAACTCCCTTAAGAACTCCGATAAAATTCCGTACGCCATTAGAACAACAAAACTACTCCTTAAAGATTGTAGAACTAAGTCTCCAGGAGTGGGGGGCCCGTGATATTGCTAAAAATAGGATTAAATCGGGATCGTTCAAATTGAGCACAAATATTAAAGCTCTCAGGGTTAAAACGGTAATTTTACCTACAAACGGGTCTGAAATGGAAACTGGGTCTTTCTTCAAAGCTCAATAATCCATGAACGGATTTGTCCTACTGGGTACGGGTCCCAACTCGTTACAAACTAGTTCATAAAGATAAAGAAGAATTCAGATTCATAATTATTCCTAAGAGGTGGTTTTAACCAATTCTATCCATCCACACCGGGAAGTAGATATTTGTTCTTATCTCGAAACGGATCCCTAATGCGACTATAAATACCCCTCTCCCCGCACCATAACAAGGTAATTAATATTTTCCTACATAAAGCTCTTTCATAATCTTCCTGATTACTGACAAGAGCGTCAGAGGGTGCGTCATCGGGATCCATTCCGGTGTATCGCACTTTTTGCAGGTTCGCGGTAGTGGCTAGAAACAAGTCAACACTTTGGTGAAGGTCAACAAGTTTGTCTTATTTGTTTTATAAAGAATCTACAAATTCATCTGTTTGCTCCCACACCAAAATCAACAGCAACAATAGTTATATGTTTGCTAGCTTTCTAAAATAAGTTCTCAAGATTGAAAGAATTTATCTAACGTCTTGTATGACCAAGAAAAAGAATCTGACATCTCCTTTGCTCTTAAATTTGAAAGCCATCTTTTCACATCTATTAATAAAAAGAACTTATGAGTTATGACTAATGAAACCACACAAACAACAACCATACACCAAAAAATACCACAATAAGCATTAAACCTCTTACATTCAAATAAACAAGAAACACAACTATCATGGAATAAACTTCAGTGAAATATAAATTTTTTGGAAGGAAATTAATTAAACCTCTAAGATGAACTCCACTGTGATGAAGATGATGAACCCGAATAAGGTGAGGCTGTTCAAAAGCCTCGTCGCGATTGAGAAAGTAAAGAATATGCAATCTCCTTACCTCTCCTCCTCCTTTGTTGCCTTCCATGCTCCTTCACAACAACAACACTATCAGTCTATATTTATCTCTATCAAACATGATAAATAAATCACTGGTTTCAATTACATGAAGAAAATCATATCATGTTCAGTCAACAGTTCACAGATTTATCATACAAATTAACGAAATGAATTAAGAAATCAAAAATTAGTAAGTGTATTCATGGAGCAAATTAGCAGAAAATTGAAAAGAAAAGGAAGCTGAAAGACAACCATGAGCAAAATTAAACCGAATTGGACTTATCCCTGCCTCCATCAATCAAAACAACAAAGAAATGAAAGCTCATGTCTGGCTCATGCACAAGTAAATCTCATGTCCACTTTAAGCACAAGTAATACTAACTAAGAGAAATCGGAAACAAATTAGATTCTAATCATTGTGAAAATATTTAGAAAAGAAACTCAGCCGAGGAACTCCAATTCATTGGTATCATCATTATCATCTACGACATCTTCTTCACCACTATTGACATCGTTATCTTCATTGCCATGTTGATCGTCATGGATTGAAACATTTCCATCTCCATAGAATATATACGTCACATTTGGATCAACTTTATCAAGAACGATGAGTACCATATCAAGTTGCTTTTTTTTTGCATGGTCCTCTTCCAGAGAGTATTTACCCCCACATAAACCAAATCTTGAAGTCTACTTGGTTCTAGTCGATTTCTCTTTTTTGTGTGTGTCGCTTCAAAAGCACTCTAGTTTCTCTCACATGCTAAAGCATTGCAAGTTTGACTCAAAATTTTATTTGCAACTTTCTGCAAGATAGGCAAAGAGCCACCTCACATATCCCACCATATCCCTAATAGAAATGATAAATTAATGTCAGTAACATTATAGTACACTTAAAATTTATAATAAATAAATAAAAGAAAAGAAAAAGTGTATAAATGATTGTTACTTGGATGAGCTACTTCAAGTGATTCAATGGTCATAACTCCAAAGATTTTTGGATCCTTTGCATGATACTCTTGAAGCTCTTCAATTGCCTTGGACCTCTCATCATGTGTCAACATCTTTGACAAGACTGCTTCGAAGCCATTCTTCACTTGATTATCCATCTTTACATGGCTCGAATGGAATAAATGTGGATTCAAACAAAAAGCGGCCAAATGAATATATGAATTTAAAGATTTTACACACCTTTCATCTATAATTTTCTAAAAAGGTAAATACCTATTTGGATCTTCATCAAAAACATATTTCATAGCCTCTTTCACCTTATGTATTGCATAATGTATGCATCCAACAGTAGAATCATCACCATCCACCATTCTTAATATATTAAAATAAGGTTCCAATGTTGTTATAAGCACTTTCCCGCACTCCCAAAATTTATTCCCATGATTGTTTGTTGTATTTCAGTACATTCTGCAGTCTTACATGGAGGCAAATCTCTCCATTCAGTTGAAGCCACCATATAGCGGAGGGATTGCTCTTCTTTCAAAATTGAGTTAAGACATATAAAATGTGTTGCAAACCTGATTGCCTCTGGTCTCTTTAACTCACGACCACTTGTATGAACTTTCATTAGTTACAGCACATGTTGATATATATAAATAAATTTCACCATCTTTCAAGCTTGAGCAAGCAAGGGAGAGACGAATTCATGTGTATCAAACTCCTTGAACATCAAGTTAATGCAATGAGCCGCACAATTAACTTTAAAAATATGTGGATACTTTTCCACAATTAAATTTTCAGCTACAAGATAATTTGAAGCATTGTCAGAAACAAATTGGATAACATTGTGCGGACCAATATCATTAATTACTGATGAGATAAAGTCACAAATATATTTTGCATCTTTTTTATGCCCAACCATGTGTTAGGGTTTGGCCTCAAATACACGTAGGCACTGAGTACTTGAAGTTGGAGAAGAAGAGGATGAGACAAAGAAGTAAGAGAAGACAAACAACCAGTAGAAGAATGCAGCCTGGAAAGTTGGGGCCGACCGACCTGAGGGTGTGGTCGACCGCCCCTAGCTGCTGAGAGTTCTTTGAGTGTAAAGGCCCAACAGAAGAGAGGACGGTCAACCGACCTTGGGGGTGCAGTTGACCGGTTAGCTCTCGGGTTTGGTTCTACACGTTTTGGTCGACCGACCTTGGGGGTGCGGTCGACCGACTTCGGCGGCTGATTATTTTGGGGTTACGAGTTTAAATGTCCAATTGCTAAATTTGTGTTTATCTTTTAGGGTTTACTTGGAGGCTATATATATGGCCGTAAACTCCAGGGTTTAGTCATCTGAATAGATCTGATCCATAATTTGTGCAATTAAGAGGTGAGCCGTTATCATTGTTCAACTTCAAGAGGGGATTGTGCCGAGTGTTTCAAAAGTGAGAGGGGGAGATTGAGAGTTGTAATCTCTTTGTAATCTTTGTATTTCTTGGGGAATAAGAAGTATTAGTTATCTCTGTATACTAATTGTGTTCTTGTGAGATCTTGCATATATTGTGATGGCTTGTTCTTGGTTCATCTAAGTCTTGGGAGTTTCTATTGCTTGTGGTGTGTTTCCGCTATTAGCACTACGAGTTGTGGGGTAGATTCTCTGATAAGTGGTATCAGAGCAGTTGGTTCGAGATGGCCGATAACAAGATGAAGATCGAGAGATTCGATGAGAGTGACTTCGCAATGTGGAAGATTCAGATGATAGCGTATCTTCATCAGAAAGATCTTGATGGTCCGTTGTTTGATGAGAAGCCGGTAGGTGCAGATGAGGATGTAAAGGTCTTGGTGGATTGGAATCGTTTGGATTAGAAGGCGCTAGGGCAGATTCAGTTGGAGCTGAGTAGGAAGGTGTTATTTCATATCTCGAAGGCAAAATCCACAAAGGAGGCTATGGAGATTCTCACGGATATGTATGAGAAACCATCGGCATCTAATCAAATTCTTCATATGAAGAAATTGGTTAATATGAAGTTGAAGGAAGGGGGTTCAGTAGCAGAGTATGTGAACAATTACTGTATGGTTTACAACCAGATGGAAACTGTAGGTTTGAAGTTTCCAGAGAGGGGGCAGTCATTGTTACTTCTATCTACTCTACTCGATAGTTATGGTACGGTAGAACAGACTATTACAGGCACTATGACAGATTCAACGACTACAGGATCTGGTGAGTAGCATTCTGAACAAGGAGTAAAAAGAGTGAGAAACGGAGGATATCCATCATCATCTTCTGTAGATTCCGCCATGTACGTTGAGAAGAGACGTGGGAGATCTAAGAGCAGTCGAAGAAAAAAGAATCAGAGTAATTCATCTGAGAGTGGGTCTGATGACAGCGATAGGGGATATGGGCCTGAGTGCTGGTATTGTCACAAGAAAGATCACATGATGCGTAGTTGTAAGGCTTATATGAAGAAGAAGCAGGAGAAACCAAAGGAAGATACCCCAAAGGAAGCTCAAGTAGGGCTTGTTGAGGATCTATGCTTATCAACTTAGGAGGAGTTGGGCACTCAAGATTGGTGTATTAATTTGGAAGCTTCTTTTCATTGCACTCTGAGGAGAGGGGTATTTGATGACTACGAGGAGGGTTCTTTTGGAGATGTGACCGTGGAGAATGATCACCGGTGTCCTGTACGTGGGTTGGTACTGTTCGCTTGAACATCATTGATGATCAAAGTGTTGTCTTGCAGGAGACAAGACATGTTCCAGACTTGAAGGAAAATCTTATCTCGATTGGAAGGCTAGACAAGGAGGGGTTGTCTACTACAGTTGGTAGTGGGGAGTGGTGTATAACTGCAGGTTCAAGGGTTGTTCCAAAAGGGAAGCGTGATGGAACGCTGTATTTGCTTAGAGATGTGAGAGGCGTTTCTCCTATAGTTGACTCTCAGTCAGAATCGAGCAGTAGGTTGTGTGAGGTGCAATCGAGTTCTTTCAGTTGTGGAGGGAATGTTACTAATTTAGTGGGAGCTAGAGCTGGTATCGGGTCCTATCGGGTCGGGTCTCCACTACCTGGATCCGGATCTGGTACCTCACGGGTCCAAAAATTGGACCCGAACCCGGACTTGCAAGAACCGGGTCCGGGTCCGGGTCCTATGTAAAAAAAATACCCGTCGGGTCCGGTAGTAGAGAATAAATATTTGCACTTAAGTATTTCTGCACTCGATACCTTACGATTCTAACAATTTTTGCACTTAAGTACTTGAATTAATATTATATTTACACATCTATCTTCAACAATTACTTTTATATGTATATTTCTATAACCATATTATTCAAATTCTATATGTTTGAGGGTATGTTTTAACTGGTCCGGGTCTGGGTCCGAGTCGGTTCTATTTTTAGCGGACCCGGACCCCGACCCGAAAGTGCATCGGGTCTAATTTTAGGACCAGGGCACGGACCCGTATAGATCGGGCTAGTTCTGGTCCAATGCCGGGTGCGGGTCGGGTCCGAGTATCAGGTAAATGTGACAGTGCTAGTGGGAGTTGCTGGCCATGGAAGTGATCCTAGAGGGCAAGACGTTGCTGAGGTGAGGGTACTTTGCGAATTGGCAGTTGAAACTTCAAGTCGTTTTTGTGTGATAGAGAGCACTGGTATCGATATGCGGGGTGATATCGATGAGGGTAACCGAATTGGGACTGTAGGGGTTGAACAGTTTGCGGAGTTTGTGGAGATCTTGCGAGTAGGGGAGTCTCATAACACGGAATCCGACACGGGAGATTGTTTCTCCGGCATTCGTGCTCTATGTGATTGGTGGAACACATCCTTCATGAGGCAATGAGGGGTGGTTGGTGCACTCCACTTTGAAGCAAATAACGAGCAGAAGAATGCAGCCTGTCGGCGGCTGATTGTTTTTTGGCTTACGTGTTTAAAGGTCCAATATATTGATAGATTTGTGTTTATCATAACACGGAATCCGACACGGGAGATTGTTTCTCCGGCATTCATGCTCTATGTTATTGGTGGAACACATCCTTCATGAGGCGATGAGGGGTGGTTGGTGCACTCCACTTTGAAGCAAATAACGAGCAGAAGAATGCAGCCTGTCGGCGGCTGATTGTTTTTTGGCTTACGTGTTTAAAGGTCCAATATATTGATAGATTTGTGTTTATCTTTTCG
Source organism: Hemerocallis citrina (assembly GCA_017893485.1). NCBI lineage: Eukaryota > Viridiplantae > Streptophyta > Magnoliopsida > Asparagales > Asphodelaceae > Hemerocallis > Hemerocallis citrina. Next base: position 297,184,605 of record CM030360.1, read on the forward strand.
GGTTATATATATAGCCGTAATGTCGCTTCTGTCCCTAGCTCAGACAATTTATACAATTTACAAGATACATTAGATTCTATGTAGGCTATCTCTTAAAAGTTGGTTAACCGATGAAGTGACTCTTGATCATAGACTATTATATTTTAATATTATTATAATCTATTACCCTACCGACATGGGAAAATTCTTTACCGCTTTCCCGCATGCACAGCCGAATGCTTTGTCTTCAAGAACCGAAGGTGGGCCCAGCATTTTTGATGGTGACGTTATTCACCAACACAACAGCACTTTGCTGTTTTTAACAATATGGTGGGCCCTTTTTTCAAAAAAAACAATATGGTGGGCCCGTCCCCATTTCCAATTCATTTCTATTACCATTTCATTAATACCATACTAATACATCCAGCATGCATGCAATACTAATACATCCAGCATGCATGCATGTATGTTCTTCATCAATATTTTATATATATACTAGATTTGTCTGTGGGCATGTGCCTACGACACGTCTTCGGAACGATACAAAACATGAAAAGCCCTATAAAACATTAAAACAACAATTATGTAACTCAAGTTTGAATAGTTTGACAATACTTATTTGTAAATAAAAGTCAATGTTTTCATTAGTATATGTTGAAAAATAATTATAAATGGGGGAGTAAATCTAACTTCTTAGAACTTTAAGTGTGAAAAATGATGAAATTTAACATTTGAAGAGATATATTTGCTATTTTCAATATAACATGTGCAATAAAAAAGCATAAAAATTCTGAAAATTTACAAACCTGAAATCTTAAAATCTAAATTTCTAAGTAAATAAAGAAAGAATGGGAGAGATAGGTAGGGAGAGAGAAAGAGAGAAGTATGAAAAAGAGAAAAGAAAAGAGAGAGAGAGTAATAAAGTAAGTTAAACCTTGATAGAGATAGTTTTTTTTTTTTTTTTGGGGGGGGGGGGGGGGGGGGGAGAGATTTTGGTTTTGGGGTTTGAAATTTTGCGAGGGAAAATATGTTTTGTGAGGTTAGATATGGGCCTTTGATTTTGAGGAGATTGAAGGTGAGCCACTTGATAGCTTTCTTTGTGTTTTATTATATAGACTAGGTTTGCCAGTTGACACGTGCCTACGACACGTCTTCGGAACGGTACACCTTATTTGATCATATAAAATAATTTTGGAGGTCCAGCAAATTAATTGTAGTAGCAAACATATTATATGAGAAACTTTTGGGGGTCCAAAAAAAACATATTATATGATTTTTTTGAATTATTTTAAAAAATTTTAAAATTTAAAATTTAATTTTTTTTCGGTTTTTTAATTTTAAATTTTAAAAAAAAATTTAAAAATTTTATTTTCTTAATTTTTTGAATAGAAGAGGGAGGGAGAGAGAGAGAAAAAAAAAATTAAATAAACATAGGAGTTGTTTTGGGTGGGGGATTTGAATTTGAGTTTTGGGGAGAAAAATATGTTTTGTGAGGTTAGATCTGGGCCTTTGATTTTTGGGGGATTGAAGGAGAACCACTTGATAGCTTTCTTTGTGTTTTATTATATAGATAGGGAAAGCTTCGGTTGTGCACTCCTCTGTGCACTAGGCCTTCGGACGTTCATATCGATGATCCGAACCGTTCACATTGATTTACACATCTAAATTAGTCTAAATATGTAAAATCAAATCATTTAAAATTCATTTACCCATCCATCATGTGACTATAAAAAACAATGATTTTCAGCCATACAATTTTGTAACACTTCAATGGATAGGTAAATGAATTTTAAATGATTTGATTTTACTTATTTAGACTAATTTAGATGTGTAGATCAATGTGAACGGTTCAGATCGTCGATATGAACGCCCGAAGGCCTTGTGCATACGCTGTGTGCACTAGAGGTAGTGCACAACCGAAGCTTTACACACACACACACACACACACACACACACACATATATGTCGTACTATATTTTTTTGAAAACTACGGGGTGTTACACGTAAACTCTAGGGTTTAGTCATCTGAATAGATCTAATCCATAATTTGTGTAATCAAGAGGTATGTCGTTATCATTGTTCAACTTCAAGAGGAGATTGTGCCGAGTGTTTCAAAGGTGAGAGAGAGATTGAGAGTTGTAATTTATTTGTAATCTTTGTATTTCTTGGGGAATAATAAGTATTGGTTATCTCTGCATATTAATTGTGTTCTTGTGAGATCTTGCATATATTGTGGTAGCTTATTCTTGGTTCATCTAAGTCTTGGGAGTTTCAATTGCTTGTGGTATGTTTCCGCTATTAGCACTACAAGTTGTGGGGTAGATTATCTGACACCATGCAGAGAGATTTCAAGAAAACTACGCCCTTAGGTGAAGCTGCTAGTAGATTCTAGTATGACATGTTTCTTCCATCGGTCCATCCATCATACATAATTGTACAACCAGTACTATCCCATTCTTTTTTCATGCATTGGACATGATCTTCAGCTTCAAGCTTCAATTTATCCAGCAATTTTGTTCTTGCAGTCTCACTACTAGGAGCTTCATAACCTGGACCAACTTTTGCAACTGTGGCAAGTGCTTCACAAAAATCAGACGATCACAATAATTGAAATGACAAATTATTATTAACTATGCATCTAACTATTGCTTTATCTGCTTCTGCCTTTTCAATTTTTTTCATCACTGAGTTGATAGTTTTCTGTACCATAACTTTTGAGCGGGACCCATCTTGATTCAGCTCTTCCGTTGGAGACTCGATAGAACATCTTGATTGCTTCCAAAAATCATTGATTTTTTAATATTTATTTCTCGACTCTAATTCTTGTATTATTTTAAAAAAAGCTTCGCGAACTTCATCAGGATCGCTAAGGCAAGGGCGTACATCTCTACCGACCATATTTGAAAAATGATTTCTCATACGAGTTACGCTACCAACAAATATTTCTTGACAAAAGTTTCACCGAACTTTATTTCCTTCCACCTGAGTAATATGATCCCACAACGGATCCTTTCCTCTAGGCATTCTGATAAGAAAATAATATAATATCGGGTTCGAACAAAATTTAATATAAAGTTATAGACACGAAAATGATAGTAGATAACAATCAATGTATTAGAACTATTGAACAATACTACTTATAGTCATATTTTCTTAGAACTATAGAAAAAAATCGGAATAACATTAGAAGCATACGAATTAGCAAAATATCATCACATTGAACCGATCACATTGAACCAACATCAAGACTAGAATATCAATTATCAGCATGAGTCTTTCTTCAAATTTTCTTTTTATCAGCATGAGTCCATGACATACACAATCAACCACAATCATATTAGATATTTCCATAGCATCATCATTCATAATCGTATTGCAGTCATTTTATTGTATGTGTTACTGTGTATAGTTGGAAGCTCATCTATCAAATATCTAAAATCTAAACTATCAGGATAAGCAGCCAAGCTTGACTGCTATTGTGGAGCTTTATGTTTTGGTGGTAATGTGTACACTGTACAATAAGTGACTGAACAAATGAAAGAAGATTTAGTTTAGCCTTTTCCATTGACTGCACTTTTGCATTAGCCCCTTTCACTACCTCTTTGTTAAAATTCAATATGAAACCTATATAATAATGTTATTACATAGCTATTAGAAGTATCTAACTGAAGTTAAAAAAATTCTATACAATATTTTTAACAAACTATATGCATGCATTCAAAGGTAAGTTCAAGTTAATAATCAAGACGGCAATGATTGAACTTAAAAGTAGATATACTATTTCCTCATATAATATATTTGTCACTTAAATTTATTTGGTGGACATTTAAAATTATTTTATATAACCAAATTAGGTACACCGTTCCGAAAATGTACCGTAGACACGTGTCAACGGACAAACCTAGTAAATAAATAAAAAAAAAGGGTGAGGTAGGATAAAAATGGCCTGGGGCCCAGGATGGCTCTCGCTCCAAGCCAAGCCGGCTCGGTCCCGGACCACCACAGGCTCGGAGCCGAGCCGTAAGTTCACCACCACGAAACCAGCCCCCCCCCCCCCCCCCCCCCCCCCCCCCCCCCCCCCCGTTCCGACGACCAGTCACGACCCTCGGCGGTCCCACGGGCCTTCCATTCAGCCGGGTAAGGAAGGAGGATGACCTGGCGCAACCTAGGCCCTCTGATCCTCCCAGAAACACAGGGCCCCTACGATCTGCCATGTCAGCTCCAAAGCCACTTGGGGCTCTTGCCATGTCAGCCCTAAACCACTCTGGGCACTGCCACGTGTGCCCTAAACCACCTGGGCCTCTTGCCACGTCAGGCCCACGGGTTTTCGGGTCCAGACCCGGCCCCCAGGCGGATCCAAACCCGGTTGGGTTATCTATAAATACCAGACCCCCATCCACCTCCAAAGGTAATCAATCTTTCTTCCACCAAACCCTAGTTACTGCTACTCTCTCACAGAGGCTAACTAGATCGTCGAAGGGTCTGCCACCGGGATAAACCCCGGTGTTTCTAGACCGTCTGCAGGTACACGAGGCGAGGCAACCCGAGCCGCTCCTCCAGTGCCGAGGCGAGCCTACAGCTCACCGTCCGCTACCGAACCCTTCCCCTCTTACAAATTGTGTCCGAACTCACACCTGGTGCCCCCACACTCTATCCAAAAACAAACCGCATCAGGTTGGCGCCGTCTGTGGGAACTCTACTTATTCGGTAGGGACGACAGTCCGAGCCTCGCCGCCGACACTCACCCTTCCTTGCCTCCCAGGGCCCGGAGGTCGGCCTCTTCCTCCCACCGGAACGGGCCCCCTAATCAGGGCACCCCCGCGGGAGGGCAAGGATCAAATAACCCGGGGGCGAACCTCAGACCCCAGCAAGGCGAACCTCACGTCGAGCAACCGGACCTTCGTCGGGTCATTATAAACCGAAGGGCTAGTCAGGCCAGGGGAGGGACCGCTTCCAACTCGGCCCTGAACCATTCCAGGCCGTCGGCACTCAGCCGCATCGGCCGAATTCCTGCGCCCCGACCCGACCTTTCCGACCACGGAGCGGTCACAAGGGCCAAGTTCCGAAGCTTTCGGGAGGAAATCATGGAGGCGCTTCACGGAGCGCCAAGGTCCGCAACGCTCGACCGACCCCGTCAAATGAGCGAAGGAAGGAGCTACACTCACGTGCCGCCTCCTCCACCGGAGCGCGCAGACTAGGTACTCCGTCGCCTCACTGAGATGGAGAATCGCCTCGAGCACATCGGCGACGGGAATCCAAACCCCATCCTAGGCCGAGCACCTTCCCGGCCGCCGTTCTCCGTCAACATTTTAGAAGCGGAGATCCCCCAGAACTTTCTGTAACGCCCCGAATCCCAAATACACTGAATTCGAGATGTTCTACAGGATCTTTTCACTTTCTTAGTACACTTTTACAGGGAAAAAACTTTTCATCATACATCAGAGTTTACATCATAATTACATCTTTCTTTTGCACAGCGGAAGTAAAATACAACAATTGAATATAAGTACAACAGCTTGATAAAATCTTTAAGCATCCAAATCCTCTTTAATCTTTAGCGTAACATTTACCTGCATGTTAGACTGTGGGTACGTCAGTTTATTCAACCGACGATCATTATACACGGCCGTCCTCGCTTGCCGGAAATAGTATAACTTAACAATTCATATTTAGCAAACACAAGCTTGTCACATTCAAACTAAAGGGACTACCCTATTGATGTCGTGTTGTGATTGTGCACTTAGTCCTTAATGCAGTTAATTATATGACACTAATGCACACTTGTTCGGATTCTATGCATCCCATACTACATAGGTCTGAGGGCAAGCCCTTATTCGTTCTTCATCTTTATAGGGTTCAATCCCCCGTTATGTCTTAAACTACTACTGTAACTACGGTAGTGTCTTAGATGTCCTATGATCTATGAGCCCATGTCCAGGCAGCCTGGAGGGGAATCCCACGCACTGACACGACGCATCGAGCAGGCAACCTATGGACAATTCAGCCTCCGCCATGGAACAATGGCACCACCCATAGCCACTCGAACATCCCACGAGCGTCGCCACCGGGACGATAATTCCGGAGTAGCGCCCACGCACTGTCTTGACGCATCAAGCAGGCAACCTGTGAATCGCTCTCACACCGCTATCCGTTGGCCCTCATACTCGTGTTTTTCTTCTACTTTCATCACATCTCCACTATGTACTAGTCCTTAGTTTTATTTAAAAATCATGAACAAAATAATCACTAGAGTTAGCCTCTCCATCAACCGGACTTATTCATTTATTTCAACATGACCAACCTTGGTCTAATTTCAATTCAATTCATCTTTCTCAATGCCGGGGAGACTTAGCTACTCTATTTCAAATTTCATTTCACAATCTTTAAGTCATAACCACTTTCATGTCACAATTTCATATTCTTTCTTATTCATGATTGCTCTTTGTTCACAAGTCCATAGTGAATACTTATAACTCAAAATTCATATTCAAGTCCAACAATTTCATCAACAAAGTTTCTAAATTCCATCATCATACAATGGACTCATGCACTTTACAATTATACACTCATACTTCATATTTTGCACAATATCTTCAAGTGAAAATTATAATATCATGTCACACCACAAACTCTTTTGTGTCAAATACTTTCTAATAAATTCATTCCAATAAATCTTTATAAAGAGAAAATCTCCATAAGTATGTATTTTAGAACCATAGCTTTACTATACCATTTGTTCACAAACTATATTATATTTTCTTCAAATAATCCCCAAACCAATCCCATAAAATTCCTTGTATTTTTATGAAAATTACCATATTTTTCTCACATTTTTTGGACATCAAAAACTCCTAAAAAAAATATTTTTCCCTAAGTGCTAGGGGAAGGATTCGAACCCAGCACGGTAGAGAAGAAGGCCAGAGCACCCGCCGATAGGCCAATCGGTGCTAGCGATTAGAAGAGGGCGCGTTAAGTATATGTGCTATCATTCGCTGTTCATATATATATTTATACACAGTAATTTAAAAAGATGGTGAGGCCGGGTTTCGAACCACACCGCTCAGGGAAACCGAACAGAGCCACCGACCGCCTGAGCCACTGGCTCAGGTTGTCACAGTGTGGGTTAAAACCCATTAGACTCATATTCACACTGTTTTTAGAAATCAACTCGATGTTCAAAACAATTTGATTCATATTGCCTTCATATAAACCACTGAAAACTTCAGATTTAATCTTCTTTATTCCATCTTCAAAACAGTAAGTGTAAAATAAATTTTTGTACTAAAAACACATTTCCTCCACCCAAATTAATTATTTGTTTATTAAAAATAGCAAATCCTTTATTTTCGACATTGAAAATAATCCATTGTTCTTCTAATCTCTCTTTTATCCCCAAATTTTCCATGATAATTTACTGGTCATTAATCTACATTCACAACACAATACAACTTGGATTTTCCCATACTCATACTAGCAAAAGAATTCATATAGCACATGAATAGGTGAGACTCAACAATTACTAAGTTTGGTACATTTCTAATTTGATGACAACAAGCAATTCTTTGGTTCATCTATGCCACTTCTACACATGAATTCAAGCATTCAATATACTTTTCTATTCAATTCCATAGTGTTATTATCTTTATCAAGTGTCATGTTTCAACCACACAATTTGCAAGTAATTAATAAAGATTTTCACACATCATGCTAATCACATTGCATCATTATTCAATTAAACTAAGTAATCATAGAAAGTGCTTCATATGGCCTAATTTCATGCAAGCAATTCACATTCACAATTAATCACATCCTTCTAAGTCATTCACATACTAACTTTTTAATTAGAGTGGTCTCTTATTAGTATTTTCCATGTATAATGTTATCAATATACTAGCATGAACCCTATATTAGAAACATGAATTGTTTTACCCACCTTAATGGAGAGAACACAAAAGCAATAAGTCCTAGTAGATGAGAACACCTCCTCCTAGCCAAAGAGTGCACCACTTCCAAGCTCCCAAGCCCTAGCCGAATGCTTCTCCTCCTTGGCCGAAAGCTGCCCTAGCCGAATGCTTCTCCCTTTGGCCGAAAGCTCCAAGCAACCAAAGAACCACACACTCTCTTATTTTTTTTATAACTCACAATTATAACACTATTAGCTTTAGAAATTACACTTTGCATATGAAAAATTAGCCATGAGAAAGGGGGGGTATTTATACTAAAAAATGAGGGGAATGGAGGGCTAAGATCATCTTGGTGGTTGCAAAATGAAGGGCTTAGATTCAAGTAGGAGTTAGGAAAACTACCCACCTCCTTGAAACTACCCCCATGTTCTCCACACCCAAAAATTCAACTTTCCCTCCAAAAGATTGCTACCGGCCAAGCATAATGAGTGTGCATTGCACGTGTACGTGTAGTGCACGTGCATGCAACTAGGCCAAAATTGTACATTCCAAAATTGTATAAAAATAATTTTGTTTAGAAAAATCTTCTACATGACAAGTTTAGTTAAAATTAATTAATTCATGGGCTTTCTTTTTGGGCCAAAATAATTTTATAAAAATAATTAAAATAAAAATGCTTTTGGGCTTTTTAAGAAAAGGCTTTTTAATTAAATCAAATAAGGCTTTTAAAGAAGGCTTTTTGTACTAAAATAATTTGAGAAAATTATATTTAAACATACACATCATGATAAAATAATCCAACAAAACATTGCACGTGCACGACACGTGCAAAATAAATAATTTCTCATTAATTGAAAAATCAGGGTATTACAGCACTCCCTCCTTAGAATAGTTCCGTCCCCGGAACTGCAATCAAGAGCGAGGAAAACAAACAAAATACAACACACACAACAAAACAAAAGATACAAAAATACAATCAAGCAAAAAGCTCAGGATAGTCCCTCAACATCCTCTCCTCAGATTCCCAAGTAGCCTCTTCAACCAAGTGGTTTCTCCAGACTACCTTGACCATCGGTATCGTCTTATTCCTCAAGACTTTCTCCCTACGGTCAACAATCTCAACAGGAGACTCGATGTAATTCAGGTCTAACTGCAAACCTTCCGGCACTTCAGGCAAATGATGACTCGGGTCCGGAATATAACCTCTCAGCATAGACACATGAAAGACATTGTGTACCTGAGACAACTCTTCCGGTAATTCAAGCCGGTAAGCAGTTTTCCCGATCCTTTTCAATATCTTATACGGGCCTATAAACCTCGGGGCTAACTTCCCGCCTTTACCAAAACGAACCACACCTTTGCTGGGTGATACCTTCAGAAAGACGAAGTCACCAACCTCAAACTCAAGGTCCCTTCTCCGGTTGTCTGCATAGCTTTTCTGCCTGCTCTGAGCTTCCACCAACCTTTTCCTGATCAGATCAATCTTCTCAGAAGTCAGCTGCACAAGCTCAGGACCAAACAACTGACGCTCCCCTACTTCATACCAACAAACAGGAGTCCTGCACTTCCTGCCATACAGAGCTTCGTACGGCGCCATCCCAATACTGGCCTGAAAACTGTTGTTGTAGGCAAACTCCACCAAAGGTAAATGCCTTTCCCAACTGCCTCCAAAGTCTAGTATGCAACACCGAAGCATATCCTCAAGAATACGATTGACTCTCTCGGTCTGTCCATCGGTTTGCGGATGAAAAGCAGTACTGAAATCCGTCTTGGTACCCAAAACTGCCTGAAGACTCCTCCAAAAATGCGAAGTAAACCGCACATCTCGATCAGACACAATGGTCGAAGGAACGCCATGAAGTCGGACAATCTCACCAACATACATCTCAGCCAGCTTGTCCATCGAAGCAGTGAGTTTCATCGCCAAAAAGTGAGCGGACTTGGTAAGTCGATCGACTATAACCCAAATAGCATCATTGCCTTTAGGACTCTTAGGCAATCCCGTAATGAAATCCATACTGATGTTATCCCACTTCCATTCCGGAATAGGTAACGGTTGTAATAGACCTCCGGGTCTCTGATTTTCGGCTTTAACTTGCTGACAAACCTCACACTTCGCGACAAATTCAGCCACATCCCGCTTCAAACCTGACCACCAGAAATGCTGCTTGATGTCCTTGTACATCTTAGTACTCCCAGGATGTACCGACAAAAGAGTAGCATGTGCCTCCTGAAGAATACTCTCTTTCAGGTCCGCCTGATTTGGAACGCACAGCCTATCTCCGAACCACAGCACTCCATCCCTGGTTTGAAATCCGGGCAACCTGCCAGCACCAACCTGCTCCTTCATCTCCAGAATATCAGCATCCACTTCCTGACTTGCAATGATCCTGGCATTCAAAGTAGGCTGAAGCCTCAACTGAGCCAAAGATGCTCCCACTCCTTGCAAGACAACCTCAATACCAGCTCGGTCCAGCTCCTCAATCAGATGCCTCTGAGTTGTAATCAAACAGGCCAAGCTGCTCTTGCAGCTAAGTGCATCAGCAACAACATTAGCCTTTCCGGGATGATACTTGATCTCAGGTCGCATATCCTCGAGCACTTCCAACCATCTCCGCTGCCTCAGATTGAGATCTCGCTGCTGATATATATACTTCAAGCTCTTGTGGTCCGTGTACATATTCAACTTCTCACCGTACACGTAGTGCCTCCATTGCTTCAAAGCAAAAATAATCGCAGCCAACTCTAGATCATGAGTCGGATAATTTTTCTCATGCGGTCTTAGTTGCCTAGACCCATAAGCGATTACTCTTCCTTCTTGCATTAAGACACAACCAAGCCCCCGATGTGAAGCATCGCTATAAACATCATACTCGACACCAGCTCTAGGCAAAGCCAAAATAGGTGCAGTAGTCAGTCTATCTTTCAACTCCTCAAAACTCGCCTCACATTGCTCGGTCCACTTGAAGCTCACATTCTTCTTGGTCAGCCCTGTAAGCGGTACAGCTATCTGAGCATAACCTTGAATGAATCTCCGATAATACCCAGTCATCCCAAGGAAACTTCTGACTTCCTTCACTGTAGTAGGCCTCGCCCAATCTCTCACTGCCTCTATCTTCTGAGGGTCAGTTGCCACTCCCTCCTTAGAAAGGATGTGACCTAGGAATGCCACTTCAGATTTCCAGAAATCACACTTGGATAACTTGGCATACAACTGCTGCTCTTCCAACTTCTGCAACACCGCTGCCAGATGCTCAGTGTGCTCCTCCTCAGACTTGGAGTACACGAGAATATCGTCGATAAATACCACGACGAAAGAATCAATAAACGGCCTCAGAACTCTGTTCATCAAGTCCATGAAGATTGCAGGTGCATTCGTCACTCCGAATGGCATAACTAAGAATTCGTAATGCCCATGCCGAGTTCTAAATGCGGTTTTATGCACATCTTCAGCTTTCACTCGAACTTGGTGGTAACCTGATCGAAGATCAATTTTGGAGAATACAGCTGCTCCTTGCAGACGATCGAACAAGTCATCAATTCGAGGAATCGGATACTTATTCTGAACAGTGACCTTATTCAGCTCCCGGTAATCGATGCACATTCTCATCGATCCATCCTTCTTCTTTACCAAAAGCACTGGTGCTCCCCAAGGTGACGCACTAGGTTGAATAAAGCCTTTTCCCAACAGTTCCTCAATCTGCCGTTTCACCTCATCCTGTTCCACTGGAGCCATCCTATAAGGTGCCTTAGAAATGGGTGCACTTCCCGGTTGAACAGTGATGCTGAACTCTACATCACGATGCGGAGGTAACCCAGGAAAATCTTCCAAGAACACTGTCGGATAGTCCCGAACCACAGGAATCCCTTGCACTTCCACAGGAGTCTCTTCCTTGCGGATAGTAGCCACCAGCTTAGAACATTTCTGCTTCCCTTGGAACACGACTTCAGGGCCACCTGGAGCCTTCACTGTCACCGTCTTGGCCTTACACTCGATGCTTGCACTGTACACCGACATCCAATCAATGCCAATGATAACATCGACTCCCAAGATAGTCAGTTCGATCAGATCAATGCCAAAGATTCTATCCCCAATCACAATCTCGCAGTCAGCATAATACCGATCAGTGATTAAAGTTTCCCCTGATGGAGTAGCTACTGATAAGATCTTGCCTGGGAAAATCTTCGGTTCAACTCCCAACACTTTAGCAAACTTTGGAGACACAAAAGTATGAGAGGATCCAGTATCAAACAATACGACAGCTTTAATTCCATATTCTGATGTAAAAGGTCCATCAAATTCGAAGTATAAGACAAGAATTTTCAAGTCAATATTTCCATTTCATTGAATTCCAAACTTTATACATTCGAATTGAAAAACATTTCTTGACATCAGAATGAAAACAGAAGAAGCTACAACACTCTAACTCCTACGGGTCCTCTTCGCTGCTCGAAGTTCTTCCCGCAGTTCATCAACCTCATCCTTCAGCACATCAGTTAGGTTCTTTTTCTTCTCAAGTTCCCAAATCCGATGGCTAAGAACAGAATAGTCAGCCTTCCGCTTCTCCAGCTGAGCCTCCAACAATCCAACTCTCTCCTTCAGAGTTTCCACTTGCCTCTGAAGAGAAGTCACAAGACCACTGGGGACTGGTACTTCCTCTTCGTCGGAAGAAGAATCATCAGATGAATCCGGAGGTGGGGTGATCTCTCGGGATTCAGGGTACTCCTCATCATCAGAATCAGCTTGCCCAGGGTAGTACTCGTCCTCGGAATCTGCCTGTCCAGGATGGTACTCTTCCTCAATGATGTGCCAGTCGTCGCCTCCAGCAGGGTCGAAGTGATCAGCCATCTTAGAAATAGAGAGGAGAAATCACAAATCTTAGAGCAACACAAATGTAAGTCACTTACATTTAAATCTCTAGATTCAAACACACACTCTAATGTCCACTTCTAGGGTGTCGTTCCCTATAAATTTGTACAAGTGTGAAAGTGTAGAAAGCGTGGCTCTGATACCACTCTGTAACGCCCCGAATCCCAAATACACTGAATTCGAGATGTTCTACAGGATCTTTTCACTTTCTTAGTACACTTTTACAGGGAAAAAACTTTTCATCATACATCAGAGTTTACATCATAATTACATCTTTCTTTTGCACAGCGGAAGTAAAATACAACAATTGAATATAAGTACAACAGCTTGATAAAATCTTTAAGCATCCAAATCCTCTTTAATCTTTAGCGTAACATTTACCTGCATGTTAGACTGTGGGTACGTCAGTTTATTCAACCGACGATCATTATACACGGCCGTCCTCGCTTGCCGGAAATAGTATAACTTAACAATTCATATTTAGCAAACACAAGCTTGTCACATTCAAACTAAAGGGACTACCCTATTGATGTCGTGTTGTGATTGTGCACTTAGTCCTTAATGCAGTTAATTATATGACACTAATGCACACTTGTTCGGATTCTATGCATCCCATACTACATAGGTCTGAGGGCAAGCCCTTATTCGTTCTTCATCTTTATAGGGTTCAATCCCCCGTTATGTCTTAAACTACTACTGTAACTACGGTAGTGTCTTAGATGTCCTATGATCTATGAGCCCATGTCCAGGCAGCCTGGAGGGGAATCCCACGCACTGACACGACGCATCGAGCAGGCAACCTATGGACAATTCAGCCTCCGCCATGGAACAATGGCACCACCCATAGCCACTCGAACATCCCACGAGCGTCGCCACCGGGACGATAATTCCGGAGTAGCGCCCACGCACTGTCTTGACGCATCAAGCAGGCAACCTGTGAATCGCTCTCACACCGCTATCCGTTGGCCCTCATACTCGTGTTTTTCTTCTACTTTCATCACATCTCCACTATGTACTAGTCCTTAGTTTTATTTAAAAATCATGAACAAAATAATCACTAGAGTTAGCCTCTCCATCAACCGGACTTATTCATTTATTTCAACATGACCAACCTTGGTCTAATTTCAATTCAATTCATCTTTCTCAATGCCGGGGAGACTTAGCTACTCTATTTCAAATTTCATTTCACAATCTTTAAGTCATAACCACTTTCATGTCACAATTTCATATTCTTTCTTATTCATGATTGCTCTTTGTTCACAAGTCCATAGTGAATACTTATAACTCAAAATTCATATTCAAGTCCAACAATTTCATCAACAAAGTTTCTAAATTCCATCATCATACAATGGACTCATGCACTTTACAATTATACACTCATACTTCATATTTTGCACAATATCTTCAAGTGAAAATTATAATATCATGTCACACCACAAACTCTTTTGTGTCAAATACTTTCTAATAAATTCATTCCAATAAATCTTTATAAAGAGAAAATCTCCATAAGTATGTATTTTAGAACCATAGCTTTACTATACCATTTGTTCACAAACTATATTATATTTTCTTCAAATAATCCCCAAACCAATCCCATAAAATTCCTTGTATTTTTATGAAAATTACCATATTTTTCTCACATTTTTTGGACATCAAAAACTCCTAAAAAAAATATTTTTCCCTAAGTGCTAGGGGAAGGATTCGAACCCAGCACGGTAGAGAAGAAGGCCAGAGCACCCGCCGATAGGCCAATCGGTGCTAGCGATTAGAAGAGGGCGCGTTAAGTATATGTGCTATCATTCGCTGTTCATATATATATTTATACACAGTAATTTAAAAAGATGGTGAGGCCGGGTTTCGAACCACACCGCTCAGGGAAACCGAACAGAGCCACCGACCGCCTGAGCCACTGGCTCAGGTTGTCACAGTGTGGGTTAAAACCCATTAGACTCATATTCACACTGTTTTTAGAAATCAACTCGATGTTCAAAACAATTTGATTCATATTGCCTTCATATAAACCACTGAAAACTTCAGATTTAATCTTCTTTATTCCATCTTCAAAACAGTAAGTGTAAAATAAATTTTTGTACTAAAAACACATTTCCTCCACCCAAATTAATTATTTGTTTATTAAAAATAGCAAATCCTTTATTTTCGACATTGAAAATAATCCATTGTTCTTCTAATCTCTCTTTTATCCCCAAATTTTCCATGATAATTTACTGGTCATTAATCTACATTCACAACACAATACAACTTGGATTTTCCCATACTCATACTAGCAAAAGAATTCATATAGCACATGAATAGGTGAGACTCAACAATTACTAAGTTTGGTACATTTCTAATTTGATGACAACAAGCAATTCTTTGGTTCATCTATGCCACTTCTACACATGAATTCAAGCATTCAATATACTTTTCTATTCAATTCCATAGTGTTATTATCTTTATCAAGTGTCATGTTTCAACCACACAATTTGCAAGTAATTAATAAAGATTTTCACACATCATGCTAATCACATTGCATCATTATTCAATTAAACTAAGTAATCATAGAAAGTGCTTCATATGGCCTAATTTCATGCAAGCAATTCACATTCACAATTAATCACATCCTTCTAAGTCATTCACATACTAACTTTTTAATTAGAGTGGTCTCTTATTAGTATTTTCCATGTATAATGTTATCAATATACTAGCATGAACCCTATATTAGAAACATGAATTGTTTTACCCACCTTAATGGAGAGAACACAAAAGCAATAAGTCCTAGTAGATGAGAACACCTCCTCCTAGCCAAAGAGTGCACCACTTCCAAGCTCCCAAGCCCTAGCCGAATGCTTCTCCTCCTTGGCCGAAAGCTGCCCTAGCCGAATGCTTCTCCCTTTGGCCGAAAGCTCCAAGCAACCAAAGAACCACACACTCTCTTATTTTTTTTATAACTCACAATTATAACACTATTAGCTTTAGAAATTACACTTTGCATATGAAAAATTAGCCATGAGAAAGGGGGGGTATTTATACTAAAAAATGAGGGGAATGGAGGGCTAAGATCATCTTGGTGGTTGCAAAATGAAGGGCTTAGATTCAAGTAGGAGTTAGGAAAACTACCCACCTCCTTGAAACTACCCCCATGTTCTCCACACCCAAAAATTCAACTTTCCCTCCAAAAGATTGCTACCGGCCAAGCATAATGAGTGTGCATTGCACGTGTACGTGTAGTGCACGTGCATGCAACTAGGCCAAAATTGTACATTCCAAAATTGTATAAAAATAATTTTGTTTAGAAAAATCTTCTACATGACAAGTTTAGTTAAAATTAATTAATTCATGGGCTTTCTTTTTGGGCCAAAATAATTTTATAAAAATAATTAAAATAAAAATGCTTTTGGGCTTTTTAAGAAAAGGCTTTTTAATTAAATCAAATAAGGCTTTTAAAGAAGGCTTTTTGTACTAAAATAATTTGAGAAAATTATATTTAAACATACACATCATGATAAAATAATCCAACAAAACATTGCACGTGCACGACACGTGCAAAATAAATAATTTCTCATTAATTGAAAAATCAGGGTATTACACTTTCGGCCTCCGCAATTCGAGACTTACAACGGCGAGGGTGATCCAGCTGATCACATGGAGGGCTTCAAGACCCTCATGATGATTCACAGCGCTTCGGATCCCCTGCTGTGCCGAGCCTTCCCGGCTAACCTCCGGGGCCCGGCCAGGGAATGGTTCTCCAAACTCTCCCCAGGCTCAATCTTTTCGTTCGATCAGCTGGAAGCCAACTTCTTGGGCCACTTCGTCACTAGCCGGAAGGCCGAGAAGACGAGCGCCTCCCTGCTCGACCTCCGCCAGAGGGAGGGGGAGTCACTCCGTGACTTCGTCAAAAGATTCACGACCGAGGCAAGATCCGTCTCTGCCCTCGATGCCGGGGTCGCCTCGGCCGCCTTCCGGCACAATGTCCGCCATAACCAGCTGAAGGTATCCCTGGCAAAGAAACCACCTCAGGACTTTCCCGACCTTCTCAATCGAGTCGAGAAATACATTCGAGCTGAAGAAGCTCTAAACCCAGAGGGCAGCAAAGAGGTCGTAGGAAAAGGCAAGTGCAGGGTCGATGAGATCGAACCCGCGAGGAAGGCAACAAGGGAAGGGGTCGGCGCGAAGAGGGTACCTTCGGTCCCTCGCTTCGAAAGGTACACCCCGCTGACACAGAACGTGTCTGCCATCCTCTTGGTGATCGAGGACAAAGGCCTCGTCCGACTCCCTCCCCAACCAAGCAACAACAAGAAGCGAGACCAATGCTTCTACTGCCGTTTCCACAGGGACCATGGGCACGAAACCGACCAGTGTCGGGCCCTGAAAGACGAAATCGAGGCCCTCATCTCACGAGGGTACCTCTGGGAGTTCACGAGAGAGAACCACCAGGATCGACGAGATACCAGGAACCGGAGGCCTTCGCCTCCGATCCCTACTCCAAAGTTCATTCAGGGGCGGGATCCCGACCCCGAGGGAACCGGAACCCCGGCAATCCTGCATTGCATCCACGGGGGACCAATGGGGGGAGAGTCGAATACCTCTCGGAAAGCCTTCGCCCGTGAGGTAAACACTGTCCAAGATCTCCCCTCACCTCGGTTGCAAATGGTACCCGTCTCCTTCTCTGGAGAGGACCTCGAGGGCGTCTGCCTCCCCCATTGCGACGCCCTCGTCATTAGCCTCCACATGGCTAATTGTGAAGTATGCCGGATCCTCGTCGACAACGGCAGCTCAGTAAACATCCTCTTTCTCGAAGCCTTCGAGAATCTCAAACTGCCCAGAGGCAAGCTTAAACCGGCCGGATACACCTTGCACGGGTTCTCTGGCGTCCCTGTCATCATAGAGGGGATCGTGACCCTCGATGTCACCGCAGGCTCGGTTCCTATTCAGCGGACCGAGTCTATGGACTTCATGGTGGTGAACGTCAAGGTGGAGTACAATGCCATACTTGGCCGACCGGGGCTGTGCTCCCTTCAGGCGGTACCGTCGGCCTATCACTTAAAGCTAAAATTCCCCACCCAACAAGGGGTCGGTGTAGTCCGAGGCAACCAAGAGGCGGTGTGGTCCTGCTACATGATCGCCGTCGGAGGTGGTGTCTTCCCCCTCGACGTCGTCGAGCTCGGGTCCGAGGGCAACGGCTTCACTCCAGAACCAGCCGACGAGCTGGAAGAGGTCCCGTTCGGGTCCGCAGACGAATCGAAGTGGTTCCGAGTGAGCCGCTCGCTCTCCGAAGGTCTGAGGGCGGACATAGTTGACTGCATCCGCCGCAACGTCGATCTCTTCGCCTGGAAGCCCTCCGACATGCTCGGGATTTCCGAAGATCTGATCATGCACAGGCTGAGCGTCACACCGGGATCCAAGCCGGTCGCGCAGAAGAGGTGCAAGTTCGCCCCGGAGAGGCAGCAAGCTGTGAAAGCCGAGGTAGACAAACTCTTGTCCGCTCGGTTCATTCAGGAGGTCAGCTACCCCGAGTGGCTGGCCAACGTCGTCATGGTTAAAAAGGCGACCGGGGGATGGCGGATCTATATAGATTTCACGGATCTAAACAAAGCATGCCCTAAAGATCCTTTCCCCCTCCCCAGCATCGACGCCCTGATCGACGCGACCTCAGGACATGAGCTGCTGTCCTTCATGGACGCATTCGCAGGGTATAATCAAATCCGGATGTTCCCACCCGACATTGCGAAGACCTCGTTCGTCATCGACCAGGGTCTTTTTTGCTATCGCGTTATGCCCTTCGGGCTGAAAAACACCGGGACCACCTATTAACAGCTCGTGAACCGAATCTTCAAAGACCTAATTGGCCGCAACATGGAGATCAATGTCGACGACATGCTTGTCAAAAGCCGGGCCGGGCCGGACCACGTCGCTGACCTCGAGGAAGCCTTCGGAATCCTCCAGCGCCATAACATGAGGCTCAACCCGGCCAAGTGCGCATTCGGGGTCTCCTCCGGAAAGTTTCTGGGGTTCGTCGTCAGCCAGCGCGGCATCGAGGCGAACCCAGAAAAGATTCAGGCCATAATAGACATGGCCCCACCCCGGAACGTCAAGGAGATGCAGAGACTCACGGGCCGGTTGGCGGCCATCGGTCGCTTCCTCTCCAAATCGGAGGAGAAATCTCTCCCCTTCTTCAAGGCTCTGCGCGGCAAAGGGGGCTTCGAATGGGGTGCCCCTCAACAAGAAGCCTTCGAGCAGCCGAAGCAATACCTCGCCAACCCCCCTCTCCTCAGCAAACCCGAGCCGGGCGAACCCCTGTTGTTGGATCCTGTAGGCAAAGCAACAAACACTAGAGGGGGGGTGAATAGTGTTTATCAAAAATAAATTGCGGAATAAATAATTTCTCTCGGCACAGTCGACTTAGTGGTGAACCAGGCGACTGTTATAACCAAAATAAAAGAAATTTAAACTCTCGATGCAGTCGACTTATAGATAAGGCAGACGACTGATGAAACAAAGAGAACAACTAATACAAGACTTGACCAGTCGACTGATACGAAGCTGAGTCGACTGGCCAGACAAGTTTTGCAGAACTTAAACAAGCAAAGTAAGTGCAAACACAAGACAATCAATCACAGAGTACACAAGATATATTCTGGTTCGGTCCTCCCGACCTACATCCAGTCCTCAAGCAACCCACTTGAGATTTCCACTATTCTTGAAAAATTACAAGAATACCCTACGGCGTTACGACAACAACCTTGTCTAACCCGTAGTCCTTTCTCTCAACCAGAGAAAGCAACCCACTCTACTGTCAAGAGTGAAAAGACACCGACTCTACAACCAAGAGTCAACAACCACTCTCCAACCGAGAGCAAAAGTACAAGATGAATTTTTACAATCAACCTATAGCCTTGTTGGTGTATGTGTTGATGCACGAGGCTAAATCACAAGGTTGACTTCTATACTCAGTCCAGAGCAAATTCAATGCTATACTGGACTGAATGTAGAGAACCAAAAATGTATGAACTTTGAAAGCTTTGTTTCTCACAGAAAATCTCTTAAAATGTTTTTCACAAGAATGCTTGAGTGTATCAAAAATCAAGTTGTTCTTTTCAATGAGATATGAAACTCTATATAAGGAGTTTTGATCTCCTGAACGTTGGAAAACAGTTACACAACTGTCAACCAACGGATCAGAACTTTTGAGTTTGAAAAAATTTGATTTTGAAAATCACAAAACGGTCATAAGCTCTCGAACAGTCGACTGGGTTGCCATATGAGTCGACTGATCAGAGTTTGAATAATTTTAAACAATTTTGTACTTATCAGTCGACTGGCAAAAGCTTAAGTCGACTGGTACTTAAAAGTTAAAATTCTTCAAACTGTTTTGACTTATTTTTGGGAGTTTTTAAAAGACACACATTATGAAATTTTGAGTATGTGTGTGTGTGTGTGTTGACAAGGCTTTACATCAGACTAAGACTCAACAAGAAATAAAATACAATGTTTACAAGACAGAATAATATAACACATTTGAGCTTGAAGTCTTGAGTCTTGAGTCTTGAATTGAATCTTGATCCTTGTCTCTTCATCTGTATCTTTTTGAGCTTGTTTATCTGTTCAGCTAGAATTGTCTTTAGTCTGTGCACTGCAATGTTAGCTGTATAACATAGACACATATTGCACTGTGTTGTGATCATCAAAATCAAGAATCAACATTCTCTCCCTTTTTGATGATGACAACACAATAGCTGATAACAGTTTATAAAAAGATATACAAGCATAGATTTTAAAAGCTCCCCCTATTAAAAACACAATATGCATACATAAAACAAATTCTTGACATAAAGAATGTAACAGTCGACTGAACAATAGATCAGGCGACTGAACAGGAAAACAATATCCAAAAATAGTTAACAAGTATCACAGATGCAGTAAGAAGCTGTTTCTGCAGCAGCAGTAGACTGTATCCTTGCGGAAGTCGACTGACCAGAGATATGTCAATACTCAGAATACGCTGAACAGCATAGCATGCAGAATATAACACATAACACAGATAGAACATAACACAGATAGATAAAATATAACTCAGATCTTTCTTTCTCTCCCCCTTTGGAATCATCAAAAAACACAAAGTAACAAGGTTTTGCATTGAAAGAGAGAAAGTCTAATACATAAAAACAAATGCATTAAAAGAAAAATTACATATATAATAAAAAGAAAATAAGTAATCTTCAATCATCGTCATCGGAGTCTTCGTCATCATCTTGAGAAGGAGGATGAAACTGAGAAGTGAAGAGATGAGTTAGGTTGTCTAGTTTGGAGTCGAGGGTATGGAGTTGGGTATCTACAGAGACTGAGTGGTTCATTAGGTAGGACACACAGTCGTAGAGAGTACGAGGGTCATCATAATTGGCTTGAGGGAGAGGTGGATCATCAGATGTAGAAGGTTGAGAGGCTCTAGGTCTAGAAGATGAACCTAAGGGAGCTTGGGACATTGGAGGAGACCTAGGGGGTGAGCGAGTAGGAGCATCAAGCAGTTTCATTCGTGCCAAACTAGCACGATCGAAACACTCATATCTAGAAACAACATTTGTCTCCGACTCAAGATCAACTTTAAAAGCAGTAAAGACTCTAGTAAGAAAACCTCCAAATGGTAGAAAATGAGTGTGGTCTTGATAAAGTTTGGAAAAGATAACTTGACCCCAATTAACAGCTATCCTACCAAAAATTGCATATATAGCTTTTTGTAACTCAATAGAATATTGGTCATAACTCCCCTTTTTAGGAAGGATGTTATAAGCTAATATTCTACCGACAAGCTTAGCAATTGGTCTTAGAGTTCTGCTTGTCATTGGAAGTCGAGAATTAGGTAAGAGAATTTTAGACAATATAGAGGCATCATCTAAAATAACTTCATCAAGAGGAATTCCACCATCATCTATACCCAACATCGCATTAATCCTAGTCGGTGCTATAGTCATTTTAATATTTTTCACTGACGAACGGATTAAGACATCCCCATTTGTTTTTTGAACAACGCTCATATTTGTATAAAACAAATAAATGAGTTGGGGATAGTAATTTGGTTGGTTAGATAATGAGAGAAAGTCATAGAGACTGCAATTTTGAAAAAGTGGAATGAGGTTAAAACGATCTAAGTCACCAAAATTTACAAATCTTCCAGGGAAGATTTGAATGGTACAAAAGAGATACCAACGATCAAGAAGATCGGGACTCAAAAGATATTGGGTATATTCTTGTGAAGAAGAAGTACCCTAATGAGATCTTTTCGATCATTTGGGTGCCATGAGTAAAGAGTCGAAAGGGTTATACCTAAGAAAAGAGAGATTGAGAATCGAGCAGGAGCAAGCACAAGCAGCACTGATCACCGTCTTCTCCAAAACTAGGGTTTTGAAATTTGGGGGTAAAAGCTTGAGAACGGTAAGAAGTGAAGGCGGCTGGTGAAAGGGATTTTTAACTGTGAGGGAACGGCTGAGATCAAAGAGAGGTGAAATCGACGATGAGGATTAAAGATCACGGGTGAAAAGATAATTGATTCCATCTCAAAAGACGCGATGAATAGTCGCTGAAGATGATTTAGCTCGCGACAGTCGACTGGTAGGGAGATCAGTCGACTGAGTCGAGAAGAAAAAAATATTTTATGTCTACTAATCAGTCGACTGGTGGAGAAGCCAGGCGACTGGTCAGAAAAAAAAAATTGGTATGTTTAAAAAACAATTCAGTCGACTTATTCAAAAAGATAGTCGACTTCACAGAAGCCATTTTCAACAAGTATCAATAAAATCACAAATTCCAAGTTCTCTCCTTAATTTAATGAAAGTATCTTCTTTAAGGGGCTTGGTAAAGATATCTGCTACTTGTTTATCAGCAGAGATAAAGTCTAAATCTATATCTCCTTTTAAAACATGATCACGTAGAAAATGATGTCGAATATCAATATGTTTCGTACGTGAATGTTGAATCGGATTTTTAGATAGATTAATTGCACTGGTATTATCACACATAATTGAGGGTTTCTCAAATGAAATACCATAATCTAATAAGGTTTGTTTCATCCATAAAATTTGTGCACATGCCAAACTTGCAGCGATGTATTCAGCTTCTGTGGTTGATAGGGATACGGAGTTTTGCTTTTTACTGCACCAAGATACTAGGGAATGTCCCAAAAAGTGACATGTACCACTAGTACTCTTGCGATCAGTTTTGCTTCCAGCAAAATCGGCATCGCTATAAGACAAAAGTTGAAAATTATCGGTGCGTGGATAAAATAAACCATATTCAGATGTGCCTTTAATATATCTTAAAATTCGTTTCACTGCTTTTAAATGAGACTCTTTAGGACTAGATTGATATCTAGCACATAAACATACGCTGAACATAATATCTGGTCTACTTGCAGTAATATATAAGAGTGAACTAATCATACCTCGATAGAGTTTTTGATCAACACTCTTACCTAATAAGTCTTTGTCAAGAGTAGTAGTAGTAGCCATAGGTGTGGATTTACTACTAGTACTATCCATGTTAAAACGTTTGAGTAATTCCTTTGCATATTTGCCTTGATTGATAAATATGCCATTTGAGGACTGTTTAATTTGCAATCCAAGGAAATAATTGAGTTCACCTATGTGACTAATCTCAAATTCATTTTTCATGGTATTAGCAAATTCTTGACATAGATTATTATTAGTAGAACCAAAAATTATATCATCAACATATATTTGTATGATTAAGATATCATTCTCAACTCTTTTGATAAACAAAGTAGTGTCTACTTTACCTATTTCAAATCCTGTTTCTAAAAGAAAAGTTTTTAGACGATCATACCAAGCACGAGGTGCTTGTTTAAGACCGTATAAAGCCTTTTTCAATTTATAAACATGATCTGGAAATTGTTCATGTTCAAAGCCTGGTGGTTGTTTAACATAAACATTTTCCTTAATAAACCCATTAAGAAAAGCACTTTTCACATCCATTTGATAAAGTATAAAATTCATAAAACAAGCAAAAGATAATAAAATACGAATAGATTCTAGTCTAGCAACAGGAGCATATGTTTCATCAAAATCTATACCTTCTTCTTGATTATATCCTTGGGCAACTAATCTAGCCTTGTTCCTTACAACTTGTCCTGATTCATCTAACTTATTCTTGAATACCCATTTGGTACCAATGATAGTCTGATCAGGAGGTCTAGGAACTAAATCCCATACATCATTCCTTATAAATTGGTTTAGTTCATCTTGCATGGCATTCATCCAATATTCATTCTCACAAGCTTCTTGTATATTTTTCGGTTCAAAATCCGACAAGAATGCCGTATGAGAGATCATATTAACATGTGAACGTGTCTGAATACCATGGGAGATGTCACCAATTATTAAGTCATGAGGATGATCTTTAACTTCAATAAATGACTTTGGTAAAGTTGAAGATATCTCAATCGGATCAGTCGACTTGACTTGTTCTTCAGTCGACTGCTTTACGTCAGTCGACTGGTAGAACTTATCAGTCAACTTATCAGACAGATTAGTTTGCTCTATGGATTTAATCACATTATCTAAAGGTGATAAATCAGTTTCATCATCTTTATTTAATGTTGATGAAGGTAAGGATTCATTGAATGTAACATGCATTGATTCTTCAATAGTCATAGTAGACTTATTGAAAATTCTATATGCTTTACTCCTATTTGAGTATCCCAAAAAGATACCCTCATTAGATCTAGGATCAAATTTGTCTAAATTATCTTTTGTGTTTAGAATAAAACACTTGCAACCAAATGTCTTAAAGTAAGAGACTTTAGGAATTTTATTAAAAAATAACTCATAACAAGTCATCTTTAGTTTAGGTCTTAGAAGAATTCTATTTAAAACATAACAAGCTGTAGCAACAACTTCAGCCCAAAAATGCTTTGGTAGATTGCTTTCAACAAGCATAGTACGTGCGCATTCTTGCAAAGTCCTATTTTTCCTTTCAACCACTCCATTTTGTGGTGAAGCTCTAGGAAATGCAAATGAACGTGTTATACCATTCTTGTTGCAATATTCTGTAAATGTTTCATTTTCAAATTCTCCACCATGATCACTTCTAATAGTGACTATGGTTAGAGATCTTTGATTTTGAACACGTTTACAAAAATGTGCAAACTCTTCAAAACCATCATTTTTATGTTTTAAAAAGAATGTCCAAGTGAATCTTGAAAAATCATCTACTAAAACAAACACATATCTACTTTTATTTAAAGAAGCAACTCTAGTAGGGCCAAATAAATCCATATGAATTAATTCAAGTGGCCTACTAGTAGAGATTACGTCTTTTGTTTTAAAAGTGGATTTGATTTGTTTTCCTAGTTGACATGCATCACATAACTTATCCTTTTTAAAGGATAGTTTTGGCAGTCCTTTAACTAGGTTATATTTAGATAATAGAGATTTTTCATGTTCACATGTCCAAATCTTCTATGCCATAACCAAGATTCATTGTTAGAGGCTATTAAACAAAAATCATTTGAAAAATCAATTGCATTCAAACACAATTCATAAATATTATTTTTACGAAAGCCTTGAAAAACAACATTTTGCATAGTAGAATCATAAATTAAGCATGCATCTTTTTCAAAAACTATTTTATATCCTTTATCACACAATTGACTAATGCTTGAAAGATTATGCTTTAAACCATTAACCAATAGCACATTTTCTATAATCGGGTTAGATATTTTACCAACCATGCCAATACCGATGACTTTGCCTTTGTTGTTATCTCCAAAGGTGACGGTTCCTCCATCTATACTTTGAATGGTGGATAGTAGGTTGGCATGCCCTGTCATGTGTTTTGAACATCCGCTGTCTAATATCCAGCGTTCTTTCTTGGGTACCTATAAAAAATTTAAGGTAAATATGGTACCCTTTTTATTGGGTCCAAAACACATTAGTTTGGGGGAAACCAAACCCATGAAGAGTTTGATCTTCCTCCATAAGAAGGAATATAATAAGTAGAATTACACACATTTAACATATATGAGTGAATATAAGCAATTCTATCATTCTGATTTAGACTGACTGGAACCCATACTAGTTTGTTCTGTCCAGTCGACTTACCAGTGTTGTTCAGTCGACTGTTGGTGTACATCAGTCGACTGGTAGATACACTAGGTCGACTTATAGGAGGTTTTGATCTCATGGAATAAGATCCACTTTCTCTGGACAGACGACTGGTTGTATGGTTCAGTCGACTTAACCGAACATTAGTTTTGCTTTTATCACTGAAATTGATAACCTTTGGTTTTGCAAAGAAATCATACAACTTGTGTGTAACACTAGAAATAGATGCTGATTTATTCTTACTAGTGTTTAAAACAGGAGATTCTTTTACAGAAGGTTTTTTAAAACCAAGTCCAAATTTTTGACTAGATGTAACTTGATGATGAAGCATATCATTTAAATTCTCTTTGCCTTTGTTAAACTTAGATACGTTCTTTGAAATCTCTTCATAATTCTTTTTGAGAGTTTCAAGATCAGTATCTAAACTTGCAATGCGAGAATTTAAGGATTTTACTTCCTTATCAAGGTTAAGATTTTCTTGATTAAGTGTTTGATTCACTTTCTCAAGATTCTTAACTCTAATCTTTTCTTTCTTTAACTCTTGGAATATTTCATTAAAAGCATCAAGAAGATCTTCGGAATCATAATTATTACTTACATGTTCTTGTGCAGCCATAAAACACACATTTGCCACTTCGTTATTTTCATCCATTTCTTCTTCGGAAGATGAATCACTATCATCCCATGTAGCTTGATAGGCCTTTTTGTTCTTGGCAAATTTATTCTTTGGATATTTGTCCTTCTTGAAGTTGGATGATTTTTCCTTGTTCTTTGCATTTTCTAAGGGACAATCCTTTTTCATGTGACCTATTTTATTGCACCTGAAACATGTAGGAGGGTCATTAGAATCTTTAACTTTAGAATGAAACTTACCCTTCTTTAAGAACTTCTTGAATTTCCGAGTGAACATTGCTATTTCTTCTTCATCTTCTTCCTCATCTTCTGAGTCAGTCATGGCTTTAAAAGCCAATGATTTCTTCTTTGCTTGGTGTGATTCAGTATCTTTCTTTCGATCTTCAAGTTGGACCTCATATGCCATGAGATTACCAACAAGATTCTCGAGAGTAAGTGTTGACAAATCATTCGCCTCCTCTATTGCTGTGGTTTTCTTCTCCCATTCTGGAGTGAGTGCACGTAGGACTTTTCTGACCATCTCTGCTTGGGTATAAGTCTTTCCAAGCGCCACAAGAGAGTTTGTGATGTCTGTGAATCTTGTAATCATCTCGGACACTGTCTCATTGTCCTTCATTCTGAACATCTCAAACCTGTGGACAAGAACAGAAATTTTAGACTCTTTTACTTTATTTGTTCCTTCATGTGTTACCTCGAGTGTATGCCAAATTTGATGTGCGGTTGTAGCATTGGATACACGGTTGAATTCTTCCTTCGTCAGTGCACAAAATAAAGCATTCATTGCTTTGGCATTGTTCATAGTCTGATTCTTTTGATCATCATTCCATTGTGCATATGGAATGGTAGGGGCAGTGTATTCCGTCTCTGTCATTTGCCATATCTCGTAGTTGATTGATTGGAGATAGATTCGCATTCGACACTTCCAATAATTGTAGTTCGTTCCATCAAATAGTGGTGGCCGTAGTGTAGATTGGCCTTCATGGTACTGATTTGTATTTGAAGTAGTTGCCATAGCCTGTAACCTTGCTCTGATACCAAGTGTTGGATCCTGTAGGCAAAGCAACAAACACTAGAGGGGGGGGGGGGGGTGAATAGTGTTTATCAAAAATAAATTGCGGAATAAATAATTTCTCTCGGCACAGTCGACTTAGTGGTGAACCAGGCGACTGTTATAACCAAAATAAAAGAAATTTAAACTCTCGATGCAGTCGACTTATAGATAAGGCAGGCGACTGATGAAACAAAGAGAACAACTAATACAAGACTTGATCAGTCGACTGATACGAAGCTGAGTCGACTGGCCAGACAAGTTTTGCAGAACTTAAACAAGCAAAAGTAAGTGCAAACACAAGACAATCAATCACAGAGTACACAAGATATATCCTGGTTCGGTCCTCCCGACCTACATCCAGTCCCCAAGCAACCCACTTGAGATTTCCACTATTCTTGAAAAATTACAAGAATACCCTACGGCGTTACGACAACAACCTTGTCTAACCCGTAGTCCTTTCTCTCAACCAGAGAAAGCAACCCACTCTACTGCCAAGAGTGAAAAGACACCGACTCTACAACCAAGAGTCAACAACCACTCTCCAACCGAGAGCAAAAGTACAAGATGAATTTTTATAATCAACCTATAGCCTTGTTGGTGTATGTGTTGATGCACGAGGCTAAATCACAAGGTTGACTTCTATGCTCAGTCCAGAGCGAATTCAATGCTATACTGGACTGAATGTAGAGAACCAAAAATGTATGAACTTTGAAAGCTTTGTTTCTCACAGAAAATCTCTTAAAATATTTTTCACAAGAATGCTTGAGTGTATCAAAAATCAAGTTGTTCTTTTCAGTGAGATATGAAACTCTATATAAGGAGTTTTGATCTCCTGAACGTTGGAAAACAGTTACACAACTGTCAACCAACGGATCAGAACTTTTGAGTTTGAAAAAATTTGATTTTGAAAATCAGAAAACGGTCAAAAGCTCTCGAACAGTTGACTGGGTTGCCATATGAGTCGACTGATCAGAGTTTGAATAATTTTAAACAATTTTGTACTTATCAGTCGACTGGCAAAAGCTTAAGTCGACTGGTACTTAAAAGTTAAAATTCTTCAAACTGTTTTGACTTATTTTTGGGAGTTTTTAAAAGACACACATTATGAAATTTTGAGTATGTGTGTGTGTGTGTGTTGACAAGGCTTTACATCAGACTAAGACTCAACAAAAAATAAAATACAATATTTACAAGACAGAATAATATAACACATTTGAGCTTGAAGTCTTGAGTCTTGAGTCTTGAATTGAATCTTGATCCTTGTCTCTTCATTTGTATCTTTTTGAGCTTGTTTATCTGTTCAGCTAGAATTGTCTTTAGTCTGTGCACTGCAATGTTAGCTGTATAACATAGACGCATATTGCACTGTGTTGTGATCATCAAAATCAAGAATCAACACCTGTGGCTCTACCTTTCCGCCTCGGACAGCGCCCTCGGCGCCGTCCTCGTCCGAGAAGAGGACGGGGTTCAGAAGCCGCTCTATTATGTGAGTAAGGTCCTACTCCCCGCCGAGACGAGGTATGCAAGAATTGAGAAGATGGCCTATGCTCTGGTCATGGCAGCCCGAAAGCTCCGCCCTTACTTCCAATCTCACTCCATCCAAGTCCTAACTGACCAGCCTTTGAAAACCGTCCTCCACAAGCCGGAGAACTCTGGCCGCTTAGTCAAGTGGTCAATAGAGCTCAGCCAATACGACATCGGCTATCAGCCGAGGACGGCGATCAAAGGCCAGGCCCTCGCCGAGTTCATCACTGAGTGCACAACTTCTGAGAAGCTGAGCGTCGAAGAGTCGGACCCGATCTGGGAAGTCTATGTCGACGGATCCTCCTGCGAAACCGGGAGTGGTGCCGGAATCATCCTTCGAGGTCCCGACCAATTCCTCCTTCAATACTCCCTTCGCCTTAACTTCCCGGCCTCTAACAACGAAGCGGAATACGAGGCCATGATTGCCGGACTGACTCTAGCACACCAAGCCGGAGCCAAGCAGATCCGAGCCTTCAGCGATTCTCAGCTCGTGGTCAATCAGATCACCGGGGAATACGAGGCTCGCGACGACCGGATGGTGCGATACTTGGCCGTGGTCCGACGGATCCTAGCGTCCTCCTGCTGTTCCACAGTGGTTAGGGTCCCCAGAGAGCAGAACGCCCAAGCAGACGCCTTGTCGAAACTCGCCTCCTCCTCCTTCGAGGGCCTCGACCAAACAGTACTCATCGAAATCCTCTTAAAGCCAAGTATCAATGACCAAGACCATGAGGCAATGTGCGTACAAGGCGGTGTTGATCCAGACGACTGGACCACCCCCATTCGAAGGTTCCTAGTCCGAGGCGAGCTCCCCGAAGACCGAGCCGAGGCAAGATAGGTCAGGATCCGAGCTGAGAGGTTCGTCATGATAGACGACATCCTCTTCAAACGCTCATACACACTGGCCGATGGTAAGCCGTACCTCCGCTGTCTCATCAATGACGAAGCTAGCTACGTGCTGAAGGAACTTCATGAAGGGATCGGCGGATGCCATATGGGAAGCAGGTCCCTCGCTCGAAAAGCTCTGAATCAGGACTACTATTGGCCCACCATGCTCCAAGACTCACAAGTTCTGGTCAAGAGGTGCGGCCCCTGCCAGATGTTCTCCCCTATCAAGAGGCTTTCTCAAGCCAATCTCTGGTCCTTGGCTAGTCCTACACCATTTGCCATGTGGGGCATGGACCTTGTGGGCCCCTTCTCCGTAGCAACAGGACAAAGGAAATTCTTGATAGTCGCCATCGACTACTTCACGAAGTGGCTCGAGGCCGAGCCACTTTCCAGCATCACCGAGCGCCAAACACAGTAGTTCTTCTGGAAGAATATCGTTTGTCGGTTCGGGATCCCTCAGGTCCTCGTTACAGACAACGGGACCCAGTTCGCAGGCCAAAACTTCTGAAAGTTCTGCACAGACATCGGCACCCAGCAACGCTTCTCCGCCATATGCCACCCTCAGTCCAACGGCCAAGCGGAGAACGCGAACAGACAAATCCTCGACGGCCTCAAAAAGCGCCTCGACAATTCCCCCAAGGGGCTGTGGGTAGAAGAGCTGCCCAGCATGCTGTGGGCGCACCGAACCACCAAGAGGATCCCCACGGGAGAGACACCGTTCAGTCTAACCTACGGGACCGAGGCAGTGATCCCCGTAGAGATCGGTTTGCCCTCCCCCCGGATCATGGCCTTCAACGAAGCCGACAACTCATCCAGCCTAAGGGCCAATCTGGACCTCGTCGCCGAGGTCAGGGAAAAGTCATTCGTCCAAAGAAACATCTACCAACAGCGGATCGAGAGATTTTACAACAAGAAGGTCCGCCCAACAGACATCAAGGCCGGGGACCTCGTGTTGTGCAAATTATCCGTCTCCGATCCCACCAAGAAGAGGAAGCTGGCCCCCAACTGGGAGGGCCCATACAGGGTAGCCGAGGCCATACGGTCCGGCACTTATCGGCTGGTGGACATGGAGGGCCGAGCGATCAAGCGACCCTGGAACGCCGAGCACCTTATGAAGTTCCTAGAAGAACGGTCATAGGTTCCGGCTTGGCTAATGTAAATAATATTCTTGTAAGCTTTCATGTGTAAAGGGCCATTTTAGCGCCCATCTCTATCATATATGGAAAGATCTTTTTTCTGTCAACTCCAAATGCCTCGGCAGGTTCGACCTAACACCGGACAATGGGATCGGCACCCGAGTCCCCACTCCGGTATCGTCCCCAATGTCTCGGTAGGTCCGAATCGGCTTCAGGCCAGGGAGTCGCCATAAAACCTCCCGCTGACCATGATACCGATCCCCCCACAGGTCGGCAGGGCCGAACCTCACCTCCACCAATCAATGGGCCACTGGCCGAGGCAACAAATGAAAAGAAACCCCTTATTCATACTCCCTTATTACGTTCTGAAAAACAAATAGAGACCGTTACCGGACCACTCCGCTCATCTCACAAGGAAGGGATTCACTCTTAGGGCCCCTCGGGTCCGAGGAACGGCAATCCCACTCCAGTCGAACGGCTTGGGCCTCTCTCCCCTCACGATGGTCCTTAGAGTCAGCCACGGTCGACACGCTGGCAATGGAGCTCTGGGCATCAACCGGCCGGGCACGCACCAGCTGCAGCAGCGCCGAAGGAACCCCCTCCGCTCGCCGGTCTCCTGAGGAGGATGCCATCCTCGTCCCGGACACACCGAGCATCGTCTTATAGTGGTGTATCTCCATTTCCTTCTCCACTATGACATCGCGAAGAAGCCTCTCGGACGAGGGCCTCTGCACCGACGCACTTGACATGGTGAACCCGAGGCCGGCACTTCCGAGGCCCCGATCTACCATTGCCCTCTTCAGTCGGTTCGCCTCGGCACTCAGAGCCTCGGACTTTTCTCGGTAATAGTTGAAGGCAGCATCCTGGTCGCGAGCCCCCTTACGATAACGGATCAACGTGGCCTTCAGGACCTTGATTTTACTCCGGAGCCATGCCACGTCGGAGCGACAGGGGTCCGCCTCGGGAAGGAGAGCCGTTACATAAAAGAGAACCAACCACGGCTCAAAACACATCCACAAAAGGGGTCCGGGAAAAATCCGAGTACAAAAGACTTGGCCAATCAAAAATCCACTCTTATAAATTGAAATTATCGTACAAAATTGCGGTGGCCAGTCCGCGTTCGGCAAATACAATTGAAAGAAAGAAAAAGACAAACAAGAGACAGACAGCCTATGTTATCACCTTAGCATCAGCCGGGTTCACGGGTGGATCGACAGCCGAACTCACGACGGGAGGGTCAACATCAGGGGTCTTTGGTTGCCCCTCGATCTCCATGTCATAGTCGAGGCCGGTCAGGTCGATGTCCGGGTAGAAGTGCCTCACATAGCTGAGGGCCCTCACGTAGACCGCGTCCTGGGCCGCGATCACCAAATCCTGCCCCGTCATCGTCAGTTCCTCCTTCTCCTTTGCGAACTTCTTCTTTAGAGCAGAGACCTTCTTCGCCCACTCGGAATCCCTGGCATCGAGCTCCACCTTCAGCTGCTGCTCCCTCTTGTGCGAGCCGTCGAGCTCGATCTTCATCTCCTTCATTTCTTGCAAGGTCTTGTCTGCCCGGACTCGCTCCCGTTCCAAGGCCGCCTCATAAAGACCTTTCACGTGGGCCCCCTGCACGCAAACCTGCGACAACCGAGCACCGCTAAGAAAACCTCCTTCACAATAAATCTACAAGGCAAGTGGGGTCGGCGGACTTACCAGCACATTGGCCTGTGCGAGGCGCGTGTACGCCTGCTCCAAGGTCTAGGTGTTCATCTCCGCGCGGTCCCGGGGAGTCGCCAACTTCTCCGCCACCTCGACGGCCTGGGCCCTACGGGTCAGACAATCCCCCACCCGTATCGACCAGTCCGGCACCCACGGCCGTCGCAGCTCCTCCGTAATCTTGTCCTCTCCCTCGCCTTCGACCAGGGGACCCTTCCCCTTGCTGCGCTCGGAAACCTTGGCCTGACCCGAGCTCCCCTGAGCAGCCACCTCCTTGCTCGTCTCCGAGCGAGTTCTCTTACCCCTTGGCTGAAGCGTTGCCTCGGATGCGACCTGAGTCGACCCCCTCACCCTCTTCGCGTCTCCCCCTCCTCGGCCTTCTTCTGGTTCAAGGCGAGCCTCCGAGCCTTGATTGATTCTGGATCCATACCTGTAAAAAGACCCATTAAGGACAATGAGCTCAAAAGAACAATAAGACCGAGAGAAAGAAACAACTATATACAAAGCACGACCAGGCTCAGTCCAACGCTCGCCAGGTGACCCTCCGTCACCTTCGGCCAGCTGATGCTGTGCGACAGGCGGAGGCGCTCAACAAATTTCCACTCCTCGGCCGTCAGGTCCTTCGGCCTCGGCGCTTTGAAGCCCGGCTTGTAGTGATTCCAAAGAGTGGGGATGTCCCAAGGCTCCTCACTCCGGATCACAAAATACTTTTGTTTCCACTCCTTGATGCAGTCAGGATGACCATGAACCACCTTCCCCTTACTCCGAGGCGAAACATAGTATATCCCCTCCGACTCCCCCGACGAGCTGATCCCCAGCATCGCCCGAAACACGCCCAACCTAAGGGTCACCTTCTGCTCCTCACACAGCAGTACGAAGCAAATGATCTGCTTCCAGGAATTCGGCCCGTACTGCATCGGAGCCAGGGACGCCCAATTCAGCACCTCCCGAACAAACGGATGGACCGACAGCCTCAGTCCAGAGCCGAAGGCGTCCACAGGGAAGACGCAGTACCAAGCAGGCAGGGGGTCGGTAGGGCGGAGGCTAGGGCTTGGCAACATGAGTTCGTAACCGTCCCCGATGTGGTATGCCGACTGCGCAACCTCCAAGTCACCAGCTTCCAAGATAGTCGGAAGCGCGTCCATCTTCACCATCTTTCGGCTCGGCGAGGACGGCTGAACCCCATATAGTGCCTTATCGGAGAGGTCGTCGGGGTACCTTCGGAACGGGTTCGGCTGCACAGGCGACCCAGCCACCACATTCCGGAGGATGGGCGCCTGGCTCGGCCCACCGGCCTTCGACCCCTTCTTCCTCGGCACCCTTTTCTTCTTGGCCCTCTCCGGCGAGGGGGTGGATAAGCGCCCCAGACCAGCTGGTGCGGAGGACGAGCCCACTCCCTGGACCGTGGATCTCCTCCCCTCACCTCCTATCCGAGCCCCGACGGCTTCACCCTCGCCTTGACCACCCTCCTCTTCGGAAACCGATTCCAGAATCTGGACCTCGTCCGAACTGTCACTCCCCTCGTCGGAATCACTACTCTCCACCACTTACGGCTTCCGGGAGCGCAGGGGCTTCACGTCATACACTGTCTCCTCTTCCCACGATTCCGAGTTTGAGAGCCCGGTGGCAGGGGGCCCTTCCCCTCTAGACGTTGACGCCGAAGAACCAGACTGAGCCCTGGACATGCCTTACTAAATAAACTTACCAACTAACCTTGGGTTGCTTCGGATGGACGAGCCTGGTGCCGCAAGCAGTAGTGACGAGCGCCGAAGTGTTTGAAGTTTTTGGAGAAAGAAACAAGAGAGAAGTGAGCAGTATGGAAGAAGGGTGGGGGTATTTATAGAGGAAGAAATGACTCCTCGTTTTTCGCGTAACGGCTCCTCGATTGGCGTGAAACTGCCACCTATAGAATCGCGCCACGTTACCCTAGAACGTGCGCCGCTGACGTCACCCACGTCACCTTGAAGCCAGACGCAAGGGTCGGTCCGGAAGAAGTGCGTCGGACCCAGACTCCCCAGCATCTGTCCCCAGAAGCAAAGAAAAATTTAGATTAAAAGTGTTAAGGCACCCGCCCTCGGCGAGTGCCCCGGACCCCAGGACTCAATCGGCTCCCTTCTCACCCGCGAGCAACTCGGGGCTTACGACCTCGGAAGTCGAAACCCCGAACTGTTCGAGGGTGGTAGAAAAGCCACCATCGCCTGGGACCCCGTCAGAGAGCAGATCGGCCCGCCTCCCATCTCCAACTCCTTCGGGCTGACCACCATCAGAAGCCGTCAGCCCGGAAGGAAGACAGAGATCGGAGGAGACCCATCCGATCGAGGCAACCTGCCCCCCGGGTTCGAACCTCATTGGGCCTCCCTCCCGCCGTGATCTCCCCTGACTCTGACTACCACGTCAGGGCCGTCAGAATCAGGAGAAGACCATGGCGCGAGAACAACCTGCCCCCCGGGGCCGAACTTCATTGGTAATCCCTCCCGCCGTGATCTCCCCTGACTCTGACTACCGCACCAGGGCCGTCAGAATCAGGAGAAGATCACGGCGCGAGAATAACCACCCGTCCGACCCTCTCAGGGTTAGAATTTTTCAAAGGAACAGGCGTCCGCCCAAGGTAGACACCTCCGGTTGTCGATCAACCACCATTGCTGTGATCAAAGCGGGGGGAGCAGGGTATTTATAGCCTCCCCCCAAGGACCAGCCACTACGCTTAGGGAACTGAAGTGCCGCGCATTTATTAGAGGAGCCATTTAATGACCCCGGGAAGCTGGAACGCCGTACGAATCCCGGAGCGCCATTAATGCTCTACGAAGTCAGCCAGCATCAGGGTAGCCTTCTCACGAAGGCCCAAAGGTTCGCCATCGCCCTTGCCGACCCGGGAAACCCTCGCCAGCTCGGGGTAGGGTCTCGCACCAGGGTAGCCTCCTCACGAAGGCCCAACGGTTCGCCATCGCCCTTGCCGACCCGTAAAACCCTCGCCAGCTCGGGGTAGGGTCTCGCACCAGGGTAGCCTTCTCACAAAGGCCCAACGGTTCGCCATCGCCCTTGCCGACCCGTAAAACCCTCGCCAGCTCGGGGTAGGGTCTCGCACCAGGGTAGCCTTCTCACGAAGGCCCAACGGTTCGCCATCGCCCTTGCCGACCCGTAAAACCCTCACCGGCTCGAGGTACGGTCTCGCACCAGGGTAGCCTTCTCACGAAGGCCCAAAGGTTCGCCATCGCCCTTGCCGACCCGTAAAACCCTTGCCGGCTCGAGGTACGGTCTCGCACCAGGGTAGCTTTCTCACGAAGGCCCAACGGTTCGTCATCGCCCTTGTCGACCCGTAAAACCCTCGCCGGCTCGAGGTACGGTCTCGCACCAGGGTAGCCTTCTCCCGAAGGCCCAAAGGCTCGCCATCGCCCTTGCCGACCCGGAAAACCCTCGCCAGCTCGGGGTAGGGTCTCGCACCAGGGTAGCCTTCTCACGAAGGCCCAAAGGTTCACCATTGCCCTTGCCGACCCGGGAAACCCTCGCCAGCTCGGGGTAGGGTCTCGTACTAGGGTAGCCTTCTCACGAAGGCCCAAAGGTTCGCCATCGCCCTTGCCGACTCGGGAAACCCTCGCCAGCTCGGGGTAGGGTCTCGCACCAGGATAACCTTCTCGAAGGCCCAACACGACCCGAAACTACTCCTTCACGGCCAGCTCTCGCATCCTCGCAGGAGTGGGGGGCTTATGAGGTAGGATAAAAATGGCCTGGGGCCCAGGATGGCTCTCGCTCCAAGCCAAGCCGGCTCGGCCCCGGACCACCACAGGCTCGGAGCCGAGCCGTAAGTTCACCACCACGAAACCAGCCCCCCTTCTGACGACCAGTCACGACCCTCGGTCTCCGACCCTCGGCGGTCCCACGGGCCTTCCATTCAGCCGGGTAAGGAAGGAGGATGACCTGGCGCAACCTAGGCCCTCTGATCCTCCCAGAAACACAGGGCCCCTACGATCTGCCATGTCAGCTCCAAAGCCACTTGGGGCTCTTGCCATGTCAGCCCTAAACCACTCTGGGCACTGCCACGTGTGCCCTAAACCACCTGGGCCTCTTGCCACGTCAGGCCCACGGGCTTTCGGGTGCAGATCCGGCCCCCAGGCGGATCCAAACCCGGTTGGGTTATCTATAAATACCAGACCCCCATCCACCTCCAAAGGTAATCAATCTTTCTTCCACCAAACTCTAGTTACTGCTACTTTTTCACAGAGGCTAACTAGATCGTCGGAGGGTCTGCCACCGGGATAAACCCCGGTGTTTCTAGACCGTCTGCAGGTACACGAGGCGAGCCTACAGCTCACCGTCCGCTACCGAACCCTTCCCCTCTTACAAATTGAGTCCGAACTCACACCTGGTGCCCCCACACTCTATCCAAAAATAAACCGCATCAAAGGGTATATACAAAATCCTATACGCATATTATCTTTCCTCCAATACTTATTAGAGCATCCACAGTCGTTTGCTATATATGCCATTTTGCCATATTATAGCAAACGAATAGCAAACGAGCGCTGCAATCATTTCTCATTTTCCCATTTTTTGGCAAACGTTCTATTCTCATTTCTCAAATATGAGAAACGAAATGAACTTTCTCAAATTATAAAGGACGGGGTATGATACCCCGTCTCTCCGATTTAATAATTTTTTAATCGATTCAGACGGAAGATCTTATCCCGTCTCAATAATTTTCATATGGGCAAAAGCCAAAGTACCCCCCCAACGTTTGCCCCGAGTACAAAATGCCCATACAACGTTTGAAAAAATACAATAAACCTATTCATCCGTTAACTTAACCCTTTCCGTTAAGTTATAATTATTAAATTACTTTTTTACCCTTACCATTTCCCTTTCATATTCAATCTCTTTCTTCCCTTTCTTCAATCCTTTTTTTTCTTCTTTAATTTTTTTCTTAATCACGTACAGTAAGTTCAAAACTAAAACTATAAAATAATTTGAGTTTTAAGATTTTTTCAACAAATTTTTTTAAATAGAAATGATGATGTTCAAATTGGATGGAGTATGGAAATTAGACATGACAAAAGAGGTAGGGTAGAAAAAGCTAAGTTTTGGGTCTTAATTGGGTCACAGGTGCCTCCAGTAGTACTCGCTCCTGAACTCAAACACAGAGAAGACACTCATGACCACATTAGAATCATACATTGATGCAGTCTGCTTCTTAAAATAAACTATGCTAGAACTTCATTATGGTCCATCACATAGATCATCCTCTTGGTTTATCTTGATACACTTGTGACTTGTTCACATCCTCATTGCTGACAGAAACCAAGTCTGCATTGGTGATCGACTTCGATAAGTTGAAGGCCTTGTCAGCTAACTCTGACAAACTGGGATTAGGCCAGAGGATGAGTATAGTTGGTTTTGAACCTTTTCTTGAGATGGGTATAGGTTGGCAAAGACTTCAAAGGCAAGCTGAGTGAGTGAATTGGGTGAGTCATCAATGACTGGAATCTCGACTCTGTATCTTGGTTGACTCAACTTTTTCAGCTTTCTAGTAGGAATGGAAACTGGGTTATTGAAAGGCTTCTTCAACGAGGTGGAGAGAGAGAGTTTTGCTTGCGAAATGGCTTCTTCTCTTGTAGTTGGTGGAAGACAGAGTATGAGTTTACGAGGAAAATGATGAGTGTGTTTTAAGTGAGGGGTTGAAAGAGATGAAGGGGAGATTGTTTTGGAGAAAGAGATTGGAGTTGGAAGTTTGATGGTGGTTTGTAAATGGAGTTTGAGGAGGTTTGAAGCCATTGCAAAGTCTCTAAAGGATTTCTATCAACTTCTCCTCTGTCGATCACTACAATCATTTCTATTTAAAAAAATTTGTTGAAAAAATCTTAAAACTCAGATTATTTTATAGTTTTAGTTTTGAACTTACTGTACGTAATTAAGAAAAAAATTAAAGAAGAAAAAAAGAATTGAAGAAAGGGAAGAAAGAGATTGAATATGAAAGGGAAAGGGTAAGGGTAAAAAAGTAATTTAATAATTATAACTTAACGGAAAGGGTTAAGTTAACGGATGAATGAGTTTATTGTATTTTTTCAAACGTTGTATGGGCATTTTGTACTCGGGGCAAACGTTGGGGGGGGTACTTTGGCTTTTGCCCTTTTCATATATATATTTTTTTAAAATAGGTCGGACGGGGATACATACCCCGGACGGGGTATGATACCCCGTCTCTCCCCTTTAAAAAAATATATTTTTTTAAAGTCCTCAGACGGGAAATGATACCCCGGCCGGGGTATCATACCCCGTCCAAGGATTAATCTCAGTGGAGAATTAATGCTGATTGGCATTAATTGGGTAAGTTTAGGAGTAGTTAGGTATTAATTAATTAGATTTAGTTATTATTTTATTATTTAATTTAATTAATTAATATAATTTAATAGTTAATAAGTAATTAACTTTTTTTAATTTATTTTAAACGATGAGACGGTATATCATATACCGTCGCTCTCTTATTTCTAAAAAATGAGAAACATATAGCAAACGACCACTACAGCGATCGAATATATTTGCTATTATTGTAGCTGCCATTTTTTAGCATATGAAAAAAAACGACTGTGGATGCTCTTACTTATTATATCCCATTCAAATTGAAACTTCCCTAAAAACACGGAATTCGCTTGGTTTCTTCCAGCCAGCCTTGCACATGCTCAATAACCTTTTATAAACACGGAATCAACACGGAATTCGCTTGGTTTCTTCCAGCCTTGCACATGGTCAATTACCTTTACCTGTCTCTATGTTCACACCCCTCCTTTAAATAGATCCCCCAATCCCAATCTATCTCCACCACCTGCTCATCAATCATTTTTTCATCCAAATACAACAAAATGTCTCTCCCTCTCCTCGTCCTCGTCTTAACCCTAATACTGACGACATTCATCACCCCCAGCGCCCACTCCATCGGCGTCAACTACGGCGCCTTAGCCGACAACCTCGCTCCAGCCCCTCAAGTCGCCGCCTTCCTCCAATCCCGCACCCTCATCGACCGCGTCAAGCTCTTCGACTCAAACCCCGACTTCATACGCGCCTTTGCCAACACTCCCATCTCCATCGCCATCACCGGCTCCCAACGGCCTCATCCCTTCCCTCGCCAAACTCCCCGGCGCCCAGTCCTGGATCCAATCAAACGTCCTCCCTTTCCTTCCCGCCTCCAACATCACCCTCATCTTCGTCGGCAACGAGATTATGGCCACCGCCGACCGCAACCTCATCGCCCACCTCGTTCCCGCCATGCGTTCTCTCTATTCCGCCCTCGTCGCCGCTGGCTACCCCCACATCCGCGTCTCCACCCCTCACTCCCTAGGCATCCTCTCAGCCTCAGAGCCTCCCTCTTCTGGAAGGTTCCGCCGAGGGTACGATAAGGTAGTGTTCGCGCCGATGCTGCAGTTCCACAAGGAGACCAACACGCCGTTCACGGTCAACCCGTACCCTTACTTTGGTTACAACGACAGGACCTTGAACTACGCGCTGTTCAGGCCCAACTCCGGGATTTACGACCCTGTTACAAAGATCAACTATACCAACATGTTTGATGCGCAGTTGGATGCGGTGAACTGGGCAATGAAGAAGGTCGGGTATGGGGATGTGGAGATTCTGATTGGGGAGACGGGGTGGCCGTCGATGGGGGAGGTGGGGCAGCTCGGAGCCGACGCCGCGAGCGCCGCGGCGTACAACGGTAATCTCATAAAGAAGGTGAGTTCGGGGAAGGGGACGCCGATGATGCCGAACCGTAAGTTTGAGACGTACATTTTCGCGCTTTTTAATGAGGATTTGAAGCCTGGACCGGTGGCCGAACGGAACTGGGGGCTGTTTAGGCCAGATTTTAGCCCGGTTTATGACGTGGGACTACTTCGCGGTGGTCAGGTCCGTTTTCTTGTTTGATTTTTTTTTTTTTTTTTTTTTTTTGGGTTTAGTTTTTGGAAGTAATTATCGTAATAGAGTGGATACCAGCCCATATGGTCCTGCCCGTTGTTCGCACGATTTACGAGACGTGTGGGGTTTGATTATGGGTTGAGAATCGTGGTCTTTGCACGTGATGTGATGGGGCCTTGTCTGGGATTCCTGACTTTTGTTCAGCGAAAGTGACTTCTCTTCAAAATCAAAAGTACTTTAGAATTTATTTTGGGTTTTTAACATGTATACCCTAACAAATATAATAATATCATATATATTTTTCACAAATATATATTTTCATATATGTCCATAACAATTTGGATGTTATTTCATATTTATCTCTATATTAGATATAACTAAGTTAACTATAATTTTACTCTTACGTGACAAATAGAAATCAAATTAAAAGATCAGATTAGATAATTAAATGATAAAAGTTTCAAGAATTTTAAGAAAAATAAATGAGGAAATTTATAATCTATCATTAAAAACAAGATTGATAACAATTTTGGAAAAGTAATGTGAGGAAGACTATGTAGTTTTCAAAGATGCACTGTTAGTTTGTCCATTTCTTGAAAAAATGAAGAAATTATAAGAGAAGTTAATGAGTCTCGGTTGGATTAACAATTGCGCGAATTTACAAGGGTGAAGAATATATATAGTTTGAATGGTAGAGAAAATAATATTTCAGTCATTCTTCATCAAGTCCATAAAAAAATGAAAATTTTCCATCGTTTTGAGTTTTTTTAACTAGAGGGATAATTAAGAGTTGTATATATTGTTGGGGATAAATATGAAAATGCATATTTGTGAGGGGCATACATGATATTCACATATTTGTTAGAGACATATATGTTAAAAACCCATTTATTTTCCATATAATGCACTAGGAGTGGCAACCGGGCCGGGCGGGCCCGGTCCCATGCCACCCCTTATCTGGGCTGGGCCGGTCCGTGCTCAACGCGGGATATCCCAATCCGGACCAGCTCCCGACCTAGTAGACCCGGTCCCGGGCTGGGTCCGTTTCTTTTTCTTGATTTAAAAAAAAATTGTTAAGTTTATAGTAAATGAGTGTACAATAAAATTTTGCTCACTATCCACTACTCAATTAGCCCACCTCCACCATAGTTATTTATAGTCAATTACACGTCAATTATCTCGTCTCACCAATGCGGGACTAAATGTATTAAAACTTTTAGTCCGACATTATTGAGATGAGAAAAATGAGGAGGTGGGGCTATAAATAGCTAGAGTGAGGTTGTCAAATTGAGTAGTGGATAGTGAGCAATTAATTTTGATTTTCACCCTCATTTTTTATAAACTTTTAAAAATTTTTAGAGTAAATCTATACGCATATATACATATATACATATTTACATATATTTTGTAGTATATGTAGACACATATATTTAAATGTTGAGATAGATTTTTTGGGCTAGGCTGATTTCGGGTCGGGTTTGGTTTAGGGCGGGCTGGGCAGATTTCAGGCTTTTTCCTCATTTTTGCAGCTCGACCCAGCACCTAGACTGGAGCCGGTTCGGTTGCGACTTGGAGCACATCATGGTCGGGCCGGTCCGGGGCTCAAGCCCGGGCGGGCTGCAGGCCGGGCCGTGCCGGACTTATTGTTACCCCTAAAATGCATAAATTCTCGGTCAAAGCACATAAGATTTTTGGTCAACGCATGGTGTTTAAGAGCTATTAAATTTTCTAACTTGCGTGCTTGTACATGGTCATTTAAGATCAAAATATAATATTCATTTTCTTAATTGAGAGATTTTAATTTTTTTTTCTTCTTCTCGTATTAAATTTGTATCTATAATCACTTTTTTTGCTCTTTGATCCAAAACTCTATAATGAGCTTCCCCCATCTTCTTGAAACCCTACAATCCAATTCCTTTATCGACCACTCTCAGCTACTAGAACCCTAGAATGAGATCTATTTCCTCCCAAAATTTTGAAATTGCATGATCCATCTCCATCTCCAAAGCTTATTCCCTTTGACTCATCACATTGTTATATCAATTGATTAATTTAATGCAATCCTCTCTTAACTCTCCGCCAAATCAGAATCTTTTTGTGGGAGATGAAAGAATTTTCGTATTTTCTCAGGTAAGTTAGGAATTTGAAAACATTTGTAGAAAGTGAGTATGTGGAGGAGAAGTGGTGGCAGTAGTGATGGTGGTCAGATGTAGAGAAGAATATATAGTAGTGGGTTTGAATATGTTGGGGAAGAAGATGGAAGAAGATGGAAGAAGATGAAACAACTACTAATGGGTTTGGATGTGCATGGGAGGAGAATATAAATGAAAGATGGAGTGGAATTTGGGGATGGAATATTGATCATAACATGGGTTTTGGATTCATGTTCTACTCAATATTGGGTTTAAGGGAAGGAGATTTATAGTGACGGGGTATTTTCATCATCAAGAGCACGTGTAAATCACATACAATAAAAAACATAACTGGCTTCAAACACCTGACCTCCTTGGGGGGTTTTCTGTGTTGACCAAAAACCCAGGGGGTAATGTGTTTGACCTACAAATATTTTGGGGGGGGGGGGGGGGGGGTGTTATACATTTTATGCTTTTTTTAATACTTATCTTTGAATTGGATCATAGGGGAGTGAGCCGTTAATTTGAATTGGATCATAGGGGAGTGAGCCGTTAATTGTGTTTTTACTAATATTAGCACTATGATGTAATTAGAAAGTAATAAACTAATAATAATTGTCCTATTTACTATATTTCTTAACGTTATCAAATCATGAAAAGATCATCTAACCAAAGTAGTGAGGAAAATATTTAGGCCAAGCAATCTTTCGGTTTAAATCGGTTACTAGTAGGTTTTTTGTTGGGTAAATTTCAGTAAACACTACCCATTTTTCTAGAGTTTGCACAAAATCCAGCCCACACAAAATCCAACCTGTATCTTTTTTTTGCGGTTTGACATGACATACTATGGGCCAAAAGTAGTTGTGGTTTACCCTACTAATTTTCCATTGTAAAGTTCAATAAAATTATATATATATATATATATATATATATATATATATATATATATATCATGCTATTATGAGATGGTGAGATGGAGTGTTTTTTTGTGAGATGGGCGATTTGAATCTTCCAAATCTCGATCGCACCGTTCACATCATTCTACATGTCATCTAGATGTTGTGTACAAAATTTTAAGCGATTTGGGACCTCTAGCCTTTGCATCAAAGCGTTCAACACATCATGAAGATGATGTGAAATACATATATATGCATTTATTTGAATGCTTTGATGCATAGGCTAGAGGTCTCTAAATTGCTTGAAATTTTGTACACACCAACTAGATGATATGTAGAATGATGTGAACGGTATGATCGAGATTTGGATTATTCAAATTGCTCATCTCACAAAATACATCTTCATCTCATCATCTCATTTTAGCATTTTTCTATATATATATATATATATATATATATATATATATGAGCAATGCTCCATTGCAAACGGGTCTGTTTGCACAGATCCGTGCAAACAGATCCGCTGGCCGTTGGATCAGATCAATCAAGATCCAACGGCCGTGATCAAACCCGCCCATCACCCCACCTTACTTAAGTTGTGAGGGGTAATTTGGGAATTTCGTCCCAAATAACTCTTTGCCTCATTCGCTCTTTCCCTTACTCCCACTTTTGAACCTAGGCGGCCTAGGTAGGTTATAAAACCTAGGCCGTTGTTTGAAACATTGACCTATTATAACCTAGGCCGTTGTTCCCAACAATGGCCTAGGTTCTTTCAACGAGTTGTCTGAAACAACTCATTGAATGAACAAACAACGGCCTAGGCTAAAAAAAACCGTTGTTTCAAACAACCTAGGCCGTTGTTTAGAACAACGGTCTAGGTTCATTCAACGGGCGGGGCTTGATCACGGCCTTTGGATTAAGATGAACTTGATCCAATGGCCAGTGAGTCTGTTTGCACGGGTCTGTGCAAACAGACCCGTTTGCAATGGAGCATTGCTCTAAGTAATGCTCCATTGCAAATTGTTGAAGCCGTTGTTCTGAACAACGACTTAGGTTATATTTGGAACAACGGCTTTAGTGGTTTGCATACCTGTTTGCACGGGACCCGTTT
The DNA here is from genome assembly GCA_017893485.1 of Hemerocallis citrina. Taxonomy (NCBI): domain Eukaryota; kingdom Viridiplantae; phylum Streptophyta; class Magnoliopsida; order Asparagales; family Asphodelaceae; genus Hemerocallis; species Hemerocallis citrina. Next base: position 297,229,429 of record CM030360.1, read on the forward strand.
GCAATGGAGCATTGCTATATATACACATACACACATTTTTATTTGAAAATTTTGTATTTCAAAATTAATTGGCGTATTTGAATTATTTTTTCTCTGTTTACCAATTTGTTTGAAAATTATTTTATTGAAGTCCCTCTAATACCTAATTAACCAATCAAAGGTATTTTAGGTTAAAAAAATAAAGAAACCCTCCAGATTTTGGATAGAGTAAGGTGAACCGCATAGTATGGCAAACAAAAGACATGAGTAGGGTTTTCTACAAACTCATGAAAACTGAGTAGGGTTTAGTGAAATTTACCTTTCTTTGTTTTGCACATCAAACAAAAAATGGTCAACTATGGTAAAATTCATTATAAATTTTTTGGTTTTTATGAAAAAATATCAGATAATAACATAATATTACATAAGTATTAGCGAATACTTCTGTTTTGTTTTACTTTTTTCTTTTCAAGTCTTGATGACTGAAGTCCATAGGTGCCTTAAAATGAGTGATGTTTGTACCCATGAGCTTAATTTGAATAGACTGCATTCATGTTTTTGTGTTTATTGATTGAACTTAATTTTTATTCAAGTTTGGTATGTTTTAAGCTTTAAATTAATTAACCTGAACAGGAAAAACTGCAGTACTAAGATGTATGTCACCCTATTGCATAATAGAAATAATATTCTCTTGTTATGTCGTACTGCAAGATTTAGCACACATCAAATAATTTTAATTGTAAATCAACACTTTGATTTTGTATAGGATGTGCATCCATTTATCTATGACAAATTTTTCGAAGTAGTTGGGTGAATTACATTTACACTGCACACTCATTTGTTTTTTCAGTTGAGCAATTCCTTCTTGTCATTATTTAAGATTGAGGCATGTAATGATCATTAATTATTTATTTGTACTTTTTTTTTGGGATAGGATTCCGAATATATACTTTAAAAATGAGAAAAGCCATGTCTTATGCTTGTAGGTTGACCACTTGGTCTCATACATGCAAATAGTTGAGGCTGGTTCATCTCTAGTTCTACTAGAAATATACTATGAACTTACAGACTTAGTAGTGGAAAACCACTATGCACTTGAGATGTCTTCAGAAAGATATTGACAATTTGTTTTATCGTGCTTGACTTCGAAAAGATATTAATGCTAGATAGATGTGACTAGGGCTGCAAACGTGTGGTCTACATGCAAATAGTTGAGGCTGGTTCATCTCTAGTTCTACTAGAATATACTATGAACTTACAGACTTAGTAGTGGAAAACCACTATGCACTTGGGATGTCTTCAGAAAGATATTGACAATTTGTTTTATCGTGCGTGACTTCGAAAAGATATTAATGCTAGATAGATGTGACTAGGGCTGCAAACGAGCCGAGTCGAGCCGATTATCCTGAGGCTAGAGCTCGGCTCGTTAAGCTATCGAGTTCGAGCTCGTCTCAAGCTGAGCTTTGATTGAGTTCCAGCCGAGTAGCTCGCGAGCTTAGTCCAACAATCAAAGCAAGCCCAAGCTCGAGCTCGGCTCGTTAAGCCATCGAGCTCAATTTTCAAGCTCGAACCGAGTAGCTCGCGAGTAGCTCGACTCGTTTGCAGCCCTAGATGTGACCACTTGCACTTTTTGTTGTTTAAGAGTGTCATGGAGTATTTCATGTGAAAAAACTTACATGCAAATTGCAAAGCATATGGAACATTTGATAAAGGTATTACAATTTTTTTTTTTTTTTTTTGAAACAAAAACTTCTTAGTTGAGACATTTATAACTATTTAATCTTGTGTATTGAAAGTGATTCACTTGTACTTGACGAAACTCCTGCACAAGGAGGCAATAACTAAGCATTTTGGTGAGAGGTGTTAGAGTTAGTTTAATTGTATTTTTCCAAGTTCTAATTAAAGCTTCCAAAAATTTTGGAATAACTCTTGCAAATGAGGTATTGGACCTATTGGTGAATGGGTGAAGGAAAATACAGACTAAAATATTCAAATTTACTTGTTCTTTTCATACGGTTTCACTTGAAGCTTTGACTGTTATCTAAACCTGTTTTGGAATGATTGCAGACTGTTACCCCAACACCTGCACCATCGACAGGATCACAAGCCAAATGGTGTGTACCAAAACCAGGCACGAGTGATGCAGCACTGCAGGCAAACATTGACTACGTGTGCAGCACAGGCACTGTGGATTGCAAGCAGATACAGAATGGTGGATCATGCTTCATCCCAACTACGCTACAAAACCATGCTGGCTTTGCCATGAATGCCTACTACCAAGCAGTTGGTCGCCACGACTTTGACTGCAATTTCTCGCAGACCGGTGCTCTTGTTACTTCTGATCCCAGTTACGGCAATTGCAAGTATACTTCATGATAATTGTAAACAAACTGCTTGTGTTTATTTGTTTATTTATCATGTCGCATTAACTAATTGTTACCAGATAAGGGCTGCGCAACTTTTCTAATTTATAGTAGGGAATGCTAAAAGTGCAGTACTGTGTGTGTATCCTTAACTGGTTGGCTACAGTCTTTTCTTGGGCCTGTAAGATTGCTGTCAATTTGTCACTTTTTTAGTTAACATGTTGTAGCTGCTCGGGTTTGTCTTCATTCGTTTAGTAAGTATTAATCCTTATTCTTTTTAAATGTGAAATGTATGTTTTGTATTATCTTTTATGTATTTTTGAGGGTAAATTTCGTTAAGCCTATCCAGGTATCACCGAATTTTTGCAGCCTGTCCTGCTGCTGTCCAAATATGTCTGTCTATTTTCTTCATCACTTGACTGATTTTAGAACTGATATGGGTTAGGAATGACGTGGCCCGTCCTGGGCTACAGGATCCCCTCAGGATGCGCACGCTTCCTGATCCTCCGGATCCGTCACGTCAGCGTCGGAAAACCGTTCGGGCCCCTGCCACGTCAGCCCGGAAACCACCCGGGCATCTGCCACGTCAGCCCTAAACCGTCCGGACTTCCACCGCTTCAGCTTCACGGGCAACCGGGTCCAGACCCGGCCCCAAACGGGTCCAGAACCGGTTGGCTTCTTCTATAAATACCAGGCCTCTACTCCTTCTCCAGGTAATCAATTTTCCCCCACCAGAACTCTAGTTACTGTTACTCTCTCTTAGTGACTGACTAGATCGTCGGAGGGTCTGCCACCGGGACCAACCCCGGTATTCCGAGACCGTCTGCAAGTACACGAGACCCTCGGATCTGAGCCTCAAAGATCCGAGCCAAGCATCAGCCTCCACCTCACTACCACCTACCTCAGTACCGTTCGTCCAGTCGAGGGTCGTCTGCATAGGAGTCTCCTCTATCAATACAAATCGGGTAAGAACTCACGCCTGGTGCATCCACACGCCTCCCAAAAATGAACCGCATCAGGATGGCGCCGTCTGTGGGAAACTATCTATCGTAGAAGCCAACCCGAGCCTCGCTTCCAACGGTACCCTCGTAGACGCCGACTCGAGCTCCGCCTCCGTCGGCACCCCCGTCGACCCGAGCTCACATGGCGCCCAAGGCCGCAAAAACTGTTACCTCTGCACGCCGACAGGACGTGCCTCCGCAAGGCATCGCTGCCGATGCTCAGGGACCGAACAACAAGGGGGTCAGCCACGGGCCACGCCAAATGCCTCCCGTCCGGTCCAGAGCGACCTACGGGGGGTAATCTCGAACCGATAGGCCAGCCGTGGCAGGGGAGGAGCCGCTTCCAACTCGGCTCCGAACCATTCGAGACCCCCGTCCCAAGGGCGGGAGCCTATGCTCAGCCGGGTCGGTCGGCGATAGCCCGCCCAACCAAACTGGGCCGAGGGAGCCCCGGTTACCCACCAGGAGTTTCAGGACTTCCGGAGAGAAATATTGGGTGCCATCCGAGGGGTCCCCGTCGATGAGAACGCCCGCTGTTCCCACACACGGTCGGAGGCCGAGGCCAGCGTGTCTCGCCCTTCAACAATCCCCCCAGAATATGATGGCGACATTTTGAAGCGCCTCCAAGAAATGGAGGAGCGCCTCGACCATTTTGGCAACGGCGACCCAAGGACAGCTCAGGGGTATAGGCCGGTTCGCCCTCCTTTCTCTGCCCTCATCCTGCAGCCGGAGATACCCCGCAATTTTGTCTGCCTCAGTTCGAGACATATGACGGCGAGGGCGATCCTGCTGATCACATGGAGGGCTTCAAAATCCTCATGATGATTCACAGCGCATCGGATCCCCTCCTATACCGAGCCTTCCCCGCAACTCTCCGGGGTCCGGCTCGGGAATGGTTCTCCAAGCTCACCCCCGGCTCCATCTATTTTTCGACCAGCTAGAGGGCAGCTTCCTCGTCTACTTCGTAACCAGTCGAAAGGCCGAAAGAACGAGTGCGTCCCTCCTTGGACTCCAGCAAAAGGAGGGGGAGTCACTCCGAGTGTTTGTCCGAAGGTTCACCGCCGAGGCAAGGTCAGTTTCATCCCTCGACCCCGGCGTTGCCTCGGCAGCCTTCCGCCATAACCTCCGACATGGACAGCTGAAGGCCTCCCTGGTAAAGAAGCCGTCGATAGACTTCCTCGACCTCCTCAACCGGGTCGAAAAATATATTCGAGCCGAAGAGGCCCTCAATCCAGAGGACCAGAAGAAAGTTCCCGGGAAGGGGAAGCGCAAGGCCGACGAGGTTGAGCCGGCGAAAAAAGCTCCAAGAGACAGGGGCTCCGCGAAGAAGGTTCCGCCGATCCCCCGCTTCGAGAGGTATACTCCGCTGACGCAGAATGTGTCGACAATCCTCTTAGCGATTGAAGACAATGACCTCGTCTAGTACCCTCCTCGACCGTCCAACAACACCAGTAAGAAGAGGGATCAGCGGTTCTATTGCCGTTTTCATCGGGACAACGGGCACGACACAGATCACTGCCGCGTCCTGAAGGACGAAATTGAGGCCCTCATTCAACGAGGGTACCTCTGAGAATTCAAATGGGAAGGCGCCCGGGAACAGAGGGACAACAGAAACAGGAGGGATTCCCCTCCTCCTCGAATGCACCGTCGGCGTCCCGAGCAAGATCCGGAGCCCGAAGTACCTGAGGGACAGGCAATCCTGCACTGCGTCCATGGAGGGCCCATGGGAGGGGAATCCAACACTTCCCGCAAAGCCTTCGTCTGGGATGTCAACACCGTGCAGGGCCCTCTCTTCCCCCAGGTCCAGCAACTTCCTGTCTCTTTCTCAGGAGAGGATCCTGAAGGAGTCCGGCTTCCTTATTGCGACGCACTGGTCATTGGCTTAAGCATGGCGAACTTCGAGGTCCGGCGAATCCTCGTGGACAACGGGAGCTCGGTCAACATTCTGTTCCTGAAAGCATTCGAGAACTTGAAGCTCTCTCGTGAGAAACTAAAGCCAGGTACACCCTGCACGGATTCTCCGGCGTCCCCGTGACTATAGAGGGGATCGTCACCCTAGACGTCACGGCAGGCACGACCCCGAATAGAAGGACCGAGTCCATGGACTTCATGGTTGTGAATGTCAAGGCAGCCTACAATGCCATCCTCGGCTGTCCGGGGCTCTGCTCCCTCCAGGAGGTTCCCTCGGCCTACCATCAGAAAATGAAATTCCCTACTAACATTGGCGTCAGAGTTGTCCGAGGGAACCAAGAAGCAGCACGTTTGTGCTACATGACGGCGATCGGGAGCGGGGTGTTTCCCCTCGATGCCGTCGAGCTGGAGCCCGAAAGAACCCAGCCAGAGCCAAAGCTGGCGGATGAGCTGCAAGATGTCTCGTTCGAGACAGGGGATGCATCGAAGCACTTTCGAGTAAGCTGCTCCTTTGCCCCCGACCTCAAGTCCGCCCTAATCGCCTGCATTCGGCGCAATGTCGACCTCTTTGCCTGGAAGCCCTCTGACATGCCCAGCATCTCCGAGGATCTCATCATGCACAAACTCAGCGTGATCCCCGGGTCGAAACCAGTTGTCCAAAAACGGTGCAAGTTCGCCTCAGAGTGACAACAAGCGGTAAACGCGGAAGTAGACAAGCTCTTGTTCGCGCATTTTGTGCAAGAGGTCAGTTACGCGGAGTGGCTGGCGAACGTCGTCATGGTCAGGAAGGCGAGTGGGAGTTGGAGGATCTGCATAGATTTCACCGACCTCAACAAGGCATGCCCCAAGGATCCGTTCCCTCTCCCCAATATTGACGCCCTGATCGATGCGACCTCGGGCCACGAGCTCTTATCGTTCATGGATGCCTTCTCGGGCTATAACCAGATCCGGATGTTCCCTCCAAACATCGCCAAGACGTCCTTCGTCACAGATCAGGGACTGTATTGCTATCGGGTCATGCCCTTCGGGCTGAAGAACGCCGGCACCACCTACCAGAGGCTCGTCAACCGAGTCTTTAAAGATCAAATCGGACGTAACATGGAGGTATACGTCGACGACATGCTCGTCAAAAGTCAACAAGGACAGCACCACGTCGCCGACCTGGAAGAAGCCTTTGGGGTCCTTCGAACCCACAACATGAGGCTCAACCCGGCGAAGTGCGCCTTCGGCGTCTCCTCGGGAAAGTTCTTAGGGTTCATCGTCAGCCAGCGCGGCATCGAGGCGAACCCCGAAAAAATCCAGGCCATAATAGACATGGCCCCTCCCAGGAATGTCAAAGAAGTCTAGAGGCTAATAGGGAGACTGGCGGCCATCAACCGTTTCCTCTCCAAGTCTGGAGAGAAGTCCCTCCCGTTCTTCAAGGTGCTGCGCGGCACTGGAAGGTTCGAGTAGGGTACTCAACAGCAAGAGGCCTTCGCACAGTAGAAGGAGTACCTCGCCAACCCTCCTCTCCTCAGCAAGCCCCAACCAGGGGAGCCACTCTTGTAACACCCCGAATTCCAAATACAACTGAATTCGAGAGTTCTACAGGATCTTTTCGTCTCATTCGGTACAATTTTACAAGGAATTGAAAACTTTCCAATTTACATCAGAGTTACAAGAGATTTTACACTTTATATTTTACAGCGGAAGCATATACATCAATAATTCACATGTAATGACAGCGGAAGCAATTATAACTTTATACAAAAGTTGCAGCAATAAATAATGATCTTCGAGTATTGGCTTTCCTTTAACCTTTATCAAACCAATTATCCTGCATATAAAACTGTGGGTACGTCAGTTTATTCAACCGACGATAATTATACATGGCTATCCTCTATATGCCAGAAACAGTATAACGATTCTCATTTCTTAACAAATCACAAACTTGTTCACATATCAAATTAAAGAGAATACCCTATGGATGTCGTGTTGTGATTGTGCACTTAATCCTTAATGCAATTATTTATATTATATGACACTAATGCGCACTTGTTCGGATTCTATGCATCCCATACTACATAGGTCCGAGGGCAAGCTTTTAATCGTTCTTCATCTTGTAGGGTTCAATCCCTCGTCATGACTTACTCTACTACTGTAACTACGGTAAGTATCCTAGATATTTTCTGACCTACGAACTCATGTCTAGGCGCTCTGGAGGGAATCCCAACGCACTGACACATGACTCATCATGCAGGCATCCTGTGGTAATTCAGCTCCTACCATAGACATGACACCACCTGTAGTCTTCAAACATCCCACGAGCCTCGCCACCGGGACGGTACTCTGGAGTAGTATCCTCGCCCTATTATGACTCATCATGGGGTCATCCTGGGATACTCTCTCGCCGCTAATCCAATGGCCCTCATACTCAATGTTTTTCTCTTACTTTCATCACATCTCCACTATGTACTAGTCTTTAGTTTTATTAGAATCATGAACAAAATCAAAGCTCTAGAGTTAGCCTCTCCACTAAACCGGACTTAATCATTCATTCAACATGACCAACCTTGGTCTTTCATTTCAATTTCTTTCCAATTGCCGGGGGAGACTTAGCTACTCTTTCATTTCAATTCCAATTCACAATTACTAAAAAATCTGAGCATTTCCAACTCATGAGTTCATTTTTCATAATCACCATAGATTTTCTCTTTCATGTCCATAGTTCCACAATTATATAACTTTCATAAATTCAAATAAATGATTCACTCCATATTAATTTATGAAAAGACAAATAGAGTTTACTGTCACAACCATTATTCAACATAAGATTCACAATCTTTATCATAAAAAAGTTCATAGAATTTCTGAGATGTCAAAAGTGCTCTGAACAGTCGACTTAGAACTCATCCAGTCGACTTATTCAGTCAAACAAAATCCTTCCGTAAACTGCTCGGAAGAGTCGACTGCTGCACATGGCCAGTCGGCTGTTTCGCAGCGTTCAAAATTCCAATACCATTTACAGTGCGGTCGACTGTCAATCAACCCAATCGGCTGTTCAGCAGAGTTCAGTTATGTAACCTTTCAAGTTCAGTACAGTCGACTGTTACATACATTCGGTCGACTAAGCAGATTAAACTTTCAATTTAAAGAATTCTCTCTTTATTTTGTTCTCACATCATTTTTGTCACGCTACAATGTGCTCATGCCAACACAAACATGAAATTCTTATATGTTTATTAATATAGTTTTCGATTAATGTAAATTCCACATAACTAGTATTTTCTTTTCTCAAAAGGAAATGCTAAACATATATTTTTCCTTTTACTCATCGTCTACTCACGGAGATGAATACTAATCCCAATTTAACATGCTAGAACATCAAATTAATAATTCACATTAAAAAGAACGTCGTTTCATGAAATCCGAACTGTATATATTTTCTTTCAATATACCAGTCGACTGTTCATACGACCGGTCGACTGTAAAGGTCATTTCCAGTTCTCTAATTATTATTAGTCCTTTTTCATCAGTTCATAAATTCTACATTATGTACAGCATGGGAGATATCAATTTAGCAATCATTCTATCACTTCAGTTTGCACATACTTACACAATTAAATCCTCGATCTTAACATGAATTCTAATTTAGAAGTCATGGGAAACATCCACCTCGTACCAGTCGACTTACTCACATGACCGGTCGACTGTACAGGTCAGTTCCGATCTTTTAAATTTCCTTAATTCTGCTCATTCATTCACATCTTTCATACTAAGTGTAGCACAACGCATTTTAGTATAATGATCACCATATCAATCCACATTTCACAAGCATGATAACAATCAAAATTGCCCTAGCATGATCTCTATATTAGAAGTCCTGAGAAACACCCACCTTGTTGACGAAATAAACGAAATCCCGAAAAGCCTTTTAGTGATAATGTGACTCCTCCTCCTTGCTCCTTGCCACCGAGAGTCTTTTGGAGTAATGCCGGCCTCCCAAGACTAATCACACTCACAACTCTCTTGCAAATATATCTTTCTATTTTCAAATAGATTTTTTTTTGGGTAGATTACACTTAATTGGGGGGGGGGGGGGTATTTATACACAACTTTGGGTAGAATGGAGGGCTAGGATCTAGTGGATGGTTATGAGATGGAGGGCTAAGATGAAAGTAGGAGTTGCATTAACTACCCACAACCAAGTAACCACCCATGCATGACCTCCATTTGAAAATTTCCAATTCCCTCCAAAGATTATAAAAATCGGCCATGGAAGGAATAGTGTGCAATGCACACTATGTTGCATGCACGTGCTATTCTAGTCTCCATATAAACAAACTTGTACATACACATTTTTACAAAATAATCTTTTAAAAGAGTTTTACTTTACAAGTTGTTAAAAAAAAGGAGAATTAATTCTTGGGCTTAAATTAATGGGCCAAAACATTAACTTTTACAAAATAAATAATTTAGATTTTGGGCTTAAGTTTATTTGAAACCAGGTCCCTTTTAAAAATAAATAATTTAGCAAACATATCTACATAGACATATACCCATCATTCATTATAAAGTTTCATAAAATGGTACGTGCACACTATGTGTAAAATAATGAAATAAATAACAAATTTTCATGAATGAAAATTCAGGGCATTACAACACTCCCTCCTTAAAATAGTTCCGTCCCTGGAACTACAATCAAGGACGAGGAACAAAAACAAGCATAAAAATACAAAATACATATCAAACAAAAAGCTCAGGATGGTCTCTCAACATCCTCTCCTCAGATTCCCAAGTAGCCTCTTCAACCAAATGGTTTCTCCAGACTACCTTGACCATCGGTATCGTCTTATTCCTCAAGACTTTCTCTCGACGATCAACAATCTCGACAGGAGACTCGATGTAATTCAGATCCAACTGCAAACCTTCCGGCACTTCAGGCAAATGATGACTCGGATCTGGAATATTACCTCTCAGCATAGACACATGAAAGACATTGTGCACCTGAGATAACTCTTCCGGTAACTCACGCCGGTAAGCAGTTTTCCCGATCCTTTTCAATATCTTGTACGGGCCTATAAACCTCGGGGCTAACTTTCCACTCTTGCCAAAACGGATCACGCCTTTACTGGGCGATACTTTCAGAAAGACAAAGTCACCAACCTCAAACTCAAGGTCCCTTCTCCGGTTGTCTGCATAGCTTTTCTGCCTGCTCTGAGCTTCTACCAGCCTTTTCCTGATCAGATCAATCTTCTCAGAAGTTTGCTGTACAAGCTCAGGACCAAACAACTGACGCTCCCCAACTTCAAACCAACAAACAGGTGTCCTGCACTTCCTGCCATACAGAGCTTCGTACGGCACCATCCCGATGCTAGTCTGAAAACTGTTGTTGTAGGCAAACTCTACCAAGGGTAAATGCTTTTCCCAACTACCTCCAAAGTCTAGTATACAACACCGAAGCATATCCTCAAGAATACGATTGACTCACTCGGTCTGCCCATCGGTCTGGGGATGAAAAGCAGTGCTGAAATCTGTCTTGGTACCCAAAGCTGTTTGAAGACTCTTCCAGAAATGCGAAGTAAACCACGCATCTCGATCGGACACAATAGTCAAAGGAATGCCATGAAGCTGGACGATCTCACCAACATACATCTCAGCCAACTTGTCCATCGAAGCAGTAAGTTTCATTGCCAAGAAGTGAGCAGACTTGGTTAATCGATCGACTGTAACCCAAATCGCATCATTGCCCTTAGAACTCTTGGGTAAACCCGTAATAAAATCCATACTGATGTTATTCCACTTCCATTCTGGAATAGGTAACGGCTGCAATAGACCTCCAGGTTTTTTGATTCTCAGCTTTAATTTGTTGACAAACCTCACACTTCGACACAAATTCGGCCACATCCCGCTTCAAACCTGACCACCAGAAATGTGGCTTAATATCCCTATACATCTTGGTACTCCCAGGATGTACAGACAAAAGAGTAGCATGCGCCTCCTGAAGAATATTCTCTTTCAGGTCCACCTGATCCGGAACACACAGCCTCTCTCCAAACCACAGCACTCCGTCCTTGATTTGAAATCCGGGCAACCTGCCAGTACCAACCTGCTCCAACATCTTCTGAAATTCCGAATCAACCTTCTGACTTGTAATAATCCTATCGTTCAGCGTCGGTTGAAGTCTCAACTGAGCTAAGGATGTTCCCAAGTCATGCAGGACAACTTCAATACCGGCCCGATCTAACTCCTCTGCCAGCTGCCACTGAGTTGTAATCAAACTCGCCAGAATGTTCTTGCGACTAAGTGCATCAGCAACAACATTAGCCTTCCCCGGGTGATACTTAATCTCCGGACGAATGTCCTCAAGTACCTCCAACCATCTCCACTGCCTCAAATTTAGATCCTTCTGCTGATATATGTACTTCAAGCTCTTGTGGTCAGTGTACATGTTCAGCTTCTCGCCATATACATAATGTCTCCATTGCTTCAGGGCAAAGATAATCGCAGCCAACTCCAGATCATGAGTCGGATAATTCTTCTCATGCGGTCTTAGTTGCCTAGACCCATAAGCGATTACTTTTCCATCTTGCATTAAGATACAACCCAGCCAACGATGTGAAGCATCGCTATAAACATCATACTCAACACCTGCTCTAGGCAAAGCCAAAATAGGTGCAGTAGTCAGCCTATCCTTCAACTCCTGAAAGCTTGCCTCACATTGCTCAGTCCACTTGAAGTTCACATTCTTCTTGGTCAACCCAGTAAGCGGCACGGCTATTTGAGCATAACCTTGAATGAATCTCCGGTAGTAGCCAGTCAATCCAAGAAAACTTCTGACTTCCTTCACTGTAGTAGGCCTAGCCCAATCTCTCACTGCCTCTATCTTCTGAGGGTCAGTTGCCACTTCCTTCTTAGAAAGGATGTGACCTAGGAATGCCACTTCAGACTTCCAGAAATCGCACTTGGATAGCTTGGCATACAACTTCTGCTCTTCCAGCTTCTTCAAAACTGCTGCCAGATGCTCGGTGTGCTCCTCTTCTGACTTGGAGTACACGAGGATATCTTCGATAAACACCACGACGAAAGAATCAATGAACGGCCTCAGAACTCTGTTCATCAAATCCATGAAGATTGCGGGTGCATTCGTCACTCCAAATGGCATAACTAAGAATTCGTAATGCCCATGTCGAGTTCTAAATACAGTTTTGTGCACATCTTCGGCTTTCACTCGAACTTGGTGATATCCTGATCGAAGATCTATTTTGGAGAAAACAGCTGCTCCTTGTAGACGATCGAACAAGTTATCAATTCGAGGAATAGGATACTTATTCTGAACAGTGACTTTATTCAGCTTTCGGTAATCGATGCACATTCTCATCGATCCATCCTTCTTCTTTACCAAAAGCACTGGTGCTCCCCAAGTTGACGTACTAGGTTGAATAAAGCCTTTCTCCAACAGTTCCTCAATCTGCCGTTTCACCTCATCCTGTTCCACTGGAGCCATCCTATACGATGCCTTAGAAATGAGTGCACTTCCCGGCTGAACAGTAATGCTGAACTCTACATCACGGTGTAGAGGTAACCCAGGAAAATCATCCAAGAACACGATCGGATAGTCCCGAACCACAGGAATCCCTTGCACTTCCACAGGAATCTCTTCCTTGCGGATAGCTACCACCAGCTTAGAATACTTCTTCTTCCCTTGGAAAGTGACTTCAGGTCTACCTGGAGCCTTCACTGTTACCGTCTTGGTCTTACACTCGATGCTTGCACTGTACACTGACATCCAATCAATGCCAATGATAATATCGACTCCCAAGATAGTCAGCTCGATCAGATCAATCCCAAAGATTCTGTCCCCAATCACAATCTTGCAATCTGCATAATACCGATCAGTAATTAAAGTTTTCCATGACGGAGTAGCTACTGCTAAGATCTTGCCTGGAAAAATCTTCGGTTCAACTCCCAACACTTTAGCAAATTTAGGAGACACAAAAGTATGAGAGGATCCCGTATCGAACAACACAACAACTTTCATTCCATTAAGATAAAGTTCGCCTGTTACATAATACACACTCATTACGTAACAATTTACTAAATAATCGGGAAAAGAAATAACATAAACCTCTAGACATCCGCCCTCGTACCCGTGATGACATGATCAACCTCATCAGCATCAGCTTCTGTCAAGGCAAATACTCACCCTGGTTGGTACGATCTCTTCCCAGTCTGTGGTATTGGCACATTGTGATTGCCAGTCTGTGGTTTGAGACATTGAGATTTGTAATGTCCTGTCTCACCACAGTTGTAGCAATTTACCGCAGGAGGTCTCACCACATTGTTTCCAGGTCCTCCAGCCACACTGATAGCGTTCGCCCTCGTCGGTTTGAACCTTTTTGCAGATGGTTGTCCCTTGAAACTCCCAGAATTGGCGGGCCTCTTTCCAGACTGCCAGTTGTTCCTCCGGTTCTGAACAACATGAAACTGCTCCATGTCTGCTTTCGTCGCTGCTGCTCTCTTGACCAACTTGTCAAATCTTCTGATACCAAGAGGTATCATCCGGGACCTCAAGCTCGGCCTCAATCCATGCTCGAACTTACGAGCCTTATTAGCCTCATCCATCACTAATTCCGGAGCATACCTAGAGAGCTGAGTAAACTTGGTCTCGTACTCCCTGACTGACATGCTACCTTGCTGTAGTGACAGAAACTCCATAGCCTTCTTCTCTTGGACGTCGGAGGGGAAATAGTGACTGCAGAATTCTTCCAAAAATTCCTCCCAGCCAAGAACTATGCCTCCTATGGTTCGCTTCATCGACTGCCACCACACAGCTGCATCCTTCTCAAGTTGCAGAGTCGCCAGCTTGACCTTACTGCCTTTAGGGGTCTTCAGCACTTCAAAGATCGTCTCTACCTGACGAATTCAGTTGTCAGTCGCATCAGGATCTGACTTCCCTTCGAATACAGGTGGTTTCATTCATTTGAACGATTCCACTAGTTTAATCGCTTCGGGCACTGGATTCACAGGCCCCCTTCCTTGGTTCTGATTCATGGCCACAGCGTTGAGCGTCTGATAGACCCTCGCAAGTTCCGTTTCCAGATCCAGACCTTTCCCATTCCTAGCTCCTCTTCTAGCCATATTCTGATGCAAAAGATCCATTAAATTCGAAGTATAAGACATGAATTTTAAATTAACTTGCATTTCATTGAATTCCAATTTTCATACATTCGAATTGAAAAACATTTCCTAACATCAGAATAAAAATAGTAGAAGCTACAACGGTCTAATTCCTGCGGTTCCTCTTCGCTTCACGAAGTTCTTCCCGTAGTTCATCAACTTCATCCTTCAGCACATCGGTCAGATTCTTCCTCTTCTCGAGTTTCCATACCCGATGACTGAGAACAGAAAAGTTGTCCTTACACTTCGCCAATTGAGCCTCCAAAAATCCAACTCTCTCCCGCAGTGTCTCAACCTGCCTCTGAAGATATGCAACAAGACTATTCGAAACTGGTCCCTCTTCTTCATCAGAAGAAGAATCGTCAGACGAGTTCGGAGGTGGGGTGATCTCTCGAGATTCAGGTCACTCCTCTTCATCAGAATCCGCTTGTCCAGGATGGTACTCTTCCTCAGGATCTGCTTGTCCAGGATAGTACTCTTCCTCAATAATATGCCAATTGTCGCCGCCAGCAGGGTCAAAGTGATCAACCATCTTAGAAATAGAGAGGAAGAAGCATAAGTCATAGAGCAACACAAATGTAAGTAACTTACATTTAAATATCTAGACTCAAACTCACACTCTAGTGTCCACATCTAGGGTGTCGTTCCTTATAAATTTGTACCAATGTGAAACCTGGCTCTGATACCACTATGTAACACCCCGAATCCCAAATACATCTGAATTCGAGAGTTCTACAGGATCTTTTCGTCTCATTCGGTACAATTTTACAAGGAATTGAAAACTTTCCAATTTACATCAGAGTTACAAGAGATTTTACACTTTATATTTTACAGCGGAAGCATATACATCAATAATTCACATGTAATGACAGCGGAAGCAATTATAACTTTATACAAAAGTTACAGCAATAAATAATGATCTTCGAGCATTGGCTTTCCTTTAACCTTTATCAAACCAATTATCCTGCATATAAAACTGTGGGTACGTCAGTTTATTCAACCGACAATAATTATACATGGCTATCCTCTCTATGCCAGAAACAGTATAACGATTCTCATTTCTTAACAAATCACAAACTTGTTCACATATCAAATTAAAGAGAATACCCTATGGATGTCGTGTTGTGATTGTGCACTTAATCCTTAATGCAATTATTTATATTATATGACACTAATGCGCACTTGTTCGGATTCTATGCATCCCATACTACATAGGTCCGAGGGCAAGCTTTTAATCGTTCTTCATCTTGTAGGGTTCAATCCCTCGTCATGACTTACTCTACTACTGTAACTACGGTAAGTATCCTAGATATTTTCTGACCTACGAACTCATGTCTAGGCGCTCTGGAGGGAATCCCAACGCACTGACACATGACTCATCATGCAGGCATCCTGTGGTAATTCAGCTCCTACCATAGACATGACACCACCTGTAGTCTTCAAACATCCCACGAGCCTCGCCACCGGGACGGTACTCTGGAGTAGTATCCTCGCCCTATTATGACTCATCATGGGGTCATCCTGGGATACTCTCTCGCCGCTAATCCAATGGCCCTCATACTCAATGTTTTTCTCTTACTTTCATCACATCTCCACTATGTACTAGTCTTTAGTTTTATTAGAATCATGAACAAAATCAAAGCTCTAGAGTTAGCCTCTCCACTAAACCGGACTTAATCATTCATTCAACATGACCAACCTTGGTCTTTCATTTCAATTTCTTTCCAATTGCCGGGGGAGACTTAGCTACTCTTTCATTTCAATTCCAATTCACAATTACTAAAAAATCTGAGCATTTCCAACTCATGAGTTCATTTTTCATAATCACCATAGATTTTCTCTTTCATGTCCATAGTTCCACAATTATATAACTTTCATAAATTCAAATAAATGATTCACTCCATATTAATTTATGAAAAGACAAATAGAGTTTACTGTCACAACCATTATTCAACATAAGATTCACAATCTTTATCATAAAAAAGTTCATAGAATTTCTGAGATGTCAAAAGTGCTCTGAACATTCCGGAGGTTCTGTGTGTTGAAGACGAAGCCCCTCCCAATGACTGGACCACTATCATCAAGAAATTTCTAGTCAAGGGAGAGCTCCCGAAGACCGGGCCGAAGCAAGGCGGATCAGGGTCCGATCTGAAAGATTCGCGGTCATCAATGCCACCCTCTTCAAAAGGTCCTATACAACAACCGATGGCAGACCCTACCTCCGCTGCCTAAACCCAGACGAAGCCAAGTACGCCCTCAAGGAGCTGCACGAGGGGATCGGCGGGTGTCACATGGGAAGCCATTCGCTAGCACGGAAGGCGTTAAATCACGGGTACTACTGGCCCACTATGCTGCAAGACGCCCTCGCCCTAGTTTAGAAGTGCGGCCCCTGCCAACGGTTCTCCCCCGTGAAGAAGGCTCCCCAGGCGAACCTCCGGTCAATGGCCAGTCCGACCCCCTTTGCAATGTGGGGGATGGATTTGGTAGGCCCATTTCCAAAAGCAACGGGCCAGCGAAAGTTCCTCATTGTGGCGATCGACTATTTCACTAAGTGGATCGAGGCCGAACCATTAGCAACGATCATCGAGCGACAGACACAGCAGTTTTTCTGGAAACACATCGTCTGTTGGTTCGGGATTTCGCAGGTGCTCATCACAGACAATGGGACCCAATTTGCGGGTAAGCATTTCCGCAAGTTCTGCGAAGATCTCGAGATCCAGCAGCGCTTCTCCTCAGTATGCCATCCCCAGTCTAACGGTCAGGCCGAGAATGCGAACTGCCAAATCCTCGACGGCCTCAAGAAATGACTCGATAACTCTTCCAAGGGGTTATGGGTCGATGAATTACCCAGCGTTCTCTGGGCCCACCAAACAACAAAGAGAATCCCCACGGGAGAATCCCCTTTTAATCTAACATACGGCGCAGAGGCCATCATTCCCTTGGAGATCGGGATCCCTTCACCCCGAATCATGGCTTTCGACGAGGCCGCCAACTCCCAACTGCTGGAGCCGACCTGGACCTCATAGACGAGGTCGGGAAAAAGTCCGCCATTAGAAGAAGCATCTACCAGCAAAGAATTGAGAAGTTCTACAACAAGAAGGTGTGCCCAACTGACATCAAACTCGGAGATCTTGTCCTCCGAAAGCTGGCGGTATCCAATCCCGGCCAGAAGAGAAAGTTGGCACCAAACTGGGAGGGCCCCTATAAAGTATCCGAAGTCGTGCGCCCAGGCACGTACCGCCTGACCAGTGCCGAAGGCAAGCCCATCAAGAGGCCCTAGAACGCGGAACACCTAATCAAGTTCTTAGGAGGAGAGTAGCTTCCATGTAAATTATCATGATTGTAATCGGCATGCCGTGCCTGGTCTTTTGTAAAGTTCAAATATATTGTAAATATGCCAGCTTTCTTAAAACAAGCCTATGGCTTCTTATTTTATTACAAGTAAAGAACATATCTCGAGCTCGGTACTCGGATAATAGCGCGAGCCTGAAAAGCTTCTCTTATAAGCTTGGGGCTCGGCGATAGCAGCGCGAGCCAGAAAAGCTTCCCTTACAAGCTTGGGGCTCGGCGCTCGGATAACAGCACGAGCCTGAAAAGCTTCCCTTACAAGCTTGGGGCTCGGCACTCGGATAACAGCGCGAGCCTGAAAAGCTTCCTTACAAGCTTGGGGCTCGGTGCTCGGATAACAGCACGAGCCAGAAAAGCTTTCCTTATAAGCTTGGGGCTCGGCGCTCGGATAACAGCGCGAGCCTGAAAAGCTTCCCTTACAAGCTTGGGGCTCGGCGCTCGGATAACAGCGCGAGCCTGAAAAGCTTCCCTTACAAGCTTGGGGCTCAGTACTCGGATCACAGCGCGAGCCTGTCAAGCTTCTCTTACAAACCTGGGGATCGGCGCTCAGATAACAGTACCGACCAGAAAAGCCTCCCTACATATTTGGGATAGCTACACACCCAGAGAACAACTGCGGGAGCTCGGCGCCGGCCTCGAGCAAGACGGGTGCCTTCCTCAAGGCACCGCGACCTTGACGCTCGGCGGTGACCCTCTGCTACGCCAGCAACTGTCTTTCTCACCGGTGTGGGGGCTCGGCACCCGTCCCACGCTCGGTTTGGGCTTCTTCAAGCTCATCAACCTATGTACGAAGCGACATCCGCCAGCCACGCCCGCACCGTCTCTCCCTGAGAACAACTGCGGGAGCTCGGCATCGGCCCCGAGCAAGGCGGGTGCCTTCCTCAAGACACCGCGACCTTGACGCTCGACTGCGACCCTCTGCTACGCCTGTAACTATCTTTCTCACCGGTGTGGGGGCTCGACACCCGTCCCACGCTCGGTTTGGGCTTCTTCAAGCTCATCAAACTATGTACGAGGCGACATCCGCCAGCCACGCCCTGCACCGTCTCTCTTGAGAACAACTGCGGGAGCTCGGCGTCGGCCCCGAGCAAGGTGGGTGCCTTCCTCAAGGCACCGCGACCTTGACGCTCGACGATGACCCTCTGGTATGCCTTCAATTGTCTTTCTCACCGGTATGGGGGCTCGGCACCCGTCCCTTGCTCGGTTTGGCCTTCTTCAAGCTCATCAACCTATGTACGAGGCGACATTCGCCAGCCACGCCCGCACCATCTCTCCCTGAGAATAACTGCGGGAGCTCGGCGTCGGCCCCGAGCAAGACGGGTGCCTTCCTCAAGGCACCGCAACCTTGACGCTCGGCAGCGACCCTCTGCTACGCCTGCAACTGTCTTTCTCACCAGTATGGGGGCTCGACACCCGTCCCTCTCTCGGTTTGGGCTTCCTCAAGCTCATCAACCTATGTACGAGGCGACATCCGCCAGCCACGCCCGCACCGTCTCTCCCTGAGAACAACTGCGGGAGCTCGGTGTTGGCCTCGAGCAAGGCGGGTGCCTTCCTCAAGGCACCACGACCTTGACGCTCAGCGGTGCCCTCTGCTACGCCTGCAACTGTCTTTCTCACCGGTATGGGGCTCGGCACCCGTCCCTCGCTCGTTTTGGGCTTCTTTAGGCTCATCAACCTATGTACGAGGCGACATCCGCCAGCCACGCATGCACCATTTCTCCCTGAGTACAATTGCGGGAGCTCGGCGTCGGCCGCAAGCAAGATGGGTGCCTTCCTCAAGGCACCGCGACCTTGACGCTCGGCGGCGACCCTCTGCTATGCCTGCAACTGTCTTTCTCACCGGTATGGGGGCTCGGCACCCTTCCCTCGCTCGGTTTGGGCTTTCTCAAGCTCATCAACCTATGTACGAGGCGACATCCGCCACCCATGCCCGCACCGTCTCTCCCTGAGAACAACTGCGAGAGCTCGGTGTCGGCCCCGAGCAAGGCAGGTGCCTTCCTCAAGGCACCGCAACCTTGACGCTCGGCGGTGACCCTCTGCTATGCCTGCAACTGTCTTTCTCACCGGTATGGGGGCTCGGCACCCGTCCCTCGCTCAGTTTGGGCTTCTTCAAGCTCATCAACCTATGTACGAGGCGACATCCGCCAGCCACGCCCGCACCGTCTCTCCCTGAGAACAACTGCGAGAGCTCGGCGTCGGCCCCGAGCAAGGCGGGTGCCTTCCTCAAGGCACCGCGACCTTAATGCTCGGTGGCGACCCTATGCTACGCCTGCAACTGTCTTTCTCACCGGTATGGGGGCTCGACACCCGTCCCTCGCTCGGTTTGGGCTTCTTCAAGCTCATCAACCTATGTACGAGGCGACATCCGCCAGCCACGCCAGCACTGTCTCTCCTTGAGAACAACTGCAGGAGCTCGGCATCGGCCTCGAGCAAGGTGGGTGCCTTCCTCAAGGCACTACGACCTTGACGCTCGGCGGCGACCCTCTGCTACGCCTGCAATTGTCTTTCTCACCGGTATGGGGGCTCGGCACCCGTCCCTCGCTCGGTTTGGACTTCCTCAAGCTCATCAACCTATGTACAAGGCAACATCTGCCAGCCACGCCTACACCGTCTCTCCCTAAGAACAACTGCGGGAGCTCGGCATCGACCTCGAGCAAGGCCGGGGCTTCCTTCGAAGCCCCTCGGCCTTGGAGCTCGGCGGCGACCCTCTGCTACGCCTGCTACTGGTTTTCTCCAAGGTGTGGGGGCTCGGCACCCCTCCCTCGCTCGGTTTGGGCTTCTTTATGTCCCTCTACCGATGCACGAGGCGACGACTGCCCACACCGCTATCCCCAAGAGATTACGGCGCGTCGACAGCCCAGAGCTAGGCCACGGCTTCCTTCAAAGCCACTCGACCAATGCGCTCGGCCACGGCCTAGTGCCGCAATTCTGCAAAATTTTCGATTCGTTTGGTTGACCACCCTCTCGTCCGCGAATAACTCGGGGTTTACAGCTTTCACAAACCCAAACCCCAAACTATTTGAGGACGGCAGGGGAGCCACCGACCCCCTGCTCTCTCCATCCCAAACTGATCCTCTGCTTTCAATTGACCCTCTTCTCGCCCGCGAACAACACGGGGTTTCCTGCTTTTGCGAGCTCGAAACCCCGAACTGTTCGAGGACAGTAGGAGAGCCACCGAGCCTCGGCTTTCCCCGAACCCCCGAACCGATCGGCCGACCCCCCACTCACCAACGAACAACCCGGGGTCTCGCGGCTCTTCAAGCCCGAACCCCGAATAGTCCGAGGGTGATTGGTGTGCCCCCGACCCGGAGCATTCGGAGAATATTTTGTTTGTGGGCGCCCGCTTTTGGCAGGCACGCAAGTCAAGCGACTTTCATTTCTTAACAATCAGTTGGGGGTGGTAGGGATTATATAACCCTCTGAGGGGAGCAGTTATTACGTCTGGGAATGCGAAACGGCGGAAGGTGAAACATCGCCATTAATGCTCATAGGAAGGCGAAACGTCGCCATTTATGACCCAGTTGCCTCAACGACGATCCCTTCACATCAGACACAGTAGCCACCTTCGGCAGCCGAGACAATCAAGGTTCGAGAAAACGAATGCTCTTATTATTACTCATTACTTACAACTCAATGAACGTCGGTACAAATACAAAGAAAAACTCACAAATTCACTCGCACTCGGCCTGAAATTCAAACTCAGCACCTCCTTCGGGACTCTTCTCACACTCGGTTGGACCGGTCCGGGAAGATACTCCGGCCACCGAGCTTCCTGCATCGCCGGGCTGGGCCTCATCCAACAGAAATGTCGGAGACCGCCCCGGGATCGAGTTGCTGGCCTCTTCCATCAGACCCGTGCCTAACACTAGCTTCAGCCTGCGAATCTCCAGCTCTTTCTCAACCACGGCCTCGTGAAGGAAAGACTCCGAAGCCAACCGCCCGCTTGAGGCATTCGATAGGGACTAGTCTGTCTCGATTACTCACCAGTCCCGGTCGGCTATGGCCTTCTTCAGGCGCGCCACCTCCAGACCGAGCTTTTTAGATTTGTTCAGGAAATAATTAACGGCGGCCGCTCGGTCCCGAGCCTGTTTTCGCTGGCGAGCCAAAGCTGCCTCCATGGCCTCCTCCCCTACTCGAACTGGAGGTACCCGACAGCAACAGGGGCGGCGACCCAGGTCCCGTGCGTCTATCAAAAGACGAGAGCAAACATCACAAAAAATGCAAGTATTGAAGCCTCGGCCCAAAAAAGTAAATTTCATTTCTTTCAAAAATTGATACAAAAGCCGCGGTGGCCAGTCCGCTCAAGGCATTTACATCAAAACGAGCAAAAAGAAAAAAGACTATTCTATTCTTAAGGGGGGGGGGTGGCACCTCATCGTCAACCTGGTCGCCCCCCGCTTCGTCGCCCCCCGGGGTGGGAGGAAGGTTCGGTGCCCATCCGTAGTAAAGGTGCTCCACATTCTGCTCCAGATAGATCTGCTTAAAGTGGCCCTTAGACTGCTCATACGCCTCGTCCTGAGCGATAATCAGCGCTTCCGCTGAGGCCGCTTCCATCGCCTTCAGGGCCTTCCGCCCCTTCTCCGCCTCCTCCTCTATCCTCTCCTTGAGACGATCCACGTCCTTCTTGTGGATGTCGCAGAGCGAGACTATCTGGGCCTCATGAACAGTGACCATAGTTTGGGCCTCCTTCAGGTCGTCTTTGGCCTTGTTCAGCTCCCGGAGGTACTTCTCCGCATTCCTCCTTTTGATGAGGATCTCCTTCTCCAGGCACTTTTGGAAGTGCTGGCCATGGAGCATCGCCTGTCCGAGGGGAAAAAGGTTAGAGAGATTCCAAGTTCAAAGCAAAGAAAAATGTATGCACCAAACTGGCTTACTGAGATGTGCGCTTGGGACCACCGCATGAAGGCCTGGTCTGCCGTCTGCACTGCCAGCGCCATCCGATCGCGTTCGGTGGCAGCCTTCGTGACGAATTCGACCGACACAGGCGCATCGAGCAGACTATCCCCCTGCACGATCGACCAGTCAGGGGCATAGGGTCGCAGCCCCTGCTGACTCACCATCTCCTCGGCAGATGGCTGCAGTGGTAGGAGTCTTTTTTCTGGGGCCTCGACGGTCTTGCCCGAGCTACCCCCTGCGTCTCGAACTGCCCTCGACGCATGGGGGTGATGCTTCTTGGCCCTCTTCGCCGGGGAGGGCTCCTCTGCCACCGGGGTCGCCCCCTTAGAGGATGCCCCGACTGTGGCCACCGTCTTCACCTTCTCGGCCGCCAGCCTCTCCAGCTCGGCCTTCTTCCTTTTCTCCGACCTCGTCTTCTCCGTGGTGGCCAACAATGCCCGTCTGGCGTCCACCTGTTCAGAAGTCATCCCCGCAAAAATAAACGAGGAAAGGCTAACGTCAACACGAAGGCTGAAAGATGTAAAAATTTGGAAAGAAACATACTAGGGTCGGCAGGGCTCAGTCCGGCCCGGGCAAGGTGTAGCTCGGTCACTCGAGGCCATGCGATGCTGTGCCCCCTGACTATTTTCTCCACCTTCTTCCACTCCTTGGCTGTCAAGTCACTCTTCTTCGGGGGCTTGTGGTTCGGTTTGAAAAAATTCCAACTGGTGGGTATCCCCCAAGGCCTCTCGTTCCGAACCACGAAATACTTCTCTTTCCGCCCCTTGATGGAATCCGAATGGCCGTGCACGATTTTCTTATGCGGCCTCGGCAAGAAATAGAAAATCCTCTCCTGATCTCCGAGCGAGCTAATCCCTAGGATGGCCTGAAAATACGTCAACCTTGGCTTCACCCTCTTCTCTTGACACCTTAGGATGAAGCAGA
This sequence comes from Hemerocallis citrina, assembly GCA_017893485.1. Classification (NCBI taxonomy): domain Eukaryota; kingdom Viridiplantae; phylum Streptophyta; class Magnoliopsida; order Asparagales; family Asphodelaceae; genus Hemerocallis; species Hemerocallis citrina. The sequence goes on from CM030360.1 coordinate 297,253,010, forward strand.
CTAAGTGCTTCCAAGAGTTCGGCCCATACTGCATGGGGCACAGCTTCGCCCAATTCAAAACCCTCTTAATGAAAGGATGCAGTGGCAGCCGCAGGCCCGAGAGGAAGGCATCCTCGGGAAACATACAGTAGCCTGGCGCGAGAACCGTTGTGGGCCGAATGCCTGGGCTCGGAATAAAGACTTCGAACTCCCTCGGAATGAAGTAGGCGGCCCTCAGAATATGGAGGTAGTCCGCCTTTAAAATACAAGGGATGCTATCCATACGAATCTTCACCCGAGTATCTTCACCCGGCACATGAGGGATTGTTCGATGTCCTTGATATCATCGGGATACATCCGAATCGATCCCGGATTCTTGAAGGAGACTCGGGGAAACTCAAGACCCGGTCTAGGTGCATACTCATCTAGTGAGGATGGACTGTGTGGAATGGTCAAGGCCTTCTTCTTCCGACGAGGGCGAGCCTTCCTCTCGGGAGACAGCATCGACAAAGGGGGAAGGGATGGAAGGTCTTCTCCGACCCTGACTGACCTTCCCGCCGTACCCTGGCCAGTGCCTTCTTGAGCAACCTCCCGTTAATCGCCATCATCCTCCTCATCGTCAACATCCTGGGCCTCGGGATTCTGACCCACCTCGTCTTCCTCTTCACCCTCGGTACCCTGCTCCTCCTCTTCCTCGTTGCCACCCTCCTCCTGATCCTCCTGATCCAGCCCCTCCACAAATTCGCCGACCCACTCTTCCCCTTCCTACTCCTCTTCGACCTCGTCCATGGGCTCCTTTCCCGACCTTCTGGATCTCAATGGGGACACCACGAAGACTACGTCGTCACCACCATCTGACCCAGGGTCAGTGAAGACCTCCTCCTTCACCTTATACTTGCTCAAAGATGAGGACGTCTCCGACTCGGACTCCTTCGCGGAACGGCCTAACGAGCTAGCCTCGGATCTAGACTGAGTGCGCGACATTACTAAAATGGAAATACTAACCTAAAGCGTAAGAGTGTACGATCACCAGAAAGTATCGCCGACGGCAAGTAAGATCCTGTTCTAGTGCAAAGTGGAAAGTGAGTGGAAAAGTGAAGAATAGAAAGCGGGGAGGGGGGAAGGGGAATTTATAAGGAGAAAGCAACTCCTCGATTTTCGCAATAAAGATCTAGCCGTTGGATCTTGATCATCAAGATCCAACGGTCGCAAAGATCTAGAAACACTTTGATCCTTGCGCTCTGACATCAGCAATAGGCGTAAAATTACCCTACTACCCCCAGGCATTTTTTCTCCTACAGACTTTTTTCGACAAGTCAGGGGAGCTCGGAGCTCGGATGGTATCGCGAGCCAATAATTCCTCTTCTATCTCACAGAAGGGTCGACGCTCGGATAGCATCACGAGCCACACTGCCTCCTCTGTTGCTCAGGGGAGCTCGGAGCTCGGATGGTATCGCGAGCCAATAATTCCTCTTCTATCTCACAGAAGGGTCGACGCTCGGATAACATCGCGAGCCACACTGCCTTCTCTGTTGCTCAAGGGAGCTCGGAGCTCGGATGGTATCGCGAGCCAATGATTCCTCTTCAATCTCACAGAAGGGTCGACGCTCGGATAGCATCACGAGCCACACTGCCTTCTATGTTGCTCAAGGGAGCTTGGAGCTCGGATAGTATTGTGAGCCAATAATTCCTCTTTTATCTCACAGAAGGGTCGACGCTCGGATAGCATCGCAAGCCACACTGCCTTCTCTGCTGCTCAAGGGAGCTCGGAGCTCGGATGGTGTCGCGAGCCAATAATTCCTGTTCTATCTCACAGAAGGGTCGAGGCTCGGATAGCATCGCGAGCCACAACTGCAAACCGCTATTTAGAGGGGCTCGGAGCTCGGATGACACTGCGAGCCCCAACCACCCTCCTCTATTCAGAGGGGCTCGGAGCTCGGATAACACCGCGAGCCCCAACTCCCCTCTGCTATTCAGAGGGGCTCGGAGCTCGGATGACACCACGAGCCCCCAACCACCCTCCTCTATCCAGAGGGGCTCGGAGCTCGGATAACACCGTGAGCCCCAACTCCCCTCCGCTATTTAGAGGGGCTCGGAGCTCGGATAACACCGCGAGCCTCAACTACCCCCCACCATTCAGAGGAGCTCGGAGCACGGATGACACCGCGAGCCCCATGAGCCTTCCTCTAGTCACAAGGGGCTCGTCTGCCGACCCCCAAGTACTCGGTGAGCCGATCTCCAACAAAATCGACCTCGACGTCCCCTCGCTCTTACAACTAGCGAGGGGATCGTCCACCAACCCTCGGAGCTCGTCGGCTGACCCCTAGTTCTCGACAAATCGAGCCCCAACAGGAGGCCTCGACGTCCCCTCGCTCTTCCAACTAGCGAGGGGATCGTCTACCGACCCTCGAAGTTCGTCTGCCGACCCCTAGGGCTCGTCTGCCGATCCCAAGCCTCGGCGAGCATCGCTCTGACTCTCCTACTCTTCTACACAGCCTCCCGTGCAAACTCCAAGAAGGGATCCCTTCCTCCTACCCCCTGGCCTCTTCGGGAGGTAGCAGATCCTACTTTCTCACCACAAACCACCATGCTCTTTCTCCAGAGGCGAAGAATCACTCCTACATGGCTGGTTCACCCAGCCTTACAGGAGTGTGGGGCTTGTGATATGGGTTAGGAATGACGTGGCCCGTCCTGGGCCACAGGATCCCCTCAGGATGCACACGCCTCCTGATCCTCCGGATCCGCCATGTCAGCATCGGAATACCGCCCGGGCCGCCGCCACGTCAGTCCGGAAACTGCCCGAGCATCTGCCACGTCAGCCCTAAACCGCCCGGATTTCCACCGCTTCAGCTTCACGGGCAACCGGGTCCAGATCCGGCCTTAAATGGGTCCAGACCCGGTTGGCTTTTTCTATAAATACCAGGCCCCTACTCCTTCTCCAGGTAATCAATCTTTTCCCGCCAAAACCCTAGTTACTGTTACTCTCTCTTAGTGACTGACTAGATCGTCGGAGGGTCTGCCACCGGGACCAACCCCGGTGTTCCGAGACCGTCTGCAGGTACACGAGATCCTCGGATTCGAGCCTCAAAGATCCGAGCCGAGCATCAGCCTCCACCTCATTACCACCTACCTCAGTACCGTTCGTCCAGTCGAGGGTCGTCTGCATAGGAGTCTCCTCCATCAATACAAATCGAGTAAGAACTCACGCCTGGTGCATCCACACGCCTCCCAAAAACAAACCGCATCAAGAACGTTTTTTTTTAATGCCTAACTACTCCCCACCATTATTAGTTAGAAATTCTATTCGGTTTCCATGGATTCTAAAAGGCTTCGGGTTAAGGTTGAGGGGGATAGAGGCAGGGCCAACGAGTGGAGGGTTTAAGAATTTGGATCTTGAATGGGTGGGGGTTGGGGATGGATTTTGGGATGGGATTGGGTTTAGGTGAGGGCAAGTTTTGGGAAGAGGAAAGAGGCGAAGGAGGAGGTGGGTTTGAGTTTGTACTTTTTTTATCTGGATCTAAGAGGGGAAGGAAAGAAAAGGAGAAAAAAGGAGGTCGAGGTGGTTTTTAAGTTCGGCTTTGGTGGACTTATTCAAAGAGGGTTTGTCTTTTACCGATTCTTTTAAGAAGTTATGCGTTTGAATTTCTCCAAAATTAGTGGGTCCATTAGGAAAAAATATATCCCTTTCTTCCTCAAAACCCAATTTCACACAAACCTAATAACTCAATAAAAAATCGAACTCTCACATGCACCGCTCTACCTCATTCTCTTCCTTCTCTCTCAATCCCCAATCTATCTACCCAAACCTAAAATTCAATTCAATACGGAAACCCAAATCACTCACCTTCACCTTCTTTTCTTCCTCCTCTCCCACTTTCTTCTCTCCCTCCCTTACCGAAACCAATCAAACACAAAGCATAAAACATAAATCATCATCATCTTTCTCTCTCTCATTACGTTTAGGTTTATAAAAAGGAATTGATTAACTAGAACTAGAAACAATATTTTTTTTTGTATTTTTATGGGACTGATGATTGATGAATACCCACATAGAATGAGTCCATCATGGGTGTAAGGTCCAAGCCTAACTATAAAGTCCATGCACATATGCCCATACATAATATTCCTGGAATGGGTCAAACATTTTACTGGATCGGACTCGACATACCCTATCCGGCCCATCTGTACTAATAATGTGGCAGCTAGGATCACTCACTCTCTCTCTCTCTCAAAATACCCCCTCACTATTCCATATTCAAGGATCCAACTTATCTCCCACATGACATCATGCTTATATGTCAGCATACCCATCTGATATGGGTAAATAATCCGACTCAATCTGAGCCGTCTGATCTCCTCAGGATCCGCAGACTATTACAGAATCAGGCCTATAGATCCTATAGGCCTTCTGGTGTTTTAGGCCCACAGAAGAGGGTCACCTGTCCTATTAGGGTTGCAGGTAATGAATCTTTCCCACATGAATCCTAACTTTTTTTTTCTTCCAGTGACTAACTAGATCGTCGGGATCTCTCCCGGTGTTTTTAGGTGCTTTTGCAGGTGCTCAGGGCGGCCAACTACTAGCAACACCTCTTATCCTGCTCCTCATAGAATTCCCACCTCAGGTTTAGATCTGTGACTGAGATTTGCCTCATACCTGTCTCTTCCACTATAAATAACAAGAACTCACACCTGTTGCTCCCACTACTAAATCTGCAACATCAGATTGACGCCGTCTGTGGGAATAGACAGATTGATTCAATCCCAGGCTCGGATCTAATTTGAGGTCATCCCCTTCCATGGCACCTAAAGCCAAGGAAGCGCCAGCGGCAGAACGTCAGGCCGACCCTCATCCCTCTCGCAATCATGTGAACACGTAGGGGTCCCGAAGACAGCAAGCCGAGGGCCCGTTAGGACTCGGTCCGAGCGCTTCATGCTCGGTCGCCGTTGACCTTCAGTACATCATCAACAATCGACAACCGGTGGAGAATCTCCGTCACTAGCTCAGCCGATAAAGGGGCGGGGCCGCACCTTCTAACTAGGCCCCGACCCATAGCATTCAAGCCTCCCAGGGTTGGGAGCAGAGGCGCAACCGTTTCCCAAGAGACGTGATTATTGATGCCTTAGAGGCCAGTTGTGTATTAACATTACTAGTTTACATAGTATCGTGATATTTATTTCATATTTAAGTATTTCATTTATTGTGAATTAAATGAACATAATGAAGTTCTTAGAATAGTAAGTTAAATGCCATGGGATATCGAGTACATGACTTGATTGTGAGATCCTATTGGCTAAAATCAGAACAATATTCTTAAATGTCCCTAGTCAAGTATTATTGTGAATTAGGACAACGATAATACATAGAGACTAGTGTGTGCGTAGACTGAAAACCATTCTCACGGGTCATGGATATGAGATATCAAGTCTTCACATGGGTACATATTAAAGTAATAATATACTGGACTGACCCACCATGAGAACGCTGCATGGATCGTTACGTGAGTGTCATAAGCAGTTTTCACAGTGACCATGATGTACGTTTTACTTTGACTTGAAGTAACAATGGTTCATTATATGAGAAGTTATATGTTTTTTTAGCACCTCGAATTTCATAATAGGAAATACGAGCCACAAACCCAGAATCTTTATAAACCAAACACAGAAAAAATACAGGGAAAATTATTATTTTTTACATCAATACTCATTACAATGCACAACGAAAAAAATTACAACACTTTTAATACAACTTGAATCAACAACCGAAATTCAATCTTCTTTTAGTCCAAGCTTAGACTCCTGCTAAGCTACTCATTTGTGATCCTGCAAAATAAACTGAAAAGTGGGCACGTTAGTTGAATGCAAATGATGCAATGCTGATAAAAGCAGCGGCTCTCCAAAGTCTCACAACCACACACTTGTTGCACAAATAAAAAGATAATAAAAGAATAATAAATTAACAATAAATACTGAAATTGCAAGAATAAAATATGCGACAGGAAAACATCGAAATGCACAAGACAAGATTCAAGGAAAAACACAAGTGCCTACGATGCTTACTAATGCATGCCTGTTCGGATTCTATGCCGCCCATACAACATAGGCCCGAGGGCAAGCCCTTAGCGTTCACCACATTTTGGGGTTCAATCCCATGCTATGCAATCTACACCATGACTACTATGAGATTTAGACAAATTACAAGTATTGGTTCTCGCCCCAGAATACTGAAGGTCAAACTCTATCCACGGAACATCCTGGCGGCCTTCCCTTCTCGTCCGAAAACTCTTTTAGAGAATACCTCACCCCGCAGGTCATCCTGGAACCCTCATTACACAAATATCCCATGAGCGTTGCTCTCGTCCCGGAATACTGGAGATAATCCCACTCCGCAGATCATTCTAGGGCCTCTCATACCCTCATCCCGGAATATTGGCGATCTATCTCGCTTCGCAGATCATCCTACAGCCCACATACTCATGTTTGCTCTTGTTTCATCATATCACCATCTAGTGCATGTCCTTATGTGTAAATAGGAGTAGCCTGAGCCCCCTAGAGCTAGCTCCACCCTACCAGACTTAAATCCACAAAAGTAGGAACACTAGCCCTCCCTGGCTAATTCCTATAATCAAAACAATTCAGTGCCGGTAATCCTGGGTCTTGCTCAGCCTCTAGTGCTTACTACACAAAATTCTCAACAATCTTTCTAAGGTTTTCACAATAACCCTAAATTTCAATATGAACCACCACTTGGTTCAATTATCAAAACATTCTTTCTTTTATTCATATGTGGAAACACCACTTTTCCACACACTCTCAAACATAATTTCAACGTCTCATTTAAGATCATCTCTTACCAAATATAAGCATTCATTTATCCACATGACTCTATCATATGTCATTCCTCATTTAATAAACAATTCACTTCAATAAAGAATCCCTTCAATTATAGAAACAAAACATCTTTATTGCCCATTTAAAAATCTCTTTTCCATATTTGAAAACACAATAAAATTTCTGCAAGATTTATCTACTTTAAAACTGAAATTACCATCTTTCAATTCTGGAATCTATCCCTAAAATATGAAATTTCATAGTTTTGAAAATCTGAATTTCACCCTCTTTAAAACAGAAAACAACCCTTTAAATTCTGACCCATTTATCATTCAAAACTGAAACACGAACTTCCCTCAAAACTGAGAATTTCATCTCCAAAATTATAGTTTTATACATTCGAAATCACAACTCAAACTGGCTGAAACTTAAAACTCATTTCTCTTTAAATCTAAAATTTATGCATTCTTATCCTTAAGAACAGTCCATTCAAAAATGAATATTTAATTCTAGAAAATTGAGTTTATATTTACTTCATAAATATAGATCACATCACCAAATTTATAATCTATTCGCACAAAAATTGAGGCTTTAAATCATCAATAAGCTGAAACTAGTCCTTTAATAAATCTGAAACTTGCAACTTTAATTTATGATCAACAAATCACTCAAAAATTCACATTATTGCCAATTATAAACATATATACATACTTCCACATCCCCCCTAGGGTTTACAACCCTAGTTCACACAAAATGACCCGCACGAACACCTCAACAACCTCCCACACAGTGCTGGCCGGAACCAGCATTGTGCAAACCGCAACCCTGGGTTTGCATAGTGCTCGGGTATGGCACTGTGCAACCCCGGGTGGATGCACCGAAACCCTAACCCTGGGTTTCCAAACCCAAATCTTTCCAAATTTGATTCTTTTGCATTAATCACCCAATATTTCATGTTCCAACAATTCATAAAAATTTTACTCAATAAAAATAGTGAATCAAACATAAGGATCTCATCTTTCAATGATCAACATGAATATTTAGAACATATGACAAACTCCAATCATCCCCAATATTATATGGGTTCATTTAATCAATTTTGAGGATAAAGATTCAATCTTTTCATACCCTAACATCAAGTTATATTCAAGAAGTATTCATTCATGCTCAACTCATATAAAGATTTGATTTTTTTACTTCATAACAACAACTAAACTTCATGTATTAATCAATTCAACAATTTATCTCATGGCAATATAATAAATACATGCTATATGCAACCATATATCTACAAACAAATTTCCTAGCATGTTACTACATCATCATGAACAAAAAAAATAACACATCAAGAGAGTTACACAGTGTTTGGTTGGAGGGGAATGGATGGAAGGGGAGGGGAGGGGAGGTTTTTTTTAAAAAATATTTCTTGTTTGGTTCATTTTTTACGAGAGGAGGGGAGGGGAATGGAGGGGTGCAGAATCCCTCCTGAGCAACTTTTGGCTCCCTTCCAATATTGGGGGAATTTGGAGGGGAGAAAAAGTGGGTGTAAGTAATTGGATTAAATTACCCTTTTTATATCCCTAATCTAAACCTAATCGGGCAAATCCCTAATCTCTCTTTCTCCCCCTCAACCTCCCGCTCATCGAGCCAAAATTATCCCGCTCATCCTTTCACCGTCGCTCATCTTCTCACCCTCCCGTTCATTGAGCCTCTGTTCCCGATTCAGTCAAATTTAAAAAATGCTTCAATTTGTGTTTGTTGAAACAGGAATTAGTTGCGTGAGATTGTTGTATAGCTGATTATGAGGGTTTGCTGCTGAATTATTGTATAGTTGATTATGAAATTGTTGTATAGATGAGATTGTTGCATGTATGATGTTGCTGCTATTATTATTATGCTCTTTGCTTGAAAGGATGTTATTGTATTTGGTTAATGTGTTATTTGTATCCTATATCACCTAGCTCAGCTTCATTTCATGTGTACTTGCAACTATTAGTTCTTGTTTATATTGTAAGTGCTGCTAATATTGAAACCCGATGCTTTGATGTTAAGCTTAAAATCCTAATGCTACTCTATATTTTGCTGATGATATGTTTAGAAAAGAACAGTAAGAGAACATTAATGACTTGAGCTTCTTTTCAAAAGCAAGTATTTGCATACTGCATAAATAATTTCATCAATAGCTCTGCGGACACTTGCCAAAGCAACCCAAATAAGATACACAGAATAATCAGTGTTATATTCAAGTATAAGCACTCATATAGACCAGCATCTCCTTGAAGGCACACACCTACATTTTCACAGCTTTGGATAATCTTCACACTTCAAACACATAACACTGATAGAAAGCTTATTAGAGATCATCTTGTATAGCATCCTCAAAGACGATCACTAATCCAAATTCACTCTGAAACAGATACAGAGCATACAACCAAGATGAAAAAGTTTATATTACCAAGTTAGAATTAGAAACAGTAATGCATAGGCTCTCCTAAAATGTAAAAGGATATAAAAGTAATTTGATTATAAAATCTCTTCCCTCCCCTTGTGAACCAAATAAGAAGATAATTATTTTTCTTCACCTCCCCTCCCCTCCCCTCCTTTGAACCAAACAGAGTCTTGATTAAAATCCCCCCCTCCCTTTTCCTCCCCTCCCCTCCCCTCCCATCCTTTGAACCAAACAGAGCCTAAGAGATGACACCCACCTCAAGAAGAATTTGATGCAACTAGTAGCTTTCTCCTCCAAGTTAGGTTGAATTTGGGGTTAGAAACCAGTTGGGGTTGAGGTTCGGTTTAGGTTCAGAGAGAACAATGGAGGAAGGGATGGTCGCGTATGCAAATAAGTTTAGGGGAATATTGGATGGTGGGACTCACGTTTAGTGAGATTTTGTTTCAGCCATCCATCACTATCCAGATATGATGGATGACTAAGAAATAAGGGGTACAATGATCAAGTTGGTAGATTATGTAATATATAACTGATTGCTAGCCAGGAGCAATTTATGTTGTTTCATCATCGTAAGAACGAAATGAAAAGGATTATTCTCTCAATTCGTATGACAAATAATTTGAAGACATGCAGAAATTGCGGGAAAAAATGAAAATACATATTTATAAGAGGGTAAATTTGAGATTTGAATATTAGTTTGGGGCATATATATATATGAAAAACCCTTTTTTCATATTATATCTATATATTATGCTAATAGAAGAGAGAGTGTACCCCCTCTCTCATTTCTCCATTTTGAAATAGAGAAATAAGAGCAAAATTAGGAATTCACACATACCTTAACACGTGCACACTCCCAGCCACCACCTCCGCTCAATTTTTGACCGTTCGATCTTCCAGATTCGTGAAGACGTGCGTAATCGAGGATTCCGATTGCACCATGTCGCCACCCAATTACGCATGTCCAATTCACTCAGCGAGCTCATCACGTGATCAACGTCCCAGGGTGCACCACGTCACAAATCATCATGGCACCTTATTCCACTCAGCGGGCTAGCACAGACTCGATGGGTGATTTAGATCCTTCCAAAAATCGCGTCAGCTCGATAAATCAATAAAAAACACAAAATGGTTTAAAATTAGAAAATTTAATTAAATTTCCAAAAAAACTATTTTTAAATACAATTTTTTTTTAGAAATTCCGAAAAATAATTAAAAAGTTGGAATCTATATAATATATTATGCTAAACCACTTTTGTTTATGACTTTTCTCATTTTTTGTTTTTAAAATAAAAAAAGGTGGGCAAATGTTGGAGATAACTCCCCACCCTTACTCCATGCAAATTGAAATTGGAATCTTCATTATTATATAGAAGTTATTAGATGAATTTTTCAAAAAAAATGTTTTATTAATTTTCTTATATTTTAAAAAAATTATGTACAGGATTGTACAGATTATACTACATATTATATTATATTATATTATATTATATAAGTTTGTGAAATATTGCACAAAGGTACACTAATAACTTTCTTAAAACAACTGCGTATTTTTATTGGGCCCTCAATTCTAGTTTTGAAAGGTTTAGGTTTTAAACAGTTCTGCCCAAACCCAAAGTAGACATTATTTTCCAACAAATAAATAGCGATATCATTTCTTGTAACACCCCGCAAAATTCAGTTATTACAATTTTGCACCACATGTGTCGCACACATATATTTTGTACCGTTACAGATAATATCCGTAACATTTTACTAATATTAATATTCTACGTATTTTTGTATTTTGGTTGTTTATATATTTTATGTTCTCTCAAAATTCATTTCTCCTATTTGAACCAAACTCAAATATTTCTGGATTCATCTGTACGTATTTTTCATGTGTGTATTTTGTATCAACTCTTTTATCGAATTTTTTGCCGTACTGACCCACTTTTTGAAAATATTTGGCGCTTCGATCCACTTTCGAAAACACTTAGCAAACTGACCCAATTTTTGACACGTCAGCAACAAACATTCTTGGGGAAAATGGCATAGGTTATTTACATGCCATTTTCCCCAATAACGGCATCTATTTTGAAAAAAAGTGTCATGCCATTTTTTGGAGTAACGACATCTGTTAATTTTAGTTGAAGAAGTATATAGTCTCAATTGTGAGATAAAAGGCAAGTGTGAAAATACAATAAGATATGTCGTTCTTTGAGAGAACGACATTCTTATACTGATGCCGTTATTTTGAATAACGACATCAGTTATTGAATTTTCACACTTACCTTTAATCAGTGGCCACCTCGTCTCCTTCCCCTTTATCAATCGATCTCCTTCCTCTCTCTCTTCACTTCCGCAACCCACAAACCCTAGGTCCCTAAATCAAAAAATCCCAACTATTGGAGTGCTCTCAAACTTCATATATCCTACCTCATCACTTTCACTTTCATCTCATTCCTCATCCAAGACGTATTTTCAAGTTATCCACACTACAGTCTAATTTGAAGGTATTATTATAACCATATGTTTGATATGTATTCTCATGTTATGCTTATGAGTAGTTAATGACTTGAATATGTTTGAATCTTTATGTTTAGGTATGGAATATGAGATCCCTATTTGGTTATATTTTGGGGGTGAAATAATTAAAGATCCGAAGATTGGATATTGTTATAGCGATGTTGAACCGGTCATTATATGGGCTCCCCGCAACTTTATGTACTCACAACTAATAGATAAGATATTTGAAGTCCCTAATTGGGATAGAGGTGAAATGAGTGTCAAAATCAAAGCCCGTTATGTTGCCAGTAAAGGAAAAGGGCAATATTTCATGGTGGTTCCCGTAGATAATGATAATTCTCTGAGGTCCATGATTGGTAGGACACTTGATCCAAATTGTAGTTGGAAGCATTGGAGTTATATATTGACCAAATGAGGCTTCCAAATACTAGGCAAGTTGTTGTTGAAAGTCCAAGGTCCGCACCGAGTTTAAGACCATCTGCCGAGTCACATGCAAGAATACCAAATACAGAAGAAGATATTAGCAGAACTCCAACGGAACCTATTACCACCGAATATGAGCAGGTACATCCGTTGACCTTGTCAAAAAATATTGTCCGCACCAACATGGCAATGCAAGACTTTGACAATGCCGTTGTAAATAACGATTTGGTAGAAGAGGAAGAAGATGAGGATCACGGTCTTCAAGTTGATGAGGAGGAGGATGCCGATGAAGCTCCGATTGATGATGCCTAATGTTGATGTGCTGGTTAATAATGTGGTGTTGCCAAATCAGTCCATAACTGTAACTGTACATGAGGTTCAATCGAGCGAAGGGATGTCTCATGCGACCGTACATGAACATGGACAGTCTTCCATCGACTCTTCCAACACGAATGAACTCTACATAGGTTAAAGATTTCCAACTAAAGATTCTATACAATATCAAGTGAAGATGTACTCCGTAAAGAACCACCGAGAATTCGTGACGGTAAAATTGACCCCCGACCTATACTATGTCAAATGTAAGTTCGCACCCATCAACCATTCAGCCGAGGACATTGCAGAAAATCCGACACTTCTAAATGTAGTTGGTTGTCCTTGGCATTTGCATGCAATTGTTCTAAAAAACCGTACTTATTTTTTGGTAAAGAAGCTTGAAGGTCCGCACACATGTGTGAATCCTACATTGACTCAGGATCACAAAAAAACTGGTTCCACGATTGTATCGACGGTCATATTGAATGTTGTGAAGGCACAACTAGGAATAACACCAAGAGCCATAATTGAAATAGTCAAGGTTCAGTTCAATTACACAATTTTATACTGGAAAGCTTGGAAGGCAAAATATAAAGCAATTGAGCGATTATATGGTTCATTCGAAAAAGCTTACACTAAATTGCCCTATCTTCTCAATGCAATCCAAGCTTCAAATCCGAGTACGACCGTACATTGGGTCAAGATTGTGTCCGGTCCGGCCGAAGAAAGCTTTAAGGGGTTTTTTTTGGGCATTCAGGCCTTCCATCGAGGGGTTTAAGGCATGCAAACCAGTTATAAGTGTAGACGAGACTCATTTGTACGAAAAATACAAAGGTTGTTTGTTGATTGTTGTTTCACCGGATAGGTTGTTTCTATTTGCGTTTGCAATAGTTGACGGTGAGACCATAGAGACGTGGACATGGTTCATGAACCGTATTCAGTGCTTTGTCACAGATCGTGCAGGTCTATGTGTATTTTCTGATCATCATGCATGCCTTTTATTAACAATGGAAAATGAGTTCGGAACATGGAAGGAACCACTTGCATATCATCGCTATTGTATGCGGAATTTTGCTAGCAATTCCATAAAAAAAATTGGTTGCAAGTTTATGATGAACAAGATGAAGGTGACCGCGTGTCAAAATCAGTTAAAGAAGTTTGAGGAAAAGATGACACATCGTGAAGCGACTAATGTTGATGGGGCTAATTGGTTGAAGGAGAAACCGATTGAGAAGTGGGCACTTTCTGCCAATGGAGGTCGTAGATATGGTATAATGACAACAAATCTATTAGAAGTTTTCAGTTCGGTTTTAAAAGGTGTGCGTAGCTTGCCCGTCACCGCAGTTGTTGAAATGATTTTTTTCGTCTGAACATGTATTTCAATGGCCACCGTGAAGCCGCACAGATCCTTATCAGCGAAGGAAAATTATAGGCACCACGTGTTCAGGAGATTATTGATTTACGCTGTGAGAAATCCAATTTACATGAGGCAATAATATTTAATAATGGATAATGGACATCAAAAGGGTGGATATTGGCACACAGTAGACCTCAGGAGGCGTACTTGTACTTGTGGAAAATCTCAACTATATCACATTCCATGTTCTCATGTATTAGCCGACTGTGCCTCCCGTGCAGTTGATTATCAACCTTACATTGATGCCTTTTATTCTACAAGTTCCTTAGCACTAACTTGGGCACCAACTTTTAATCTTATTTCAGACGAATCTTATTGGCCGACACAAAGTGGATCGATACTCATAGCCGATGCGAGCCTTCGTCGGTTGAAAGGACGACCTAAGATTACTCGTATTCGCAATGATATGGATGCTCGAGAGGGTGGGAGCACCGGCAAAATTTGTTCGAAATGTGGATTGAGTGGACACAATAGGCGGAGATGTAAGAACGTACAGAATGTGGGCACATCCCAATCTACCGATATTTGAAGTTGTATCCCAATGTTGGCTTTATGTTGTAAAATCTATCCCTAGGTTATTACGAATTATAAGTTATTACGAATTAGAGAAATTGAATTTGATGAACCTCTCATGTAATATATTGTAATGTCATTAGTTGAGTATGAAATATTTGTTTGTGATGAACATTTGTTGAATTTGAATGAATTTGATGAATCACACCTCCACAAAACATGCACAAAAACATGCACAACTGTAGCCTTAAGATATGCTGTTATTATGAAAAATGGCTTCTTCAAGATATGTCATTATTCAGAGAAACAACTGTGAATGTAGATGGTTTGGCAGAGATTCAATTCCCTTCAAATAATTCACTCAACTAATGCCGTTTTCTAGGATAAAGGCATGATAAAGATATGCCGTTATTTACAATAACAGCATACTTAGGAGATGTCGTTCTTCTGAAAAACGACTTTGAAGATAGATACTAAGGCAGAGATTCATTTCCATGGAAATTAGACACTCAACTGTAGCCGTTTCTCAGAACAACGACATCCTTAGGAGATGTCGTTATTCCGAATAACGACATTCTTAGGAGATGTCATTATTCTGGAAAATGACTGTGAAGACAGAAGGTATTGGCAGAGGTTAATTTCCCTTGAAATAAATAACTCAACTGATGCCATTTTTGAGAAGAACGACATCATTTTCACTGATGCCGTTTTTCAGAAAAAACGGCTTTTCAGAAAAAACGACATCAAGTTAAATTAATATACAAAACAAGAGAAGCATGTCTTGTACCTATGCCATTACTGTAAATAACGTTACAGGTAACATATGCCGTTATTTTCAATAACAACATATGTTACTAATATATTACAAGTAAAAATGCACAAACATGCACATGTGTATACAAATTCAATATCGAATACTTTCATACTTCAATTTTATATTTAACAACAAATGGAATAACAAACCCCAGATAATATATACAACATAACAGTACAACAACCGAATTGTATCAATTGTTTCAAGTTTGCTTCATATGTTAAATGCCCAAATACTCGGATTCATCAAGTTCTTCATAAGCCAACAAAATCTAATAAATTTACACATTCAAAATATATCTTATGTGATTGAGCTATTCAAAGCCTACAAAATTACACATTTGAACAATCAACACTAACTAGGCGTATAGTGTTGGGGCTTCCTCCTTCTCCGAGCTGGGGCTTTCCTCCTACGTTCGGCAATTTCTTGTGTCGCAGGTACACTTGGCCCAACATCTTCTTCATTTCCCGCTTGTACTTCTTCAATATCTCTAGATGCTAATTGACTTCCCGGAGGAGGAAAACGAACACTCTTACTCCGTCGTGGCCGTTGTAAAGGAGAAGCTCTCGATTGTGTAGATGACCTAGGTGGAGATTGAGCTTTTCTCTTTGTTTGTGCGGGAGGTTCAACTTCTCTTGTTCGTGGTGGTGGAGGTTGAGCTCGGGTAACACTTACTCGGAGCGGTTGAGTGGGAAGTTCGGATGCGGGTAAAAGAGCAGCGAAGCTCGGACTGTCAACCTCTTCAAGTGAGGTACGACATGGATGGAGGATTTCTCTCGCTAACTCCTTGCAAGCCTTTGAAGCGTTTCTCTTCAACACACGAGCACATTTTCCTCACAATATCTCATATATTGTCAATCTACAATACCAACCAAATAAATTAGTAGTAAACCAAACTTTAATCAACAAATAAAAGCAAAATGTGTAAAATAAATATAAATTTATATTTGTTAATCATAATTTTTTTTACCATTAGTCGGTACGAGGAAGCTTTGGGTTGATACATTGGTTGCGACGTGGAATGTGCCGGTGGTGGTTCAACTTGGTGCCTAGCAACCGGCATTTGGATACCCACATGGATATCCGATCTTGGAGCAATATACAACCGTGTATTTCCTCTCATTCCAGCATGCAACATGAATGCGGTGATGATCGGCCCAATCCATACTTGGCAATCAACCTTGACTAGTAATATTGTGTAGTCTTTGGTCGTACGTTGTCTTTTCTGGGATGGCATGTTGTGCATTGAAATGTCGGAGGACCCGGTCGGCATACCCGGTCGGCGTAATAGAACTCCACGACAGAGAAATTTATAAGTGGAGCACATGTCATATAAAGTTGCATGTTGGTGGTGCATAGTGGGGGTAGACGTTGTAGCCTTTTGGCCGTGTACGGCGTCCAATTGACGTACTCTTCCCTAAGCTAATCGAGTTCATTCCTATAATACGTCAAAACACTACGTGGGTTATCTCTCCACGTGAGTTTACCCATCCAATACACACCTAAAGGAGCCCTAAACACCAGATTCTCATTAAGCACACTCCAATTATTTGCCAAAAAAGTTACTCGGGGCCGGCCGAGGTGTACTCGTTCCCAACACCATTTTGCAATAACCCCATCGGCCCCGTCATTTGTATCGACCCTAAGGAACAATTGCACAAGACACGGTAAAGAGAGGCTAAAGCCGCACTTCCCCAACTATATCGCTCAGCTCTATATATGTCCGCAATCAAAGGAAGGTACATTAAATGGACTACATCACTGGAAGAATTAGGAAAGAGAATACCTCCGATCATCGAAAAAAGATAAGCTCGCGTGTAACATTGAATTTCGAAGTCGGTCGGTTCATCTCTCAAACTATTGTTGAAATCTTGTAAAGAGCCATGAACGTCGGATTGATTCGCCGACGAATACACCTTTGTCGTCCTTTTTAACCTCCCTCCCAAGGTAATCTCTAGCCAACATTACTTTATTAAACATAAGGTTCCTAGTCACTGCCACCACATCGATTGGAAGACCCGATATGACGACTATATCTTGAAGCGTGACCGTCATCTCACCAACGGGTAGGTGGAACGTGTGTGTCTCCGGCCTCCATCGCTCCACAAGAGCGGTAAGTAATGAATGGTCGCATTTCACTTTGGCCAACATGGACATTCCATATAGCCCGCTTATCGAATAGTTTTGTATTCGAGGGTGCGTCGGCAATATGGTGTGCATTCGGAAACTCATTTTCTCGACATCTCCAGTCCACACGGCCTGAGACCTATGATCTTCTTGCAAATAGAGTACGGACGAATCTAAAGGCCCCGAACCTCCTTGTTGTGCGTGCGAAGAAGATGAAGCATCAACATCATGGAAAGAAGATGGTTGTGTAGGATCCATTTATCTGTGGACATCAAAAATAATGTGTCAAGAAGAAATATTAATAAATGATGATGTATGAAGATAATCAAATTTGTATGTCATGTTTCTTCAACAAAATTAATAATCGATGTTTGAATATAACAACAACTTCTCAATACTCGTATCGAAATACTACTCACAACAATCACCACCAAAACCTCTCCACTATGTATATAAACAAATCTCATATCAATATCCATTCATACATACCGAACTATGAATATAATGATTAGAAATATAGCAATTCTAATGTATGACAATTTATCCATCAATGTCTAATATACAACATTTTCATTTTTAGACAACATCATCGACGACAATCCTTAGATACCAATATAGCTCATCCACATCTCACATAGATGAATCTCATTTCACATATCTAATACTTAGATGAATCTAATGTACATCTATTATACTATACTACCAATATAGCTCTCATTCATCAAAATGAACATTTCACACATCATCAACAACAATCCTTAAGTACATTTCACATATCTACTACTTAGATGAATCTAATCTACATCTCTTGTACTATGCTACCAATATATATAGCTCTCATTCATCAAAATGAACATTGTAACTTTTTTAGGGATTTCGAATACTTACCACAATTTCGGATTTCAGAAGAATGGAAAAAAAAATGAGCGAATCACAATTAGGGTTTATGTATGGGTGTTGAATTGTTTTGTTTTGGAAGTTTGAGAGCACTCCAATAGTTGGGATTTTTTGATTTAGGGATCTAGGGTTTGTGGGTTGCGGAAGTGAAGAGAGAGAGAAAGGAGATCGATTGATAAAGGGAAAGGAGAAGAGGGGGCCACTGATTATAGGAAAGTGTGAAAATACAATAACTGATGCCGTTATTCAAAATAACGACATCAGTATAAAGAATATCGTTCTCTCAAAGAACAACATCTCTTATTGTATTTTCACACTTGCCTTTTATCTCACAATTGAGACTATATGCTTTTTCAACTAAAATTAATAGATGTCGTTACTCCAAAAAACGACATGACACATTTTTTCAAAATATATACCGTTATTGGAAAAAAATGGCATGTAAATAATCTATGCCGTTTTTCCCAAGAACGTTTGTTGCTGACGTGTCCAAAACTGGGTCAGTTCGCTAATTATTTTCGAAAGTGGGTCAGAGCGCCAAATATTTTCAAAAAGTGGGTCAGTACGGCAAAAAGTTCCTCTTTTATCTCTACATATCTATTCATACACAAATTCATACACATACATATACTGCACCAATTATCATATCTCACACCCCCAATAATTCTTTCCCCACTTCTTTCCCGACAACTCCCCTAACCATCTTGGTCTTCTTCTTCTTATCCTTTCTCCTTCTTCTCATTTCCGTTCATTTTTCCTATGACCAATCTCCAATTATTTTCCTCATTTCATCACCAAGTATCGACTCTTCTTTTGTTTTCTTCTTTTCTTCTCATTCTCCAACAAATTCCCTACCCACTTCTGTCTTCTTCTTCTTCTCTCTTTCTTCTCATGCACCTGACAACCTCACTCTCTCCCATCTCATTTAATAACTTGTCTTCTTCTCCTGCTCCCACACTTATCTATATATTAATATATATATTCCTAATCCCCACTCCAATAATTATTCCCTCGTATAATTCTCACCTCCCTACTACACTCACCTCCACTCTCATGTCTCATGTCTTTTGTAACACCCCATTTTTTTGACTCCAAATTCAATTCTTTCAATTTCTATATCAATTTAAACATAAACTAAGATAGTTATAATTCAAATAAAATTTTGGCAGAGTTTTCCCTGAAATTTCTGTCCCGAAACATAAAAAGCTTACGGAATTCTACTCTAAATTCCATAGCTCACATCACAGGCAATAATATCAAGGGCTCCCCAGGCCAAAATGAGCAGAAACACACAAGCAATATAATATCATGCTCTGGGGGCCAAACTCATAACAGAATATCAGTTACCAATTAAAAACCATAATTTTTTTTGAAATCATAGTAAATTTTTTAGAAATTAACTTATAAATCATACCACAAAGCCCGGTATTCCACATCGAGATGGGTATGGGTCACAAACATACCATACCACTCAACACTATACTCATCATCATCATATACATGCTTATACATCTAAAATACAATTTAAATAATAAATTTACCATTCATCATATTAACTTAAACAGAAATTAAAAAAAATAAAAAGCTCCACTCCATCAAATCTACCCCTTACCTCTGCACTACTGAGAACCTGTAACAGTAGAAGATCTAGGGTAGTCCTGGGACTCCCCTAACCCCCCAAACACTAAGAGATTAGCCATTTCTGGTATGAGTATAATTTACTGATTAAGCAAATAGATTAAACTTTATAAATAAAATAAAATAAACATACGAATACCAAGATAATAAAGTTCCATTTGAAATCTGAACATATAAACACCATAAATGTAGCTTTTCATTATGTACTCTTTAGATCGTCACATGTTTATACAAATATATATATATATATATATATATATATATATATATATATATATATATATATATATATATATGTTCCCAATCTACTTATCATAGTTTTGAAATCAATCGCAAATTAATCGCTTAACACGCAACACTTTAAGCATTATACTAATATCACCTATAATTTTACTTTCCCATATAGTTTTACATTCACAATAATCATTACTTTATAACCAACAACATAACACGGGAATACTACACATATATAATTCTTCTACTTTTCATATTTAATCACATAATGCAACTACCCTATTTTCTTCATACTTATTCAATCACGTACTCTATTTACTAATCATTTTCATTTACAAGCTCACGGCTTGTATTCTTTCCTACTTATCTTAATTCATACACAATCTCTTTCTCATTCTCATATTACGTACCTCACATTCATACAAGCAATCATATCGCATACATCTCCGTAATATCTCACTACAGGCATTCATTTTTTTATCGCAATTCCTCCCATGTATTTACTTTCATGATATAACATTCACAACACATTTTTTCGCATTCATTCGATCTCATAATATCATCTTTATCCATATCTCATAACACATATTTTAATTTATTGTACGTTTCATTCGCATAACACATCTTCTCCACTTAATTCATAATAATTCACGCACATACTACTTCACCTTTTCATTTCCATTACATAGTACCAATATCAAATTAACAACTCACCAACTCACCATGGAAATTGTGCCAAGGCAGGTAGTTCCCACTATTTCCTCCGAAATAGCAGGCGGGTAGTTCCTGGTCACAATTCCAAGGCATACCAACTTGTTTCCAGTCATACTTTACTTTATTAACTCATTCACATCTTATAATATAACTTCTTGTACTAAGTAATTACACCTCATAATACAACTCCCTTTACTTTACACATCTCTCCTCTATTCATGTTTCTTTCATGTTGCCAATAAAGCTTTATAAGTATAGTCATATACCACTATACACACACACACACACACACACACACACACACACACACACACACACACACACACACACACACACATATATATATATATATCTCCCGTAGTATGTTCATATATCCCATAATATAAATAGTCTCCGTAAGATACCATATCATCAATATCTTTACATATACATATATTCTTTTAACACACATATACACCTTTATATTTTCTCCTTTTCAGTGCCCACACAACTGACCTCCTCGTACAACACAGTGATCTCTGTGCCTCTCCTCCTGTACATTTCAATCCCGCTAACCCACCATATCACCCAGATCCAGGTGTTCTAAGCATTTATCATTTGTGGGCTGGATCGAAAGTACGGTTGCGCGCATGTCCAACCAAGACTAAAGCCAAAAGGCTATTCAAACAAATATAATATGCGGATCGACGCTCCATAGGAGTCTTACACATCCGAGGCTACGTCTTTCTCCTGGCCCTATACCAGCGAGGGAATCTCCTGATACCCAAATATAATTTGGGGCAATATGTAACTCCTGATCCCCAAATATAAAATTTGGGGCAATATAAATATAACTCCTATTCCCGGGTATATCCCGGGCCTGTGGGGTCTAGCCCAAACCCCTGGGAGATTGTGCGGCACTGCAATATTTAATTCTCCTTTATAACTACGTATATAAATATATATCTCCAAATATCTCCTTTATAATATAACTCCTTTATGATATATCTCCGTATATCTCCTTTACAGTATAACTCCTTTCTAAAATATCTCCTTATATTCATTTATAATATATCTCCTTTATAATATTTCTCCATATATTTATATATCTCTCTTTTATAATATAACTCCATATATAAATATATCTTCTTTATAACATAACTCCTTTATAATATAACTCCTTTATAATATATCTCGGTATACACCCTTATAATAGAACATGAATGCATATAACTCCATTAAATTCATAAGCATACATCGATTATCGTATAAAATTATCATTTTCCACCCACACGTCACACACACACATCATGCCAATTTTTTTACATCAAAATATCACATAAAATTTCAATTTATCACACGCCTCACACATACACAATATCATTCGCTCCATCAAGTTATCACATTGCACTATCATATCATACACACCATGTACATAAAATAAAAGAGATCATACTCACATCGTATCCCGCGAAGACTCGAAGCAACAGCACGCCATCCTGCATTCAAAGTCGCTAACATATCCTATTATCAAATTTCAAAACAATTAACACTCAAGTCATCCAAACCAATCACGAGAGCTAATGACACTATTCCAAATATCACACAAGCGTTTATTGAACGTCTGAGATGCACACGTGCATTGCACGTAATATTCGAATTCCGACAAGATTCTTATTTTCAAACAATTACTAAAATCACTCCCAAATTATTCTAATAGTCCAACTACAATTTCTACTACCATACGAGAACTAATACTTACATATATCATTCTCTTTTACAAACCCAAAAATCTAATTTACTAACAACTTGCAAACTCTCAAATAATCTACTAATTTCTCGACTCTAGCATTCTCAACATCCCTTAATCTTCCTACCATAATATTCCTACTCAATAGAAATTAATAACACTTAATTTTATACAATACCATAAAATAGGGGTATACCTTCCCGAAGCCTTCTCCACAAACCGACGCTACCACGGTGTAGAGAACCCTTTAATTAGCCATCCCCCAAATTAATTGAAAAATCATGGAGTATATCGGTGGATTTGGGCGGGAGAGAGGGAGGCCGAAAGTTGGGTTTCGGGGGCTTTTGCTTTCGGTCGGGATAGAGACAGGGGAAGGGAAAAAGGAAAGAAGGAGGAGCAGAGAAGGGGGTTTTTGAAAAAAATAATAATTAGTAATATTAATATATAGATATATAAAGGTATATTAACAATTCAGCCCCCAACTCTCCAAACTATTTCAAATAAACCCCAACTCTTTTCTTTAATAATACGAACAATGCAAAAATACATCAAAATTATCTCATATTAATCCACCAAAATTATAAAATAAAAATAAACAATATTTCTTCACATAAATCTCAACTCTGAGCTCTAATATTTCAATAATACCAATCGAACACGAATCCATACACCAATATCAATATTTAAAATAAAAATACACCAAATAAAATTATCACCACTCCAGGAATATAAAAACAGGTATTTTTGGTATTTTGCAAATTCGAGGTGTTACATCTTTTTCTTCTCTTCATCCGTAAACACTCTCTCGTATATATCTATATACATACACACATTCATATAATCATACACACCTCATCTCTTCCTTCTTTCTTCTCCTCGTTGTTCCGGCCTCTCTCTCTCTCCTACTATAGCCGAGCTACACCAACCCGCAACTCCACTCTGTCAATGCCTCACCCCGCACCTCCGAGCCACCCAGACATCCCCTTGCTGCACCCGAGCTCCAACCCGACCTTCCTCAACCAACCTGAGCTTCATCTTCCTCCGGCATCCCGAAGCTCCATCTCTTTCCTTCACCGAGCTCCACCAAACTCAAACATCCCCTCACCTCCATCAAACTGAGCACCCAACATCACCGTCATCAACCCGACCACACCTCGACTCCATCTCTTTCACACCCCACCTTCTTCTTCTTCTTCTTCTTCTTCTACGCTTGCCGGAAGCGTAGCACAACGAAGAGTTGTGTAGTTCTTACGTGCATGAGGAATCAACATCATAATAGCTACACCAACTCGAGCTTATCCAAAAAAAATTGGGTGGACGTTCCTTGACTTTCTAATTTGTTCTTGTTAGAATTGCATGCTTGATAATCTATATAAATTGAGTATTCATACTTGGATTATGTGTTGACTATTTTTAGTTTACGTGTTGTTAGTTTATTGTGTGAAAGTATGATATGAGTAAGTTAGAAACATTTTTAGAGTCGTTGTCCTGAGTTTTAGTCTCACTTCAGCAAATCGTATCTATTTAATTATATGGAACCTGAGGCTGAAACTTTTATATGAGTATTCATTATATGCCTAGAACATCTCCTCAAAATTTCATAATTTTTGAATGTCATTTGTTGTTTTAATAAAATCCGAATTTAGAAATGGTTGACATTTTGACTAGTTTCTGAAAATTTATACATCTTTCGGATTTTGATCAATTTAGTATCTTATTTGTAGTATTTTGAGGAACATCAAAACTAAGAATTTTAGTAGACTAGTTAACCTCTCTTTAGAGTCTAAGAAATCAAATTTCCAAGAAGTATGGGATTTTAGGTGATTTTAATAAGTATCAAAAGTTGCAGTTTCTGGAATCTGAACCTACTATTTTTCAAATGAATTTAGATAAAGTAATTGAGAATGAATTTAAATGATTTTAACTACAATGTTGTAGTATAATCATTTAGGTTTCATATGAAACAAAAAAATGTATTTTCTGATAAGTATCTTCATTTAAATGATTTTTGCAAGACCATTGAGTAGCTGTCCAAAGATAGTTGAACATTCAAGTAGTGGATTCTAAGGATTAAACCCATATTTGGTGATTGAATTTGAAGAATTTGAATAGGAATGATATTAAAGGATATTTGTAACCCTCATTCCCGATAATTGGTAATTTCCGTGTATTTTCTATAATTTGATTTTTGTAAATTTACTTTTGTTTTAACTCGATTTGGAACTTCTATTAAAATATTTTTCAAATAATAGTATAAATTAACTTTATTTTCTATTTTTACCTTATCGACTATTTATGTTATTAATTTTTGGATTTTAATAAATTGTCAAACTCAACTCCTGTTTTGATGCATATCATTATTGTTATTGTTATTGCTATTAGTGTTAACACTTGTTATTATTTTTGTTATTATTATGGTTATTGGTATTATTATTTTTATCTTTATTATAAGCTTTATTGTTATTATTATTTGGTTTTAAGCCGAGCACGAACATGCTCAATTTTATATGCATTTCACTTTTTTTTATTTAATGTGTGTGTGTGTGTGTGTGTGTGTGTGTGTGTGTGTGTGTGTGTGTATATATATATAATATCTTATTGTTCTTTCTTGAATATTTTCTTTTTGATTAAATTTGTTCTTGAAATTATTCGTTCTTCTTGATTGAGCTATTTTTGTTTATTCTATCTTATTGTATTTTATTGTGGATATTTTTATTTGAACCCTATTGATTTTAATCTATCTCTTATTGAACCTTAAAACCCAATTTTATTTGTTCTTATCCCAAATCTGCTCTTGTTGGACCCTAATTCACCAACCCTGTACCCCAATTGTACCCTATAAATACAATCCTAATGCAGACCCTAATTTTTGCATACAAATTGAAACCTAGCCACCTATTCTCTCTCCTCTCTCCTCCTTCTCTCTCCCCAAACTGAACCCACTTCCCGATCACCTTCCCCGGCCAAACTCCAGCTACCCCTTCCTCCGACGACCCCCCCCCCCTCGTCCACTCTCGGCACCGCCCCCGTCGATGCCCAGACGCGCTCTTCATCTTCCTCGACATTACAGCAGCGACAGAGCGCCAGACCCAGCTCGCTCTGGTATCCTCCCTCCCAAACGCCAGTGACGCGACCACAGCCAGCCCCGCCGGTGCCGCCCCCTGCCTCTGTCACGCCGCCGCTGTCCTCTGCCGTCGGCCAGATCCCGACCACCCCCTTGCCCCTTTGCTGTTGCTGCAGTCTCTTTAAGTGTGCTGTTGACTTGTCTCTTTGTGTGTTGTGTTATTGGGTTCTTGAGTTTGCACGTATATTGCACGCGCTATTGGTGAATTGATTAGTTCCTGGGTTCGTTGCTTCAGGATTCTTATCCCGTTATTCTTGGTATTCGTTTTCACCGATCAACAGGCAAGTCACCATCCTCTTGAATTGCTAATTGTATCAAATTTAAGTGTTATTAAAATTCTTGCAAGTAGATCTCTTTATTATCGTACTATCTCTTGTTTATCTCTTTCGTTGGGTTTATTGAGGGTTTACACGAGCTAACCCCAATACTCTTGACATCGTGCCAAATTGACTCCAAAAATATTGAATTTTGCATGCATCATATAGTATGGATATTAGGATTACACAAATAGTCACGATACAACTAAATTATTCTAGAGACAATTGTTAGGTTGTATGTTGTTTGATCGTTTGATGATTGATTGATGTTTAAGGGATTGACTAGAGTAGTTGATGATATGGGGACTGTACTCGGATGATGTCCAGTGTTTATACCGTTATCGGCATCGTGTAAGAAATTACACATGTCCAGTGTTATTACCGTTATCGACATCATATCCAGTACATGAACTATAAAGTCTACCACTGTAGTCTAAACGAAATTGGTTGTATGCATCGAACCTGTGGTACAACACACATGAGACACAGTAGTACGTGTATTAGTTAGGAGTTAAAATGATTAATAGACATAAGGATTGACACGTTACCAATATTACATATTGTTCATCATTGTTCTTATTGATATCGAATATTGGCTAAGTGTTATTAATATTGATCATTGATTATTGTTACCGATTATTGAACCGTTGTTTATAGCCAATTGCATCGATTATCACGATATTGTCCCATTTTATTGATTCTTATCGATCCATTGATTCATTGTTATACTGTTATTCCATTGTTCCTTGCTTTCTCTACTTGCTGTCCATGACTTGCTCTAAGGACAATTCTTCTCTTTTTTTTAGATGAAGTATTTACAAGTGTTGATGGAAAATTGTTCGATGGATTAGGAGAACAACATTGGTGAAGGGATTGATTGCATCGCCGCTTAATAAATATTTATTGCTCTATTATGAAGACTTAATTATTAGATTATTGTTATTTCATTGTATTGGACTTATGTCCCGAATATTATTATTTACTTCCAGACGTTGGATTATTATTGTCTTTGGATATTTTTATTGCTAAATTTCAAGTATTATTGTTCATGAGATTATTACTATTATCTGCGCAGTTGTTCTGTATTGTTTATATTGTTAAGTTGATCGATTAAACAGCTTATGGGTAACATTAGTCATTCGCTGGGCTTTTGTCATGTACTCATATTCTGTATTTTTGGGAAGCGGGGTGTGACAAGGTTTTTAGTGGTATCAGAGCTCAAGTTTGGCTAATGTGTTAGTTGACTAATACATTAGACAGGCTTGACTCAGCCAGGTTAACTCAACAACACGTGCACTAGGCGTGAATCACATGGATAATGAATAACCAATAATTTGGATACTCCTCTTATTTGATTCCTCTTTAATCCATTCACATTCAGTTCTTTCATTTCTCAGTTGTTTCGCCTCTTCCATTCATTCACATTCATTGACTTCTTATTAGGTATAGATTCTTTCCTTTTGTACCCATATTATTTTGATTCCGGTATTTTATTCTTTTCTTCCTGCTCGGTTCGTCGAATGGTGCCATATGGTCTAACCCGGCATGTCTGCAGCTTGGAACGTCGCCATCAGAGTGGCGCAGCGGTAGCGTGGAGGGCCCATAACCCATAGGTCCCATAATTCTCCTTTTGCTTTCCTTTCTTTGCATTGTTTACTTCCTTATCCATACATTTACATTGTCAATTTTTTTATTGAATCTCTATTTAACATCATTCTTGATCACTTCATTCTTATCCATGCCCTCTCTTTTCTGTTGTTGCCACCATTTTGTCTTTCCGTTTGAATTTCCTTTTTTGTTACCCACAATTTTCTCTCTTTCCTTTATTCCCTGTTTTGTTATTTCACAGTTTGTTTTTGTTATGTCCTATGTACCGCCTGAACAAATTTCGATGACGAAATTTTGTTGTAAGGTGGGTAGGATTGTAACCCCTATTCCCGATAATTGGTATTTTCCGTGTATTTTCTATAATTTGATTTTTGTAAATTTACTTTTGTTTTAACTCGATTTGGAACTTCTATTAAAATCTTTTTCAAATAATAGTATAAATTAACTTTATTTTCTATTTTTACCTTATCTACTATTTATGTTATTAATTTTTGGATTTTAATAAATTGTCAAACTCAACTCTCGTTTTGATGCATATCATTATTGTTATTGTTATTTCTATTAGTGTTAACACTTGTTATTATTTTTGTTATTATTATGGTTATTGGTATTATTATTTTTATCTTTATTATCAGCTTTATTGTTATTATTATTTGGTTTTAAGCCGAGCACGAATATGCTCAATTTTATATGCATTTCACTTTTTTTTATTTAATGTGTGTGTGTGTGTGTGTGTGTGTGTGTGTGTGTGTGTGTGTGTGTATATATATATATATATATATATATATATATATATATATATATATATTTTAAATATCTTATTGTTCTTTCTTGATTATTTTCTTTTTGATTAAATTTGTTCATGAAATTATTCGTTCTTCTTGATTAAGCTATTTTTGTTTATTCTATCTTTTTGTATGTTATTGTGAGTATTTTTATTTGAACCCTATTGATTTTAATCTATCTCTTATTGAACCCTAAAACCTAATTTGATTTGTTCTAATCCCAAATCTGCTCTTATTGAACCCTAATTCACCAACCATGTACCCCAATTGTACCCTATAAATACAATCCTATTGCAAACCCTAATTTTTGCATACAAATCGAAACCTAGTCGTCCATTCTCACTCCTCGAGTTTCTCTTTCCTCTCTCCTCCTTCTCTCTCCCCAAACTGAACCCACTTCTCGATCACCTTCCCCGGCCAAACTCCGGCTACCCCTTCCCCCGGCGACCCCCACCCCTTCGGCGAATCCCGGTGTAGTACCCCGTATTTTTAAATATTATTTTTAAAGGTTTATAAATGAATTAAAATGATTTTTGAGATTTAATAAGTATTATTCTAAAGATTTATCTTTCTATACGGGCGAAACACGTGCAAGTATTTTTTTGAGAAGTTCAAAAGCCAAAATTATTTTATGGAAAATCATTATTTATTATTTGGAATTTATTTGTAATTTTTTTAGATTTTTCTGATATTTATTGGAGCTATTTGCAAATATTACGAAAAGAATGATCTTTTTGCGAAATTGTCATTTTGAGGGATGAAAGTGCAAAAACTATTTTCTGGACTTTTCAAACAGTGCCGGCTGGAAATAAGGTGTTTATTTTGCTTTTAAATCTCAATTTAGTTGGTTTTATCAAGTTTCTAAGTATAGGGATCTATTTATGTAAAGTTATATTTTCAAGGGGTTATTTTGCAAATATCTTTAAAAACCCTAATTCTCCTATTCCGGATATTTAAAAGAGTGAAGTGCAGCCGTCTTTCGCTGCACATCACGAATGTTTTATTGTTTCTTGGAGAATTAAGGAGGGGATCTTGGATTTCGCAAAAGTAGGACCTTGCTTGTACTCCATTAATTCGGTTGGACTTCTTCATTTGAGGTGAGTGACTTGTTTTGTTTTTTTTGTTTTGTGTATGTTGTATGCGAGAGATATAATTGCTTTGTTTGTTCCTTGAATATTGTATGTGGTATTTCATCTACTAGAAAGCTTGTTAGAGTTTGAGTATGATTATGCACTTGATGAATTGGATGGATGGATGAAAAATTGGATCTTGTAAAATCCTAGTTGTTTGTAAATAAAATTTGCATGTGGGTAATTCGA
Organism: Hemerocallis citrina; assembly: GCA_017893485.1. Taxonomy (NCBI): domain Eukaryota; kingdom Viridiplantae; phylum Streptophyta; class Magnoliopsida; order Asparagales; family Asphodelaceae; genus Hemerocallis; species Hemerocallis citrina. The sequence goes on from CM030360.1 coordinate 297,282,748, forward strand.
GATTGATGAATGACCTATGGGAGATCATGGGTAGGCTATTCCTTTTGGATTAATGTTGGATTGATTGAATATGGTGGATTTTATGCATAAACCTAATAAAGATGAGACTATCATCACTTTTGAGTATTTGTTGAACGAAACTTGATATGGTGATATTATAAATTGATTATGGTTGTGAGTTATAATGGTGATTCAGTTTTGAGAAATTTGGAGAAAAGTTATGAATCAAGAGATCATATCTTGAGAATCAAAATTTGAGAATTTAGTTGAGTTTGAAGAAATATATATCCAAATTGGAAATTTTCTTGAGATTTTGATATCAATATGGTTTGGATCTGAATACGAAACTATGTCAATGAATAATTGATTTTTTTGAAACTCTATTTTTGACTATATGCACAATCCATATTTTAATCGAAAGAAATTAACAAATCACTATTTTTTATAAATTTAAGATGTTTTGATTTAGTTTTTATGGACTATTATATGTCCTACAAGTTGTATTTGATCATAAAAGAAATAAGCTTTTCGTAGAAATCGTTTTCATAAAGTAAAACTAGCATGCGACGCACATGTGCTATTCGTGTGATGAGGTGCCATCGCTTGCGGTGTGGGGTATTCTCGAAGACTCCCATGTGTGAGTGAAATAGTCTTCGGAATTATCTGTGGATAGAGATTGACCTCCGAAATTATCGGGGCATGGGCTAATACTCACAGTTTATCTTTATCTCGTAGTAGTCATCGTGTTAGGATTAGTTGCATAGCGGGGGATTAAATCCTACAATGTGGAGACGTTAAGGGCTTGCACCGGACCTATGTAGAGTGGGATGCATAGACTCCGACAAGTACGCATTAGAGAGTCAGCATATAGAATTTGTATTTTCTTGATTTGGTTTCATGCATGTGGTTTCCTGTTTTCTACACTTGACACTTAGTCTAGCTTCACTCGTTGTGTTTTCACGTTTCGTGATCTCCTATATTCATTTACTCCTGTTTATGTTCTGTTGATGATAAATCCCTACTTTACATATGTTTGTTGTTTTATGTCACTCACACCTTTATAGCTGACCCCTTTAGTTTTGGGGGTTAGGGTTATCTCTAGCCTCATATTTTATAGGTGATTTCTTATAGCTCGGGATTTGGATGCTTGAGTTGAACGATGTAGTGACTTATGTATTGTTGTAAAAGAAATTGTTGTAAGAAAGAAATTTGTAATTCAAGGTGTATTGTATTCTGCTGTGCTATGTAAAGAACAATGTAATGAAAGTTGAAATTTTTTTATTGGTATTTTGCTGTGTTTATGATTACATTAAAGTTGATGCTGGGAATTGTGCCACGTATTTCTAAGATATTATGTCGAAAATTCGGGGAGCCACACCCGGTGCCGCCCCCGTCGATGCCCAGGTGCCCTCCTCATCTTCCTCAACATTACAGCAGCGACAGAGTGCTACACCCAGCCCGCTCTGGTATCCTCCCTCCCGAACACCAGTGACGCGACCACAGCCAGCCCCGCCGGCGCCGCCCCCTGCCTCTGTCGTGCCACCACCGTCCTCTGCCGTCGGCCAGATCCGGACCACCCCCTTGCCCCTTTGCTGTTGCTGCAGTCTCTTTGAGTGTGCTGTTGACTTATCTCTTTGTGTGCTGTGTTGTTGGGTTCTTGAGTTTGCACGTATAGTGCACGCGCTATTGGTGAATTGATTAGTTCGTACCGTATCGTACACTGAAAGGTGAATAATGTTTATCGTTGAAGAGTACATGAATTATGGAGCCCACTACTAAGTCTAAAACGTAACTTGTTTGTATGTAGCAACCATGTAGTAAAAGGATGGATGCATGAAGTGCTACATTAGTTAGGATTAAAATAATTAATAAACTTAAGGATCACACTATATCGACACTGCATATTGTTTCTCATTGTTCCTATTGATATTGAATATTGGCTAAGTGTTACCGTTATTGATCATTGATTATTGTTATTGATATTGCATCATTATTATAGCCATTTCATCGACTATCATGATTTTTGTCCCATATTATTGATTCCTATTGATCCATTGATTCATTGTTATACCGTTATTTCATTGTTCCCTGCTTTTTCTACTTGCTATCCATGACTTGCTCTAAGGACAATTTTTCTCCTCTTTTTAGATGAAGTGTTTACAGGTGTTGATGGAGAACTACCTGATGGATTGGGAGAACAACATTGGTGAAGAAATTGATTGCATCACTGCTTAATAATTATTGCTTTGTTATGGAGACTTAATTATTTGAAAATTGTTATTTCTTTGTTATGGGCTTATGTCCCGGATTTTAGTATTGTTTCTAGACGTTGGATTATTATTATTGTATTTGGATATTTATATTGCTTCATTCCAAGTATTTTTTTTCATGAGATCATTATTATTGCCTGCGCAATTGTTTAGTATTGTTTATGTTGTTGAGTTAATCGGATAAACAACTTATGGGTAACGTTAGTCATTCACTGGGCCAATGTTATGTACTCGTATTCCGTATTTTTAGGAAGCGGGGCGTGACACTTGTGGTCAATCGTGTAGTCGACCGCACACCCGACCACTTAGTATTGCAGGTGTACAGGGTTCCAACAGAGAAGGGGACGATCGACCACGCGGTCAATCGATCTAGTGTTCAGGTTTTGGCAGACTAGGTGTAGTTGACCACAACTTGGTGCGGTCGACCGACAGCAATGCAGGCTGTTATTTGGGCTTTCGGGTTTAAGGTCCAATAAGTTGTATTTATGTTTATCTTTTAGAATTTACTTGGGGGCTATATATATGGTTGTAGACTCTAGGGTTTGTAACCATCTAATCCATTTCAAGAGAAGAGAGGATAGAGTTGGTGAGCCGAGGGAGAGAGATTGAGAGTTGCAATCTCTTTGTAATCTTTGTATTTTCTTGGGGAATAAGAAGTATGGTTATCTCTGCATATTATTGTGTTCTTGTGAGATCTTGCGATTATTGTTGTAACACCCCGCCCCAATACTCAGACAATTTTAATATTTTTAGAAGACAATTTAGATACTATGTAGTACAACTGCCCACCACAGGCTGCCTCTCAAAAGGTGGTTAACCAATTAGGTGACTCTTGATCATAGGCAATTATATTTATACTCAAACTATTTTTGTATATCTCCCATGTGGGACTATTATTTCAAATCCCCTTTCCAAATTCCCTCAAATCCCGTTATTAATCCCGTGTATGCACACGTTTTTTTACCAAATCCATATATATCCAATTCTATTCTAATACAATTTCCAAATCAAATCCAAACCATCTGAACACATTCTCAACCAACCGGGCCCTACACAGGTGATGACATCACCATCTCAATCTCAACAAACCACATTAGTATACAAACCTTCTCAAACCGGATTCTATATAATTCCCCCTATAGAAATATTCTATAGGACAACCCCCAAATTCATTTATTTTATATATATTTATTTATTTCAGAAATACGGGGTATTACAATTGTGGTGGCTTGTTCTTGGTTCATCTAGTTCTTGCGAAGTTCCTATTGCTTGTGGTGTGTGAGTTCCATTATTAGCACTACGAGTTGTGGTAGATTTTGCAACACTATGTGAGACCAGAAAATCAACATTAACGACAATTTTTGTGGGTACCATATCGAGTTGCTGCCGAAAGGCCAAGTTCTCGCAGATTTTGTCAATTTGTTAGATCCATGGCATGCCTGACCTTTTGTCTTGTCGAAACCACTTAAAACGAAGAGAACTACCCGTTGATAAGATATTTGATAAGGTTAGTAATAAATTTGTAGAAGGTCTTGGCTATGAAGATTTTGAGAAGCACCGTCCTCGCATGTAATATCCTTCCAATCATTACAACCCCCTCCAAAGTCCAAACCTACTGAGACAAGAAGTACCGTACTAAGACTAATTATTCAACATTCTACAAAGAGCATGATGTTAAGGGGTCGGAAGAAAGATGTAAGCCCTGTTTTCCCAAATACATATTTTCTGAATATTTCCTGTATTTTGACTAATTATAAATTCACTTTGTTTTGAAATTTATTTCGGATATTTTATTAAAGCGTTTTCTAATCGAAAACAATATTTTGTTCGAATAATGTCATATTTTAATTTCTATTACTAATTGATTGGGTATTTGTATCTTTACTCAATTTAAATTTAAATGTGTTGTTGTTGTTTGAGTTATTTTGATAAATGTACATTTTGTTATATAAATATTATTATTATTATTAGTATTATTTTTGTAAAGCCCGAATATACTTATTTAATGGTATTTTATTGTGTGATTTGATGTATGTTTATATGTACATTTTAAAAACCCTATAATGCTAATTATTTTTTTCCTATTGGATCTTTTAATTAAACCCAATCCTATTATTTATTTTATTGGATTTTAATCCCTATAGATTTTAATAACCCAAAACCCAAATTCCCTAATGGATCCAATACCCTATAAAACACCCAAACCCTATAACCCTATCTATATTAACCCTAACCCTAACCTATCTACTGTGGAGACCTAATCTAGCCGCCACCGCTTCATCTTCCTCCTGCTCATCTCTTTCCCTCACCCTGTTCACCCCTACCTCCAGCCTCGCCCCGTCCCTCTCCTTCTCGCCTTCATCCCCTGCAGCCTCGTCGTCCGGCTCGCACCCCCTCGCGACCATCGCGCCACTCGTCGCTCGCCCGCTACCTTCCTTGCTGATCCCTTGCATCATCTCCGTCACCTCACCATTACCGAAATTGTCGTCCTCGCAACGCTCGACAGTCATCGTCTCTGTTGAGATCATCGCCCAAACACCTTCTCCGACCAACACCACCATGGTCAAGCCTCACCTGCATCGCCTTCCCCATGTCTTCTTCTTCCTCTGGGTACCCGTCGGACCCATCGACAGTCAAGCCGAGCCGTGCCGCGCTGCCCTCGTCGCTGCACCCCACAGCCATCATCACTAACGAACCTTGTCGACTTCTCCTGCTCCGCTCGCCATTGCCTCGTCAACTCCCTCATTCGCCCTCGTCCCTGTGCTCTGCTTCTCCTCTCTTCCTCTATTTTCACCTCGAAAGTAAAGCACTCGCCACCCCATCGCCGTTGTTGACCTCCGATCAATCCCGCCTTCCTGCGTCGAGCTCCCCTCGACGCTGCTACCAGTCGCCACCAGCCGCCGCCATGGTCGCCATCCCCTCTCCCGCCACTCTCTCTCACTCCATCGCTATGAAGAAGGAAGATGTTGATCAAATTTGATCTCGGCCGTCCGATCTCCCTTGCAATTCGGATCCGATCAGATTAGATCTTGGCCTCCCGATCTCTTTGCAATTCAGACCATCATCTTGATCATCAACCCAAGATCAGATCCAAGCCGTCGGATCCCTCAATCTTGATCTTGATCCTTACCATTGAATCTCGGCCGTCCGATCGTCTTGATCTTGATTGCCATCAAGATCCGTACCGATCCGATCCATCCGATCTCGATCGTCGATCAACGCCCTCATCCAATCAAGGCAAGTATTCTTCTTGTACAATTTTTTGTTCTAGTACAAGTGTTTAATTGAAAATACTGCAAATAGGTTGTAGTTGTGACTCCTTCTTGTCTCATCACTTGTTGATCTTGATTTATATTCATCATCGATCCCATGATCTCAAGAGTCACAATCCTTCGTTGATATATTATATAAACTACTTGGACTTATTTTACCTCCTAGTCACTTGAACACATGAAACTAAGAAACCCTAGACTTGTAGATGTGTGTTGTATCATGTATGTGATGATCTTGCATTCCTTGAGTTGAGAAATAGATGTTTCTTGCTGATTTGATAACCACTACATTCTTATTTGTACCACACATTAATCTAGACTCATAATGATCAATTATCATGCAACTTATATATGAAAGACATTCACACTTGTTGCTGCCCTGAACTTTACTTGCTATTTCGATCCCTTTAAAGTCAAAATCTGAATTCGAGCCCTGAATATGAAATGTATCTCTAAATGTCTATTTGTCAATAGCATCCATAATTTTCAAATTCTGAGTTACAGTCTAGGAGATATCGGTAGTTTTACTGCTACTGTGTCGGTAGTCGCAGATTCACAAAAATTGCTGTACTTCTTTAGTTTACAAATTATTCTAACTATGCTACCAGTAAGTGATTGACTTGAAATTTTGCATGCTGTTGCTGGACACCCTAGAGAACATTCCCAAATTTTCTCAAAATTAATTAAAAATGTTTCAACCCTATTTCACATGTACAAACTCAGATTCACAAATTCTGGCTGAACACAAAAGCGTATAGTTTGCTGTTTTGACACATGTTACCACAACTTTCATGTACCTTAATTATATGTATTAGAACCGGGCAGGAGTCTAGTTTATAGATCTTCTGACGGATCCACATTTGCTATCTTGTAGCAACGGGAATCGCAGTTTTGGTGCAGCAACCCCATGCTGTCTAGATTTGAGATTTTCGTTGTTCTTGATATTTTGATTCGTGTTGACCAACAAATATGCTATATAAACATCTCAAACTTGTTCCATGTTCTTGATTATGTTTATTTGACTTGTTTCGCAAACTTTCATGCTTGCTTGATGATAATAATAAATAATAAGCTGGGATTTAAGGGAAAGACCATAGTAATGGACAATATAGGTAAGTGTACTCGGAAGGGAGCCCGTGTTTTCCAATACTTGGTTCATGAACTTGTTGTATCTTGATCGATTCATGGAGCCATTACTTGGCTCATGAACTTGTTTGATTCATGAACCCACAGTGCGGTTCTTGAATTTGTTAGTGGATTCGCGAACTTGTTATTTATTTTCCGATTCATGAACCATGCTTGCTTGATACTTGATACCTGAGTACGCCGCCCTATAAAATCCATTACTAGGCCTAAAAAAAATTGTATTGACTGTAGCAACTATGTAGTAAAAGTATGGATGCATGAAGTGCTACCTAGATAGTAATAACCACAAGACTTGAAACATGAAACTTGAACTTGATACATGCTTATTTGATACTTGATGACATGATACATGAGACTTGATACATGAATATAATACTTGACACTTGCATCTCGATACTTGTACTTGACAACTTGACACTAGACTTAAGACTTGTTACTTGACACTTGCACTTGATACTTGTCACTTGATGTTGGATACCCTTACATGTTCACTTGCCACTTACTCCACTATTAGTATTTATTACCCAACCTGATCACTTGAGTTGTCCTTCTTGCTAGCTAGTTTCTTGAATCCCCACTACTTGTTGCATCCCTATTATATTCTTGATTCCAAAATTTGTTCCATATTTCTTGTACTCGTTTTTTTACTATTAGTGGCCCTAACTTGCACTGAGGGCGATTCTCTTGTTTATTCTATTTTTTCCTTTAATATTTTTATATACAGACTTTGGAGACAAATTGCCTGCTGGAATTGGTGAGTAGACGTTCTAGGCCTTGCTTGGGAAAAACTTTCTTTAATCATTTCATTTTGTATTTGAATTATTTCTTTTGATGTCACTTGAAACTTGTAACGAGCTTATATTCCCGAGTTTTATCTTTGATCCAAACTTGAAAACTATTTGGATATTATTATTTGTTTCAATTATTTTCTATTGTTTAATAAATTATTCATGCATGCATAGTTATGTATACTTGTATATTCTTGTTGTGATGCTGAGTCGATCCTATAGCTTATGGATGATGTTAAAATCATTCACTGGGCTTCGTCACGCGCTCGTATTCCGTATTTTTGGGAAGCGGGGCGTGACAAAAGATGACATCGTCCAACACCCAATATCCAAAATCCGTTTACCGGATCCATAGCAAGCAAAGATTATAGAAGATGGGGTGCGTTGCAACAAGGTAATATTTTCCATACAAGTTGTACAATCATTCAGCATTGTGCAGTGCCCTCATTGATAACGACTTTACCAGAAATTTTGTTTTCCATGCACTCATGGATGAAGCCAGAACAATTTTATCAGGGGGGCCAAGAAAAATTTATGTGGCTATATATAAATATATAAGGGCTTTTTCATAGTTTTTAGGGGTGTCAAATCATAAAACTTAATAGACTTGAGGGGGCTTTTTCAAAATTTTCAATAATTTTACGGAGATTTACAAAATTTTGGAGGGGCCCATGCCTCCCTGGGCCACCACATATTTCCACCCCTGCATGCACTAGTGGCGCATCTATAGCTGAAGACCGTACCACATTTCTCTCCATATCGCATCCGTCTGAACGAAGGATCCCCCATTAATGTCTCACAATATGTAAGGTATCTATTTCCTCCGGTAAACATTAAAAATCTGAAAATTTATGTGATGTCGTAGAGATGAACACATGTCATGTTCTATTGGGTAAGCCTTGACAATCTGATCTGCGTGTCAAATATTTTGAAGGGAAAATGCATATCTTATTAATTAGGGAGATCACAAAGTACCCTCGCATTCAAAACCTTATCATCGTTCTCGGCTAATCCCTAAAAAGAGATAAGAGAACCTATCTGCTTCAATTGAAATAGAATCTACTCAACCATAAAGTCAAGGTGGTGATTTTTTTTTTTGTGAGTTTGAAAGTAGGAAGGGGAGGTCGAAGAGTTGGTTGAGGAAGTGTTAAAGAAATAGTTGTAGAAGAAGTTGAACACATCACTCTAGGAATTTTGCAACCTTTGTTGGAATTCAGTGAGCACTTGTTGGAGGAACTGCAGAGTCAACTTCCACCAATATATGATCTTTATTGTGGCGACGAAAAAGTTCTAGTTTCATATTTGCAAGGTGAAAATATCATTATAGAGGAATTGAATAGTGCAATTTACTCATAAAGAATCAGAAATTATTTGTGAAGAAGTCGATGAGTTGTTGCAGAAAAGGCAAGTTAATGAGAGAAAACATGTTTGAGAGATTATAATACATATGCAGCCCTAACATTGTTGGCCCCAAAGAAAGAATACAGTCGTGCAATCGAGAAGTTCACCGTGTGCTACAGAGTTCCAAATTTTATATTTGAGGACATGTCGATCCATTTCAGGAATTGCAAGTATTTTCCAAAACTGCTCTACAAGGTGGGTATCTTTAATTTCCTATTTGACAAGGTATTGAGTGCAAGACAAAAGTGAGGTGAAAACTTGAAGCAACCAATGAGAAGTATAGGGTTGCAGCCGATAAACATTGCCAATCAAGAACGTTCGTTGTAGATGTTAGAACCTGAATTTCATAATGGCTCATCAGTTACAGAATTTGAAAAGCCTCAACAGTAAACTGGGAAAAATTTTGGAGCAGGGCAAAAAATAAATATAGGCTAGAGCCAAGCCAAGCCAAGCCGGGCGCGCGCGCGCGTGTTTGTAATTTTGGCTAGATCCTCTCTCCACTACACGTTAGTGGTAACCCTAGGGCTACGCCCTTTAGTCCATTTCTTTAGCTTATATACTAGAGAAATTTTTTCCATCTTCTGATGTGGGACTATCCATTCCAAATTCTCAAGTTAGTACATTTCAAGTACCCAACTTTGGACCTATATTTCTCATTCATACGGAAACCATTTTTCGCAAATGAGTACATTACGGAATAGTACTCGACGAGAGGAACGTAATCCAATCACTTTCCAGCGCCGCCGGTGGCCGGAGCCCACCAGAATCCGGCCCGGAATACATTCCAAAAATATTTCCAATAGTTGATTATATCGTGATGTTTCTGTGCAAAGAGATGGTCCATATTAGTATTTATCATAGATGGAAGACGAACATATTAAAAGCTGAAGTTGAGGTCATGGTGTTTTTTGCAATGAGACTATTCATGACGGTTTGTATCACAGGTGGCGACAGAAGAAGGATATGGTGATGGAGATGATCCCCTCTACTCCATGCGTAACTCGAGGTCGAGTTATTTTTCAAGTGGGTGAGAATGATATGGAGTAAATGAGCACATGGAATATTGAACCGCGGCAATATGAAAATGATACGGATGCGGTTTGTTTTTGGGGTGTGGCTGCAACAGGTGTAAGTTTTTGTAATTTGTATAGTGGAAGTTACGGTACTGGCTCTGGTCCGACCCTCGGCTGGGATCGGCTCGGGAGTAGCAGGAGTGAGGTGCGGACCGGGTGCTCGGCTCGGGAGTAGCAGGAGTGAGGTGCGGACCGGGTGCTCGGCTCGGGTCCGACAGCTCGGCTCGGATGAAGAGGCTCGGCTCGGTCCTGGGTACCTGCACACTACCTAGAAACACCGGGAGAAGTCCCGACGACAGGCCCTCCGACGATCTAGTCAGTCACTGGAAAAGCAACTGTAGTTAGGGTTCAAGGGGAGAAAGTTTGATTACCTGTAGGAAAGTGGAGGGGGTGTGGTATTTATAGGCAGGAAAAACGGGTCTGGGACTTGTTGGGCCGGGTCAGACCCGTTTGTTAGTGAGCCTGACGTGGCAGAAGCCCATATTGCTCAGGGCTGATCTGATGATCACAGAAGCACAGTTTTTTTGAGGATCCGGTAGCCCAGGAGGGACCACGTTATCTGTACCATATCAGGTACCATAGTGGTCCATATGTGAAAACAACGCGTGGGCTGCCATATGATTTGTAGTCAAGGGAAAAGAGACTAGTGATTGAACGTGATTTGGAAATTCAGTTGGGCATATTGAGCCATTCTTCTTCAGTCATAACTCGAGGACGAGTTATTTTGCAAGTGTGAGTCTATGATGCAGAGTGGAATAAACGAATGTAGCAGCAACCATTCTCTGATTCTTGTTCAGTTTCCCTTTGCCCCAGGTTCAGTCTCCCGAATAAGGATCAGAGACCTAGACAATTGTCTGACTATTGTGGCAGGAAGGTGATGCAACAATTTCAGCTTTTTTGGCAGGAATTTGAGACTTGGTTTTTTACCACAATTGTATTTCTTTTAAATGTTTTTCTAGTTTACAGATATTAGATATTTAATTGTTTCCCTACTATAAAATGTTCTTGAATAATTTTGTAATTCCTTCCTTGTAAGGATAGATTAGTAAGTTTCTTTTTCTCCAAGTTTACCTATTTAAAATGTGTAGGTGGGATTTTTATTGTAATCTTCTTATTATTATTACTACTAATCTGCACGTGCGATACACGTTCTAATAATTTTTTTAAAAAGTAAATACTGAGACATAATCTAGCATTGAACCTGAAATCAATTTTTACAAATTATCTCTAGTGACATCAACCTTTATTTTATATGAGTGACATTTTTGTAAATAATTATGTCGTAAATAAATTTGAACTTTGAAGGTACTATGCTAACTAACAACAGTTAAGTAAATGAATGGTTAATACAACTATTGTCTAGAAACGACAATCCCAACACTCCCATTATAATATTAGAGATAATAATTATTTAATCAAAATCAAATAATTTTTCTTCAATTTATCTTCACAATTCTTCAAGAAACCTTTGTTAATTCAAACACATGTGAGCCAATGCGATAAACAAATCAGCCTCTCCAATAGTTTAAGATAGTATTTCATACAAAAGGCAAGCCATAATAAGTGAGTTGCAAATCTTCGAAGTAAATTACATCTACAATAATTCACATAACTAAACATCATTCAAATAGATCATAACAAAACTTGATCTCATAGGCCTTATGACAACTGTCAAGGAGAGTATACTTTCGACTTCTTTATTCAACCCAAAAAAATCTTCGAAACACTATCTTGAAAAGTCATTTCTCCTTACAAAACCCACAAGCTTGACATAGGGAATCCACCTCGGCGATCTCACATGTTAGTTCCCTCTCCATATGGCCTTTTCATTGCCTCTAACACCAACTCAGGTTTGTCACGAGGAAATTGTTCAGAATATATATCACCCAATGTTTCCCTCCTAGCATTCACATTTGCAACTAGTAGACCCGAAGCTTTGGCCTGACCTAGAATATTTGGCCTGAACTTGAACATTAGCCTTCGCATTAGTAACTGGCACACATATATAGTTTTGAACTGAATTTCAACACCTGCACTCACAACTGCTTTCTTATTCCCACCTTGAAAACTAGTGTTTGCAGCAACTTCTATATCTGCAGCCGGCACGTCAGTTACTTCATCTCCTCCTTGGTCCTGACTTGGTTGAATAAATTGCAGCTGATGATCCCTGTGTTGGTTGAGAGCCAGTTCTGGTACTTCTTGGTTGCTTGAAGTACCGTTTCTTGGTTTGGTTTTTTCTGTACATGCAGCTGGAATGAGTAAGTCTGCTTTCTCAGAAACAGTTGAGCATTCCATCTTCTTGCCCCTCAATGCACTGCTTCTCGCACCACCACCTCTTCCTCTTTGGCTCAGTGACAAACTCACTTCTCTGCTATCATGTAGAAAGACATGTAAATAAATAAACAATGCATCTTATTTCAAATTACAAATAAACTTGGAAGACAATTATTTATTACCTTCTATTTGTTCTGCACTAACTTGAGAAACTTGAGTTAATTGTTGCATGTCAATCTCTAATCCATACAGTTAATTTTGCAGTACATCTTTACTATATTTGCACAATCTTGTCATCTCAAATAGACCATACATAAGCAAGTAATTAACAAATACTTACAATCACTTAAAACTTACATAGCTTCTAAGGGAGCATTAGTTTGTAGCTGAGAATGCAGAGATTCAATCTTATCCTCAACAACACTAAATATAAATTAATAAGAGATAAAAGGTGTATCATATACACAATCATTCATTAGATGAAGGAATTGGTTGACTTCCAATAGCAGGACCGGGTTAGTACTCCTCTTTCTCCCGGAGGTGGTGTCACTACATCAAAAAAAGCTAACTTCATTAAGTACAATAACAATATTATTGAAAGCAAGGAGCTATAACTTGTGTAACAATGCATTATTACCTCTGTACTGTTTGACTTCCATTGCCATCAACCTCAGTTGCCTTCTTGCTGTTCTTTCATCTTGTAGAACTGCCCCTGCACAAAAAATTCCTCATTCATTAACCCTGTTTTATAGCTATTCAAAAAATTCCTCATTCTTGATATACTTGAACCTTGTTTTATAATGGCCAGTACCTGGCCGGCCCTGAGTTCCTGGGGGCCCGATGTGAACTCCCGAAATGGGCCCCCACACTAAAAAATAAAATAAAATATGTATACAAAAAATTTGCACATTGTTGAAAGCGAAATATGCAAAATATATATCATTGAATAACAAGTTTACTCATAAGCATCAAACACACATGCAAAATTAAGTCGAAACATATAATCAAATATGCAAAACCTGTCAATGGAAAGCTCATTTGGTGAATGCAAAACCCAAATTTAAAGTCGCAAATTCAATTCAAGTCTAAACCCAAATAATTTTTAAAAAAATTTTAAAGGCTCAAATAATTATTTTTGGACCCCCTAATAACAGTATTTTTTTACGCGCAAAATACGTGCCTATATTTACAAGGGAATTACAAATTTGGGGCCCCTAAAAGCGCAAAAACTCCGGGGGCCTGAGGCGGCCGCCTCACCCGCCCCAAGGGTGGGGCCGGCCCTGCCTGAACACCTACTAAATCTAACAATCACTTGCAGGGTATGAGTCTGACATGTAAAGGTGCAAAAAAATTTACAAAATTCAGTTCTACCCAATATGATATCAGAATTTTTATAAGAAGGACTAATAGCCGGTGTTTAGAATATGGATATGAATATGCATGGTATTCAGAATATTTGAGTAGATACCCAAGCAACTGAATGGAAGTTTAAGAGAATAGGGTTGTACAACATATCAATTAAAGTCTATTCTACCAATTTATGTTTGTTCCAATATCACCAATACTTAGTGTGATTTTATCTATATTTTTTATTTATGTATGGGAGCAACATTGAAGATATACTGCACATTTCTTTTCAATAATGAGAATAAGGGGGCTAGTGTGACACCCTAGCTTGGCTAGGGTGACAACTTAAAATTCATATCTCGACCATCCACAATGAAATCTACACATTAGGTGTGATCGACATTATAAAACATATATATGGACAAAATTTCAAGTGGATTCGATGAGTTTTAATCGTTTATCATGCAATCACAAAAAAGTGATGTTTTACAAAAAGTCTAGAACTACTAATTTTTTGGTCGCATGATGAGGGCCTAAGACTCGTGGAGTTCATTTTAAATAATTTATACAATAGAAACATAGTTTATATGATGTACATCATATCCAATGGTGTAAAATCTCATTTTGTGCACAATCTCGATACAGATTTTGACCACATTAGGTGTGTATCACCCTAGTCATTGGTCTATAAATTGACTAGGGTGATACACTAACGCCCATTATTCTCATATAGAGAGTATCTAACTGATATCTGTATCCAACTCAAATTTGAATCTGTTTTCATAAAATAAGGTAAGTGAGTAGTTATCTGTGCAATATCCGTATTCCTACACATACCACAACACGATTTCAAATACATACATGGTAACACATGTATCTGTTCAGTTTCCAACCTTTCTGACAACTTTGAATACCCTAGAAGTCTTGCCAAAACAGGTCCTTAAAAAAGAAGAGAAAAAATACAATCTAGGTGTTAATGGTTCACAGGTTGTAACCTAACACTCAAAAATCATAATAAGACATTAGAAAGAAACAGACCAAAAGGTGAAAGATTGAGAGTCAACCAAGAGAAATTTCATCAGATGTTAATGTTCCAACTTCTTTGGAAAAAAAAAACAGCAGTATTCCATCAACAAAATGCACCCAAAAAAGTTCAACATAATGCACCAAAAAAGACTACCTAAACATGAAAGTTAACTTTGAATCAAGTCTACAATTATAGAATTTCAGCCTATCATCCTTTGTTTTATTAGTGAGAGTTTATTCTATCATGTCCTCTAAATTTTATTTCAAGGCTTTACAATAGGAAAGGATATCAGAATAATAATGTCTCGGGTCTACTGCTCTACAAATTACACTCTTGAAAACTAATCATACAGAAAATAATTACACAATCATAATTATTGTTTAATTGACCGAATACATTTTGAATAAAAATGAAAGATACATTTGCAGAGGAAGAAGGTAAAATTAGTTATATGACAAGAAAAACAGATATTAATTGTCGGCACAAAAAAGAAATTGAAAACTTACACCTATATTATTTTGGATTCAACTCGACATCTCCATTTGCTTCATCCAGAGTGACCACTTAACCGCTTCTAAGAAATTCTCGTTCCTCTGTAGAGCCGAAATGAGGTTAGCGAACGTTATCCTATCAGGCTTAATCCCTTTTGCTCTCATCTCCTGCACAATTTTTACAGCATCCTCCACCATCCCAGCAATCCCATAAGCCTTGATCAGAGTATTATAGCTGTACAAATCAGGTTCCAGCCCATGCTCCTTCAGTTCATCAAGCACACGAGCAACCTCCTCTATCCACCCTTTCTTACCATAGATATTAATCATAATATTGTAAGTATAATGATCTGAAGGGCATCTCACTTCCTTCATTTTCTCCAAAACATCATTGAACTCTTCTAACAGGTCCTCCTTTCCATAAGCATCCAACATAGAATTGTAAGCTTCTATAGAGACCGGAAACCCTTCACGCTTCATTTGATTTACAATCAACCTCATGCACTTGAAGTCCTTCAGATGTCCGTATGTTGCTATTATTGTGTTGTAAGTTATTACGTCAGCTAAGCCTTGTTTACGTGCCATCGAAAATACCTTTCTAGCCTTTTTGAGAAATCCTGACTTCCCATATACATCAAGAATGACATTGATGGTGATTGTATTCGGAGTGAACCCACACTGGACCATCTCGTTGAAGAGTCTTGAGATCTCGTCCACTGGCAATGCACGAGCACAGCAGTTTAGAATGCAGTTGTACATTGCCTCGTCCCATTTGTCTTTAGACTTGAGTAACCGATAGTATACACTGGATAACTTCTCAAGCATCCCACATCGTTGGTAAGTACGAAGCATATCACGGAATAGATAAGTGTCCGGAACTATGTCTTTTCTCTTCTCCATCATGTCTAAAACCGTGCATGCCTGTGGAATTGATCCCGATTTGATGTACATCCTCACTACTATACTGTACGCAACCATATCAAAAGTGATTCCGGAGGATTTCAGCATTAGGAACAAATCTTCAGCCTCCCTGAATCTTTTCATGGAGCTAAAGATGTCAATCATTGAACAAGAAATATGAAGATTAGGGTTCTCATCGGATTTTGGCATCTCTGCATAGATCCTAACAGCATTCTCAAAATGACCACCCTCCTTACACGAGCATATCAATAAATGGTACAGATTGCCTTCAAAATCTGAATCTTCCCACTTCTTCTCCCGTAGGACACGCAGAGCTTCATCCAGTAAGGAGTTTTGTACATAGGCCATGACTAGAATAGAACATGAAGTAGGATCAATTAAAATATTCTCAAAAAAAGAAGCTTCTAAAATAAGGGGAACTTTATGTAGTCTTCCAACCCTCTCATATGCTTGCAAAAGGCTACTCAGAATCGATGAATATTGACAACCCATGTCCTCCATGTCCTTAATCGTCTCAATAGCACCTTTTTCGTCCTTATGCCTCGCGTACAAATTAATCATTGTGAAGAAATTTGAAGAATTTGGCTTAAAACCTGAAATTTTAAGTTCTTTGTAGTACCACAAAGCCTCCTTGTAATTGTCAGCCCTACCAAACCCTTCAATCATGGACCGATAGGTCGTTTCGTCTGGCTCCAATCCAATACTCCGAAGACGTTTAAACAAACCAACTGCATCTTTCATATTCGACACCTTCCCATATCCAGTAATCAAAGTGTTGTATGCAACAATATTAGGAGGAAATCCAGATTCTTCCATGGCTTTGAACACTAATTCCGCCTTGTCTAGCTTACCTTGTTGGCTATAAGCATTGAGACGAACCAACCAGTTCTCAGCATCAGGAACAACCCCATCTTCTTCCTGCATCAGTCTAATGACTTGTTCTGCCTTTTCATACAGCCCAAAACGAGTGTAGATGGTAATCATCGAAGAATACGCAGTGGTGCACCGAATCTTGAAGCTCCTCATCTTATTAAATGTGAACTCGGCTTCTGATAGACTTCCATTCCTTTGGTAAAGACCCATGAGCATGCCAATGGTAGCAACATTTGGCTCTACCCCTCGTTCTAACATCAACGAAAACCATTTAGAACCCCACCGGACAAGACCCCTTTTTGCGCACACGAATACTAAAACATTAAATACTTGGGAAGTTAACTCGCAACCTGAATCATCATTATCCATTTCTTGGATTAACGACTTAGCTTCACACCAATCCTCCCTTCTTGCCAATGCTCTCAAGGCTAAATTATAAGCAATGCCGTTCTTGTTCAACTTCCCATTGTGCTTCATCCAACGAAACAACTCGATCACATTATCATCACACCTCTTCTCCTCGAGATTTCTAAGAATAGAGTTGCAATGCTCCACACTAGTCCCGGGCTTCATAAAAAATACGACATCTTTGACTTCACTAACAACATCTCTTACACACTCCTTCCGTCCCCCCCTATTTCTTGTGAAAACTCGCTTTCGATCTCTACTTTCCACCATTTTATTATTATTCATGGTAGCGACCCGAGTCCATATTTTCTTCTTCGTCTTCCCTGCATTATCTTTTTCGCCCGAAACCGGGTGGTTTTTTAGGGTCAAGCTTTGGGCATCGAAACCCCCCTTACTGGATTGGAACTCCTCCACTAATCCAGTGACTGAATGAGACCGTGTAGTAGATAATATAACAGAAGAAGAAGAAGACTTATCATCATCATCATCATCATCATCATCTCTATTATGAACAAAGACCCTAGACAATTTCTTCCTCTTCAACACAAACGTATGACCAACCAAATTAAGATGGAAACTTGGGAATCTCAGAGAATCCATGATATAATCACACACCCATTTCCTGCAGTGATTCAACAACTCTACTCAAATTGGAGCATGAAAAGAAATTTGGGACCATCAATTAATTTTGTTTTTGTTTTGCATACATCTATCTACTAGTAATAAACAAACTAAGAAATTTTGAATTGAAAGCAAGATTGGGGATGCATACCTTTTTTTTTTCCTGCTGCGGACTGAGGAGAATGGGGGGTGAAGATGGAATAAAAGTAAAATGGAGGAGGGGCTTAAATGAAAATTGAAGTGGATGATTTTTAAGCTTTTGAGGAAGATGCACACACACCAATGGTTTTGGGTTTACACTATCCGTTGTTGAAGAAGTGATTGATCGAAAGAAAGCAAGAAATGCATGAAATATCAACAATCTGATCCCGAACTGTGATGTAAATGCGGCCCAAGAAGCTAGGAATGTTTTAAAAGTGAGGCCCGAAAGAACAATCCGTATATGGCCTGGCCCAGCCGTCAAGTCAAGGGATGATGGAAGGAAAATAGTCACCTCTGGTTTTTCTCCCCTTCGTGCAGTGCAAATTATTCATTCATACAGATTCAGGTTCAGATTCAGATGCAAATTCAGAGTGTGTTTAGTACGCGGATTCAGATTGACAACTCTGAAAAATAAAATTATTTCTCCAAAATATAATGATAATGGAGGGAACATGTCACAAGAATACTGTATACTAAAGTACTATATTTGGTATAGCACATAAAGTGATCAGAAGAAAAAAGGTGTGTAGTTGTGAAGGTGGTGCTAGATGATGAAGGCGATGGTGGTGCGTAGTGGAGGTGGGGAAACGGTGATGGTGGTGGTGGTTGTGATGGTAGCAGTGATTGTGTTGGCGGCAGCAGCGGTAGTAGCTGTAGTCGCAAGGTTGGCAACAACAGCGGTGTTTTTTTTTTGATTTAACTGGGTATCCCATCCCCCTCTATGGGCCAGACTAGTCCCAGTCCCGTGGTGAGGCGATTGCAGGCCCATCTATAGCCCACAGCCACTGGCCACACTCCAGAGGTGTTTACATCCCCTTCTTTGGGAACCATAGGGTTCGAACCCAGGACCTTTGGAGGAGCACACTCCAAATCCCAACGCTCATTACCACTAGGCCACTTGTGGTGGTTAACAACAGCGGTGTTGGCGGCATGATGGTGGTGGATTGTAACGGGGTAGTGGTAGTACAAGTGGAGATGGTGGAGATAAAATAGACTTTTGTAACTTTACTCCCAATGAAAAAAATTTAGTAAAACCACCCCCAGTTTTTGGGAGTTTGCAAAAAACACATCACATATCTTTTGGCGGTTTGCAATACTATCGGACTAAAGTAGTTGCGGTTTGTCACACACCGATAAAAAATGAGGTTGTCACTCGTGATCACATGATTGTTGGTTCCGTCCATTTTTTGGGCATATTTCTTCCTAAACTACCCATGTTGTTTATTATTGGAGGAGTTGATCTAAACAAATTAAAGAAATATATGTTTTGGGAATGTTTTTTTTTTTTTTTTTTTAGAAGGGATGATCACATAATGATTTTAAAAAAATTAAAGTTTTATACTCCAAATTAGCATGAGAGAGAGAGAGAAGAGAGAGAATGTGTCGTTGTCACTTACTGTATGGGTATAACGGAAAGTTAACAGAGGAAGTGACTTTGTTGCAAATTGTAACTACTTTAGCCCGACAGTATGACAAATCGTAAAAAAAGGATATTGGGTAATTTTTTGCAAACTCACGAAAACTGGGGTGGGTTCAATGAATTTTTTCCAATAAGAAATTCACATGCTTTGAGATAAATGAAATTGAAGGATTTTATTCTTTAGGGTGTGTTTGGTATGCGGAGGCATATTTTGAGAATGAATACTCCATTCCTTAGAGCATCCACAGTGGTTTCTCATCATTCTCATATTCTCATATTTTGAGAATAATATGAGAATTGAGCTCTGCAGTCGTTTGCTATTTTCTCAAAAAATAGCAAACGATCTACAGTGCATTCTCATATTTGAGAAGTCGCGCAGCGAATATAGAAATATAGAGGACGATACATGATGTCTCGTCGCTTTTTTTTTTTTTTAATGGCTCGGACGATACATGATGTATCGTCCTTGCCGAATTTTGCAAAAAAAAAAATTGGGAAACACCTCCAACGGGACATCATGTCCCGTTTGATCATTGATCGGCCGGGACATGATGTCCCGTCCGAAGGCTTCCCAGTTATTATTATTTTTTTTGGGCAAATATGACTGCAGACACCACACTCAATTTCATTCTCATTCTTCTCATTTTGCCTAAAAGTAAGAAAGCCCACTGTGGATGCTCTTAAGGAATAAAGTCCCTCAAGTTCATTATCCCCGAACATGTGGGATTTCTTTTTTCCTATAGGAATAAAATTGCAAAATACAATTTCATCCTCATTACCTATGTTGACCTCTACCACCATCCCTGCCTGCCACCACTACAGTCGCCGCCACTACCATCACCGCTACCGCCGCCACCACCATTGTTGCCACCACTATTATCACAACCACCACCATTGCTGCTATCCCTGCCGTCACTGCCATTACCACCACCACTGTCGCTTCTCACTTTCTCTCACTTTGCTTTTTCACTTAGAAGGATATTTTTGTAAATTTAATATATGAGATTGGAGTTCTCCAAAAAAATATAGCTGACAATACCGAATATAATAATAATGTAATAATCCTATAAATACTCCCTCCCTCCATCATATTCAATCCGTGACACACCCTTAATGAGTAGAATATTCATTTCCAAAATATCTACACTTCGTCAAATAATGGAGTGGAGGGGCAAATAGAAGTGGAGATAGTGTTTTACTGTTGTCCATACTGCTATTCGAAAACCTTTAGATGACAAGAAACCTAGATCTAAAAACTAGAAACAATTTCTATCCGTGCTCGACTTGTTTCCTCCTAAAGAAGTATATTCATGGGTAAACTTAGCCACCTTCAATTAAGGGGTGAATAAGACTAGTACTGTCAGCTCCAGCATTAACCTAAAGATCCAATTCAACTTCAAGTTGAGACTTGGTATACCAAAGTGAATTCAATTCATGACCCACATTCAGAGAGGCCTACTGTACTATATATCTTAAAAGCTTATTTTAACCTGTTTTATTTCTATTCTGATTAATCTGTAAAATAAAAAAAAAAGGAAATTCTTGTAACTGGTCAGTGCTCTTCATTTTCTTCGAACTTATCCATTTAATTTTAGTTTTATATTGAAAATAAAAATGCATTCTAAATTGAGACCCTTTTATTTTACTTTTACTTTCTTTTTTTTAAAAAAAAATCATGAATTGAAAAAAGTACCTAGTTTCATTAGCAAGTTAGTATTATAAAGAAACTAGAAAGTCATTAACTCAGAAGCATATACTATAACCAAGCCGCACCATCCAACAAATCTGGACAGCCTCAAGACAGAAAAGAGTGGATAGATAGCAGCCACAACTTAAAACCCTTCAGATATTCACAAGGTATAACAAATTGCCTCAAGAAACCCTCTCCTCCTCCTCCTCCTCCCATCTCTAGCTGTGGGCACTTTAGGGGTTGCAAAAAATTTTACAATGGGAATCTGCAACAACAACGACAACAAAAAAGTTAAACCTTAGCTCGTCCCTAAAATATTCACAAGTATGAGAAGTGTCTAATGATTAGCCTATTTGCTAGCAAGCAAGAGGTGGTTATTGAAGTCTCACTTTATCCTACCCACTATCATACCTCCTGACCAATTATCATTTTTTTTTTATTTTATTTATTTTTTTGATAAAAGATGACTCATGTCACCGTCTCATTAATAAGAAATAACGAAACCCAGTAGTACAGCAGAAATTAAAAATACAAACAACAGACCTGGTGTACACACCAAAGTACTCGGACCTACCCGATACAAAACAACAGCAACAACATACTAATACGAAGCTTTGAAACTAAATCAACAACATACTAATACAAAACGAAGCCCCCTGTAGTGCGCTATGACTGAGCGGCGGCTACAACAAACACTGAAGCTACAACCATCTAAAGGCCCTCGCCTCGAGAGTGACCTACCGGGTCCTGCGTGACCCCTCCCCTCTTCATTGCCCTCCTCCTGATTTACTCTCCGTCGGTAGCCCTGATTCTCCTGGTCGCCTCCTTTGCACCTGCCCAATCACGGATTAACACAAAGATTTTGTTCATAGAAATAGTTAATCTAAATTGAAAGTTGCGGAAAATGAAATCATTTCTTTCTAGCCAAAGACTCCACATTGTTGCAGCTATAGCTAAATCCCAAGCTTTAGTGTCCCCTGCTCTAATGAGTGAATTTCTAATGGTTACCCAGATGTCTATGGTAGAGTTAGGCACTTGATTACACCCGAATCCCCTGCAAATAATATCCCAGGTTAATCTAGCTTTATGGCATTGAAAAAGGATATGGTTAATGTCTTCATCCGCGGCTGAACACCACCCGCAGATCGTGTCGATATTCATGTTTCTCTTACGCAGGTTAACTTTTGATAGTATCGCATTTTTGTGGGCGAGCCAACAGAAAACTCTCACTTTGAGTGGGGCGTATGTCCCCCAGATAATCGTTTGGACGTTACATCTTATACCTCCGTCGTTGATCCATGTATACATGGATGAGACTGTGAACTCTTTAGAGTTATCTTTATCCCACCATCTTTCATCTTCTAGACTGTTACCCGACCCACCCTCTTGAAGAACCTGTCTGTTCAATGCTTCAAATTGTGTGATACTCTCTACATTTAAGTCCTGAACTACGTCGAATCTCAGTCTTCCGTTTTTCCGAATACCTGCCACCATTAGGTCCAGATTTTGTGATGCTTCTGCAGCCTTCGGGAATTGGGCGAGAAGATTTGTTTCACCGCACCATCTGTCCTTCCAGAATCTTGTATTTCTCCCGTTACCCACTTTGCATCTGGTGTTAGCGAAGAAGATCTCTCCCTGCTTGGCGATGCCTTTCCATAGTAGGGAGGCTTTTGTCTTCGGGCTTCTCCCACCGAAACGAAATTTTTTTCTCTTCCGGCACATGTCGAAGGAGTATCTCCACCATCCTTTGCGATTGTTCGTGATCTTCCACCACCATTTGGTGAGTAATGCCCTATTCATATCGTGGAGATTAATGATTCCCAGACCCCCGAATTCCTTCTTTTTACAGACTCTTTCCCATTGAACCAGGGGTAGCCCTCTATTTCCCTCATCCGTACCTTTCCATAAGAATCTTCGTCTTAGCTTGTCTATGCTGTTGATCACCTACTACGGTAATTTGTAGATAGACATCAGGTAGAGCGGAATGGCGCTAAGTACTGAATTAAGCAAAATAATTCTTCCGCCGAGAGAGAGGAATCTACTCTGCCATCCTCCTAGTTTTTTCTTAATTTTGTCGATAAGAGAATTCCAATCCTCCTTCAATAGCGCACCGGGTCTGATGGGCATACCCAGGTATTTAATTGGGTAATCGCTTAACTTACAGCCTAAAATGCCCGTGATGACGTGAATTGGCATGGCCAGGTGTGCGGACAATGGGATAATACTGGTCTTATTTAAGTTCACCTTCAGCCCCGACCACCCATAAAAGCAGGCCAACACCGCTTTGATAGCCACCACTTCCTCTGTGTTAGCTCTGCCGAAAAGGATCGTATCGTCCGCGTATTGAATAATCGACAATGGCTGTGTGATACCTTTGATCTGAAGTCCTTTGATGACGTTGTTTTCCTGAGCCCTTGCTATCATCTCCGCCATACCGTCCGCTACAATAGCGAAGAGAAGGGATGAAAGAGGATCCCCCTGTCGGAGGCCCCTTTTGCACATGATTTCTTTTCCTTGCCATCCGTTAACCTGAATGGAAGATTTGCCTCCTCTGATGCACTTCTTCATCCATAATCGCCATTTTGATCCAAAGCCTTTTAACTGAAGGGCCTCTTCTGTGCAGTCCCAGGATACTGAGTCATACGCCTTCTGGAAGTCCAGTTTAAGGAGGAATCCGTCCGCCCTCTCTTTATTACCTCTGAAAACTATTTCGTGAGCAGATGCAATACTATCCATAATATCCCTACCCTTTATGAACCCACTTTGTGAAGGCGCTATGATATCGTTAAGGTGCGGAGCCAATCTTTGGGCTAAAACCTTCGTGATGATTTTGAACGAACCGTTGATCAAGCTAATTGGTCTGAGATCTTCGGGTGATGTGACTTCGCTCTTTTTGGGCACCAATATAATTGTAGCGTAGTTTAGCCTGTCTAAGTTCTCTTCTCCATCGAACAGCTCGTGAAATATATTCATGAGGTCCTCTTTGATAATCTGCCAGTATATTTTGTAGAAAAAAATCGGGAATCCGTCTGGTCCCGGGGCCTTGTCCTGACCCAACGTCTTGATTGCGTTGAAGACCTTTTCTTCCGTGAATCTTGATTCGATTCCCTCACTGTCCTCAATTCTGGAGGAGCTCCACATGTCGGACTTGGGTCCGCACCCAATAGGACATGGAAATGCCTATCTAGATGATCTTTGATAATATCTTCGTTCTCGGTCCAATGCCCGTTCACTGTGATGCCTGTGATATGGTTCAATCTTTTTCTGCCATTAGCTACCTTGTGAAAATACTTTGTATTTGCGTCCCCTTCTCGAAGCCATTGGACCCTAGACCTCTGTTGCCAATACAGTTCCTCCATCCTGCCAATCTGCTGCATCTCCGATCTGTTGTTTGCGAGCTCGTCTTTCTCTGCCTCCTGTAGTTCCCGACCCTCTTGAGCAGTTTCAAGTAGGGCTGCAAACGAGCCGAGTCGAGCCGAGTTTCGTGAGGCTCGAGCTCGGCTCGTTAATCAATCGAGCTCAGTTTCAAGCTCGAGCTCGACTCGAGCTCGACTCGAGCCGAGCTTTGATCGAGCTTTGATCGAGTTCGAGCCGAGTACTCGCGAGTTTAGCCTAATAATTACAAAATGCCCAAGCTCGAGCTCGGCTCGTTAAGCTGTCGAGCTCGTCTCGAGTCGAGCTTTGACCGAGCTTTGACCGAGCTCGAGCCGAGTAGCTCACGAGTAGCTCGGATCGTTTGCAGCCCTAGTTTCAAGTGTGTCAATCCTCTTCACTAGTGACTCTCTTCTCATGTTGATTTCCTTCTTCTTGCCAATTGACCATTCTTTTAATCTTCTTCGGAGCCGCCTTGTCTTCTCTACCCAAACTCCGACTGCTGACGTTTGCATGGTGCTTTCCCCCCAGTTGTCCTTGATGATTTGTCTAGTTTCTTCGTCGATAGTCCAAGCTTTCTCGAATTTGAAACCGAGGTGGTGCTGCTTCCCTTTTAGTCCGCAATCTATAACTAGAGGAAGATGGTCTGAAGTATATCTTAACGCCGTTTTCACCTTAGCGAATGGATGTATTTCCTCCCACTCATTCGTCACTAGCACTCGATCCAACTTTGCCAAAGTTGGGTTGCGCTGCACGTTCGACCATGTGAATTTCCTATCTGTCATTTCTAGTTCCAACAAATCTAATTCATCTATAGTTTCGTTGAAAGCCTCTCGATCCAACCTACAGTGACCTCTGCCTCTATGCTCGTCCTGATATCTAGTGATGTTAAAATCACCTCCTATCATCCATGGACCTGGCCACTTGCTTCTAATGAATCTCAGTTCCGTCCACAGCTCTTTCCGCCGCCTACTGTCGTATGGACCGTAGATGCATGAGATAGTATGGATCCAATCATCGCTTCTACGTTTAATTCTAATCGAAACCGAGAATTGACCGATAAAGTCGTTTAAGATCTCAAAAATTGTCGCGTTCGCCCCTAACGCTATGCCCCCTGAATACCCCCTAGCTGATTTAAATTTCCAACTAAAGTCCGCCATTCCTCTAAGGGTAGAAAATTCTTCTTCCGTTGGGGATTCGATTCTAGTTTCTTGGAATCCACAAATGTCGGGTCGGATTTTGTTAAGGGTGACACCTATAGCTCTTTTCTTAGTTCTTTGTCGCATACCTCTAACGTTCCAGAATGTGTATATCATTAAAATGGAATTTAAACATCTAAAATCCCCCTCCCCAATCTACTACCCCGGGGTTAAGTGTTCGCTAAATTGGTTTCATCTCTAATAAAGGCAATGTTAACTAATTGCTCCTCCTTAGAGGAACCCAAAGCTAATCCATACAATGTAGCAAAGTAAATAAGCGACTCATCAGATAAAGAATTAAGAATTGCACAATTTGCTTTAGATGTACCTGCTCCCGAGGTTTCGATCGTCTTTGAAGCTTGTTCTTTGATAGATAGCTCAACCAACTTATCCTCGTGACTGACGATAGTGTTCACCTGCCTTTTGCCTTTCCTTTGATATTCTGTAATCTTTCTGGTAGATGTGCTTCCCACACTGCCTCTAACTTCCCTTTCTTCGCCATAAGTCTCTGTAACGGAAATGAGATTGTCCTCTCGAATCCCATCTAAAGCTCCAATGATCCCATCTTCCGACTCATGCTCCGAAACTAACTGTAAGGAGTGCTGAACTGCACTCATGCGTTGTTGGGTATTGATCGGGAGTGAGCTGGTAATGGGCTGCAATCCGAGAGTAGCATCCGTTAATAGAGGATTCTCTTCCGGCCCAATGGGCTTAGTTGCGATCTGCGAGGGGGCTGAGTCTACAAGGCCTTTGGACTGAATAAGATTTGACATCGCAGCTTTAATGGATTGTTCGATTTCTTCTTGTGAAAATTTTAACCAGTCCTCGTTCAGCAGTCCCAATCCCTTGATGTGACCGAACCCTATACCAACAGCTTGTTTAAGAATCCCCAGCCTTTTATTGGACTTGGAGCATTGACCCACGTCACTTTCACCTATCACTTCGCCGAAAGTTGCTTTGTAGCCGCTGTCCATCTTGTCTACAGC
Source organism: Hemerocallis citrina (assembly GCA_017893485.1). Lineage (NCBI taxonomy): Eukaryota > Viridiplantae > Streptophyta > Magnoliopsida > Asparagales > Asphodelaceae > Hemerocallis > Hemerocallis citrina. The sequence goes on from CM030360.1 coordinate 297,309,528, forward strand.
AGTGGACCCATCAAATCTGCACAGTAGCGTCCCATCGGCTTCAGACTTGTGCTTGGGGGTCCACATCCAGTTGGCAGTCTTCGAATTAGATAGGACAGGAGAGATGAACGGATGAGATTGCGCGTCAGTCACACCCTGCTGTGTTTGAATTTGGCGCTCTCTTTTCTCCAGAGTTCGTTGCTCAAGCAGATGAGATGGACAGATTTGATTGTTTTTCTTCTCATCTAACGGCTGAGTGGTATCTTCTTCCTCCAGCCTTAGATCTCCACCGTTGATTTTCCCCTTGACTGGATTCGATAGATCTCTGAAGGAAACGTTCTTCTGAGACTCAACAATGACCTTAACTTCGTAGATAACATTATCGAACTCGGTGATGATCTTTGACGGGATAACGGCTTTGTTTGCGACCCCGACTTTATACGCGCGAATTTCCTAGCTGAGAGGGTGAGTGTCTGCCTGTCGATATCGATCAACATCCCAAATTGTCGAACAACATTTTGAAACCCAGAGCGTACCCAACAGTGAAATAGGAGGTTGTATAGGCGGATCCACACCGGTGGGTAAGATTCCGCTTTCATCGCTCTGTATTCCCTAGTCCACCATTTGAAAGTGATGAAGAATTCGAGGCCGTGAGAGTCCTTCCCTTCTAATCCCTTGATTCTAATGGTTTCCTTGGCTAGCGCGGCGTCGCTGCAGTAGGCGTAAAAAGTATCAACCGCAATGTCTTGGATAACCCAGATCGGAGGTGGGGAGGTGACGAGGGCTGCTTGAAGCAACTCGGAGACGTCGTTTGCTGTAGGAACGCCAGTTTGAGCTTTAATCAATATACCGTCGTTGAATCGTCTTTCGAACTCCGCAATAAGGGGAGTCGGAGCAATGGAAGCTTGGATAACGTGACGATCTCCAGCGATGCTCTCTTGTGTCTTGCTTTCTCCAGATGCCGTTGCAATCCCTATCTTCGAGACTTTCGAGTTGGAGGACGCGACTCTGTTGCACTTCGGACATGCGGAAGAGATGTGTCCTGAGTTTCGACAGTAATAGCAAAACCAGTCGGAATTGCATTTGCTAATGGTATGGCCTGGTTTTGCACACTTATGGTAGTTCAGACGGCCATCAATTCTAGAGTTCTCCAATGAGCTGTGGATCTTAATCGCCTTTCTCGTTTTTCTTGGTCTGACCAGAACCCATTCGCCGGCGTCATCTTCCATAGTTGGACGAAGCTCTTCGACTAGTGATTGGGAACGATGACGAACTCCTAGATCTCCGTCGTCTGTGGGCTTGCCTCTGATGACCTCAGCATAAGATCGTCGCCTCTTGTTGTTGCCCTCTGCGACTGGGAGTTGTGCGTCTGCTCTGTTGAAGTGCCTAGAAGCTTTCTGGCCAACTCCCTCATCTTCGTCGAATCGTCGGGGGTCCTGATGTTTCATCCTGGCTCGGAGCTCGTCTTCGCTTTCTCGCTTCCTGCGGTGGTCTTCTTCCCTGCTGCTGACTCTCCTGGACTTGGGAGAGGGAGATCTGCGAAGATCACGCCTCGATCTCTGCCGCCATCTTCGATCTTCGTCTTGCTTGGCTACTCGACGATCCTCTTCGTCGTCTTTGAAGCGCTTGTTCATGGGGGAGGGTGGGGAGTAGTCGCGTCTGGCGTTGGAAGGGTGGAAGGTGGAGTGGGGTCTATGGGGAGTTTGGTGGTTGGGAGCTCTCATGGGGAGTTTGGTGGTTTCCAATTTGGGTATTATTCCAATTATCATTTTTAATGAACAAGAAACTAGTGCATCGAAAAACATGTGAACAAAAGCACACTTACCATCTCTCCTCCCACCTCTCCCTGGGCCCTCCTACTCCTCAACCTGACATACCTGACCAAATAGTTCACGCACCCAAAATGTATCCACTGTAAAACCCTCTAAAAATTGGGCCAATGCTATAAAACAAGTCTTCTATCCAGGCTATGTATTGTGGAGTTTGCACCAGCAATGTAAGGCAAGGTTCTTTTTTTTTTTAAAGAAAAATATGGAATATGGCCACCATGTTACATTGATCAGAAATTAACAAAATATACAACCTACGAACATGAAATAAAACATGAAGCAACATGGCACGTACAGACAACAGATCCCTCCAATAACGTAAGACTGCGTTCTTAACAAACAAAAACACTTATTCCACTTACCAAAAAAAAAAAAAACACTAATTCCAATATATATATATATATAGCAACATGGCACGTACAGACAACAGATCCCTCCAATAACGTAAGACTACGTTCTTAACAAACAAAAACACTAATTCCACTTACCAAAAAAAAAAAAAAACACTAATTCCAATATATATATATCTATATATATATATATATAGGGTTAAAGGGATATGAGCAACTTGCTCATTTAGTAAATGAGCAATTAATTATGTGGCATGCTTGTGATACATTGGACAACTAACCCTATTAATGATCTTCCAATCACATGTATGCCACATCATCAATTGCTCATTTACTAAATGAGCAAGTTGCTCATATCCCTTTTACCCATATATATATATATATATATATATATATATATATATATATATATATATGTAAATTCTTTTCTTCAAGTATCCGGCTTCTGGATCCCATAAACTCTCTGCCAGCCTTGGTATATGATATCAAACGAGAACTTTTGGTATATATGATATCATATGACCTTTCCACTAAATTTCAAATATACAAGGAAAATGAAATTTTTTTTTTTTTTTTTGAAATTTCTATCTTCAATTTGATGTAACTTTAATTAGAGAATTTTCAAGAATATTAAAAGAGTAGGTTTACCAACAAATAATGCAGATTAAGTTAGAAATTAAAACAGTTAATTTATTGGATGGATTTTCAAGATATGAGATAAGTGTAACAAACTCAATTAAAATTCAATCATCATAATCAGTAATTATATACCTAAGCGTTCTTAGCCAGTAAAATATGCAATAATAATTTTTACTCTAATTAGCAAGTAGAAGCACACACTCTCGATATTTGTAGGCGACAGATAAATCAAATAATAATCTAGAGACGATAGATGGTATCACAAATAAATGAAGGAGCAGAAAGAGGTTACCAGGTTCGAAGAAAATTGCGTTGGTGCTCGAGTGGCTGTAGTGCGAGCAGCGAGGAGGAAGGCGTCGTTGTTGGGCAGGAGGCGGCAGCGGCGGCGGTTGCAATTGGTGGCAGAGGCGGCTGGCGAGGAAGGACCGTCAAAAAGTCAACGGTAATAGGAGGAGGGCCGCGACATGAGGTGGTGTCGGGGGTCGATTTGGGGCTAGGGTTTCGATTTTGGGGAAATTTCGGGATTAGGATTTTGGGTTGAATTGATTTGAGGATTTGGAGTTTTGACTTTGATGGTGGCGGCTAAAGATGTGGTCGAAAGTGTGTGGCAGGCGGCAGCGGTGGTCGCTCAGGTGGTGGCGATGGTGGTCGACTAAAGGAGGGTGAGGGGGATGCAGGTGGTCGATGAGGAGAGGGGAAGGAGAGATCGAATAGGAAGGAAGGAGGGGTGATGGGTTTCGAGATCGACAAGGAAGAAGGAGAGTTTGGGGGTGGTGAAGATGGTGCAATGGCAAGGGCTAAAAGTGCGGCGAGGGCTGTGTGGGTTTCGGTCGGGAACAAGGAGAGAGGAAGAAGGAGGGAGAAGACAACTCTGAAAAATTGGGAATTAGGGTTTGGGATTTGTATTAGATTTGGGGTATAGTTTTAGAGTTTATCATAAACCCTAAAATTTTATCTCAATGTTTCACACAAAAAGATGAAGAGTAAAACTCAATCACAATAATTTTTTTAATCAATAATAGCATTTTTATTTCATTAATCTAGAGGCCTATATATAGGGTCAAACCAAATTTCAATATAAATCTATAAAATATTCTAATGCATAAAATAAAGGGTAAAAATCGCAAAACTACTACATATAGCTATAACTGCAAAAAACAAATATAAGTACTAAAATAAAAATACTAGGCTAATTGAACAACCATCCTAAACGATGTCTACACTGATAGAAGAGTCTGAATCGTCTTGAACTGATATCCTTATCACAATTATCTATATTATATATATATATATATATATATATATATATATCACAGCTGTCCCCTCTCCTCTTTGCATCCATATTTCCCACAACTTTGGGAGAAATTCACTATAAATGCCTTTCAAATCTCAATTCCATCCATCCATTTCAACACCTTTTCCTTCTTCTTTCCTCAAAGTTGAGCATCCACTAGTCTGCAACAATGAATGCAACAAGTTAGGTCTTATAATGTAATCACAACAGATTATCACCGGCATGTTTTACTTGACACAAAACAGTATCAATCATTTCGTACACTATGTACGCACTAATCACTTCTTCTTAAGCAACTCTCATCCAATTATTACTGTTCTGTTAACATGTGGTCATTTGTTTAAAAGGAAAATTTGCTTAACTTGTCCAGTTTTTTTTTGGCGACAAGAATATTTTTTTTTGAGAATAAAGATGGTCCTGCCATCGTTTCATTAATGATTTGTTAACGAAACAGAGTAGTACAAAAGAGACAATAACTAAAGAAGACGCAACACGCGTCAATACTGTCAAAATATCTACAAGCCAGACAAAACACCAACATGAAATAAAACCAGATACAAACTACATCTATAACATAACATCTATGAACCATCCTGCGGCCACAGTAGCCTCGTGCTACTCTGCACTTCCAAACCTGCCATATTGGCAACAAAACATGTACCAAAGAGACCTCCTGTCCAGATGAAGGCCCGTCCTGTCACCGATGCTTCTTAGGCTATTCTCCTTCGTTGTTTTTCATCTTCTTCCTCGCCTACTCAGCCCCTGCCCAGTCGTGAGTCAACGAAAAACTGTTATGCATTGAATTTGAGAAATTATAAGAAGAATTCCAGAAAATAAAGTTATTTCGATCTAGCCATAGGTTCCACAAAGACGCCACGGTAACTATGTCCCAAGATAATTTGTCGCCTATTCTAATGTAGTCCTCTCTAAAAGTACCCCAAATTTTCGAGGTTGAATTCGGGCGTCGATCGCACCCGAATCCCCTACAAATAACTTCCCAAGTAAGAACTGCCCTAGGACAACGGAACAGGATGTGGTTTACATCCTCTTCCTCTAATAGACAAATCCCGCATGTGACGTCTATTGGGACGTTTCTCTTCCTAAGATTAACTTTGGATAGGATCGCGTTGCTGTGCGCTAGCCAGCAGAAGACTTTTACCTTTAGGGGTACCTTCGCCCCCCAAATGATGCTTTCAACTTTACATCTCAGTCCTCCATCGTTGAGCCAATTGTACATCGATGAAACTGAAAACTCTTTAGAGTCATCCCTATTCCAACATCTGACATCCTCGCTATTGTTAAGTGGGCCGCTCTCATCTTGGATCAGTCTGTTCATTTCTTCGAATTGGGCGCAAATCTCCTGGGAAATACTACTAGACACTATAAATCTGAGTTGTCCTCTTTTCCGGACTTCTGCCACCATACTGTTTAAATCTAGGACTGCGTTGGCTGCACTTGGGAATTGTTTTGTAGGGTAGTGTTACCGCACCACTTGTCTTTCCAAAATCTAGTTACTTTCCCGTTCCCTACTTTGATAGTAGTGTTGGTGTGAAATATGTCGCCCTGCTTTGTGATCCCTTTCCACATGTATGAGACTTTTGAGGAGACACTTTTTCCTCCAAACCTAAATTTCCTTCTTCTACGGAAAAGATCAAAAGAGTAGCTCCACCAGCTGTTACGCTTCTGAGTCAACTTCCACCACCACTTACTTAGCAGAGCTCTATTCATGTCTTGTAGATTCAAGATTCCAAGTCCGCCGAATTCCTTTTTCTTGCACACTCTACCCCAATTGACCAGAGGCATTCCTTTGTTACCCTCGCCGGTACCTTTCCACAGAAATATTCTTCTCAATTTATCTATCTTAAGAATGACCCATTTTGGGAGTTCGTAGAATGACATAATATACAGCGGGATAGCACTAAGAACTGAGTTTAACAGCACTATCCTCCCACCTAGGGAAAGAAATTTGTTCTTCCATCCTGCGAGTTTCTTAGCGATCTTTTCAATCAAAAAGTCCCAGTCTTCCTTAAGTAACGTCCCTGGCCTGATGGGCGCACCCAGGTATTTGATTGGAAACTCCCCTATTCCGCACCCTAACAAGGCCGAGATCTCGGAGATCGGCATGGAAAGATTGTCGCTAATGGGTACGATGCTTGTCTTAACTAGATTGACCTTCAGGCCCGACCACCCTTGGAAGCTGGCCAGTGCCGCCTTAATGGCTATAACCTCGTTCTTATTAGCCTTTCTGAATAGAAGTGTATCGTCTGCGTATTGCAAGATCGTCATAGGCTGCACAATTCCGTTGATTTTGATACCTTCGATAATGTTGGAGTCTTGGGCCCTCTTAATCATTTCCGCTAATCCGTCCGCGATGATAGCGAAGAGCAGTGAGGATAGAGGATCTCCCTGCCTGAGTCCTCTCTTACATCTGATTTCTTTTCCTTGCCAGCCATTCACTTGGATGGATGATTTTCCTCCCTGCACACACATTTTCATCCACTTTCTCCATTTCTCTCCAAAACCCTTGTGCTCTAATGCTTCGTCCAGACTATCCCAGTAAACCGAATCATAGGCCTTTTGAAAATCTAGCTTTAGAAGGAACCCGTCCGCTTTTGACCTGTGACCTCTGAACACTATTTCGTGTGCTGATGCGATGCTGTCCATAATATCCCTCCCTCGGATGAAACCACTTTGCCCTGGGGAGACAATATCTTGCAGATGAGGAGCAAGTCTTTGGGACAGAACTTTGGTGATGATTTTAACGGATCCGTTGAGAAGACTGATTGGTCTGAGATCTTCGTAGGAGGCGACTAGACTTTTCTTCGGGACCAGTATGATAGTCGCATAGTTAATCCTGTCCAATCTTGCTACACCCTCGAACAGTTCGCGAAATATGCTCATCAGATCGTCTTTAATAATTTTCCAGTAAACTTTGTAAAAAAAAGATCGGAAGTCCGTCCGGACCCGGGGCTTTTTCCTGGCCCAGATTCTTGATTGCTTCATAGACCTCCGTTTCTGAGAAGCACGTCTCGATACCTGCTGATCCGTCCAGTCTAGAGGAAATCCACATATCTGGTTGAAGCTTACATCTATCGTGAGCTTGGTTGCCTAACAGTTGGTGAAATTTCTCATCAAGATGCTCTCTGATAAGCCTTTCACTTTCTGACCAGCTCCCGTTCACTGATAATCCTGTGATGTGATTCTGTCTTCTTCTTCCGTTAGCTACTTTGTGGAAGAATTTCGTGTTTGAATCCCCTTTGCTTAACCATTGAATTCTCGATCTTTGCTTCCAATACATCTCTTCCATATTACCGATATGCTGAATTTCAAGTCTTATGTTAGCTATTTCGTCCTTTTCTGACTCTGACAGGGTCCTCTCTTCTTGACATCTTTCCAAGGCGTCGTGTCTGCTACCTAGCGTCTCTCTTCTGCGATTGGTCTCGTTCATTTTAGCTCTGGCCCACCATTTTAATCTCCTGCGCAGACGTCTCGTTTTCTCCACCCATATGCCTACTGCCGAGCTCTCGATGGTTGGAGCGGACCACGAGTCAGCAATCACTTGTCTAGTCTCATCGCACACCGTCCAAGCTTTCTCAAATCTAAAGATTGACCGTTTCTCCAGTCTTTCGTGATCACAATCGACGACCAGAGGTAGATGATCGGACGTGAAACGCTGTGCAGATTTAGTCTTTGCAAAAGGGTAAACATCCTCCCACTCGTTGGAGACTAGGACTCTATCTAGCTTTGCCCAAATCGGGTTGCGTTGCATATTTGACCAAGTGAATTTTCTGTCTGACATTTCTAATTCCATCAACTCCAAATCGTCAATTGCTCTGTTGAACGAATCTTGCTCATTTCGCCTGTGACCTCTACCCATGTGCTCGTCTTGAAATCTAGTGATGTTGAAGTCTCCTCCTATCATCCATGGACCGTCCCATTTGTCTCTAATGAATCTCATCTCCTTCCAAAGGTCTTTACGAAGTCTTGAATCGAAAGGGCCGTACACCGAGGATACAGTTTGAACCCAATTGTCGCTTCTCCGTCTAATTCTAATCGACACCGTGAATGCACCTATGAATTCGTCTGTAATCTCAAATAAACTTGAGTTCGCTCCAACTGCGATCCCCCCCGATAACCCTACTGCCGGCTTAAATCTCATGTCAAAATCTAGGAGCCCTCTAATAGACGTGAAGTCCTCTGGAGTTGGCATGTTAAGTCTAGTCTCTTGGAAACCTATAATACTAGGACGGATTTTGTTAATAGTGAATCCTAGCGCTCTTTTTTTAGTTTTTTGACGCATCCCCCTTACATTCCAAAAGATGTACACCATTAATGACAAGATGACCCTACCCCCTTTTCCCTAAAGAGATCGACAACGTTGGGATTAAGTAGTTGCCGATCTATAATCCTCCCTAATGACAGCTACGTTAAATAATTGTTCTGTCCTGGTGGAACCCATGGCTAGACCGTACAGACTGGCAAAGTAAATGAGTGCATCATCATTTAAAGAATTGAGAATTGAAAATTTATTATTCGAAGTACCTTCTCCTGACGTGTCAACTTCCTTTCCTTTGCTCTGTCTAGCTGTCTGATCTTCTTTGGTCTGTTCTTGCGCTCCTCCTGTGTCCACCTGTCTTTTCCTTTTTCCTTTTGTATTCTGTGATCTTCTTGTTGACTGAACTCCCCACACTTCCTCGAGTATCTTTATCCTCGCCCTCTGTTTCCGTAACAAAGATCAAGTTATCTTCCCTAACTCCATCTAGAGCTCCAATAATGCCATCCTCTGAGTCTAGTTCCATATTACAGGACAGTTTCGGTGGGAGAATACGCATAACCGGGCTGCTTTGCTTGATGGTAGGGCTCGTTTCAACCTCCCTTGAATTCTGGACCGGAATAGCACAATTAATACCACCTCCTAATGTCGTGGTCCCACCTCCTCCTTGTTTCTTGCTTTCAAAAAGATTAGTCAACGCTGCTTTAACAGAAGCTTCAATATCTGCATTTGAAAAATTCATCCACTCTTCATTTGCTAGTCCCAAGGATTTAGTCACCTCACATTGCACATCCCTCTTTTTAAGGATTCCAACTCTTGCAGTAGCTTTTTGTACTTCAGTCACATCGCCGCATGGGGTTGAGTGATCATTTAAAACTCTTGTACTCACACGCCTCCATCTCTTGGCTTGTCCCTGTTCTGGTGGGTCCCGCATAGGGATAGTAGCATTCGGCTCAAAGAACTGCTGTACTTTCGAGTGGGCTTTTAATGCTGATGAAAAAGGCGGACGATTCAAAATTTTTGCATCCGACGGTCCCCCTTCATCTTCTTCCTCGTGCACATCATCTCCACCGTCGGAAAGAAACCCACGATCTGGCCTTGCCACTCCGCGGAACGAGACGTTTTTTTGCACCTCGACGATCACCTTCACCTCATACAGCGATCTATCGAATTCGGCGATCATTTTGGACGGAATATCTGCCTTGCTCGCGACCCCTACTCTGATCCTCGCGAATTTATGGGTTGTGTGCATTGAAGTCTGTCTATCCATCTCTATAAGCAGCCCAAAGCTTCTGATGATGTTCTGGAAGGCGGAACGAACCCAACAGTGAAACGGCAAGTTGTATAAACGAAGCCAAACTGGGGAGAAACTGTCGACCGTCAGCGCTCCATGATCTCTCGACCAACTCTTGAAAGTGACGAAGAATTCTAACCCGTGTGAATCTCTCCCTTCTAGACCTTTAATCATGATCGTCTCCTTCACTGATTCCGCGTCGCTGCAGTGAGCGTAGAAGATATTAACGGCGATTTCTTGGATGGTCCAAGTGGGCTGCGGAGTTGTCGCGATAGCTGCGTGCAGAAGCTCGGTAATGTCGGCGGCAGTAGGGTTCCCTGTTTGAGCTTTGATGATGATGCCGCCGTTGTATCGACGCTCGAAATCAGCCATTAATGGCGTAGGAGTGATGGACGCATGAATAACCCTTCTATCTCCTACCACGCTCTCCTGGGTCTTGCTACCCTCCGATCCCGCCCCGGCAACGCTCTTAGATGGCTTAGGATCCGAAGTCGTAGTTTTAAGTCGCTTGGGGCACGCCGATGAGATATGGCCAGAACACCTACAAGCATAGCAAAACCAATCGAAGTTACACTTACTGATCGAATGCCCCGGTCTCGCGCACTTATGGCAATTAAGATTGGCTCCGATCTTTGAGTTAGCTGAGGAGCTTTTACTCGAGGTGGGTTTGCGGCTCTTCCGCGGCTTAACAAGAACCCACTCACCAGCTTCGTCTTCTTTAACGTGGCTAGTAGGTAAAGGTGGGGAATTAGAACGGATATGAGGCCTCTGAGCTTCAACTGGTAGTAGCTTGGCCCTGGTAGCTTCAGCGTACGATCTACGCCCCCGGTGATCTCGCTCCTCCAGGTCGTGCCTGTTTGACGCCCTAAAGCCTCTGTCCGTCTCACGACGGCGATCAGCGCCATCGCCTCTCACTCTGTGCTCGTCATCGCGCCTACGATAGACGTCGGGAGTCCTCTCAGTCGCTCGACGGATCTCACTGAGTCTCCGGCGCTCTAGTTCCTCTAGTCTCTTGCTTGGCCGAAGAGCTTCGCCTTCTTCCCTATCGCGCTTCGCCGTCCGCTCAGCGTCAGCTCGATCGTACTTCTGGAGGTGGGTTGAGTGGTGGTGGTGAGAAGGAGTTGGGTGTGGGAGATGAGGGTGAGGAGCTCTAGACATACTTCTTTCTTGACTTTTTCTTCTAAATCGTATTTTTGGCGACAAGAATATTGTCAACCAGATATAGTAAGTTACAATAAAAACAATAATTAAAAGAGAAAAGATACAGCCTAGCCAAAAAGGTACTAAAAACAACTCTATGAAAAATACAATTCATTCTAATAAAAGATAAAACAATACATTTTTTTAATATACGAATTGTACATTTCAAAAACCGTATTCTCACCCAAAATAAGTTTCTTTTAATTGCTTGATGCTTACTAGAATATAAGTCCAATATATTTTTGACTGCGAAGAATTTAAAATGTATAAACTAGAGCCAAAAGGGTTAGTGATACATCACAGTCAAATAAAGGCCTAGAACATTTTCCCTCATTTTTCAAAGAAATCTGATGGAATTATCAGACTTCCTTCATGCTTAATGTTGCAATGTAAGAGTATTCCAGTAATTTTACTGCCTTGAGTTCCAAAATCTAAACAATCTCAACAAAGCAATGCATCTTACAGGATCTTTCTTTTATAGATTCCTCCTCGTAGCATTTCGTCATAGGCACCAATAAATTGTAACTATTGGTCATTGTAATACAATTGTTATTCCAGGAAGAGAAGAGTTACAAAGTTTCAACAAAATAATAATTCGGGTTTTTTAGACGGGTCACTCACAAATGTTTAAATTTCATATACCTCACTTACAAATTGTGATTTCTATATAACTCACTACAATTTTAACTCAACCCATATACATCACTCATAATTCTATATAAATCACTCACAATTTATAGGAAATTTATAGATTAAGTAGTTTTTTTGGTTGAATTAAAATGGTGAGTGAGTAATACGAAAATCACAATTTGTGCGGTGACCCGTGTGGGAAAAACCCTAATAATTAATGTTGTGTTTTATGCAAATTTTGCATTTACTCTGTTTCTTATTATCCTGATCACATTTTTTGTTGCCTGGAAACAGACTGAAATTAATTGTTATTTTAAGGGTGAATGCAAGACATTATAAGCCATAATCTTTTTCATTTATACTTGTAGCGCCCCGAGATCCACATACAGGAAACTCGTGACACAACTCAAGATCATTACTTCAAATGAGTACATAACACAGAAAAGAAATTACGGAAAATTTAAAACTTACATTGTTCAGGAAAATTTTGCTTCCGAATTGGAATACTCCACGGCCCAAAATTATTTTGTTCCCACGATCAATTCCTACAAACCAACTGTGGGTACGTCAGTTGAATACAACTGACACAAAATGGATGAAAACCGTAATTTTCTAATCCTCCACAAACAATCCTTAATGCAGAAAGAAAGAAACGTAGGAATCATGTAATAGGGGTGTTGGTGTATGTTATGATCTAGGATCTAATGCACAATTCAAATGCACACGATGCTTATTCTAATACATACTTGATTCGGAAACATATGCATCTCATACTACATATATCCTAGTCAAGTTTGAGCGTACTGCAGATTATAGGGTTCACTCCCTCGCAATGCAAACCTATTCTTGTACTCTTCCTTGTTCTGGACATTTATTTAGTGACTGGTAGAGCTGCAATAAATACGGTCTATTCCGTCTACTGCATCAGATCGGTGGTCTTTCTCCACTCCTGAAAGTCTGTGATCACCTCGATCTATCGGAATCGGTGGTCTCTCTCCACTCTGCCGGCCGGTGGTCTCTCTCCACTCCTGACAGGCTGGTGATCATTCAGCTTATTGCAGTCCTGTCGAATCGATGGTCTTTCTCCTACACCCGGACTCTACCATAAGTTATCCGAACATAGGGCGAATCAGCAAGCCTTTCCCTACTCCGCCAGAGGCTGAGAGTTATACTCTAGCTCATTGTTCATATGGATAACTTAAAATATAAACGTACTCATAAGGGTCAATTCCTCTAGATTTCAACATCTCTATCACCAAATCTCATAAATCAACAGTCGAGACTGTGCTGCACGCGTCCCAGATGAGACGTCGTCGCACGTGTCCCCTTGACAGGTGAGTACACTCCCAACTAGTGTCTGTCCTTAATTTTATTGGTCATGCAATCTTATTAACATTGTTATCTTTTATTTCCTATTTAATTTAATACCATTCTTAATATATTTTACTTAGTTTCTTTATTCAATGATAGTTGGTTACTAGGTAATTTAATCCTAGATTCGAAGATTAATCTTGTCTTACAACAAGTTATCTAGCTCAAGTATGGATTCAATTTAATTTTATCGAATTAAGCTAAGAGTCGGTTTAGCTTGGATACTTGTCATTTGACATATACTAAAACTAGTTCACTTAATATGTGTTTACTATCACTATATGCATAACCGAAAGGCGCTTAATGCACTAAATATCACTATATGCATATCAACACTAGTGCACCTAATGCACCAAATTCCACCATATGCATACACTTATACATACTACCACCATATATACTTATGCATAGCACATGATAAAGTCTTTGATGCCTACAATCTTATCTTTACTTTACTACAATCTACTCTACTTATCATGAACTTTTTATTAGCTCAGTCTACATCCTCAAGTGGCTTTTCTACCTTACTACCGTTATTATACTAACTTCAAATTTTAGTTAGCTAAGCATGTGAATTATGGCTTTCACTACTATCTACTTTACTACTATTACTTTAAGTGACTACAGATTTTATTTTGAATTACTATTACTACTTTGAATTACTACTTTACTGGTACTCTACTACTACTACTGCTACTATTACTACTGCTACTATTACTACTACTGCTACTATTACTACTGCTAATATTACTACTACTACTGATGCCTACTGTTGCCTACTACTAACTACTACTGATGCCTACTATTGCCTACTACTAACTACTACTGATGCCTACTACTATCACTACTGCTTGAGCCTTTTTTTTTTTTTGCTATGTTTATTTTATATATACTAAATTTTCTAATACTTGTAACTAACAACATATTAACAAGAATAACTAATTTTAACAAGCATATCTCTTAACATAATTTTACTACTTTCAAACCATAATATTATCAAACATAACTTCTATATAAAAAGTCACAAAAATACTCGAGAGGTAAAGAAAATATCCACTTTCTTCTTCAAAGGTATGCTTCTTTTGCTACTTAGCTTTATGCTTCTCAAAAGCTTGTAGAACTCTAGATATATATATATTTATATGGGTGCTTAGAGTATTGCAGATAGGAAAAAGGATAGAAGAAATTTTGAGCTAGGATTTTAGAAGTAGTATGAAAAGTGAACTAGGGTTTTACTTAGTATCATATATATAGAAAAAGTGAAGGAGTGCTCTGCTGTTTACTGTCGGCCAGAAGAAAAGAGAAGGAAAAGCGAGGTGTGGGTGTGTGTGGAGATTTCTAGGAGGCTTAGGTGTCCCCCTTTTTTACTTTTTACCCCCTAAGGCTTTATTTATTTACACTTACCTATGGATACCATGTTGGATTGGGCTTTAAGAAAGAAGTGTTAGGCCTTTTTTTTTATTATAAAAAAAACAACACATCGGATAGAAGAAAAAAAAACAAAACAATTAACCATATGGATTTGCCAAACAAAAATAAATAGAGATATAATAGTGTATGCTACAAATAACAATGCATATACATATATATTATTTTTTTTTGTAAGAAAATATTACAAACTAGAGGTCTTACAATACTATTTCATCTCTTTTTTGGGCACATCCTGCTTATGCAAGCTTCAGACAAAAGATTGCCAAGACAATCTAAACATAGGAAAGGAGGATAACTTTTGTGTGGTCATTGTAAACCCTAGGAGAGGTTCACATACATCATCCACTTGAGGATTTGCTCTCTCACTTTTGCTTTTGCCTAGTTTGTGGGATTATTAAGATTTGTTTTTAGTCTGCTACCTATCCCTGTAGGTGTTATACAATTCCCTAGTGATTAAGGAGAACGTTGCTTTTCATATTCTAAAAATGAAAACCTAATAAAGTTCATCAAATAAACAAAAGAATATGTAGACTCTGATGCCCCTATTAAAAGCAACATCTGAGTGATCTTCCCTAAAAAAAACATCTGAGTTTAGTCATGAAGATGGAATACTGATCTGATAATAACTTATTCAAATTCACCATAAAAGGTATATTTACAATATACCCAGGAATATATATGTATGTGTGTGAAATGAAGAACACTGCAATAGAACAGAAGGAAACAATGAGATAACTCGGGTAATACCTGACTAGTAGTCCCACTGGAAACTATGATTCGTTTGAATCAAACCACCACCTCTTCTTCTTCTCACTATTGCCTCAGTCACTGAAAACAAAACAGTTACCTTTTTTAAAAGAACCCTGATGGAATGATCTCACTTTCTATGGAAAGAAAAAAGAATTCTTGGTACCTACAGTTTTAGCATTTTACAATTCATATGATTATGGAGAATATTCTCTTTATACACTAGAAATGACTAAAAAAACTGTCCCTCCTATTATAAGTCCACAAATAATCTTAAACATAAAATATAAATAAATCAGGAAAACTATGATGCCCCTAATAAAAGCAGCATCCAAATATAGTCATGATCAACTTGTACTGCTACTCATTATAAAAGGCAAATACAAAATTGCCCAGATTTTATATATAGAAGAGAATCTAGACTCCAGAGATGAGGCACTGTGATAACTAGGCCAATTCCTAATAAGAACCGCCGCACTGAGAACAATGATTTCTTCGCAGCTAACCACAATTCTCTTCTTTTTCTTCCTCGTACTCCTTCACCAAATTACTGCTTTATCACATGATCATTCATTTATGCTCAATGTCGAGAGATCTTCCCTCCTAAACTTCAAATCCACCATGTCACCAGCTCCACCAACTACCCTCTCCAACTGGAACGGCTCGACCCACGTCTGCAACTTCACTGGGGTTCACTGCAACCGATGGAGGCTCCATGTCACTGGTCTCCACCTCGGCCAGCTGTCCATTCAAGCACCTATTTCCCCATACCTAGCTAACCTCACTGATCTTAGGTTACTCAACTTGTCAGGAAATCTACTTACGGGCCAGATGCCTGAAGAACTCACCCACTTACGCCACCTCAGTGTCCTTGATCTAGCCTCAAACAATCTTGAAGGCCCCATTCCAAAGTCAATTTCCCGTCTCCGGTCACTGGAGTTACTGGACTTGTCTGAAAATCTACTAACAGGCCAGATACCTGAACAACTCGCCCACTTACGCCGACTCAGTTTCGTCAAACTAGCGTCAAACAGTCTGGAAGGCCCTATTCCAGAGTCACTTTCTGATCTCAGTCTCCTACAGTTTCTAGACTTTTCGGAAAATCAACTTACCGGTCATATACCTGAAGAACTCGTCCACCTGAGCCAACTCATTGTCCTAAACTTAGCTTCAAACAGTCTGGAAGGCCCCATCCCGCAATCAGTTTCCCCTCTCAGCTCACTAATGCTACTGGACTTGTCAACAAATCAACTTACAGGCCAAATCCCAGGTGAGCTCTCTTCTCTGCAGAGTCTCACCATTCTAGACCTCTCCTTCAACAACCTCAACGGCTCAATTCCGGAATCCATTTCACTGCTCAACTCCCTTAGCTACCTCAGCCTCGGCACCAACTCATTAGGAGGTAAAATTCCTACTGCCATCTTCCATAACTGCACTTCCTTGAGTGTGGTTGACCTCTCAAACAATAGTCTTGTGGGAGACATCCCATCTGAAGAGGGCATCCATCTTCCCTCCCTCAATGTTTTCAATGTTTATTTGAATTATTTGAGAGGACAACTCCCTCAATGGCTATCAAATAGTTCTATTGAACAATTGGACGTTGGGTATAACAACATTTCAGGCGAGCTTCCGACTGAATTGGTGCAGAAGTGGAGCACACTTGACATCCTTCATCTTTCCTATACCAATCTTCGTAGCCACGACAATAACACTAATCTTGAGCCTTTCTTCCTAGCACTTTCCAACTGTACGGAGTTACAGGAGCTCGAAATGGAAGGGGTTGGACTTGGTGGGCATTTACCTCGTAGAATTGGTCAAAACATGACCAAACTATCTTCTGTTATTCTAGACAATAACAAGATCTCTGGCCCAATCCCTCCTGATATTGCAAATATTTGGAACGTAACAATATTGAATTTATCAACCAACCTTCTTTATGGAGCAATACCAAACCAATTAGGCCAACTTTTAAAGTTAGAGCGATTGATATTATCAGTTAATTTTCTGGATGGTCCCATATCTTCTGCACTTGGAAAAATTAGCTCCATAGGTCTTCTTGATTTGTCTGATAATAAATTATCCGGTGAAATCCCGGAGAGCCTCGGAAATCTCAGGCGAATCAGTCAGCTGTATCTTCACAAAAACCATCTCTCTGGAGAAATCCCAGTCGAACTAGGCAACTGCCAGAATTTGAATCAACTAGACTTGTCGTATAATAGACTTACAGGAAGAATACCAGAAGAAATATCAGGTATTGCAAAGATATACTTGAATCTTTCCAACAATTTGCTACAAGGGAATTTGCCTACAGGTCTTAGCAAAATGGATCAGGTTGAAGAGATTGATCTCTCTTCTAACAACCTCACCGGCATCATCCTCCCACTATTATCAGAGTGCCACGAGGCAAAGCTGATAAATCTCTCGCACAATTCTCTTCAAGGGAAGCTTCCGGAATCACTTGGAAGTCTCCGGAGCCTAGAGACCCTTGATTTATCTTACAACTCACTGTCAGGCGAAATCCCCCTCAGCCTCATCAACTGCATCAGCCTGACCAAACTCAATCTATCATACAATGACTTTATTGGTACCATACCTACAGCAGGAATATTTTTTTCATTCACTAGTCTTTCTTTTCTGGGTAATCCAAAACTATGTGGACCTGCCATGGGCCGTGCTTGTCCTCAAACGAAGAAATTGTTGCATTCAGGCAAGTTCTTGATAACAGTATGTATCTCCACATCGGTACTAGCTTTCCTGTCAACCATATGTTGTGTTATTACATTCAGAAAGATCAAGTCGAGAATTTTAACAGGGACAAGAGATATCTTTGGTAGCTCGTCTCCAGTTCTTCAATCAAGCTATCCTAGAATCACTTATCGAGAGCTTGTGGAGGCAACTGAAGACTTCCAGCAACATAGACTAGTAGGGTCTGGTAGCTACGGCAGAGTTTATAGAGGGGTTCTAAGAGATGGCACCGTTGTTGCTGTCAAAGTGCTACAACTTCAAACAGGTTGTTATAGTATACTTATGGCATATATTATTATAATATTGCATATTAAAAATATAGTATGATATATATCATATTAATCATTGTACTGTATATGACAAAGACAAAATATGCGTGTGTTCTCTCATTTACAGGTAACTCGACAAGGAGCTTTAATCGAGAATGCCACGTTTTGAAGAGGATAAGGCACCGGAACCTGATGAGGATCATAACAGCATGTAGTCTACCAGATTTTAAAGCCTTGGTGCTTCCTTACATGGCCAATGGTAGCTTACATAGCAGACTCTATGGAGGTTCAGAAAAGCTGAGCCTGGTTCACAGGGTGAGTATACTGAGTGATGTAGCTGAGGGGATGGCGTACTTGCACCACTACTCACCGGAGAAGGTCATACACTGTGATTTGAAGCCAAGCAATGTTCTTCTGAATGATGAGATGACGGCTTTGGTCTCAGATTTTGGGATTGCAAGGTTAGTAAGGACTGTCGGAAGCGGGAATACAATTGTAGCAGAGAATGCAGGAACTTCTACAGCAAATTTGCTTTGTGGATCAATTGGTTACATTGCACCAGGTATGTTGTGCTGCTTCTGGATGCTCTTTCAGAAGTGTGTAACCGAATCCTCAATCCTTGAATCAAGGGGAATTGGCTTAAGGCCCTTCATGTCATTTGTTATTTTCCATTAACCCTTTCCACTTTATTTTATGCACTTTCAATTCCTCACCATCCATAATATTTGGAAAAGAAACCCTTCGGTTGCAGTTAAAGAAAAACTTTGTTTGGACAAAAATATCCCCATCTACATGCACTTTTCTTTGTTAAGATGTGTACCTTTCTTATGGGTAAGGTGAACTTTTTGTAATTCCTTAAAATGAATTTTACATTGATTACTTCGTCCAAAAGAATGTTAGCCTATTAGCAGCAGATGGGGATTTTCCAACATAGTGAGGAAGGTGTGGGATTAAAATAAAAAAAAAAATTTAAATACAAAAAATACCCCCAAGGAGCTTAAGGAAAATCGCTGTCAATTGATAAGCATCGAACAAATTTCCCTATAAATCAATATGCCTAAGGTTCATGTCTCACATAAATAAGGTAGGTTTTATCTTTGAAACGATAAGTAGGGTGGAACCAATATCAGTAGTTGATGCTATGATCTTTATACAGAATATGGATTTGGCTCAAACCCATCGACAATGGGAGATGTATACAGCTTTGGAATTATAGTCCTTGAAGTAGCGACACGAAAAATACCAACTGATGAGATGTTTGAAGGTGGACTCAACCTACACAAATGGGTGAAGAACAATTACCATGGGGGAGTGGAGAAGGTCATCGACATCTCATTGGTGAGTGATGCAAAGGATCAGACTCCGGAAGTGAGACAAATGTGGGAGGTGGCTATTGCCGAGATGATAGAGCTTGGTCTCCTCTGCACACAAGAGAATGCGTCAACAAGACCTACAATGCTTGATGCTGCCGATGATTTGGACAGACTGAAGACGTACCTTGCGGGCGACACCACAGCAACATTTGCCTCTTCATTAGGTATGTCATCCTCTACTTTCGGAGAGGACTAAGAATATGTGTGGTATTTTACTTTTAGAGATCCCAGAGCACCTTTTGGACTCCAAAGATACTTCCCAACTTAAAAATAGGCCATTGGTAAAACAGAGCAAAAATATCCTGGATCAGAATACTCTTCCAGAATTAGGGTTTTTCACTTTTTTTGAGAAGTTCTTCCCACAAGACTATCAAATTGATATATTTTTTCTTGGCAGAGAGGTACAGGGTTTGATCCTCTGCATCTCCAAATATTTTAATCATCACGAGTTTTCATTGTTCTATTTTTTTTTTCACCGTTGTATTTCCTCAAGGTTCTTCCATGTATTCCAAGTTTTCATTTTTTGTTTTCCCCTCTATAATGTACTCATAATTCTTAAATTTTTTTCTAAATTCAAGGTTTTCTGTATTCCCAGTTCAGTTGGGGATTTTGAACTTCCACTGTTTCTCGTTGATTTCAAATCTTAGGCCATCTACTTAAGAGTGACAAGTCTATAAATGATTAGTGCACATTATTGATGGAGTGAATCTTTATTGTCGTAATGCATCGCAACAAAGAAGGAAACATATACAAGACACATGTAAACTACATGAGTAAAATTTTCACACTTTCAACCTCATATATCTTTCTTCTTATATATTTTCTTTCACCGACAGCTAGGCCA
The DNA here is from genome assembly GCA_017893485.1 of Hemerocallis citrina. Classification (NCBI taxonomy): domain Eukaryota; kingdom Viridiplantae; phylum Streptophyta; class Magnoliopsida; order Asparagales; family Asphodelaceae; genus Hemerocallis; species Hemerocallis citrina. The sequence goes on from CM030360.1 coordinate 297,329,796, forward strand.
GTACATATGATAAGAAAATGTTGCTTCGTGAACCTTGTGTAAGTACCTTCATATGATTTATGTATGGAAAGAAGTATTTCATGCCCAAGGAATTGGTCATAGGAAAGCACATAGTGTCTATGATAGGATGTATGAAGAGAAGTAGTGTATGCAGAAGAAACTGATCAGACGAAAGCATATGGAGAGAAGTATTTTATGTACAATCAATTTGATCATAGGAGTACAAATTGTATAGCAGATTATAAATTTCATACCTTGCCAGCCAGCCAATAATACTATCCAAAGTTCCAAACTGTGAAGTGTGAAGTATGGCAGATCAACAAGTCATGCATTCAGATTGAGGTACTGCTCAACAAAAAAATTTATGAGGATTAGTCCACTAATTATTAGTCCTCTCCAATATAGGAAACCATAGACATGCAGAGACGAAAAAGAAGAAAAAAATGAAATAGTTGTTGGAGGATCTACCCCACAACTCGTAGTGCTAATAGCGGAAACACACCACAAGCAATAGAAACTCCCAAGGCTTAGATGAACCAAGAACAAGCCATCACAAAATATGCAAGATCTCACAAGAACACAATCAATAAGCAGAGATAACAAATACTTCTTTCCCCAAGAAATACAAAGATTACAAAGAGAATACAATTCTCAATCTCTCTCTCTCACCTTTGAAATACTCGGCACAATCCCCTCTTGAAGTTGAACAATGATAACGGCTCACCTCTTGATTACACAAATTGATGGATTAGATCTACTAAACCCTAGAGTTTACGGCCATATATATAGCCCCCAAGTAAACCCTAAAAGATAAACACAAATCTAGCAATTGGGCCTTTAAACTCGTAAGCCCAAAAACAATCAGCCGTCGAAGTCGGTCGACCGCACCCCCAAGGTCGATCGACCGCAACGTGTAGAACCAAACCCGAGAGCTGACCAGTCGACTGCACCCCCAAGGTCGGTCGACCGTCCTCTCCTCTATTGGACCTTTACACTCGAAGAACTCTCAGCAGCTAGGGGCGATCGACCGCAACTCTCCAGGCTACATTCTTCTACTCGCTGTTTGTCCTCTCTTACTTCTTTGTCTCATCCTCTTCTTCTCCAACTTCAAGTACTCCGTGCCTATGTGTATTTGAGGCCAAACCCTAACAATCTCCCACTTGGACCAAATACACCATGCTTCGAAGTTATTACAATCTTCACCTCGCATTATCTCTGTCAATCTCCCACTTTCATGGAAGACTCAAGTACTCTCCACTCTCATGAAGAGCACTTCCGCCACTCCACCACGTGGAGTGCACCAACCACCCCTCATCGCCTCATGAAGGATGTGGTGCTCCACCAACGCATAGAGCACGAATACCGGAAAAACAACCTTCCGTGTCGGATTCCGTGTTATAACTCCCCAACTCGCAAGATCTCCATCAACACCGGACATGGTTCATCGACATCCCCCCGCATATCGATACCAGTGCTTTCTACTTCACAAGAGCGACTTGAAGCTTCAATTGCTAATTCGCAAAGTACCCTAACCGCAGCAACGTTTTGCCCTCTAGGATCACTTCCATGGCCAGCAGCTCCCACTAAATTAGTAATCTCCCCTCCACAACTGAAAGAACTCGGTTGCACCCCACACAACCTACTACTCGATTCCGGCTGAAAATCAACTACAGAAGAAAAACCCCTCACGTCTCTAAACAAATACAACGTTCCCTCACGCTTCCCTTTTGCAATCACCCTTGAACCTGCAGCTATACACCACTCCCCACTACCAACTGTAGTAGACAACCCCTCCTTGTCTAGCCTTCCAATCGAGATAAACTTTTCCTTCAAGTCTAGAACACGCCTTGTCTCCCGCAAGACAACACTTTGATCATCAATGGTGTTCACGCGAACAGTACCAACCCCACGTACAGGACACCGGTGACCATTCCCCACGATCACATCTCCAAAAGAATCCTTCTCGTAGTCATCAAATATTTCTCTCCTAGGAGTGCAATGAAAAGAAGCTCCCGAATCAATACACCAATCTTGAGTGCCCAACTCTTCCCGAGCTGATAAGCATAGATCCTCAACAAGCCCCACTTGAGCTTCCTTTGGGGTATCCTTCTTCAGTTTCTCCTGCTTCTTCATATAAGTCTTGCAACTGCGCATCATGTGATCCTTCTTGTGACAATACCAGCACTCAGGCCCATGTCCCCCATCGCTGTCATCAGACCCACTCTCAGATAAACTACTCTGATCCTTTCTTCTTCGACTGCTTTTAGATTTCTCACGTCTTTTCTCAACATACATGGCGAAATCTCTAGAAGATGATGATGGATATCCCCCGTTTCTCACCCTTCTCACCTCCTCGTTTAGAATGTTACTCACCACATCCTGTAGAGTCGTCGAATCTGTCATAGTGTCTGTAATAGTCTGTTCCACCGTACCATAACTATCGGGTAAAATAGATAGAAGTAATAATAACTGCCCCCTCTCTGAAAACTTCAAACCTGCAGCTTCCATCTGGTTGTAAACCATACAGTAATTGTTCACATGCTCTGCTACTGAACCCCCTTCCTTCAACTTCATATTAACCAATTTCTTTAGATAAAAATTTTGATTAGATGCCGACGGTTTCTCATACATATCCATGAGAATCTCCATAGCCTCCTTTGTGGTCTTTGCCTTCAAGATATGAAATAACGCCTTCCTACTCAGCCCTCAACTGAATCAGCCCCAGCACCTTCTGATCCAAATGATTCCAATCTGCCAAGACCTTTGCATCATTGTCTGCACCTACCGGCTTCTCATCAAACAACGGACCACCAAGATCTTTCTGACGAAGATACGCTATCATCTGAATCTTCCACATCGCGAAGTCACTCCCATCGAACCTTTCGATCTTCATCTTGTTATCGGCCATCTCGAACCAACTACTCTGATACCACTTGTCGGAGGATTTACCCCATAACTCATAGTGCTAATAGCGAAAACACACCACAAGCAATAGAATCTCCCAAGACTTAGATGAACCAAGAACAAGCCACCACAATATATGCAAGATCTCACAAGAACACAATCAATATGCAGAGAAAACCAATACTTCTTATTCCCCAAGATATACAAAGATTACAAAGATATTACAACTTTCAATCTCTCTCTCTCACCTTTGAAACACTCGGCACAATCCCCTCTTGAAGTTGAATAATGATAACGGCTCATCTCTTGATTACACAAATTGATGGATTAGATCCACTAAATCCTAGAGTTTACGACCATATATATAGCCCCCAAGTAAACCCTAAAAGATAAACACAAATCTAGTAATTGGGCCTTTAAACTCGTAAGCATAAAAACAATCAGCCGCCGAAGTCGGTCGACCGCACCCCCAAGGTCGGTTGACCGCAACGTGTAGAACCAAACCCGAGAGCTGACTGGTCGACTGCACTCCCAAGGTCGGTCAACCGTCCTCTCCTCTGTTGGACCTTTACACTCGAAGAACTCTCAACAGCTAGGGGCGGTCGACCGCACCCCCAGGTCGGTCGACCGCAACTCTTCAGGCTGCATTCTTCTACTCGCTGCTTGTCTTCGCTTGCTTCTTTGTCTCATCCTCTTCTTCTCAATTTTACGTACTCCGTGCCTACGTGTATTTGAGGCCAAACCCTAATAATAGTTAGGAAGTGAAATCCATTAATTTGTCAAGAACAGGCATCCAACCCAACATGATTTAACTATTTCGAAGAAATAGAGGGGTTGATTACAGTCCTGTCAGATATAATGGGTTTTTTCCATATAGTACATCATAGGTGGGGAGGGGAGCAACTACTACAGACTTAAGCTGTGAAATACAAGTAACTTCTACAGCTTATGCTGGAATTTATGCCAAAGGAGTGAAGAATATGTGCTACTTTTATCATCACATCTGACTCCTTAAGGTATTCCTGTATGTAAACATTTCTAACAACTGTGATACACCTGAGTATCGTTTTTTGAAATACATAACGTTTTTTGGGCAACAATTTCTAAATTTAATTTGACCAACTGACACTACTTTAAATTTCAGCCGATATAGCCGAAATTCGTAGATTTTGGACGAAATTGCCGAAATATCGGCCGAAATATTACCAAAATATCGACCGAAATAGATACTAATGTTATTGTGAATATATAACTTTTTTTTGTTTAACTTTTTGCATAGAAGTCTTTCAATATAGGACCTTAAGCTAAGATAATGTGAAAATTTTATCTCTATTGTTTGCGTATATACAAAGTCCAGTAAGTCTATATTAACTTTTTAAAAAAATCTAATCAATGCAAATTCAATTTAGTTATATACTTATATTACATTCTCTTTTATATTGCTATTAAATTCTGCAAATATTTACTGTAATTAATTCATGTCATTAGTTACATTATACAATATTTTATATGAAAAATGACATGTAAAACACATGATATCTTTGTTTGGGGTCAAAAAAATATATGTTTATTGAGTGTCCAAAATGAAAAATATAAAGATAATCACATTATTTCGAGATCTCCGACGATATATCCGATCCGAAACAAAACACCCCTTGCCGACATTTAATCCAATATTTAAAACCTTGCCAACTGCCCCTCGGAACTATGTGAGGTCTGACAGGATATAACAAAGAAACAAATTCCTTGGTAAAGAAAATGTTGATAAGCAAAGCCCTGCTGACTTTCTTCTGGAGTAGTAAATCACCAAACAGAACATTTGTGAAGAACTTTCCAATTATGCTAACATTCACTATTCAAAGGTATAAGCAAGAAAATACATTTATGCCAGATCATTGAAGTTCATTGTCAAACCTACGAAATATTTCCAGTCACTTGCAGAAAGTGTAGTCAACTCTCAGGGGCTTCTTCAACACCTGCTTCTTGTTACATAGGTGTTCCTAGGACTTATTCTGTCTTTGTTTTGTTTTTCTGGTCAGAGTAGGAAAGGGAGAAAAAACAAAGTATTTCCAAATACAGATGCTTACAAGAAACGGGCACCAAAATAGAACTAGAAGACCCCAATATGCAAAGTGATTCTTTTTCCTTTGCGTGTTAAAAGTGGGAGAATCCCCACTTGTTCCATTAATAAGAAACAATGAAATGTTTTGCATCAAAGTTCATTTAAAGAAAATATGGAGTAACAAATTGCTCACGACTATGATTTGACTCTTCCCTCCATAATGTAAATGTTCTGTCAAACAAATTTATAACATGATTCGTACTCTGCCATTATCCTCAAGAGAAGCCAACCATGCAATATCTGTTAAGAAATTCTCCCGTAATAGTCACTTATGACGAAGTTCCACAACGGCTTCCTATCAATTAACTGTTTTGCCTGTTTCCAATACCATTGCCCAACTATAGCAAGGTTCATGTTCCGCACTAAATGTATGTATCCACAAATCTGAAACTTAAGTTACCTTTGCAGCATCTACCTCATTTTTCAACTCAAGGTATTCACAACTTGCTCAAGCTGCAGAAGCCACAATTAAATCCACTACTCAGCAATGATTTGGGTTTAACATTCTAATTATTCAATCCATGCATATAATGTTTGGAATCCGGTAATTCAATTCATATTCTAATCGAACAATCATAGTCTTAGACAAATTCACGCTAACCAACCAAAAAAGGAAAATTTATGTATCAAAACAAAACTTGCAAATAGAAATAAAATCTTCTTCCTACAATGCTAGGTTGTTGAAGTACAACTAGACTTGCGTTTTCACAATCTTATTGGACTATGACCAAACTTTGCCCTACAAGGATAAGGAGGAAAGCGACTGCTCTCACTATGTGCTGCCCAACTCAGAAAGTTGGAATGGGGTGACAGAAGATAGTGGAAGAAAAAAACAATGATGGCCTTATTGTGTATGAACTGCAACTAAAGAAGTGATTGTGGTTGGCATATGCTAATAGTGGCCAAAAATGCTACTGCACTATTAACAGTGTGATGGTGAGGATTTGGTAGGACAACATTCCCACAAAATCTTCCAGTGAAGCAACATTTTCATTAGGGTGGTCCTGACTTCTTTCTCCCCCAGAATCATACTATAATTAAAAAAATTCTAAAAGTATAAGCATCTCCGAAATTCCACCTTCACAATCTACATCAGAAATATTTATAGTACTGCTGTAACGGTATCTATGGTTTGGTTTCAGTATAGAAAAACCAAAGGTAAAACAGTTTTTCAAGCAAAAGATTTAATTCAATATCTTTTCTCTCTACATCAAGGGAAGACAAACCCACATACCACAGTATGGTACTGTGATATTTAGAACCATAGATGCATATTTTTTTGAAATTATGTTGGAAAAAGAAATAAAATCGTCCACTTATTACACCGTGAGCACCAGATAATTTTGAAACCAGACAAATTTTTGCAATTACTTTAGAAAAAGAAATAGTATGAGACAGTATATCCCTTTGTTGCATAGTCAACAATTGGGTCATGAACTAAATTTAGATTTGGGTACAGCCTATACCACTAGGAAGCTGAGTATGGTAAAGATCAGGTCGGGTCCTAGTTACTAGTTAAAAATGGTAGCCCTAGCAGTGAGGGAGCTTAACACATCAACCCATTCAAATTAAAAATGCTAACTAGGATGGTTACTACCAAAAAAACATTAGATCTGGAAAAAACTAAAGAAAGATAAATAAACTGCTTCGACAAAATAATGAAAAGTGAAGCCTCAGCTTTTTCTTAAGTTGGCTGTATATATCACGGTAATTCAAAATATGCATTGGGTTAAATCATTAAAATATCTGTATATAGTTCACACCAAGCAAATTACTCCTTTTAATTTGAAATGTACTTGGTGTAAATTATATTCATTGCTAAAATCTCACAGAACTAGAGACTCTTGAGTGCTCTATGAATACTCCTGCTATCAGATGCAATTCAATATGAATCGGTACCCAAGAACTTGAGGATAACAAATTATAGGTTGGAACAGAATTCAGGTAAGGTTCACCAAAATTCTAAGTTTTCACATCCCGACTCATAATAAATTTCTAAATTTGATCTCGTTGACTATTTGAATACATAAACATTAGAAAAGAGACGAGCAGTATATATGTTTCGAAATGGAAGTACCAGATTACGAGGAAAATGAGAATAATGAACATCCATGAAAGTGAATATGAACTTATTATTTTCTCTATCAATTACTGCAATCTAAAGAAAGATCAACAAATTCAGAATCACATTTACAGCAAGTAAAGGTGAATTTTGAAACTTTGCATGAATTGATCACCTTTTTCTAAGTGAGACAGTGAATGCCAAAAAAAGAAAAATGAACAAAATGATTTTTGAGGATAAAACCTAAAGGTGTAACTTTTATGAGGAGATTTGTTAGGTTTATGTCTTGCATACTTGGGTTCGATGTGAAGCGATGACGATGACACGAGAAGAGGTCAAAGTGTCGATAGACGGAAGTATGAGAATCAGCATCAGCAGCTACAATAGCAAGGCAGTCGACTTCTCGTGCTATCTGGTTTGGAGATGACCAAATGGGTAGTCGACGGACAGCGGCGGCAGCACCTCTTTGGGTCGGGTCTGGGTGATATGTTTTGAGTCCATCTTCTACTCCAAATTAGATCGTACAGCTCGTGTCGTGTGGCTCTCTCTTCATGATATATCGGACGGTTATTATATCAAGACTAAACATAGGGTTTCTCTAGATCTTCATATATTGTAATAGCCTCCATTAAGAGAGGTAGTACTTCATTGAGAGTTCTCCATTGTAAACATTAGATTGTTTTTTTTTATCGTTAAACAGTGGGTTGAATGCCCCCCGCATTTCATTAATAAGGAATTAACAAAACATACAACAAAAAATAAGGCTTATGAAGCTCAGATCCCAACAGACTGGGTTCCGAAACTCATACACCCCAACCAACAAACAAAAACAACGAAATCTAATCCTATTGATCGGCCGACCGAGCCACAATGAATTTCTCGTGCCAATTTGAACTCACTCTCTCACTCAGACTCTCGCTTGTACATCGTTTTTCCTCTCCAACTATCGCACGATCGCCTCCGTCGCTCGCAGCAGTGAGCCGAACGTCAACACTAAGCACTCTAAGAGAGATACCGCAGGCACTCCGCCAATCTGATAACACCCTGTCCAGATAGAGTCCTCGTTCTCTTCCCCTCGCTTAACCCTAGTTGACTCTTACCGCCAAATCGCTACGAAAGCAGGCGTCGCACATGACCCCTCCAAGCCCCCCTGACGTGAGAGAAACCAACGGCACTCCTCGCTTTGACCAAACAAGGTTAAAAAAGAGCCCAAACCCTGAAATTGTCTGACCACCGTCGCCCACACCAGTTAGGAAATATTTCGCTGGTAATTGTAAATCGGTTGTAATTTGAATATTAGGGATACTTTGGATATTAGGGACTCCTCAATGTCCATTCGAATTTCAAAACTTAATTTGAAATTCAAAATTTCCCTTACGACAGCATTCCAAATCAAATCAAAACTCTCCTTCCCCCCGACTCTCTCCCCTTTCTCCCCCACATGCCTCAACGGCAGCCCCCAACTCGATGGATCCCCCAACCTCCTCGCGCACAGCCATTGGCCCCGCCAACGCTGCCGAAATTGGGACCCATCGTCACTCGCACCCGCCAAGACTCCGACGCGATCACCCGATGGATCCCCCAACCTCCTCGCGCACAGTCGTCGGCCCCGCCAAGACTGCCGCCAAATCGGGACCCATTGCCGCTCGCACAAGACGCCGACGCCGGAGCAACCCCGAGTGGTGGCCGCGACCATCCACCCCCTCCTCTCCACCTCGCGGATGAGGCTCAGACCGGCGAGCATAAGAAAAGTTGGAATTGAGGAGAAGAAACAAGAAGGAAAGAGAGGCGACGAGACTCAGTGCCGGAGGTAGAGGGGAAGCAAGGGGGGGCGACGAAACCCTAGCCGCCACCCCCCCAAACTCAGATCTAGGGTTAGGGTTTTCTTTTTTGTGGTTTTTTGGGAGAGCTTCTCTCTCTCTAGAAATTCTAGAGAGAGAAGTTTTTTTTTCTATCTGTTATTTTTGTAAACATTAGATTGTTGTCTTGTAAGGCTTAACAGATAGACAGATTCTTGGTGAGAGTGTTTGTAACTCTTATATCTCTCTTATTTTCCCCCGGATTAAATTTGCCCAAACCGGGACAATCATTGTGTGCTTGGTTTGATCTACTTGTTTGATTGTTCATTGGAACGGTTATCGCTTCTCTCTGCTAAAGCTCCACTCCGCTGCGCCAAATTCCTAACAAAATTGACTAATTACACATAAAAAGGAAGGTTTACTACATAAATAGAGAATAAGAGCATAAATTTATAACATGAAAGAGTAAACAGCGATTAACGGAAAAAAAAAGGTTCCTTTTTATAAATAAAAAAAGTATAAAAGTAGAAGATGCAGTTTACCAGAAACTGGATCCACCTCGTGACCCACATCTCCACTTGAAAGCCTGGGGATAGATGTAGTAGTGGGATTTATCTATGTTGTACGCACTAATGGCGAAACTTCAACAGCAAAAGTATGAGAACACCCAAAAAATCAGAACACTTTTCCACCAATTTCGTTGAGAATCTATCAACCATATTCTCCCTTTTTTATATCGACATGCTTTATTGAAGTCTAAGGTACCTTTATTGCATCACTGTTCGCAGAGAAACCATAACTCACAGTACTAGAATTATTAATCAAAATGGCATTCCCCCTCTTTCTCTCAACCCAAGTCATCTTCCTCCTCCTCCTCCTCCTCCTCCTCCTCCTCCATCCTTCTCTTGCCCGTACTCTCAATCCAAACAATGGGACCAGTAGAGACCAATCAGCTCTATTAGCATTCAAGAAAAATATAGTTGCTGACCCTCAAAGTACTTTAAGCAACTGGAACGAGTCAACTCCTGTGTGCGAGTGGAATGGCATTGTTTGTGACAAAAACTCTCAAATAGTCGTCCAGCTTGATCTCAAGGGTCAATGTCTCCAAGGAACCATCTCCCCGTTCCTCTCAAACCTCTCTTTTCTCGAGTTACTTGATTTATCTGATAATTCCCTTCATGGCATTATTCCATCTGAGGTGGGGTCTTTATCTCGACTTGAATTGCTTAGTATGGATGGAAATGCCCTCGAATATGAAATTCCTGACAGCTTTGGCATGCTCTCGGAGCTTCGCTATCTCAATCTTAAAGATAACCAGCTCCATGGCAACCTTCCTACCTCTCTGTTCTACAATTGCACGCAACTAAGCTACATAGATCTTTCTAACAATTCCCTCACTGGTTTCATCCCTTCTGATATTGGAACCCATCTTCTTTACTTGGAGAACCTCCTCCTCTATTTGAACAAACTGTCTGGAGGTATTCCGGCTTCTCTTTCCAACTCAACCCAGATGGTGGAGATTGACCTTGAGAATAACTTCTTAAGCGGTAAATTACCATCGAACATCTTGAGCCATATGCCTTTTCTGAAGATACTCCATCTATCTTACAACAACTTTTCCAGTGATGTAAGTGATTTCTTTGATTCTATTGCAAATTTGACTCACTTGAAAGAGCTTGAGCTTGCTGGAAATCGTCTAGAGGGTAGGCTACCTTCCACACTAGGCTTCCTCAATGTCAACCTTTCAGAAATTTATCTCCAGGATAATTTCATTACTGGAAAGATTCCATCAAATGTATCAAACCTGTCCAATTTGATCGAACTAGACCTGTCAAGCAATTGTTTAAGTGGACTTATTCCTTTAGAATTAATTGTCTTACCCTATTTACAAAGGCTATGGTTATCCAACAACAAACTACAAGGTGAAATTCCATCTCCTCCCCATGTTCTTAACAACCTTGGACTCTTAGACCTATCAACTAACCAACTTTCTGGTGCAATTCCACCCAATCTAGGTAATCTAATTCAGCTTAGAAGACTCGTTCTTAATGGAAACTTGCTATCAGGGCCCATTCCTTCAAGCTTAGGAAACATGAAGCTAGAGCTCCTTGACTTGTCTTACAACAAGCTTACAGGCACAATACCAAGCGAAGTTGCAGGCTTGAGCACAATGGAAATTTACTTCAATTTGTCAAACAATTTGTTAGGAAGTACACTTCCCACAGAGCTAAGCATTATGGACAAGGTGAAGGCAATTGATCTTTCTTATAATAGTTTTGATGGTGAAATCCCTTCTAACCTTGGTAGCTGTGAAGTGGTTGAACTAGTGAACCTTTCTCATAATCATATTGAAGGACCAATTCCTGGATCTTTAGGAAATCTACTAAGCCTTCAATCCTTGGATCTCTCTTCCAATTCCCTCTCAGGTGAAATCCCACCTTCACTTCAAAAATGCAGTAGCCTCAAACACCTTGATCTCTCTTTCAACAATCTCAGCGGGTCACTTCCGGAAGGTGGCATTTTCGACCTCCTGCCATTTGAATCATTCCAAGGGAATCATTTCTGTGGCGGCTCATTTTTCAGATTTCCCAGTTGCGACCACAGAAACAGAAGCATGTTATATTCTCACAGAGCCTTGGGCATTTTAGTAACTGTAGTCTCTGTCTCTGCCTTTTTCCTTACAATCATCTCTGTGCTAGGCTACCGGAACTTCATTAAAACTGTAGTTCGCCGAAGTGATAGTGGGATCTCAGTTATGTCAGCTCCGGACTTATCAACAAGCTACCCAAGAATTACTTACAGAGAGCTTGTGGAGGCCACAGGAGGGTTTGATGAAAGTAGACTAATTGGGTCTGGTAGCTTTGGGCATGTATATAGAGCGGTGATGGATGATGGAAGTGTGGTCGCAGTGAAAGTCCTTCAGGTGCAAACTAGTAATTCCACCAGGAGTTTCAACAGAGAATGCCAGGTTCTGAAAAGGATCCGGCATAGGAACCTGATAAGGATCGTAACGGCATGCAGTCTTCCGGATTTCAAAGCGTTGGTGCTCCCGTTCATGGTGAATGGGAGCTTAGAGAATCATCTTTACCCACATGAATGGCATTCTGACTTGTTGCAGCTGAGCTTGATTGAAAGAGTGAATATTTGCAGTGATATAGCAGAGGGGATGGCATATTTGCACCACCATTCTCCTGTTCAGGTTATTCACTGTGACCTGAAACCGAGTAATATTCTTCTTAATGATGATATGACTGCATTGGTGTCAGACTTTGGGATCTCTAGGCTGGTGATGACAATCGATGAAAGGAATATGACAGCTGAAACTGTAGGCAACTCCTCAGCCAATCTTCTCTCAGGATCAATAGGCTACATTGCACCAGGTATCACTTTACTAAACATATATTAGTATGACAAAGGAAAATACTATTATCATAGGCTACATTGCACCAGGTATCACTTTACTAAACATATATTAGTATGACAAAGGAAAATAATATTATCACTCCTGATGAAAGCAAGAAAGAGACTTATTAGATGATAGTAATTACATACATATTATGTACACATAAAAAAGTTGGTCGAGAATCACTGATCTAGGTCACATCAACATAGGTTCAGGAACATGAAACGACGGGGGTAATACATATATAGCAGATCTTAAAATCCACAGAAGATGGATATAGGATCACAACAACACAAAAGCACTTAAGGAATGGGTGAAATTTGTCAAAAAACTTGATCTTTTATTTTAGATAATCAAGATGGATCTACCTAAATGAACAGTGTGCACCATCAGCAATGAGATTGTCCATCTTGCAAAACTCACAAACTTTTAGATGTTACTTCAATAATTCAGTCCTTAATGTACTTGGGAGGCTTAAGCTGTTTGAGTGAACAAAATTATTCAGAATGCTTAGAACAAAAATCTAATTACATTAAAATTTCTTGTGCATTAGTTGGCCCTAAAGTGGATTTACAATAGCAATTTCTTAGATCTATGATGTTCATTCAAAAATCAAAATTAATCCAGTGTGTTTTTTTTAATTATGTAGATCACGATTACTGTCCTTAGAAAGAAAAAAAAAGTTATACGAGATGAAATACAACTATCAGTTTCAGCCTTCTTGTTTCACTTACAGTGGCCTGATCCTGATCATGCAAGGGGAAATTTTTTAGCTTTCTACAAGTTGTATAGGAAATGTTCTGGCTATTATTTTCATTATATTAGGGACCAGCGACAGCTGTTTCAGTTTGTTTCTACCAGCTTTCGCTGCAACATTCTGGAATTCAGTGGAGCCTTTCATAGGCATAAGATTTTATAAAAGGACAGCTATGCTGATAAGCTAGTTCAGTCTTCCGCTATCTCTCATTTAGTTGTCACTAACGTCAAAATGTCCAGCAAAGGAAGAGGATTCTGGTAATAGGATTAATCAGAGATCATTGACCATAATCCTATCTCTCTAGGTTGTTTATTTGTCTATGCCCTCTAATAACCCAAGAACATCATATCTGAAAATTGGCATACATGCACGCCCACACACAAAAACACACGTTTTGACAATGATCAAGTGCAGATCTATGTACATATTAACATTGATATGTAAAATTTCTTTATATATTCAAGTACATATTAATAAACACACTGACCTGTAACCACATAGGTCCATGTAAAAAAACACATTATATATATATGAAGTTATAATATTAGTATATTACTATAAACACTGATCAGTATACATATCTGTACATGCACACTGAGCGCATATCAGTAGACACATAAACTGGTACTGCTTTGCTATTCCACACATGCATAAACTGTGTTTGGGTATAAACACACATAATCAAATTTCCATGTGTATAAACATACACATTGATCTGCATACATATATGTACATACATTGAAGGTTGGACACGCATAAACTGGTAGTGCTTTGCTGTTCCACAGACATAATATATGTTTGTTTCTACTAACAAATTACAATTAAGAGAGTGATTCAAAAGAATCTTATATGCTATTTGTCTAGCCCCTCAGTCTAAGATTTAATGAGAGTGGCTGATATTAGCATTGAAGCAGAGCCATGATGCAAAATTGATTCATTATTCATTAATATAATAAATGACATACCTAGTAGTATAGAAATGCTCAAGAGAGAGGAGAAAAGGAAAGGTGTGAAGTTTACTTAGAATGAGATAGTCCTCAGATAAGCAATATATATAGACCATTGGCTTCCATAGAAATGACGATTAAGGGTTGAAATTAAATTTCTTTGCTTATAGTGTCAAACTTACCCTTTGTTGTACAACATGCATGGAGATAAGTTTCTTATATATGCTGTTGTAGATATTTTAGAATGTATTCTATTTGGTTTTAAAGAAACTGCATTTTTTTTCCAGCCACTCTACTATCATGCACGACCTTACATTTTTATATAAGGTTAAAAAAGCAAAAAAAACTTCCCCGAAGTTTCAATAAATTAAAATAAAATGTGCACTAAACTTTTTCTTCCATAAAAAAATTACCCAAAGCTTGTCCGAGCAATTGAGAACTGATGTATAAGTGCATTCTGTGTTAAAAAAAGGGTGTTCTCACCTTGTCAAGTAAAACTTTAGGGTAGTATTTTTGTTAGATAAAAAAGTTTAGGATTTTTTTAATTTTGCTAAAATTTTGCTACCCCATCAATCCAGAATTAGTTGTATACAAATTAACCCAATTATTGATTATTTATTTTAAAATGTCAAACTTAAACTTGATACTTCTGCGTCCATGTTATGTCAGACTACTTGAATCTTCCAGATAGTTAATTTGAATTTAAATAGGCCTAGGCTAGCAGAATGGTTTATACCCAGAATGGTTTATACAGAACATTATTCAAAAATGCAGCTATGCATGAAAACTATGTAAGAGGAAGAGAGAAATACACAAGTGAATATATGCTAAAATTTCTAAATTTATATATGGAATGCAAATAATATGTGCATTGTTTTTGAAAAGAGTGTTGCAAGTGTCGAGAGTGTGGCCAAAATTTACAAAACCAAAAATTGAGATGTATGACGCATGATCAATACTAAAATGTGTGTTTCCTAATACATGTAAAACATGAGCATCCGTTGTCAACTTGTGATTTCAAGTGATTAATCATGTCTTAGTTTATCAAATTAATACTCCAGCATACTCATATAATAATGCATCTACAAGTGGAAAATTATCAATATTGATACTAAATGCTATAAACTATTACTCTTTTTAGAAAGAAATATATGCTCGGGAAGTTATCAAATAAGAAAATCACATATTAGGGGAAATTGTTTTGGTAGCCCCCCACTTTTAAACTAAAGGGAAAATGACCAAATGATAGCTAAAGTTTATCCTAATTCCAAAACAGCACCCAAAGTTTTTAAAATACCCAAATAGCACCCGAAGTTTTTAAATATGGACAAAAAAGCACATGTATTCCCCGAATACACCTCTTAACAGGTTTAAACCCATTAAGAAGAGTATGAAATGTTGAAAATGTCCTCACCTCTTAATGGGTTTAAAATCCAAACCCATCACCACTACCGACCACCATCTCCACCACATACCGCCATCTCCACCTCCATCTCCAAACACCACCATCTCCATCAACCACCACCATCTCCACCACCATCTCCACCATCATCTCCAACCACCTACGAAACTCATCACCATCACCTCCGAAACCCTTCTCCACCGACCACCATCTCCACCACTTCCGAAACCCATCACCATCACCTTCATCTCCACCAAAAATAAAAAAAACAAAACAAAAAAAACCTGAAAAAAAAACTGAAAAAGAACTGAAAAGAGAAGAGAGGGTGGGGATATTTTTGTAATTTCATATTATTTCCGCTAAAAAATTAACGGAAGTAGTTTTTTGTCCTATTTTAAAAACTTCGGGTACTATTTGGGTATTATAAAAAACTTTGGGTGCTATTTGAGAATTAAAGTAAACTTTGAGTGCTATTTCGTCCTTCCCCTTAAACTAAAAATCGCAACTTTGGACTGATATTCCGATATATAAGCTAATAACCCCAGTTTAAGACTAAAAATCCCCCTTTTAATATATTACAAGTACATGTATTTTGTTGCTAAGGTCTTTTAGGTATATACAAGCAAACTGCTTGAGTATAACCACAAGTAAATTTGAAAAGAGGAGCAACGAAGCAATTTTTTACATATAATTCAGACGATATTGGCAACGACTACAACACATCATTCAGTATTTCACTTAATAAATTAATCAGTCTAAGAGAGAGATTTATGTTTTAATAAACAAGAGATTCAGTCATAATCAGCAGTTCTCAATAAGTTTTTATGAGTCAATGAAGAAAATTGTGTTTAGTGAATACCAGAAACTTTTGCAGAGTACGGATACGGAAGAAGTGCTTCGATAAAAGGGGATGTCTACAGCTTTGGGATCCTCGTGCTCGAAATAATCACAAGAAAGCGACCCACAGATGACATGTTCGGCAAAGGTCTGAGTTTGCAAAGATGGGTGAAGAGCCACTACCATGACCATCTAGAGAAGGTCATTGACCCCTCCCTTATGAATGACTTGTGGAGTCAGAGTCCTGAGATCAGAAGCATGTGGGAAGTTGCGATCGCAGAGTTGATTGAGATCGGGCTTCTCTGTACGCAGGAAGCACCCTCAAATAGACCGACCATGCTCGACGCTGCTGATGACTTGGACAGGCTAAAACATTATCTTGGAGGCGACACAACCAACACATTCACATCTTCTCGAGGAATATCTTCATCACAATAGGAGATTCTTGGTAGGATTACTTGCATAATTTACTAGCTTTTGTCATAGAAAAAAAAAGTTAACTGACCATATATAATGTAATCAAGGATCCAAACTTAAGCAAGATATTGAAATAGTGCTATCTGTTTCTGTGGATAACATTCATCGAGATTAACTTCACAAAGAATACTGGTGTATAACCAAGGAAAAGTTTGAAATGGAAGAGACATAAGAAAAGGAAATTGGGAGGCTAAGGAAATAAGGGAAACAAGAAAAGTAAAGAGAAGAAGAGGGGTAATGACTACCTGCCAAGAAAAGCCCCAAACACTATTTTCATTCTCAAACCAACTGCTTGATTCAATGATCAACTGGTCTGTGTATAGGAACTACAGGAAAATCTTCAAACTATTCTGCCTTTTTAGTAACTTCAAAAAAAAACAGTTAAAATCCTAACTAAAGATAGCAAGAAACATTAGGTATAGAATCTTAAAATAGCATAAGTCCTAACCAAAATTTTAACCAAATATAACACGGTTAATAATAGCTCCTGAATCTCGAAAAATTTCTAATTAGATTCCCTATCACATACACTACCTCAAGAAAATTTTCCTAGAAGGGATATGAAGAACTTTTTCTTCCATCCTTACACTCATTTTATCAGTTAATACGAACCGAAAGGTACAACATGTTGCTTTATACAAGTGTGGTTTAAAAAGAAATTGCCACTAATGTCCAGCAGTCAGCCTAGTCAGCCCCTCTTCGCTAGTGATCAAAAGTTGGGCGTTCAAATTCTGCTAGCACCAATCCACTTCATGGGGAAAATCTGTGTTGAAAAAGTATGGTTTAGAAACTATCCCTGAGGTTGAAGTATAACATTTACCTCCATATATGATTACAATCAAGAACAGCGAAAAATATGATTCTCTAAACCAGTTTGTTCAAGGGCATTCAGAATTGAGATGTTCAATAGAGGATGATCTATATCAGGTACGTCATGAGAAAATAACCATGAATATCCATGATGTACTACTACTTTCAAATCATCAATTGAAAAGAATGGTATGTGAGTGAGGTACCTTTCATTTCAGATGAAGCAAAAACAAGTTTCTCATTCCTAATATGGAGTCTCTGCAGAAACTTCACTATCTTCATATTCTGTTCAAACCCTTAAAAATGGAAATATATATATATATCATAACTAGTTCTTGTATTGGCAGGATTCATAATATCATTTCTAGTTCAAACAGTTTGGTTTTGTATTAAAACATGATTAATAATTCTTTACAATTTTGACGCTGTAACCATGTATTATCTAGTTGCTAGCCATGATTGGCAGCTTTGCATGAACTTATTTCACCATTAAGGGACTGTGTGGAACATTGCAAAAGCAGTCACATTGCAACATAATTTGCATGCAGGCATGGTTACGGGATTATCAATTGCAGCAACTGCATTTGCAACTATTTGCTGTGGAAACACCAACCTCAACAAAAGCTTCCTCTTTCTTTCTTTCTTAAAATTTTCTGCTTAAAATTTCAAATCTCATTACCATTCAACTTTTGTGGAGATGGATAATTTGACCCCACCATAGTTGCATGCAGATTGCAGCACTTTTTTCTTCTTTGAGGGGCTTGCAACTCAACTGTATAAGTTTTAAGTTATGCTACAAAAACTGACACGCTTGCAACCACGAGAAACTACTGAACTATGTTTGCCTAGAGCGTATTTGCAGGTCACCAGACATCCTGAAGTATCTAACATGAATAGATGATAGAACAAGCATGTAAGCAGTATAATGAGAGATTCTTTATCAAGGGACTATTGGGAAAGCCATCCAATTAGCAGCCCCGAAATTTATCTTCCCGAAGAATTCCTATTGAAACCCTGGAGTATGACAACCCATTAAAATTAACTATACATTCTTATCCTATGCATCTTTCAGGTACATGTCAAAAGGATTCAAATTTTCAAGAACTTCTCCAGCCTGTCTTTCAATTATCATCACATTGGATTCCCAATTCTTTGTGAATGCCTTTTTGCTTGACTTTGGCATATAACCAGCACCAAGGATTGGTGCAATTCCCTGTAGACTAGGATGATTTTACAGGGTCTCCCCTTGGTTAAAGTACCTTTAAAATCTAATGTTAGTGCCAATTTGCAATTAATCAGTGACAAAAATTTGCACCGCCCACATTTTCATTAAGACCATCCCACTCTTAAGTAGTGTTGTAGTTTTGCAAAATTTTAAACTATGGACATGCAAGGATTCGCCATAATCTTAAAATAATTACTTGCATCCTTGATCCTCCAAATTCAAAATTTTCTTAGGTTACAGTGAATCATATCAAAGAAGGGGGAGTTAATTGCAATTTGATTTTGAGACAAATAAAGCCAAGAGCCAGAAACAATGCAATCCCATATTTCATCCAACCATAAAGAGAGAGCCTAGAAGAGTGGCTAACTGAGACGGGACAAGTGCAAAAACTATTTTGGGATCTTCCTTTTATTTGCCCTGAAAATAACTTTCTGGTCTCAGAAGGCTGATATTGGTTCAGAAATGTTAAACAAAATCGGATTCAGTTCCAAGATAAACATCATACACCATATATTAAAATAATAAGGTTGGTTCTTAAGGTCAATGGAATAATACAGTGCTTATTAATCTATTGGGACTTCAACATCCATTTTCAAGTCAGCATTTCCAAGAATCTGCAGAAAGTTAAAAAACTCAAATTATGTACAGTCAACTAAGTCATTATAAATGATTTTGGAAAATAAATGCTTGTGTCAGTATAAAAGCATACTTATAAAAAATGAAAAGAGAAGTGTACCACTGTCAAGGACCTAAGGAATAGTGAATTGTATGTGATTCTCTAGTTAATTTTGTGCTTATATACTAACAGCAATCAGAGATTCAGTATGTGTCAGGATCAGGGCTAAAATGGAGTCAGGTTACTACAGGTTCCATATGATACAAGCTTTGACAAAATCGATCCCCTAAGTCACTCGGTTATAGAGTTTAGTCCGATTTGAGTTTTTACAGAATTGCAGGTCCTTTTCATTAGTCAAGATTATAGCCACTGTTAAGTATTGCATTTCATCAGACATCTGCAGTTAAGAGAGCTTGGGAAATGTACCATACATGATGTGTTTATATATTATGGACAATGTTCATAAAGGTTACAAGATTGACCATCATTTTCATAGCAATTTGAGGATTTTTATACAGGGTTTCCTTTTTCTCTTCAAGTACCAAGAATATGATAGAAAAGCTTAATAAGGTCGCGTTTGGCCTAGCTTTTTTTGGGCTTTAAAGCTACTTCAGAAGGAGAAGCCAGAAAGTAGAGCTTTGAAATTAAAAGTTGAAGCTGTTTGGAAAGTCTATTTTTTTCAACTTCAAACCTACTTTTAGGCTAGAAGTTGTTTGGCATAAGATATCAATTGTAAGTTACTTTTATACTCAATTTAAGCTTTTGATTTTATTTAAGAGCAAAATGTAAGTTATCAAATTACAAAAAACCTTTATATTACTAATAAAGATATTTAAAGCCCAAAAAAATGCTATCGACAGGGAAGAAATGAGAGGCGGCGGTGCAACGACGTTCGACGGCGAAGAAAGGAGAGGGAGGCGGCAGGGCGGCGAGGGGAGGCGGTGGTGCGACGGCGTTCGACGGCGAAGAAAGGAGATGGAGGCGGCGGGGCGGCGAGGGGCGGCATCGGCGGCGGCTGTTCGGCGAGGAAGGGGAAGGGGAAAAAATTATGTTATGAGGTTTTGAAGGAGAAGCCAGAAGTTGCTCTGGGGGGGTCTCTCAAAGCTCCTTTTTTTCACTAAAATTAAGCTACTTCTCCTTCTATAGAGCTTTTCAAAGGTTGCGTTTAGGCCAGCTTCTCCTTTCAAAGAAGAAGAGAAGCTAATTTTAAGATGGGCCAAACACAACCTAAATCAGGGCATAATTGATGACACAATTTTCACAGAAGAAATATAGGCATGGCATATTTTGTAAATGATACTGGAAATTGAAGATTTGCCAAGGATATTTCTTCAAGGATAATTAAGAAACCAAAAGGGGTGATTTTTAGCAAACGAAATGCAACTATTGAAATTAGTCTTTGTACAACATACGGTGTTAAAACTATTTATATGGCATGCAATTAAACGGGGGGGGGGGGGGGGGGGGGGGGGGGGGTGGGGGGGGCCTTAGAGTTTAATATACTATCTAAACAACAGAAAGCATTTTATTAGGTTGTTTACTTGTTTTCTTTTCCTTTCCCACATCCCTCCGGAATCAAATATTGTCAAAGAAAAGGTAAGGTGCTGGGGAGAGGGGGTGGGGGGTTTGATATACTATCTAAACAACTGAAAGCATTTTCTTAGGTTGTTTACTTGTTTTCTTTTCCTTTCCCACATCCCTCCTCTAGAATCAAATATTGCCAAAGAAAAGGTAAGGTGTTGTCTTCTATTTGAACGGAAGCTATCATGTTCATGGAATTTATTTCCAACAAATATGTAAGACTACATTAAAAAAAATAGACTAACCAATAGTATTTAATCATACAATTTCTCTTCAATTAACTACTTTTTTCCACTGCAATACAACAAGTCGTGCAAAAGAATATTGTTCTCAAGTTGTTAAAGTAGTCTTAATTTTAGTCCCACATCTGAAATAATCTTAGAATTAATCCTTGTACTTTTATATATATAGGAGGCAGTGTATTCAGTTATAATTATCCAATAAAGTATTGTTTTCAGTCTCTATACTTTAACATTGGATCAGAGCCTACAAAAAATTAGGGTTTCCTCTCTCTCTCTCTCTCTCATCAAAAACAATAATAATAATAATAATTTACTGTACCCCTCCTTCCTCCGAAACCGAAACCCTAACCTCCTCCTCTTCCTCCCATCGCCACCAACACCCTCTCCCGCTGCCGCCGTCAACCTCCTCAACTCCCGATCCCGAAGACCTCCCTGCCGCCACCAACCCCCCTGATGAGGACATCAGTTCAAGACGATTCGAACGTTTCTATCAGCACAGGCATCGTCTAGGACAGATACTTTATTAGCTTAGGATTTTATTTCAGTACTATATTTATTTTTGGCAATTATAGCTATGTGTAATCTTTCTTTTATGCATTAGAATATTTCAGAGATTTTAGAATATTTTGAGATTTGTATCAAGATTTGTTTTGAGCCTATATATAGACCTTGAGAGTAATGAAAAAGTATGTTATTCTTGATTAAAAATTATTGTGTTGAAGTTTTACTCTTCGTCTCTCTTTGTGTGATACAATTGAGAACTAATTTTAGGGTTTGTGATAAACTCTAAACTTACCCCTAAATTAAAATCCTAAACCCTAATCCTCAAATCAAATTAAACCCAAACCCCTAATCCTCTTCTCCTTCCTCCAAATCCCGACCAAACCCAACCCTCCTCACCGCCTTCGACCACCACCGCCATCACCCGAGCACCCTCCTCGCTGCCGTCCTTTCCCCTATCTTCCCCAACCCCGACTCTCCCTCTTCCTTTCCTCCTCACTGTGATCCCAACCGCCACCGTCGTCAAACCGCTTTACCGCCGTCGTCATCTCCTACCGCCACCACTAGCCATCGCCATCCCCCCCCACCGCAAGCAACCACTGCTGCTCCTCTTCCCTTCAACTGCAGCAGCCGAATCCGAACCCCTCGCTGCCGATTAAGCTCCAGCGACCGCCGCTCAACGCCGTCCAGTCCCGCTGCCTGTCGCCACCCTCCTTCGTCAGCCTCTAGTCCCGTCTATCGCCAGTTGTCGCCATCGACAGCAAGCTTGTTGTTGCTGCCGCTCTTACTGTTCTTGCATATTGCTGTGTTCTGCGTTGCTGCCAACCCGAGATCTAACGCTGATTTCTTCGAACCCCGGTATACTCTTCTTTCTACTTTTAAATATTTGTGTTATACTATTTTATCATCTCTATTATATTATTTAATTTAAATGTCGACCACAAATATTGAGATCGAGTATTCTACTTGCCTAATTAGAGTACGAAACAATATTGCATATTTTACTTACTAAGAACGCTTAAGGATATAATTATTGATTGTTAGAACTGAATTATTAATTGGACTTGTTAAACTTAATTCAATTCTTGAGAACCCATCAAATCGATTAACTGTTTAAAATTCTAACTTTGATCCGCACTACATGTTGGTAAAATTAATCCTTTAAGGTTCTTGAAAATTCTCTATTTAGGGTTAGTTTTACATCATTTTGGTACCAGAGTGAAGGTTCTTAAAACCCTAGTTCTTGCATCATTTAGACATTATTTTTGCATTCATTTAGAATCGTTTAGAGTCTTTTTTTTTATTTTATTCCTTTTGTTCTTTTAGATCACTTCAGATTTTTATTTATTAAATTAAAAAATAATAATAAATAAATAAACTTAAGCGCAATTAGAACATGTGTCCCCAAATTTTAGTAAACACACGTCCCCACTGTTGGTGAATGCGTCATCGCAGCACCATCACGAATCCTGAAGATCCTTTCTTGTCCCTCCCAAACCACCCAATTAGGAACCCTAGACCTTCCCGAACTGAGATGGACAACTCTAATATTTCCGCTACCCTAGCTGCCATTCAAGCAACTTTTGCCAATATCAATCAAAGGCTTGAGAAAGTGGAACTAAATCAAATTGTTGTTCCTGAGCTTTATGCTAATCGTCAGATCTCTTAAGGGAATGATCGTGACGGCCGACATCAAGATCGTGATCCTGAAGAACAATACAAAAAAAACGTTAAGGCTGACGTTCCCCATTTTGAAGGCCACATAGAACCCCAAGCTTATCTTGATTGGATCCGTGTGATGGACCAGTACTTTGTGTGGTTTAACATGAGCGAAGCCCTAAAAGTTAAATTTGCCACGATGAAATTGACTGAAAAAGTTCAACAACACTGGACCAATCTTGAACATGCCCTCAGAGGCCGAGGCCTGGCACCCATAGCCACTTGGGAATCCATAAAAGAGAAGCTCACTGAGAGAGATATACCGTTATCGTTCCACACACGATTGCTAGATTCGTGGAACCAACTTTATCAAGGAAGCAAATCCACACAAGAATATGTCGATAAGTTTGATGACTTCCTTATTCGGTGCAATGCCTTAAGTAAAGAGAGTGAAGAACAAACTCTCTCTAGGTTCAGAGCTGGACTACGAGCCGACCTTAGGAACGAGCTAATTCATAGAAATGTGGGCTCACTACCGGCAGCCGATGCCCTTGTCCTCCATATGGATTCCTTAAAGCTAGTTCTCATTCTAAGTCCAGCGATTCGAGAGATCATTCCTCTAGAATGACCTTTACTGATTCGTCAAGGCCTAAGCCTCCCTCTCAGCACCCTAACAAATCTTACCCCAGCAAACCTAATTCAAATTTCAATTCCCATAGAGATGAACATAAAGGTAAGAACACCGAAAGAGACTACTCTAAGATTGACCCTCTCACTAAGTGCTATAAATGTAAGGGATATGGTCATGTTGCTAGCAACTGTCCCAGCCCCAGTAGGATCAATATAGTAGAGGATACCGTTGTCATCACTGATGATTCTGATAATGAGTTTTCCTATGAGTCTATTGAAGGCGATGACTTCAGTGAAGAAGAGAATGACCAGTATCTCCACTGTATTCGATCTATCCAATCACCTCACTTGAATGTAGTCAGATGTGTTTTGTCCCAGCTAAAAGAAGATGATTAGAAGCGCACTGCTATATTCCACACATTTACGACTATACGCGGCAAAAACTGCAAGGTGGTTGTTGATAGTGGGAGCTGCGTCAACACTGTCTCTTCTACGGTCTTAGCTAAGACCGGACTTAGGGCTGAACCCCATCCGCGCCCATACAAAGTATCTTGGATTGATGCGAAAGCCCTCCAAGTAACACATCAATGTTTGGTCCCTATGGACATCAAAGCTTACAAAGAGGAAATTTGGTATGATGTGCTCAAAAGGGATGTGGGTCAAGTCATTTTAGGGAGACCTTGGTTATATGATCATGATGTGACTATATATGGTTGATCCAACCAATGTGTGTTCCAACACGATGGACTAAAAATAAAGCTCATACTCATGAGACCACGAACTGGTCCAGTTGAAACACCGGCTCCCTTAAGAAAGGGCAAGAAAGTAACGTATATGGGTGAAAAGGAACTCACGAAAGAAATTGACAAAGGGGCTACCATTCTTCTACTCACAACGAGAGAAGTCCCTAAAGATCCTAAATCACTCATCCCGCCTCAAGTTACTCCTGTCCTACAGGAATTTGCAGATGTGTTTCCTGCTGACCTCCCCAACCAGTTGCCCCCACTGCGTGACATCCAACACGCTATCGATATGGTTCCGAGAACGAGTCTTCCTAACTTGCCACATTATCGGATGAATCCGACAGAGCATGCTGAGTTGAAAAGGCAAGTTGATGAGTTATTGGCAAAGGGCTTCATCACAGAAAGCTTAAGTCCTTGCCCTATTGACGCCAAAGAAAGATGGAACCTAGCGTATGTGTGTGAACAGTCGTGTCATAAACAAGATCACGGTGAAATACCGTTTTTCCATTCCTCGTTTGGATGACATGTTGGACATGATGTCTGGTGCTACAATCTTTTCCAAGATTGATCTTAAAAGTGGCTACCACCAAATACATGTTCATCCTGATGATGAATGGAAGACCATCTTCAAGACGAAGGATGGCCTACACGAATGGATGGTCATGCCATTTGGAATGACGAATGCCCCGAGCACGTTTATGAGAATCATGACGCAAGTACTCCGTCCCTTTATAGGCAAGTTCCTTGTGGGGTACTTTGATGATATTCTTATTTACAGCCGATCTGTTGGGCAACATCTTGACTATTTGAGACAGGTCTGCGATGTTTTGAGGAAGGAACAGCTTTACGCTCATCCTACCAAATGTACCTTCCTCTCCGATCAGACTATTTTTCTGGGATTTATCGTTTCTACCCGAGTATCCGCTGACCCAGAAAAGATACGAGCTATTACTGAGTGGTCTGAGCCCCGCAATATTCGTGATGTGCGGAGTTTTTATGGTCTTGCCACCTTCTATCATCAGTTTGTGCAAGGATTTAGCACAATTATGGCTCCGATAACCGACTGTTTGAAGAAAGGTGAATTTGTCTGGTCGAAAGAAGTCACGAAAGGCTTCGAAGAGATCAAGAAAAGAATGACTCAGACACCTGTCATGAGGTTGCCTGATTTCACTAAAGTCTTCAAAGTAACGTGCGATGATTCTGGTATTGGTATAGGTGGAGTCCTCAGTCAAGAAAGTCATCATGCTGCTTATTTCGGTGAAAAGCTGAACGAAACAAAACAAAAATACTCCACTTATGACACGGAGTTCTATGTGGTAATTCAGCCACTGCGCTATTGGCAATATTATCTCCTGCCGCATGAATTCGTCATTTTCTCAGACCATGAGGCCTTAAGATTCCTCAATCTTCAACCAAAGTTGAATCTGAGACATGCTAGATGGGTAGAGTTCCTACAAGAATATTCATATGCCATTAGGCACACAAAAGGATTGATAATAAGGCCGCGGATGCACTAAGTCGTTGTCACATGATCTTATCTACACTGCAACCGAAATTATTGGTTTTAAGAGATTAAAAGATGAATATGCCTCCTGCCCAGATTTTCACGAGATCTACACCTCTTTGATGATGGCATCACTCGAGTGATAGATAATTATTTCTTGAAAGATGATTATCTCTTCAATCGATCCAAACTGTGCATTCCTAGTACATCATTACGAGAGTATCTTGTTTGGGAATTGCACGTTGGTAGCCTTGCTGGACACTTTGGGCATAGCAAGACCATTGATGCTGTGGAACATAGATTTTACTGACCGAAGCTAAAGAGAGACGTTGCGAGACTTGTTAACAGATGTCATACTTGTCAACTCGCCAAGCAATAAAAACAGAACACAGGCATGTATATTCCATTACCTGTTCCCAGTCGCCCTTGGAAAGATGTGAGTATGGATTTCGTGTTAGGCTTACCGAAAACACAAAGGAAACACGACTCCATTCTTGTCGTCGTGGACTGTTTTTTCTAAAATGGCCCACTTCCTCCCATGCTCGAAAACTTTCGATGCATCTCGTGTAGCTCAGATCTTCTTTGATAATATTGTGAAGCTACATGGGTTGCCAAAAATCATTGTATCTGATAGGGATGTAAAATTCACGAGTTATTTTTGAAAGACCCTATGGTACAAAATGGGTACGAAATTGAAGTTCTCTTCAGCATTCCATCCACAGACTGATGGACAGACTGAGGTTGTCAATCGGAGTCTTGAAAATCTCTTGCATACTTTTGTGGGAGAGAACTTAGGAACGTGGGATTTAAAATTAACGGTTGCTGAATTTGCTTATAACACATCTAGGAATAGAACCACTGGCATGAGTCCACAAGAAATTGTACATGGTTATCGTCCTAAGCAGCCCATAGATCTTGCCCCCATGTTAGAACATCACCGAGTCTCAAAGTCTGCATCTGCATTTGTATCCCGCATTCATGACTTGCATAGAGAAATTTTCAAGAAAATTAATGAGAATAATTTTAACTACAAGTTAAGAGCTGATATTAGAAGGAAATTAAAAACTTTTAATGTGGGTGATGAAGTAATGGTTCGGATTCGTCCGGAACGGTTTCCAGCTGGATCCGTTAAGAAGTTGAATGCCCGTGCTGCAGGCCCATTTAAAATTCTTCATAAAATTAATGATAATGCCTATGTCGTTGACCTTACTGAAGGTTTTGGCATAAGTAAAACTTTCGATATTGAGAATATAGTACCCTATGAAGGCCCAGAATTTAACCCTAGAAATCCTCTTATAGAAAAGCCTACCCCGCAGCCTAACGCTGAGATTCCCACATTACCCCCTTTACCTGATACTAACCCATCGACAGAAAAATTGAATAATATTTTAGATGATCAGATAATCTCTACTAGAGATGGTAGTATTCATAGGTATTTGGTAAGATGGAAAACCAAGCCGGAGTCGGAGAACACTTGGATTAGTCGTGAAGAGCTCCAGCGCTTGTATCCAGACCTTTTGGAGCAGTATGACAAGATGACTGGTTTTGACTCGACAGGGTCGAGCCCTCACCCACCGGGAAGAACGATGAGGACATCAGTTCAAGACAATTTGGGAGTTTCTATCGCGCAGGCATCGTCTAAGACAACTGCTTTATTAGCTTAGGATTTTATTTCAGTACAATATTTGTTTTTGTCAATTATAGCCGTGTGTAATCTTTTTTTTATGCATTAGAATATTTCGGAGATTTTAGAATATTTTGAGATTTGTATCAAAATTTGTTTTGAGCCTATATATAGGCCTTGAGAGTAATGAGAAAGTATGCTATTCTTGATTAAAAATTATTGTGTTGAAGTTTTGTTCTTCATCTCTCTTTTTGTGTGATACAATTGAGAACTAATTTTAAAGTTTGTGATAAACTTTAAACTTACCCCCAAATTAAAATCCAAAACCCTAATCCCCAAACCAAATTAAACCCAAACCCCTAATCCTCTTCTCCTCTTCTTCTTCCTCCAAATCCCGACCAAACCCAACCCTCCTCACCGCCTTCGACCACCACCGCCATCACCCGAGCACCCTCCTCGCCGCCGTCCTTTCCCCTATCTTCCCCAACCCCGACTCTCCCTCTTCCTTGCTTCCTTGCCGTGATCCCAACCGCCACCGTCGTCAAACCCCATTACCGCCGTCGTCATCTCCTACCACCACCACTAGCCATCGCCATTCACCCCCACCGCAAGCAACCACCGCTGCTCCTCTTCCCTTCGACTGCAGCAGCCGAATCCGAACCCCTCGCTGCCGATCAAGCTCCAGCGACCACCGCCGCTCGACGCCGTGCAGTCCCGCCGCCTGTCGCCACCCTCCTTCGTCAGCCTCCAGTCCCGTCCACCGCCAGTTGTCACCATCGACAGCAAGCTTGTTGTTGCTGCCGCTCTTACTGTTGTTGCTTATTGTTGTGTTCTGCGTTGCTGCCAACCCGAGATCTAACGCTGGTTTCTTCGAACCCCGGTATACTCTTTCCACTTTTTAAATATTTGTGTTATATTGTTTTATCTCTATTATATTATTTAATTTAATTGTCGATCACAAATATTGAGATCAAGTGTTCTACTTGCCTAATTAGAGTACGAATCAATATTGCATCTTTTACTTGTTAAGAATGCTTAGGGATATAATTATTGATTGTTAGAACTGAATTATTAATTGGGCTTGTTAAACTTAATTCAATTCTTAAAAATTCATCAAACCGATTAACTATTTAAAATTCTAACTTTAATCCGCACTACACATTGGTTAAATTAATCCATTAAGGTTCTTGAAAATTCTCTATTTAGGGTTAGTTTTAAATCACCCCCACTCCTCCCAATCCCGAAGGCCTCCTCCCCCCTCTCCCGAACTCCTCCCCGCTGCTATTGAAGCCTCCTCTCCTCCCGATTCCGACGATCTACTCCCCGCGTCGCCTCGCCACATCCTCTGCTCATCGTCCCCCTCCTTCGTCGGCGTCCCCTCACTCCCGCACTCCTCTCCTTCCCGTGCACCCCCCCACTCCTCCGCCTAAACGCCGCCGCCACCTCTGCTTATCGCCCCCTTCCTCTGCCGACGTCAACCCCCCTGACCCCTCCTCACCTCCTCTACTCCTCCACTCTCTCACTGTAAAAAATAAATAAATAAAGCTTCGTGATGCGCGCTGTTCTGGATTGCGTGTCAGTGTTTGATGCCTTCTTCAATCATCATCTATCCTCTTCACCCATTCTCTCCTTCAGATATAATCTAAATCTGCTCCTATGACAACCTATGATAATTCAACGGTGACCTCTCATCCCCCTCCCCCTCCTCAACAGACGACTGATTCCCCTTCTCTCTTGAAGACCGAACACATGACCACTGAGAACCTCTCAGGTTGGTCCAACTTCATGACATGGTCCCATTCTGTCATGTGTTTCCTCAAAGGGCGCGAGATATACCATCACCATACTAATCAAGCTCCTCTGTCTACAGATCCCACATTCAAAGTCTGAGATCGTGTGATGATAACTTGATTGTCAATATGATGACCATTTATATGGACCGGGACATCTACACCTCCATCACTTTTCTCAATACAGTCAAAGAAATTTGGGATACCCTTCATAACATGTACTCCTCTTCCAATAACATGCAAAGCTTGTATGATATCTTTCATGATGCCATCGAGACCAAGCAAGGTGACGACATTCAAGCATATCTATCACGCTTCAATCAGTTTTTAGAAAAATGGAAGATCTATCACCCATACTCTGCCAATTTTGTTGTCCAGCAATAGCAACGTGAAACCTTCTTGCCGTTCTAGCTT
Organism: Hemerocallis citrina; assembly: GCA_017893485.1. Classification (NCBI taxonomy): domain Eukaryota; kingdom Viridiplantae; phylum Streptophyta; class Magnoliopsida; order Asparagales; family Asphodelaceae; genus Hemerocallis; species Hemerocallis citrina. The sequence goes on from CM030360.1 coordinate 297,359,845, forward strand.
TGGACAATATTCACCCATATCTTGAAAGTGTTCACTCTCGTATCCTCGCCACCAATGCCAATCCTTCTCTACGTGATATCCATGTTCAACTACCCGAAGTACCCCCTCCTGCTCTTATTGAAACCCCAACACCGTCTACACTCGTCTCTGGCTGTGGCAGTGGTTTTTCTGATCCCTCACCACTATTATCACCATCCTCCAGAGGTAGTGATTCTTATTCTTCACGAGGCTGTGGTGGTCGTGGTCGTGATCATGGCCGTAATGACAGCCATCGCAACACTAAGTATTGTACCTATTGTCAGGGTCAGTCTCATGAATATGCGACATGTTGGAAATGCATTGGTCATCCTCCTGCTACTTATCAGTCTTCCTTTGTGGGATCTTCTTTTTCCACTACTACTCCTACGGTTGTGCCAACCTCCTCCCAGTATACCCTCTCTGTTGAAGAGTATCGGCATTCCGCAATTTGCTGTCTCCTCCTGGTAATTTTATTCCCCCGGGTAATGCTTGTCAAGTTTCTTCACATCAATGGATTATCCATTCAGGTACTTCTGAACATGTCTCTTTTACCGCTTTCTTTTTTTTCTTTACTTTCCAATTATCATGTACGTACTGCTCATGGCTCTCCTGTCCTTGTTGAAGAGAAGGGTGATATCTCTCTTACTCCAACACTCTTTCTTACATCTATTTTACGTGTTCCTACATTTCTTAACGGCCTATTATCCGTTCCTAAACTTTCTCAGGATTTAAACTGTTCAGTAACATTTTTTCCTTCTCACTATGTTTCAGGATATTACGACGAGAAGGTGATTGGCACAGGTCGTAAACAACAAGGATTATACATCTTGGATTCTCTTGTCTCGGCTTTTCATTATTCTACTGATCCTGCAATATGGCACCGACGTCTAGGGCATCCTTCCCTTCCTACTCTAAAGCATTTAGTTTCTGGTTGTGAGTCTTCCTTTCAGTTATCTTGTGAGTCCTGTAAGTTAGGTAAACATCATCGAGTTCCCTACCTAGGATGCATCAATTAACGTAGTGAACATTTATTTGACTTAGTTCATTTTGATGTTTGGGGACCTATTGGTTTTCTCACGTTTAATGAATATTGTTATTTTGTTACGTTTATTGATGATTTCTCCCGCATGACATGGTTGTTTATCTTACACGATCGTTCTGAAGTGTTTACATTTTTCAAGAATTTTTGTATTAAACACAATTTGGTACTACTCTTAAATATTTTCGTTCTGATAATGCAAAAGACTGTGAGTTATGATTTTCCAAAAATTCTTTTTTCTCAACATGAAATTATACACCAAACATCGTGTGCATATACTCCTCAACAAAATGGAGTGGCCGAACGCAAAAATCAATATTTACTTCGCATTGCTCGTTCTTTGATGTTTGAAATGAAAGTTCTAAAGTTTTATTGGAGTTTTGCGATTCTCACTGCATGTTATCTTATTAACCGTACGCCTACTCTTCTTCAAAATCAGTCACCATTCAACCTTGTATTTCCATCTAAAGATCAATTTTTCCTACCACCTCGTATTTTTTGATGCACTTGTTTTGTTCAAAACCTCCAACCGGACATTGATAAACTTGACCCACGTGCTACTAAATGTGTGTTTTTTTGGCTATTCGCGTTTTTCGAAAGGTTATCTTTGCTATTGCCCTTCACGACAGAAAATGTTTACCTTGGCAGATGTTTCTTTTTTAGAACATAAACTATTTTTTGAACAAATTTCTTTCAAAATTCCCAATTTACCAAAGGTTGTTGTTGAGAGTCTTGATTTCCCCTAACACCACCAAAACTTTCGACACCACCCCCACCGCCACCGCCATCGCCACCACTACCACCACCACTGCCTCCACCACCGCATCGGCCAATGCAAGTATATGTCAGAAGACATACGAATCTTTCCAACTAGGTCATCCAGACTATACTCTTTGTTATTCAACCAATGTCAACCACTTCTATCGGTAAGATTCCAACCACAGACCATTTACCTATTGCTCAACGTAAGGCTAAGCGTTATTGTGCTCACTAGCCTATTGTCCAGTTTGTTTCTACTCCTAAACTGAACAGATCTTTTTGGGTCTTTACCTCTTTCTTAAATTCCATCTCTATTCCTAACAGTGTTCAAGAAGCACTCAAGCATCCTGGTTGGACAGTAGCCATGAAAGATGAAATGCAGGCTCTTCAGCAAAATGGTAATTGACAATTGGTTTGTCTCCCTATATGTGGTAGATCAGTTAGTTGTAAGTGAGTGTTCACAGTCAAACACAATCCTGATAGCACAAACTACTAGTCTTACATGTGAATGACAATAACGGGGTTCATAGGACCTAATTAAAAGTATATTGTTGTACCATGTTTATCGTTCTCTCACACAAATGGCAGTGCATGCTGTTAGTAGTAAAAAACATATACCATGATGAAGTAGTGAAGAACAATCAGCAGCAGGGACGGAGCCATTTGATGGCCCGAGTGGGCCAGGCACACCCAAAGTTTTTGAAAAACTCCTATAAAATATGAAATTTTATTTTGGCCCACCCAACAATTTTAATAATCCTCCACACCCCCCCCCCATATGTATATATATATATATATATATATATATATATAAAACTCTTTCTCTCTCAAATCCCAATCTCGCCTCTCCTTTTGTTTTCTTTTTCGCCCAAACAGAAACCCTCCCCTGCTCGGCTCCTCCCAGGTCCTCTTCAACTCCACCCAGCCTCCTAGCCCACCTCCACAGCCCAAACAAAACCCTCCCCCGCTCCTCCGCTCCCCGGTCCTCTTCTTACAAGGTATAATTAGGGAGATGTATTGGGATTTGGATAAACTTAGTTTTCCTATTTGTTGTTATGGCTTGGTCTAATCTTTTGATTGTTGAAATTAACAAAAGAATCCTTTTTGAGGTAGGTATTGTAGGCATGAATCTTAAACTTTGATGAATCTATTTTAAATTTTGAGTTGAGATTGCTCAGTATGTAGCACCCCGAGTTCCACACACTAGAAGTTCGTGACACTTACCCAGAATCTTTACTTCAATGAGTACACAACACAGATATCACAGAAAATTAGAAACTTACATTAAACGAGGAAACTATATCCTCCACTTGGATGCTTTCCACAGCTCGAGTCCCCTGCTCTACGATGAGCAATCCCGCAACTAAACAAATGTGGGCACGTCAATTGCATACAACTGACGCAATGCAGATGAAACCCGCAATCTCCAAAATTCTCAACAATCAATATTTGATGCAGGAGAAAAGAAGCGTGAAAGTCATACAAACATAAATGTCGGTATATGTCATGACCTAGAATTTAATGCACAACTCATATGCACACCATGCTCTTAATCTAATACAAACTTGATTTGGAAACGTATGAATCCCATACTACATACTCCCCAAATCGAGTTCGTATTCTCCAGATGATAGGGTTCAATCCCTCATCATGCATCCTACTCTTGTACTCTTTCATGTTTCTGACATTCATCTAGTGACTAGTAGAGTCTGCAGTACATGCGGTCCATTCCCGTTCCTGCAGTCGGATCGTGGTCCTTCTCCACTCTGAACGGCAGTAATCACTCTGTTCATTTGGATCATGGTCCTTCTCCACTCTGACAGGATCGTGGTCCCTCTCCATTCCCGATCAGGCCTGTGATCATCAGTTCTGCCGGAATCATGGTCCTTCTATAGTCCTGTCCCTACCAAAGTTATCGTGAACATAAAGCGAATCGTAGGACCACCCCTACTCTGCCCAGAGACTTAGAGTTACACTCTTGCTCTTTGTTCGTATTGATAACCCAGAACATAGACGGAAACTTAAGAGTCAATCTCCTAAGTTCCGACAGGAATTGTGACTTACGTCTGCATCATGTTCTTATCACTAAATCCCAAAAATTAACAGTTGAGACCACGCCGTACGTGTCCCAGACGAGACGACGGCGCACGTGTCCCCTTGACAGGTGAGTACACGCCCAACTAGTGTCTGTCCTTACCAATCATGAGTCACACTACTTAGGACTGACGCCTTTACTAATTTATACAATTTAGTTCAAATTCTCATCCGCTTAATTCCTTCATTAATCACCACTTACTTCTCTATACTAACTTCACAAGTTCTTTCATTACTACAAATCACATTCTCTCACTAATTAAAAATCACGTTTAGTTAGTACAACTAACTCCCATATTTTCAAGTTATTATATTTATTATGAAGCTATTCTTAATTCAACCATGCTTCCACTTACTAAACCCAAACTTGCATTTTCCTTATTAAGACTAGGTGCTTACTAACTCCTTCAATTTACTTACTAACTCCTTCAATTTGCTTACTAGCATATCAATTCTAACATGAATAATTCTATTAACGTGATTTTTTCTTACTAACAAGTTAGTACTCAAAGTCACTTAGCTCCTAACATAAGCTATGTTTACTAACCATAAACAATTGGTTAGCAATTAGGTTACAACAAGATCAAGTATACATTTCCAACTTCCTAACTTCTCACTAACAAGGCATTCTAGCATTTTTACTTTACTAATTTACTACCATACTAACCTATTTAACTTACTAACTTATGATGTAAAACCAACCCTAAAATAGAGAATTTTCCAAGAATTTTAATGGGTTAATTTTACCAACATGAAAGTGCGGATTTAGATTGGATATTTTAACAGTTAACAGGTTCGATGGGTTTTCAAGAATTGAATCAAATGCTAACAACCCCAATTAATAATTCAATCTGAATCAATAAAATCCCTACGTGTTTTAGCAAGTAAGAAGTCCAATAATGATTCGTACTCTATTCAGGTATGTGGAACACTCAATCTCAATTAATTTTGTGGACGACAGGCAAATCAGATAATAAACTAGATGATATGGCAGTAAAACACAAATACTTAATAAAGGAAAGAGTATACCGAATGCGAAGAAATCCAGCGTAGATGTAGGAGCAGACAGCAACCAAGATCACAGCAACACAACTAACAAATCAGCAACGAAGCCACGAAGATGGCAGATCTGGTCGCCGGTGATTGACAGCGAGCGGGGCGGTGGAGTCGTCGACGAAGTGCGACAGTGTGGTCGGCGCCGGTTGCAAGGAGGGGGAAGCAGCAGTGGTTGTCGGGGTGGTTGATTAAGGGGTTGGGTTTTTCTGGTTGGGCTTCGGAAAAAGAGGGACGAAGGCAGACGACGGGTCGGCAAGAGGTCGGTTCGCCGGAGGGTGAAGTCGAGGATGGGGGAGAGAAGGCAGTAGGGTTTGGGAGAGGTTCGATGGACGGGAGGATTAGATTGGAGCTCTGGTGGGTTTCGACGGTGAGGGGTTTTGCGGGATGGAGGCCGGGAGTGGAGGGGAAGGGTAGCGACGGGTGTAGGGGATGAGGGATTTGGGGTCGGGTGTTGGAGAAGAAGAAGAAGAAGATGGCTGTTAAGGGGGGGTATGATTAGGGTTTGGTTATTTGGGATTAGGTTTTGATTAATTTGTAATTGGGGAATTTTTTTAATTGGAGGATATATTTTAGAATTAATCACTAACTCTAAAATTAGATTAGGATTTATCACAAACCCTAATTTGATCTCAATTGTATCACACAAAGGAGAGAAAATGAAGAGCAAAACTCAACACAGAATTTTTTTGATCAATAATGGCATGCCTTTCTCATTCATCTCAGGGCCTTTAAATAGGCTCAATTACATCTTGAAATACATCTCCAAAATATTCTCAGAATCTAAAAATTACAAAAAAGATTACATATGGCTATAATTGCCAGAAATAAAAATGGTAATAAAATAAAAATCCTAAACTGGAAAGATGTCCTCATCATTCTCTCCGGGTGGGAGAGAGCTCGACCCAGTCGAGTCAAAACCAGTGATCCTGTCATGGTGCTCCAAAAGATCTGGATCCAGTTGCGGGAGCCCCTTACGATCACTGCAAGTATCATCCGACTTCGATTTGTTTTTCCACCTCACCAAATACTTGTGCATACCACCATCTCTTGTGGAGATTATCTGATCATCTAAAATAATATCTAACTCTTCTGTCGATGGGTAAGTAGTATCTGGTAGTGGAGGTAATGGGGGAATCTAACCATTAGGCTGCAGGGTAGGCTCATCTATAAGAAAATTTCTAGGGTTGAATTTTGAGCCTTCATAAAGTACTCGATCCTCAATATTGAAAATTTTACTTATGCCAAAACCTTCAGGAAGGTCAACGACATAGGTACTATTATTGATTGCATGTAGAATCTTAAATGGGCCTGCAGCACGTATGTTCAAGTTCTTAACGGGTCCAACAGGAAACCGTTCCGGATGAATCCGAACCATCACTTCTCACCAATATCAAAAGTTATAAATTTCCTTCTAGTATCTACTATTAACTTGTAGTTAAAATTATTCTCATTAAGTTCCTTGGAAATTTCTCTATGCAAGTCATGAATATTATATGCAAATGTGGGTGCAGACTCTGTGACTTTGTGATGTTCTAATATGGGGGTAAAATCTATGGGTTGCCAAGTAACTTCGGAAGGAATGGGTGACTCAGGTATACTCAATGGAGGTGACTGAACAGGCTGAATACAATTGAGAGACTGGTCATCCTCTTTTTCATCAAAGTCATCACTTATATTAGGTTCATAAATAAACTCATTGTCGAGCTCATCAGCGATGACTACGGTACCCTCTACTATATTAATCCTACTGGGACTGGGACAGTTGCCAGCAACATGACCGTATCCCTTACATTTATAGCACTTAGTGAGAGGGTCAATCTTACTGTAATCTCTTTCGGTATTCTTACCCTTATGTTCATCTCTATGTGAATTAAAATTTGAATTAGATTTGCTGGGGTAAGATTTGTTGGGGTGCTGAGAGGGAGGCTTAGGTCTAGGTGGGTCAGTAGAGGTCATTCTAGAGGAATGATCTCTCAAGTCGCTGGACCTAGAATGAGAACTAGCTTTAAGAGAATCCATGTCGAGGACTAGGGCGTAGGCTGCCGCTATTGAGTCCACGTTTCTATAGATTAGCTCATTCCTAAGGTCAGCTCGTAGTCCAGCTCTGAACCTAGAGAGAGTTTGTTCTTCAACTTACTAACATGATCAACCTATTTAACTTACTAACTTACTAACATGATCACTACTTACACAAGAAAATTCTTATATAGTTCTCAACTACACATTGGAGCTTACTAACACACATTAAGCTTACTAACTTATTAGTAGCTTACTAATATAATGTAAGCAGCTTACTAACACAAAACTAGTAGTTTGCTAACTTACTAATAAAAAGACTTTAAACATTCAAGCATGAAAAGTTTAATTAAAACAACTTATTGATTAGACAACTACCACACAATACATCACAAAATCACAACTTTATGTTTAATAATTAACCATGCAATCTATCATGCCCAAGACATGGTTTTTATTCATGATTATGCATAAAAGATTCACTCTTTCATACTTATATTACCATCCTTAATACAAAGGTTGAATCTATATTCATTCACTAGCACTTTACTATCATTCTCAACACAAGATTGAATCTTTATTCATTTACTAGCATTTTATGCATATAAAATTCACATAAGTAAGAAGAAGAAGAACACTCACTACAATTTCTAGCAAGCATCAATCTTTTATTCCATACATAAAGAAAAATAATAATAATAGTACATGAGGTATGAAGAATTCCAACTTTGATTTGTTTGTAAGCTTCAATCTATTGGTTGCTTCAAGTTGCTATCTTCTCCTCCTTGCACCTTTAGCTTACTTGACTTCTTGCTCCAATAGTAGTAGTAGTAGGCAGTAGTAGTAGTAGGCAGTAGTAGTAGTAGTAGTAGCAGTAGGCAGTAGTAGTAGTAGTAGTAATAGTAAGCAGTAGTAGTGGTACGCAGTAGTAGTAGTAGTAGTAAGCAGTAGTAGTAGTAGTAAGTAGTAGTAGTAGTAGTAAGCAGTAGTAGTAGTAGGCAGTAGTAGTAGCACACATATATATAGAGAAAGGGGGGAAGGGTTGTTGCTGCTGCTGGCCAGCTGAAGAAAGAATGAGAGAAGTGTGGGTGTGTGTGGAAATCTCTAGGAAATGCTTTAGGTGTCCCCCTTTTTTGCATTTAACCCCAAAAGCTTTAATTAATTGTGATTGTGCTCTTTGTTGTTGGGTTGGGCTTCTTTCTTTCCTTTTTTTTGTAAAAAAACAAGTTGGGCTTTAAGAAAGAAACATATTAGGTTTTAAAAACTTAACCATATGGATATGCTAAACAAAAATAAACATAGAAATAATAGTGTATGATAAAAAATAACAATAACAATAACAATATCAATGTATATATAACAATGTATATGTATTTTCATTGTAAGAAAAATATTACATACTAGGGGTATTACACAGTAATTGTTTGATAAAATGTCTAAACGGCTTGATGAATCTATTCTACAAAGATACTCCTTCGGAACCTAAGAGAGACAAGTTGGAATGCCTTACTTGATAAAAATAAGGTTGTTTTGTGAGCAACACAATATTGATGTACCAGATATATCTGCTCAATGTATAAGGAAATTTATTTTTCGATATCCACAGCCTTATCTTACAGTTGAACATCATTCGTGTTGACATATTCATTGCCGCCATTGATTCTCAACTGCAAGAGTTAAACATTCAATTCAATGAAAGCATAGTGGAGTTACTTGTGCTAAATGGTGCATTGGATCCCAGTGATGCATATAAATCCTTTGATATCGAGAAAATTTGCAAGCTTGCAAATTTATTCTATCCTCAAGATTTCTCTGAGCAAGATCAAATACATCTTCAGTATGAACTTGCACATTAGATAAATGATGTTCCTCATTGCAGTGAATTCAAGAATATGTCATTGTCATCCATTTCTGAGTTATGTCAAACATTGGTGAGAAGCAAAATGTCAATAATTTATCCACTTGTTGATAGATTGATTAGGCTTGTACTTACATTATCAGTTTCTATTGCAATTACCAAGAGGGCATTTTGAGCGATGAATTTGGTGAAAAACAAGCTTCGCAACAAGATTGAGGATGACTATCTTTCGGACTACTTGATGATTTACATTGAAAGAGAAATAGCCGAACATTTGAGTATAGATACAACCATCAAAGAATTTGCTTATATGAAGGCACGTAGATCACAGTTCCTTTAGGGTATACATGCTTTTTTTATTGGATTTAGCAAATACACTTATGAGTTTTAGCAAAGGAAAAAAACAAATATACCTTTGGAATATTGTAAGAAAGCATGATAGTTTACATTTTTTGTTTGTTTTTGTTTAAAAGTATTATATGTGAATTATCTTTGGAAGACTAGATGATGAAGACATCAGTTCGAGATGATTTGGGTACTTTTGTCAAGGCAGGCATCGTCTAGGATGGCTACTCAAGTAGCATAGTTATCTTTATTTCAGCAATTTTTATTCGTTTTGGGGCATTTTAGCTATATGTAGTAGTTTCACAACTTACACTCTTTATTTTCTGCATTTGAATATTTTAAAGATTTGTATTGAGATGTTTTGAGCCTACATATAGGTTTTGAGAATAATGAGAATGTATGCTTTTATTTATTAAAAAAATTATTGTGTTGAATTATTACTTTGCATTCTTTTCTTGTGTGTGTGATACCATAAAAAATTATCAAGGTTTGTGAAAAATCCTAAGAAATTTAGGGTTTGTAAGAAATCCTAGATCTCATCCCTCATCTTTAGCCGTCATTCACTTCCCCTCCCCCTCTCCTTCATCGACCTGCCTCCTCTCTTCTTCTCAAACCCATCCAACCCCCATCTCCGCTAACCACCCCGGACGTCCCTAGTCGTCTTCCCACCACCGTCTGATCATTCTCCCGCAGCACCACTGTTGCGGCTGATTTCGGGTGTAGGAGCAAACATATTTGTGCGTTCTTTAAGAAAAACAATAAAGCAAACCTGTTGACCTTCACCAATGTGTTGACTTGTTTCTCACTGCTGCCGCGAACCTGCACAAAGTTTGATACACTGGGATAGATCCCGGCGACGAACCCTCTGATGCTCTTGTCAGTAATCAGAAAGATTAAGAAAGAGCTTTAGGTAGAAAAAGGATTGATTACCTTGTTATGGTGGGGGGAGAGGGGTATTTATAGTCGCCTTAGGGACCCGTTTCGAGATAAGGATAAATCTCTACTTTCCGGTATTTTTTGGTAAGATGTAGAGTTTAAATCGTTTTATAGAGATAACCATGAATTTGAATTACTCTTTATCAATCTGGATTGGTTTGTAACAGGTGGCTACCCATACCCAGTAGGACAGATCTATTTATGGGTTATTAGGCTTTGAATAAAGACTCAGTTCCCATTTCAGATCCGTTTGTAGGTAAAATTACCGTTTTACCCCTGAGAGCTTTAAGATCCACGCCCGATTTGAACGGTCCCGATTTAATCCTATTTTTAGCCATACACGAGCCCCTCACTCCCGAAGACTGAGTTTAACAGCCTTTGAGCAGTAGTTTTGTTGTTCTAATGGTGTGCGGAATTTTATCGGAGATCTTAAGGGAGTTTGGATCTTGCTCAATGTGTAACGGTGTCAATCTGAGCTTGTAAAATGCCCAAAATTATTCTCAAATTTTTCTGGATTTTTTGTGATTTTTCCAGATTTTTCTGAATTTTTCGAATTTTTTATTCAATTTCCGAATTGAAATAATTAAATTTTGAAAATATTAATTAATTACTCTAATTAAATAATTATATTTTCAGAATTTTAAAATTATTTTCTGAATTAATAATTATTTTTAGAATTTTTAATTAATTTTTCCAATTTTTAAATATTTTTTCGGATTTTTTAAAATATTAATTCAATTAATTAAATAAATAAATAAATAGATAAATATCTGATGACGTGGCGCGATCCTGTGCATTGATCATGATCAGGCGAGCGCGCATCGGGAGGAGCCATTTTTTCTCTCATTTTGGGGTCGGTGGCACGAGTGCTCGGATCGGGCTGCCGAAGTCCCAGACGACGCCACGTGGCATGGTCAACGTTAACCCCCCCCCAAAAAAATAAAAATAAAAATAAAAAATCTTCCCGCCTTCCTCTTTTCCTCTTTCTCCACTCTTCTTCGACTGCGCCCTTTTCCTTCGTCGAAGGCATCGCTGGAGCTCGTCATGGGGAGCTCGACACCAGCGAAGGAGAGCTTCGGCGGAGTTGATGAAGGTGGCTCGTCGACAGTGGAGAGGAGAGCTCGTTCGGGGTTGGCGTCGTGGAGCACGACGCTTCGGGAGGGAGAGCTCGGAGACAGTGGAAAGGAGAGCTCGACGTTTGGGTGGAACTTTGACAGAGGTGGAGCTCGAAGCGGTTTGCGACGGTGGAGGAGCTCGGAGCTCGATGAGAACGGAGGCGGAGCCTTTGAGCTCGGCGAGTCGGGGTCGAAGCTCAGCTCCGGAGCTCAATAGAGGCGCGGGAGCTGGATAATGGGTTGAAGTTCGGAAAGGGGAGCTCAACGTCGAGAGCTCATGAAGGAGGTCAACAAGTGAGGTCGAGCTCGGCGAGGCCCGAGGTTGAAGGAGCTTAGCGAAGGTGCTTGGCAGCGAGGCTCGACATTGGAGTCGAGGTCGGAGCTCGACACTGGAGGAAATCTCGGCGATGGCTTGATGGAGGTCGGAGCTCATCGAGGTGGTGGTGGAGCTCGACTATTGGGAGAGCTCGGCAGCTACGGTGAAGGATTTGGAGCTTGACGAGAGTGGGAGTGAGGTCGAGCTCATCGATGGAGAAGAACGGCGAAGGCGGTGCTCGACGAAGGGGGAGCTTGAGCTCGGTGGCTATGGGTTCGGCGAAACCATGGTGGAGCTCGTTACTAGAGCTCGACGAAATGGAGGCGAGGTCGAGCTCTGTAGAGAAGATGGTGGCATTTCGGTAGCTCAAGGAGCTTGGAGATGGTGCGATCGAGCTCGAAGTCAACGCTTCGTCGAGGAAGGATGGGAGCTCGTGAAGGAAGCTCAACAACGTTGGGTTGAGCTCGGAGCTCGGCGCTGGCGATGGTGGAGCGTTTGAAGCATTCGAAGGAGGTTGGGTTTTTTTCTTTTTTTCATTTTTTGGCGGGAAAAATGAAGGAGAAGGGGGTGAAGGAGGGGTTGTGCAGGTCGGTTTGTGGGTAATGGATCCGAACCCGACCCGTTAACCCCTTTTTCTCTTTCCCCCTTTGTTTCTTTTGTTTGTTGTGCAGATCTGAGCCGTTGATCGTGATCGACCGAGAATTTTGAGACAGAATTTTTCTCCAATTTGAGCTCCGGTGACAAGAGTGCTCGGATTGTGTTTCCGAACCCAGGAGAGGCTTCGATGGGTTGACACGTCGCAGTCAACGGTTGACCGTTGATTCAGTCAACATTGACCGTTGACTTTTGGGAAAATTCTTCTCTCATTTCAGGGTCAGTGGCAAGAACGCTCGGCACTTGTTGTCGAAGTCCAGGAGAGCTTTTCCTCGTATTTGGATGTCGGTGGCAAGAACGCTGGGCACTTGTTGCCAAAGTCCAGGAGAGCTTTTTATCGCATTTGGACGTATGTGGCAAGAGTGCTCAGCACACGTTGCCGAAGTCCAGGAGAGCTTTTTCTCGCATTTGGACGTCGGTGGCAAGGGTGCTCGGCACACGTTGCCGAAGTCCATGAGAGCTTTTTCTCGCATTTGTACGTCGGTGGCAAGAACGTTCGGCACTGGTTGCCGAAGTCCAAGAGAAATTTTTTTTCTCATTTGGACGTCGATGGCAAGAACGCTCGGTAGTTGTTATCGAAGTCCATGAGAGTTTTTTTCTCGCATTTGGGCGTCGGTGGCAAGAGTGCTCGGCGAGAGGTGCCGAGGGCCAGGGAGGCTTCGATGCAGCTGTATTGTAACCGACGTTCCCAGTGCTACGGAGGTCGGATTGGGGCGTGTGACCCCTTGTTTCGAAGCTATCTCGAAGATCTACAAGTTCTCTTCATAAATGAGTTTGAGAATCATCCTTCTTCAAGGTCAAGATAGTCCCGCAACATCTTTGCCTTCACGAAGTTTAGAAGAGCTTTGCATGATTCTATGAGAGGTCCGTTCTTGGAAGCGAGTTTAGGGAGCATCTCTAGACGAGTTATGCTCTGAACTCTTTCAGAAGAAGCTGCTCGGGATGCGAGTTTAAAAAGCAACTCTAGGGGAGGGTTGAGCTCCAAACTCGATGAGAAGAAGGCCGCTCAGGAGGTGAGCGGGAGGAGCATAGTCAGACTCTAGGAGAGAGCCGTTTGGGAGACAAGTCTGAGGAGCAACTCTAGGGGAGAATTGAGCTCCGAACTCGTTGAGAAGAAGGCCGCTCGGAAGGCGAGCGGAACGAAGAACTTGGTCTAGGAGAGAGCCGTTTAGGAGACAAGTTGGAGGAGCAACTCTAAGAGAGAGTTGTGCTCCGAACTCGTTGAGAAGAGGTCCGCTCTGGAGGCGAGCGGAGCGAAGAGCTTGACCAGGCTCTAGGAGAGAGCCATTTGGGAGACAAGTTTGAGGAACAACTCTAGGGAAAAGTTGAGCTCCAAACTTGTTGTTTAAAAGAGTTTCAACAGTTATGGGAGCAATTTCAAATGGTGAACTACTTCGTACTCGCTCGTTCGCAAGTAGCTAAAGCGGCATCGAACCAAGCGTTGGACTCCGAACTTGTTGTTAAGAGAGTTAACGAGTTGTAGGAGCAATTCCGAATGGTGAGCTGCCCGCCCTTGCTTGTTTGCAAGCAGCTAAAGCAACGTCGAACCAAGTGTTGGACTCCAAACTTGTTGTTAAGAGAGTTAACGAGTTGTAGGAGCAATTCCGAATGGTGAGCTGCCCCGCACTTACTTATTTGCAAGCGGCTAAAGCAACGTCGAACCAAGTGTTGGACTCCAAACTTATCTTTTGAGCTTAGTAAGTTGTGAGAGCAACCCTGTAGGACAAGCTGGACTCCGAACTTACCATTTAACAGGTCATAGATGTGATCCAGAGAGATAGAAATGAGGCAAGTTTTAATGAAACAAACTAAGTGGCCGCTTCAATAGGGTGAGCCATTATTACATGCTTTTGGCCGTGTTACAAGCATCGGCCTTATTGAAAACTGAACCTACTTCTACGATAGGGTGAAGGCCTCTTGGGAGGAGTTTGGTTCTCCCCCCATTGGATCTCCATGGCTAAGGTGGAGGACGGCCCCCGGTTCGGAATCTTGGAACTCGGCGGGCCTCTTTGTTCGCTTGTAGGCTCCTTGGGGTGGAAGATCGGCCCCGTCTTTTCGGACAAACTTGGCCAGGTGTCCCCGTTGTATGAGCTCTTCGATCTCCTCTTTAAGAGCCCGACAATCATCTGTGTCGTGGCCGTGGTCCCTATGAAAGCGGCACCACTTATCTATGTTTCTTTTCTTGTCAGGGGTATTCATTCTAGGGGGAGCACGGAGTAGCCCTTTCTTGTCCACCTCCATAAGAACTGCTGATATACTAGTATTGAGGGGGGTGAACTTCTCAAAACGATGAGGTAGGGGTGGCCGATCATACCGAAATGAGCCAACCGACCAGTTTTCCAACCGAACCAATCAATTCGGTACCGAAAAATTCGGTTACCAAAAGTATGGTACGGTACAACCGTACCGAGTTCTAAAATCCAGTTCGGTTTCGGTATGAATATGGTACAGTCGGGATTTTACCGTACCGTACCGAATAACCCTACCAAATAACAATCTAAAATATTGAGTCCTTTAAAATTGCAGGCTGATTCAGAAAGAGAATCAAGCTCACATTCAGGAAAAGATGAGGTTCTTGCATCAATTTTTTTCGTTCTGTGATGACTATTTAACTATGTACAGATTGACATAATTTTGTCTTACAACAGACAGAAGAAGAAGAGTGGGATGATGATCATTTTTTTTTTCATGGATAGGTATATGATGGATGAACTACATGAAACGCAAAGCCTCTGGGAGCTTAGCTAGTTTCAGTCTTAAGATTTTGTTTAAAAACATGCAAGAATGAGCAAACAGATCGTTCAACCAAAAAATCAGAAAAGTAAATTCTCCAAGCAAACTAATGATAACCGTCAACTAAATATCTGAAGTACTAAAACGTAGATGATTCTTCGACAAACCTTTCAGCTTGTCATTTTTCTTGATTAGGGCTCAGGAGCTCAGCTCTGACCACAGTGATGACAACTCACAAAGAAGATTTGTGATAAAGGAAAGAGGAGATCAAATGATCAAGGCAGTTTATCAACAGCCAGCAGTAAATTTCTCAGAGAAGCAAAACTACAAAACTTCACACATTTTCAGTTCATCTCTGATATGTGGTTTGTAGCAAATAGGCATCTAGAGAAAGAAGATCATTAGCAATCTGCCACAGGTTATATCATTAATATTTCTGCTTTTAGTTCCACCAAGACCAAATACAGGAATTGCGTGAATTATACTTCATCATTTATATATACAGAAATATCACGAAACATTTATGTTGTGTAATTTCTATAAAAACCAACTTCAAGGAGGGGAAAGAAACTAAACAAACTACAGTAAGTTTGTCTCCAAAAAACAAATCCACATCAGGAAATAGTATAAAATTACTCACTCAACTCTACACATATCACCAAGAAATCTTATTCCGGTCTACATTTTCATATTAATAAAATTAAAGAATATGTGCCCTCTGCCAGAGACAGAATTGTTGCCCGTATGGAAGCAAAAGCAGCAGCCAACAATTTGACTTGAATCATTGTGCTCCATTGGCGTCATATCTCATTTACTGTTCCACAGAATTGTTGCCCGTGATATTGTTAAATTGTTATTTTTATTGGTACTGATATTTGCTAAAGTATTTGTTGAGTCATATTTGGTATAACACCAATGCCGAACCGTACCAACTGAAGTAATCGGTATACCGAAGTTTCGGTATACTGAACATTTTGGTTGGTAACGGTTTGCATATTTTCAAACCGAACTAGCTTGGTATGGTAATGATACAATGTCAAAAAGTCCGGTACCGTACAGAGCCCACCCCTACGAGAAGCTGGACGGCATTGGTCATTGTCGTCCCTCTGAAATTTTTGGGACCCTTCTTCGCTCGTATTCTTTTGTTTGTTCCCAGAAGATGATTCCTCGAGAATGGGGGGTTGAGAGCCTCTTCCACTCGGATGTACTTCTCACTCCTAATCAGAAGTTCTAAGAAGTCCCGAGGAGGCTTCTTGGCAAGGGACATCTTGAGGTTGGCGTTAGTGACGTTGTGCCCGAATGCAGCCGAGGCTACTGATTGGTTGAGGGAGGCAATAGACCGACCTTCAGCGGTGAAGCGCCGAACGTAAACTCTTAGGCGTTCACCCTTTCTTTGGCTGAGGGTCACCAAAGATGCACTTGTTTTCTCGGCCCGGCGGCTACTCACGAAATGAGTAAGGAAGAGCCCTTCGAACTGATCGAAGGAGAAGATGGAGGCCAGGGCGAATCGAGAGTACCATTCTCTCGCAGGCCCCTTCGATGTGGCAGGGAAGGTCTTGCAAAGGAGCGCATCCGAAGCCTGGTGGATCATCATGAGAGATTTAAAACTCTCGATGTGGTCGGCGAGGTCCGACTTCCCGTTGTATGACTTAAAGTTAGGGGGCTTGAAGTTTTCCAGGACTGGGGCTTCCATGATGGTCCGGAAGAACGGAGGCCTGCTCAGGCAGAAATTCCTCGCCCATTGTTCCTCTTCTATGTCAAGTTGGTCAAGACGCCTCTCCATCTCGTGGAGGCGACGGTAGACTGAGTCTTCCCTTCGGTTATATCTTGCCAAGCCCTGAGACTTTTTCCCATGCGGAAGGGGACTAGGAGTGCGGTGGTGATGGCATGGGGCAGATTGAGGACTGGGCGCCCGTTGCTCATGGTTGGGAGCGACAATGGCCCGTAGAACGGCTTCTTGAAAATCCTGAAACTCCGCCTTTGTGACTGGTACCCCTCCAGCTTGGTGGTCCCTATGTGTGGCTCGGCTTACTGGAGTATGACTTCTCCACCGACGACGTGGAGGGGACTCTCTTCGCCTCCTCGGGGGAGGGGATCTTCTGGTCCTCGGTCTGCAGGGGGTCCGGACTCTCGAGACCCCTGGGTGCTCAGGTTGATGGACTCCCTCAAGGGCTCGCCATCCATTCAAGCGAGTTCAGAGGTCGATCCTTTGTTGGCAGTTGACAATCACTTGACGGAGATCCTGCTTGGGAGGGCTTTGAGAAGCCATAGAGTCAACTGAAGGATTGTGGACCGCGACATGGTCATGAAGAGGATGTTGCTTTGGACGACTCCGACGAGAGCCCCTCTGGGCAACCCCACGAGACCCTGGAGGAGCCTGTTGAGGAGGCTGTTGAGGAAGAACATCTTGGACTGGAGGAGGAGGAAGAGGAGTGGCTCTTCGGCTGGAGACCGCTGTCTTCCCCTTCTCTTGCGGATGCATAGTTTGAAACTACTTCCGCTGATGAAGGTTGGATTGCTTTTTCGTTTTTCACAGACGGCGTCAATCTGTTACTGCTGATTTCGGGTGTGGAAGCAAACAGATGAATTTGTGAGTTCTTTGAGAAAAACAATAGAGCAAATATGTTGATCTTCACTAACGTGTTGACTTGTTTCTCGCTGCTGCCGCCTGCACAAAGTTCGATACACCGGGATGGATCCCAGCGACGAACCCTTCGACGCTCATGTCAGTAATCAGAAAGATTAAGAAAGAGCTTTAGGTTGAAAAAGATTGATTACCTTGTTACGGTGGGGGGAGAGGGATATTTATAGTCACCTTAGGGACCCGTTTCGAAATAAGAATAAATCTCCACTTCCCGGTATTTTTAGATAAGATGTAGAGTTTAAATCGTTTAATAGAGATAACCATGAATTTGAATTACTCTTTATCCATCTGGATTGGTTTGTAATGGGTGGCTACCCATACCCAGTAGGACAGATCTGTTTATAGGTTATTGGTCTTTGAAGAAAGACCCAGTTCCCATTTCAGACCCGTTTGTAGGTGAAATTACCGTTTTACCCCTGAGAGCTTTACGATTTGTACCCGATTTGAACGGTCCCGATTTAATCCTATTTTTAGCCATATCACGACTGTAGCAACCCAACGCTTCACCATTGAGCCCTCCCTCTTTCACCTACCTCCACACCCCGATCCTCCCATCTTGCAACCACCGACACCATCTTCTCCCTGCCACATTAGCCTCGAGCTCCACCCTGCACCCATCCCCATCCTGCACCACCACTGTCACCTCGTCCCGAAGCCCTACTTCTCCAACCAGCCTATTTCCCTCACCCTTGCTGCCCCTCATTAGCAAATCCTCTTCCACCTGAAATCCTAATCATCAAATCCAACTCAATTCGAAACCCTAACCCCCCAAATCCCCCACCTACTTCCCTCAACCACCACCGACACCATCAGCACCCGACTGTCTCCCGCCACCACTGCCTCCTTTCAGAGTCGCCGCCTCCTACCCCCCAACAGCGGCGCCCCCTCTTCGCTACATTCCCAGCGCAGGCACTTTCAAGCACCAACAGCGACTTCCTCTCCCTTTCTACGCTTTCTACGAACTCCCAGTAACTTCTTTTCACTTCTAAATTATTTGTGATACTGCTTTATCATCTCTAGATTATTATCTGAATTTTCTGTCGTCCACAAATATTGAGCGTGTGCTTCTACTTGCTAATTAGGGTACGAATCATTATTGAATATCTTACTTGCTAAGGGCATTTAGGTATTATTGATTGTAGGCTTGAATCTTTAATTGGGCTTATTAAACTTATTTCATCTCTTGAAAATTCATCAAACCAATTGGTAGTTTTAAATTTTAAATTGATTTGCATTATATATTGGTAAACTTAATATTTTAATATTCTTGGAAATTCTCTACTTACGGTTAATTTACATCACTAGAAGTCTATGCCAAAATGTCATAATTACTTTATAATTAGTTGTGATTTTCTTTTTCTTTCTAAATTGTTTATTGCTTGGCCCAGCAAAATTGCTCTGGCTTCGTCCCTGGTCGGCAAAGCAACTAGTTATTACATCTATAGATTTAAGTATCAGTAATAATATGTCTACATGCTACTTGATAAAATTAGTTTTACTTTCAATTTACACTTCTGAAGTTCATTCACTCGACAACCTTGACAGTAATAAGTCCAAGTGAACTCACCAAAAGAAATGGCTTTCAGCCTATTGTTAAAACAATCTTGTAAGAAGCTTTCATACAATTAAATTCACAATTTTAGTGTAAGAGCTATCAAATGATTAAGTTCAGAATTTTAGATAAAGCAAATATAACACTGACATGACATGTAAGATTGTCCGGATTCAAAATATTAAGATGTCATCCTCAGAAAACGAAATCTGCATCCACAATCAAACAGATCTGTGTCTATCCAATAGGGCATGACTTAACACCTGTGTAGCATTTACACTTTATCATTAGACTGGATTTACAGCACCAGCGGACATGACAATCACATATCGGTGAAATATTATACTAATTATCCAATATATTTTCATGACATTGAAATTAAAAGAAAAATAAAAGAAGATTTAATTTTTCAGTCTCGAATACATATAATACAGAGATGTCTAAAAAAACGTGTTTGGAATTAACAACAAGAAAAGGTCACACTGGGAGGTGCATAGTGTAAATTGAGTGCAATGGCAGATATTTGACCACCATGATTGCATGAATATAGCTTCATATTAACTGTACGGGAATGAGTTTTCTGGATAAAAGAATCAGTTTCATACATGTAGTAAGAAAACAAACATGATAAATAGCACAAGGTTAATTTCTCTAGAATGTTGTTTCCAATGAAGGATAGCTAAAGTACAATAAGTTGTATGAGTTAGGGTCATTGTCTGCACACAAAAATAAACCTTCAGAGAGTTCCCTATATGGCAATTGTTTCCTCATAGATCATCTTTAAGAAGAAACCCCTAAAGTTAACCTTATTGTGGAGGTATCTCAAATAATCATAGTATAAAATAACCCTAAACTCTGAACACAGCCTCCAATGTCCAATATGTAGTGGCACGGATATTTCACAAGATTCCATTCCCACAACACACGTATTAAACATCAATCCCAAAAATTAGAAACATTGGTGGTGAGCACAGTGCAGGTTTCAGTAGACAAAAATAGCACGGCATATTAGAAATAAGTAAAATCTCCCAGTCCTTGCTGCAACTTCGGAGTTTTGGTGGAGGGGCAGGGGCATTTCACAAAAACAATCTATACTCTCTCATTTATTACTACCCACTTCTCATAAATAAGTTACGTATGAAAGAAGAAAACCGTAAACATTCACAAGACATCCAAGATTAGTGGAAAGGAAAATATTCTTAACTATTTTCATTACTATTCTCATGAAACAACTACTAAAAGCACTTAAAGTACTTCTGGTACAGTATGTGAAACAGTAGAGGGGCAATGATGGGATAATTACATAGCGATATATTTGAACATGAACCAATTTATTGTATTTGAAATTTTTTACATAATTAAAATTTACAGGATGTTGATCCTATGTTACACATTTCCTTTGCAGATGCTTTTATGAATACATAAAAATCCAAAACATAATAAACCAACAAATGATATGTTCACATAATTTAGGTGACTAATCATTTGGAGTGTTCATATCTTCTTTCCGATCAACTATGTGTCTTTGAAATTTTCAAAGCCAGTATATATAGGGTTTTAAATTTTCATATCAATTATTTAGGAAAGTACCAAAACTATGTTAGAGTCAATATCCCAAACCCAATAAACCAACTAACTGATATATGTTCATATGATTTAGGTCACTCAGTCTTCCCAATCAATTTCTTGTATGATCACTTTCCCATGTTTAAACATTACAAAAAATAATAAAATATAAAAAAAGAAAGAAAGAAAAAAAAATACAATTTTAGAGAGAAACTAATAAGAATGAGCAATAAATCCTTATCAATATCAATTTCATTGTTAATATAAGTTGGTACTTGAGCCTAATCTTGATTTAGTACTCTGAAAACGTAATTCAATAACTATGAGTTATTACTTCAAGCAAAAATCCTATACACTTAGGAGCTTAGGATCTGAGTACAACTTCAACAAATCTAAATGTGTCAACATGGGGATCTGGAAGAATATCTGACAGAGAGATCATCATAAACTTCAACAACTGACATTCTAAGTTTTCCGACTATTGAAACAACGTAAATTACGATTTCATTTATGAGAACTAGTAGTTTACTGCAATAAAGCAATGTTGCCAGTATCGTATGATACGAGACGATTCAATGGGAAACCGATACGAATCGGAGGCATGTATCAAAAGGTGTTAAGTATCATACAATACAGGGAATGTATCGACATGTATCAGGCCGATTCACGATACTAAACTATACAGTTTGATGTGATTTTATAAAAAATAATAATAATAAATAAAAGGAATAAAAAGGGATAAGATAGGGCCGTCGTTTCCATTTTTCTTCGATTCTATTATTCTCGCCTTCTCTGTTTTCCGTATCTACCATCGTCATCAACCATCATCAACTCTGACTTTGACATCTCTCGTCGTCGACAAGTGTGATCCCTCCTCTCTTCTTTCTTCTAATCTCTTCCATTTCTTGTTCTTGTCTTCTTTGTTGCCGTCTATAGTTGTTGTGTTTTTTTTTTTTCTTTTTACTCTGAGGCTATAAAGAGAAGGTTTTGAAGAAGATAAAATAGAGAACAGGAGGCTTATATCATTATATGTGGACCACTCACCAAAACCTCACACCCTCCATGTAAGTTTACTTGAGAGTAATTATAACTATATAAAAAAGTAAAGGTTGCAAAACTTACAATGCCTCAAATTTCCAAATAGTTATAACTTCATGGATTTTGTAAGCTTTATGAACGACCAAAATGTCCTTAGCAATTGTTTTTGGTTGTCCATGCAATCCATGATATAAATTTGTTCATGTTTTTAAAATTTATAGTCTTAAGGTCACTACAATGACCTTTTTGAGTATGTGCAAAAAAACTTACGATACAATACGATACACGATACATTATACAATAAAAAATACACGATACAATACATGATTTGACAACTTTGCAATAAAGCGAAATCGATAAGGAAAAGAAAAGGTACATGTAAGCAATATGACCAACCTGCCCCCTGTTGATCGGTCATAAACGATCCAGTCAAGTCCCGCAAGATGCTCAATATATTATCAAATGTGACCGCCCCATTCGAAAATGTATACAATATCAAAACCAAAGGTAAAAGAAAGAAAAATAAGTTGGAAAGAGTTTTATTTTCAAGAACAATGCAAGAATCCTTACATTCAAACTTTTGCTGCGGGCTTGATCGGGAACTAAACGCCGACAAATACGCAACCAATTCCTTAAAATTCAAACCATCAGTCATCCTCAATAGCCTCTTTAAAAAAATAAATAAACAGACCAAGTTAATTAAACTAATACATGAGGCTGTGAATATATAGCATTGTAAGAAAGAAATAACACGTGCATCATACGTAGTAGTAACGTTTGCTAACCTGAGAGAGGGGATTGAATGAATACTCGGGGACGGAGAGGAACTCGTCGGAGGAGACGAATCCGCCACGGTGGCGATCCAGCTGGCAGAACCTGTGGTAGAACGACACGATCTCTAAGAGAAGAAGGAGGAGGGTCACAGGCGTGATTGCAGTGTTGTTGGACCTCTTCGATGTCGTACTGAGTCAGCATCGAGGAAGTGTTACCCATTGCAGATTGCAGAGAGTGAGAGAGGATCTGGGGAAAGAAACCCTAATTTCGACTTGGACGGATTGAAGGGGGGAATTGAAGATAGATGGAGAAGAGGGAAGGGAAATGAAATGAAAATAAACGGCAGTTTAAGTGGGGACGATTGTTTGCTTCAAACAAAAAAAATATATTAAAAATTAAAAAGAAGGGCAAATTGTAGATAACCCTACTGAGCTACACATTTTTTGCAGATGACCATACTTAATTATCTTTGCATAAACCCCTGCCGAACTTTGTTTTTCGTTAAGAGCCCAGTAAATTGACTGACGCCGTCATCTTTAACATGGAATGTCCAAAATAACCCTAGATGATTGTCTTAACCGGTAAAGTAACAAAAAAAAGATAAAAAACCTAATCCACTACAAAAGATACTCGATTTACCGGCGAATCTTCCCCGGCGTTTTACTAGTAGCGCCAGGGTAGGGAGCGAATAGGAATTGGGCACCAGATGGGAAGGTTATACACCGGCGGCCGCTTTAAACCGCCGGGCAATATTCGTATTCACCGGCGTTTTTTTTAAAAACGCCGGTGAAGTGTATTATTCACCGACGTTTTAATAATAAACGCCGGTGAATATACTGATACATTCACCGGCGTGTCTAATTGAAACGCCGGTGAATAACCTTCGATAAATCCCACGAACCCTAATCTTTCGCTCGCCATTTTCCGAAACCCCCAAAAAGGGGGGGGGGCTTCGTTTTCCCTCCTTCCTCGCTCTACTTCCCGCGCGTTTGCCTCCGCCGCTTCGTCCTCTTCGACAGCCTTCGACCTTTCGTCATCGTCCCTTCTTCCCTTCGTCATTTTCGATTTCCATCCTCCCTCTCTCTATTTGGAGGTGAATCGGCGATCGGAAACCACCGTGTCGCCCCGCTCTCTCTCTATCTCCTATGCCCCCACGCTCGTCGCCCCGCTCTCTCTCTCTCTCTTCGGTATCATCTCTTGATTTCCCTTATTTTTCAAAAAAAGCATGTTTTTTCAGATTATGCATCTTGATTTCCTTAACATGAATGGTTTAGTTGGGATGAAGAATGAATAGAAAAATATATGCTTAGATACTGGAAATTTTCATCTTCTTTTACTGTTAATGAAGCTTATTTCATGCATCTGATTGTCATCTTGGCATGTTTTTTTGACCAAAATGGGTTCACTGTGAACTGAGGATGGTATAGTTGTATGCCAAAATCCTCCGGATATGTACAACAATTGGGTTTTAGATTTAGTTGGGCTAAAGAATTAGTAGAGCAACATATATGCTCAGATAATGGAAATCTTCATTTTCAGATACTGTTAATGAAGCTAATTGCCATCTTTGGCATGATTTTTTAACAAAAAATGGGTACACTTCCAAACTAAGTATGCTGCTAGCATCCTCATCTTCTTTTACTGTTAATGAAGCTTATTTTCATGCATCTGATTGTCAGCTTGGCATGTTTTTTTGACCAAAATGGGTTCACTGTGAACTGAGGATGGTATAGATGTATGCCAAAATCCTCCGGATATGCACAACAATTGGGTTTTAGATTTAGTTGGGCTAAAGAATTAGTAGAGCAACATATATGCTCAGATAATGGATATTATCATTTTCAGATACTGTTAGAGAAACTGATTGCCATCTTAGGCATGATTTTTTAACATAAAATGGGTACACTTCCAAACTAAGTATGCTGCTAGCATCCTCATCTTCTTTTACTGTTAATGAAGCTTATTTTCATGCATCTGATTGTCATCTTGGCATGTTTTTTTGACCAAAATGGGTTCGCTGTGAACTGAGGATGCTATAGGTACGTATGCCAAAATCCTCCGGATATGCACAACAATTGGGTTTTAGATTTAGTTGGGCTAAAGAATTAGTAGAGCAACATATATGCTCAGATAATGGATATTTTCATTTTCAGATACTGTTAGAGAAACTGATTGCCATCTTAGGCATGATTTTTTAACATAAAATGGGTACACTTCCAAACTAAGTATGCTGCTAGCATCCTCTTCTTCTTTTACTGTTAGTGAAGCTTATTTTCATGCATCTGATTGTCATATTGGCATGGTTTTTTTGACCAAAATGGGTTCGCTGTGAACTGAGGATGCTATAGCTGTATGCCAAAATTCTCCGGATATGTACAACAATTGGGTTTTAGATTTAGTTGGGCTAAAGAATTAGTAGAGCAACATATATGCTCAGATAATGGATATTTTCATTTTCAGATACTGTTAGAGAAACTGATTGCCATCTTAGGCATGATTTTTTAACATAAAATGGGTTCACTTCCAAACTAAGTATGCTGCTAGCATCCTCATCTTCTTTTACTGTTAGTGAAGCTTATTTTCATGCATCTGATTGTCATCTTGGCATGTTTTTTTGACCAAAATGGGTTCACTGTGAACTGAGGATGCTATAGGTACGTACGTATGCCAAAATCCTCTAGATATGTACAACAATTGGGTTTTAGATTTAGTTGGGCTGAAGAATTAGTCGAGCAACATATATGCTCAGATAATGGATATTTTCATTTTCAGATACTATTAATGAACCTGATTGCCATCTTTGGCATGATTTTTTAACAAAAAATGGGTGCACTTCCAAACTAAGTATGCTGCTAGCATCCTCATTTTTTTTACTGTTAATGAAGCTTATCCCATGCATCTGATTGTCATCTTGGCATGTTTTTTTGACCAAAATGGGTTCACTGTGAACTGAGGATGCTATAGGTACGTATGCCAAAATCTTCCGGATATGCACAACAATTGGTTCACTGTGAAAAATATATGCTTACATACTGGACATTATCATTTTTCTTTTACTGTTAATGAAGCTGATTTCATGCATCTGATTGGCATCTTGGCATGTTTTTTACCAAAATCCTCCAAATCTGTATAAGAATTGGGCTGAACAAACCTTGTGCAGGTTTCTTTTGGCGCTACAAACATCAATGATTTAGTTGGGATGAAGAATTATTTTAGAAAAACTTATTAGTAGCCATATTAGTTTCTTTTGTTTAGTATTATTATTATTATTATTATTATTATTATTATTATTATTATTATTATTATTATTATGAGATAAGTAAGTGATTATTAGTAGCCATGAACAGAATAGTTCGTGAGTCATCAGATCTTCTTGTTACCGTAGTTACAGCACGACACGCTCATTATTCGGCCGATTCCTCTTCATCAGCAAAATACCCTTTACCATCATCATCTCCTTGAACGGAAAGCCAAATACAGGAGAGACTATAGCCGAATTTTTTTTACACTCGAACACAGGGTGTGCGATAAAATACCACTAAGGTGGTTGTGATAATTTCCACAAAAGGTAGTTTAGGGTTAGGTGAATAGAGTAGATTGTGTTAAGATTTAATTTTTTTTGTACATTTTTTTGAAACCACAATTTCTTTATTTTACAGTTAAAGATTATATCGTTTATTTATTTGCAGTTAGGGATGGTTTTCAAAAAGGTGAAATTTAATATACAAAATGCCTTTTACTGTTATTACTATTTAATATATCAAATTTTAATTTCAGATTGTGTGCTATTGTTATAATGGATAGAAGTTGGATTAGTAAACCACGATTATCCAAGGAGTACCGTGATGGTATTAAAGATTTTATTATCTTTGCCAAACGACATTCCCGTGATCCCAACCTAATCCTTTGTCCATGCCTCCGGTGTACAAATTGTAATTTGAGGACATGTGACGTAGTACATACACACTTGGTTGTCAACGGTTTTTTTCAAGGGTACACAAGGTGGTTTTGTCATGGAGAGGATCATACGTCAGCTCCTGTTCGTCCGGTTGTATTAGAAAATGAAGATGAGCCCTTAGTGAACGAAGACTTAAGCGTTTCCGATGAGATGCATGCTTTGTTGCAAGATGCCATGGGGATTCATAATGTTCCTTTCCACACCAATAACCCAACAACCCAAGTTCACAATAAGTCAACAGAAACAAACCAGATTGGTGGTGGGGTGGACAAGGAAATGTCTGGCCCCGCCCCTGAAAATAATAAGCAGCAAGAATCCTTCGCTAAGTTACTTGAAGATGCTAGTACTCCGTTGTACCTCGATTGCACCAAATTCTCTAAATTCTCATTCATTGTCAGACTATTTCAGATTAAATGTTTAAACGGGTGATCTGCTAAGTCCTTCACTATGCTACTTGAATTGTTGAATGAAGCATTTCCTGAAATCTGTATTCCAAACTCAGCCTATAAAATCAAAAAATTCCTAAGTTCTTTCGATCTAGGGTATGAGAAGATAGCAGCATGTCCAAATGACTGTATGCTTTTCACGAGTGGTAAGGAAAGTCTGGAGAATTGCGAAGTGTGTGGTTCTTCGAAATGGAAAGAAAGACCAAATCAAGACGAGGGAGCCAGTGGATCTACTAAGCGAAGTAGGAAAAAGAAGCCTGCCAAAATACTGCGTTACTTTCCTCTGATTCCTAGGCTACAAAGGTTGTTTATGTCTACGAAAACTTCTTCTGATATGAAATGGCATGCTGAAGGTCGCACTAATGATGGGATTCTTAGACATCCTGCTGATTCTCAATCTTGGAAAAAATTTGATGAAAGATATTCTGATTTTGCGGAAGATCCTCGGAATGTGAGACTTGGACTAGCTAGTGATGTTTTCAACCCTTTCAGGCAAATGAGTAGTACATACAGCATATGGCCGGTTGTGTTAATACCATACAATTTGCCGCCTTGGAAATGCATGAAGCAGTCCTCATTTATTTTGTCCATGATAGTTCCTGGACCGAAAGGTCGTGGAAATGATATAGATGTGTACCTACAACCGTTAATAGATGAACTTCAGAAGTTGTGGGTGGGTGTTCCAACCTATGATATTGTGGCTAAAGAAACATTTTCTCTTCGGGCCGTGTTGTCTTGGACAATCAATGATTTTCCAACATATGCAAATTTATCTGGATATAGTACTAAAGGACGTTATGCATGTCCATGTTGTGCTGACCAAACTAGTTCAAGGTGGTTGTACAATGGCAGAAAGTTTTGCTATATGGGTCATAGGAGATGGTTGCCTGACACACATATATTTCGGGCAGAGACAGCGACATTTGATGGTACCGACGAGTGGGAACATGCTCCTGGGTCTTTTTCTGGTTCAGATATTCTGAGGCGGGTAGATGGCCATCAATTCAAATATGGAAAAGAACCAGAAGTCAGGACAAAGGGCAAGAAAAGGGCAAGGCCGGAGCAAAGTGAGGAGACCGATCTATGTGGCGAAGATGAGGATCAAAACATGACGAGTTTAGGTGCATGGAAGAAGAAGAGTATTTTCTTCAAGTTGCCGTATTGGGAATTCAACTTATTGCGACATAATTTAGATGTGATGCATATCGGAAAAAATATTGGTGAAAATTGTATAGGAACAGTTATGGGAGATGACCGGAAGACAAAGGACAATCTCAAGAGCCGACTTGATTTGAAGTCAATGGGCATCCGACATGAGTTGCACCCAGAAGAATTACCGAACGGGAAAGTACTCCTACCTCCTGCAATCTATTCAATGTCAAAATCGGAGTTGGAATTGTTTTGCAAAGTACTACTGGAACTTAAAGTTCCTGATGGCTATTCTTCTAACATGGCAAGATGTGTCAACTTTAAAGAGAAGAGGCTTCAGGGTCTAAAGTCACACGACTACCACATCCTAATGCAAGATCTCCTTCCTGTGGCCCTAAGGTCTTCAATGTGTGAGCAAGTCACTACTGTCCTGAAAGATCTTTGTAGCATATATAAAGGTATTTGCTCAAGAATGCTTCGTGTTGAAGATATTGACCAATTGGAGCAGCAGGCGACATTGACACTTAGTAAAATGGAGATGATATTTCCTCCATCGTTCTTCACTATAATGATTCACTTGATAATCCACCTTGCTAGTGAAGCCAGAATCGGCGGTCCTGTTCACTATCGGTGGATGTACCCCATTGAGAGGTAAAAGAATTCATTCATCTTACGAAATTGAATTTTCAAAAGCTCATTTCTTTTAATCCCCTAATCCGCTCTAATTCATTAATTGTACATGTTCAGGTACCTATACCGGCTAAAGGGTTATGTGAAAAATAGAGCATATCCTGAAGGGTCAATAGCTCAGGGATATCTATCAGAGGAGTGCTCACATTTTTTTTCCAGGTATTTGCCAGGTGTGGAGACATCTTCGAGTAGACCACGTAGAAATCCAGACATTTCCAACCTTGATGGTGCTCAATATCTTTTTGATACCGCTGGCACTACTGTTGGTAAAGTTGATGCATTTGAGCTCGATAGCTTAGCGTGGGAACAGGCACATCGATATGTGCTAGACCACCATGCATCAGTGGAACCATTTCGAAAGTAAGTTGCTTTTGAAGGGATGAGAGAGAGTTGAGGAAAATGCCGCTATGTTAGCCTGGTGTATCCTCATTCTCTACCATCCCTCTTTCTGGCTCCATATATGGCTTCTATATTGAATTGGTTTCCTTCCACGATGACAGTCCGTAATACTACACTTGATATGAGCCCTGTTCATAGTTGCACCCTATTGCATACTCACAAACAACTAATACGTGTCGTTCATGCATTGTACGACCAACCCCACTTTGGCACATAACATGGTATAGATGACATTGTATGACCTGCAAACAAGGTTTGTTCAGCCGTGTTGTTGTACTGATTTGGAGGATTTTGGTATGCTAGCAGCATACTTAGTTTGGAAGTGAACCCATTTTGGTTAAAAAATCATGCCAAAGATGGCAATCAGATGCATGAAATCAGCTTCTTTAACAGTATCTGAAAATGAAAATTTCCATTATCTGAGCATATATGTTTCTTTAACAGTGACTGTGAACAATTGTTCTTAATTGGGCTGTGATTAGAAAGAGACGAGTTGGAGTGGAGATCTGGAAACCCATATAGAGACATCTTGTTCATAATAATTTATTATTATTGTTGTTCTTGTCGCTCTTGCTGTTGTTGCTGATGTCTCTATGTGTTCGTGTGCTGAAGGGAAAGAAGGGATGAGAGAGAGATGAGGAAAATGCCGCTATGTTAGCCTGGTGTATCCTCATTCTCTACCATTCCTCTTTCTGGCTTCTATATTTGGTTTCCTTCCACGATGACAATTCCTTAAAACTACACTTGATATGAGCCCTATTCGTATTTTTCTTCAATGAAGAATTGATCTATGACTACAATCTCCATTCAAAACCCAGTTGTTCTATATTTGGTTCCCTCTTGCTGTTGTTGCTGTTGTTGCTGATGTCTCATCTTCTTTTACTGTTAGTGAAGCTTATCTCATGCATCTGATTGTCATATTGGCATGTTTTTTTGACCAAAATGGGTTCACTGTGAACTGAGGATGCTATAGGTACGTATGCCAAAATCCTCCGGATATGCACAACAATTGGGTTTTAGATTTAGTTGGGCTAAAGAATTAGTAGAGCAACATATATGCTCAGATAATGGGTATTTTCATTTTCAGATACTGTTAGATAAGCTGATTGCCATCTTAGGCATGATTTTGTAACAAAAAATGGGTTCACTTCCAAACTAAGTATGCTGCTAGCATCCTCATCTTCTTTTACTGTTAGTGAAGCTTATTTTCATGCATCTGATTGTCATCTTGGCATGTTTTTTTGACCAAAATGGGTTCCCTGTGAACTGAGGATGCTATAGGTACGTATGCCAAAATCCTCCGGATATGCACAACAATTGGGTTTTAGATTTAGTTGGGCTAAAGAATAAGAAGTCTCAACATATATGCTCAGATAATGGATATTTTCATTTTCAGATACTGTTAATGAAGCTGATTGCCATCTTTGGCAAATTTTGATTGGGCTGTGATTGGATTGTTTAGTGGCTGTTTTCAATGTTCTTAATTGGGCTGTGATTAGAAAGAGAGGGCTCGAGTGGAGATCTGGAAACCCATATAGAGACATCTTGTTCATAATAATTTATTATTATTGTTGTTCTTGTCGCTCTTGCTGTTATTGCTGATGTCTCTTTGTGTTCGTGTGCTGAAGGGAAACAAGGGATGATAGAGAGATGAGGAAAATGCCGCTATGTTAGCCTGGTGTATCCAAAGTCTCTACCATTCTTCTTTCTGTTTCCATTTCTGGCTTCTATATTTGGTTTCCTTCCACGATGACAGTTCCCTAAAAATACACTTGATATGAGCCCTATCTTATTTTTCTTATTTTTCTTATATTTGGTTTCCTTCCACGATGACAGTTTCATGGATTGGCTGAACAATCCATGAAAGACATGCTTAAATACTGAATTTTCATTTGTTTTACTGTTTTAGATAGTGGATATTCCCAATCAGAGGAGAATATTAAGGTTTCAAGTTAAATACTGAATTTTCATTTGTTTTGTTGTTTTAGATATATTTAAAAACAAAATTAAGTACTAGATTTTTAGCATTGCAATGTAATTATTTTACCTCTGTATATATCATTAACAATTCCATTTGCAATTGGCACTTTGATCTTATAATTTAAGATACAGGTAGATCTTTTTGCAAGTTCAAAAAATATGTATATTCTGTATTGTGGTCTACTGTTGAATTAAACTATTGTTTTTTTTTTCACAGAGCGGTCGCCCAGATGAAGGAAATTCTGATGATCAGAACTGAAGCTACTCGAGGGGTATGAATCTGCGGTCCTCCTTGCTGTTCTTATGTCCTCCTTGCTGTATGGTTGTTGTTCTTATGTCCTCCTCCTTGCTGTTGTTATGTCAGACTGGTTTTTTTTATGAGAGTTATGTCAGACTTTTAATTTGGGATATTTGTCAGACTGGTTTGTTTGGATATTTGTGATGTTAGTCCCTATATTAATTTGTTACTTATGACACTGTTAATTAATCAATGAATTTGGACGTTGATATGACACATGTGAAACTTTATTATCTTTAATTATTCTTGTGTTTGGTTGTGATTTGCGCAGTAATATGCAACGAAATTGGTTGAATCAGTTGTGAATTAGTTTACAGATTTTGTAAATGAAACTGTGAATTGAAATCGAACGGAAAACCGGAGTATCGAAAATAAACGGGCATAGCTAGACCGGCGTTTTTTGAAACGCCGGTCTATCTAATCAATTTGTTGAAGTGTGCGTTATACCGGCGTTCCCACACACGCCGGTGTATGTCGTCAGCTGTAACGGCAACGAGAAACACCGGCGTTTTACAAACACCGGTGTACCTAACTACACCGGCATTTTTTGGTCGCGCCGGTGATTGTAAGCAGGGAAAACCGGGCACTCATAAATGCACATAGACCGGCGCTCTATGACCGCCGGTATACTTTCATTCTACACCGGTGTTTATGGAAGCGCCGGTGAATGGATAAATAACGGCGGTTTACGGCCGCCGGTGAATGTATATAGGGTGTAAAAGAACGGCACTCAGAAACCCCCATCATCGGCGTTTTCTGACCGCCGGTGTAGTTGTAACATTTACCGGCGTCCAGTAAAACCGCCGGTGTATACCCTTTCCTTTCCGCGACGCTCGCTTTGGCGGCATTTGGACCGGCGCTATTATAAACGCCGGTGTAAGTTTCACTGGCGTAAAAAAACGCCGGTAAAGACGTAAAAAAATGCCGGGAAATCGAGTATCTTTTGTAGTGATCGCACTTAGGGCTACAAACGAATCGAGCTATTCGGCCCGAGCTCGGTCAAAGCTCGGCTCGAACCGAGCTCGAGCTCAAAACTGAGCTCATTTCGTAAACGAGCCGAGCTCGAGCTTGGATTTGTTTTTTTAAGGCTAAGCTCGCGAGCTATTCGGCTCGAATATGGCCAAAGCTCGGCTCGAGCCGAGCTCGAGCTCAAAACTGAGCTCGTTTCGTAAACGAGTCGAGCTCGAGCCTGAAGGTATTCGGCTGGGCTCGATTACAGCCCTAATTCACACTCTAAACTGTTCCTTTTCCCTTATTCGAAACCCAATATGATATTTTTCCCGAATCCCACAATCCCCAAATCTTGGTCAAGAACGGCCATCGAATCTCATAATCATCGCTTGATGCCTCCTCCTACTCCACCTTCCTCCTCTTCCTCTCCTCACTGTTAGCTTGGGACTCGATCTCCCCCAATCTCGAACTCGATCCTCTTGTTCGATTAAGATTTTGCCTATGCATTTTATTGTGGTGACCACAAAGTGTTGTGAAGCTAGATTGTTTGGAGTAAGATTTTTTATATTGTTCGGAGCTCCAGTGGTTTGCTTGGAAAAATGTTTGGGGCTAATATTGGAGGTAAGTTATGTTCATGTTTGTTGATTAATATCATGAAAAGTATGTTTCTGTTGGTTGGTTGATTGACTGATATATGTTTAAGCTCGTGGGTTGTTTAGTCCCATATTTTCTAAAGATGATTTTAAGGTTTGTCGACTTAGACTATGTTTTTTAATTTATTTATTAGATTGCGAAGACCTAAATTTTTCGTATAGTGGTCAGTGTGTTAGGATGGTAGACTTAAAGTAGGAGGCAGGTTTGGGATGAGTTTGAGTCTCTGGTAGGAAGAGGTTAAGGTGGGGATTGAGATAAGGTTGAAGGGGTGAGGGATGGGTTCAAGGGGGGTGCGGAGGAGGGAAGTGTCAAAGTGATAACAATGAATGGGTATTTTCTTTAAATTCTAAAGAATATTGTATGTTGATGATATGTGTAGTCACTTGAGGGTGTATGTTCCAATCCTGACGACTGGAAAAGAGCGAGGAGATTGTTCTGCCGTGCAGAGGGAATGCAGGAAAAGGAAGACGAGGAAGAACAAATAACTGGAGCAAGATCAACGTTCCTTAAACTTCCGCACCACCGATGTGCACTTTAAGCACATGGCATTATTGATACCCATATAGATGTAGCTTGCATCTCACTAATTGAACATGACACTTGGATTGAAAACTAAAAGCCATGGCCTCGGTAGCTTCTAACTTCCTTCATTGACATTTGAATCACGATATAGCCTAATTTGGCAGCCATAAAGATTGTTAATTCATAAAATTGGTCATATCCTCTTACTAGTTACCAGATTATTCTCCCTTTCTCTATACTTATGTTTTTATAGGGTTGTGCATGTCCGGATTTTTGTCATACTTGGTTTATCATTTTTTATCAGTTTGTTCATTATGACATAGCCATCTAGGCATCCATGTTAACTCTATGTTAGTTATTTACTTATTTAATAACTAACTTTCTCTAATTTGATTTTTTTTGGCATGCATGCAGTGTATTTGTGAACCTTACTTGATAAGTGTATTTGTACGTCTCCCTCCTTAAGGACTCCACCATCTCTAGGGAGATTGTCGAAGGTGCTAAGATTCATGCTCACATCATAAATCCATCACTGTCGACTTCATTACAGTTGTGCTCAAGTCATGCTTGCAAGCCAACGAACTTGGACTGGGAAAGCAGCTTCATGGAATTGCATTCAATATGGGAATGAATGTTATATGGGCTACTCCTCTGCTCCAATTCTACATGTGTCCAGTATCTACCTATTGCAAACATAATCAGTTACATAAGGCATTTCATGTTTTCAGAGGGATGTTTAATGGAATGACGAGGATAAAGAAGTACGATTTCATCGCATTTTTGAGTACTCTCTCTGCTTGTGCAAGGATGAAAGAAGAACAAATATGGTGTGTGAGACAAGTCCCCAAACATGCTATCAAAACAGGATTGAATCATGAACTCTATGTGGGGACGAGCTTGGTGAACATGGATGGAAAATCTGTTTATTTTCCTCATTTTTTTTGTGTTTTGATGTATCCATAGGGTCTTTTTCGTTACATTTATATATTTATATATTTTCATATTTCTTCATGGGATTACACACTCAAGTTTTTTGTGATTTTGTGCTCTTAAGCACTTGTACATATATGTAATTATTGAAATCAATTGAATTTTTGTAAATGTTTTGGATAGAATTGTTTAATTATTATGTTTAGTTATTGGAATGAAATTTGTGCTTCTAAAGTATTTTTCTATTGTTTATTATTCTTAGATCTGTGGAAGATTACTGAAATAAATTCCTGGAAATTATTGTGAATTGAATTACAAATATTTTGATGTGATAAAATAAACAACATTCCCCAACTCAACTAAAAACACGTGCGCAAATATATATATATATATATATATATATAGAGAGAGAGAGAGAGAGAGAGAGAGAGAGAGAGAGAGAGAGAGAGAGAGAGAGAGAGTAATGTGAGCCTCGTATTTGTATGAGGAAATTTTTGTCATACAAAGTGATTATACTCACTTGGTGGGGCCCTTATGGAAGATCCAGTCCGTCCATCATTTTTATCATGCTAATAGATGTATATGTAGAAAAAATCAAGTGGTTTGAAAGTCATTCACTCATGCATCATGTGGGTCCAATTTGTGGTTCGATTTGTATTACTGTTGAAATCGTTCATTTTTCAACCACATGATGCATGAGTGAATGACCTCCAAACCACTTGATTTTTTCTACACATACATCCATTAGTATGATAAGCATGATGGACGGAGAGGATCTTCCATAAGGGCCTCACCAAGTGAGTATAATCACTTTGTATGAGGAAGATTTCCTCATATTCTACATGAGGCTCACTTTTCTCATATATATATATATATATATATATATATATATATATATATATATATATATAACTTATGATATCCCCCAAATTTCCCGCCTAATCTCCCATTTTTTCCTCTAAATATTTTTTTACTGTTTCAACTCATTGTCTTCAGCCTATATAGAGATAATGATATTTTTGTCTTTGAAAAGTGAAAACAACAACACTTTTTCAAAAAAAAAAAAAATACCTAAAAAATGACGGAGTAGGCCATACTGCCGAAGAGAGCAAACTTAAGTAGGGTTTTATGCCAAAATTATTTTTGAGTATGGTTATCTACCAAAGTTGTAAAACTTAGTAGGGTTACATGAAATTTACCCTTTATTTTTTGGTAAAATGGTATTAGATAGATTTGTTAATAAATCATATTAATCCAACATTACATCTTTTTAGAAATGGGTAAAAAAATAATAGGGTAAATACAAAATTCCCTCCAACTAGAGTTTTTCGACCCAGACCCGATCTGGACCCGACATTGGACCGGAACCAACCAGATCTATACGGGTCCAGGTCCTAAAATAAGACTCGTTGCGGTTTCGGGTCCGGGTCCGCTCAAAATGAACCTGATTCGGACCCTGATCGGTTTAAAATACCCAAAAAATATGAAATTTGAATAATATGGTTATAAGGATA
The DNA here is from genome assembly GCA_017893485.1 of Hemerocallis citrina. Taxonomy (NCBI): domain Eukaryota; kingdom Viridiplantae; phylum Streptophyta; class Magnoliopsida; order Asparagales; family Asphodelaceae; genus Hemerocallis; species Hemerocallis citrina. The sequence goes on from CM030360.1 coordinate 297,395,849, forward strand.
TACATGTAAATAGTAACTGTAGATAGATGTATATATAATATTAATTCATGTACTTAAGTGCAAAATTTTGAATATCTTAAGTAGGAACCGGACCCGACTGGAAAGGTTATTTTAAGTAGGACCCGGACTCGAACTCGGACTCAGATCCGAACCCGGTTCTCACAGATCGGGTCCAGATCCAATTTTTGAACCCATAGGGTATCAGATCCGTGTCTGGGTAGTGCAGGACTAGAACCGATAGGACCTAATACTAGTGCTTCCTCCAACATTTGATTTAGATGCAAAAAATATACATACTATTATTTTAAAATATAGAGTATATCATTGCTGTCATTTTTCCCCATTATTTCTCTTATTTCTTTAGTGACTCACCTTGACAATATTGACCATGTAAAAAAAAAAAAAAAAAAAATCTAAAGTACCCCTTTCCTCATAAACACATTAAAACCCAAACCCCTCCTGTAACCCCCTGCTCCAGTTGTACGTATTTTATTACGTGAATTTTTGTACTTCAATTTTCAGATCAATTTTATTTTTCTCTTTGGACTCTTTATCTAGAGCCAGAATATTTTTTCTGATCAATTCCATAATTTTGTGATTTTTCGATCGGAGTTTAAATACAAATTCTAACTCTGATTAATCCTAATCCTAATCCTAATTCTTAATCCAAAAACTAACCTAACTCTGCCTCCTACACCTTATTTTCTTCCTCCCTATACTTTTTTTTCTACCTCCCTATAATCTCTACTTCTCCACTTCTGCATACGCCAACCTTTCCCCCTCATTTTTCTCATTCTACGCCTAACTCCCTCTCTTCCGTCAACCTCCCCTTCTGTCTTCTTTTACATTTTTCTACACTCCATCTCTTTCTCCCCTTATTTTATACACACACCATGCATGCATGCACACTCATTATATATATTATATATATAATGTACACATTCATACACACTTGCACACACCATGCACATTCTATCTCTTTCCTTTCTTTATATTTATATACACACATACACATACAGCACACTCCTATCCCTTTCTTTCTATATATATACACACCCATATCACCCTCATCTCTACGTCTCATTCTTCACTTCTCCTTCTCTTCCTCTGCCTTATTCACACCCGAAAGCCCAAGCCAACACCCGAGCTCCACTTTATCCTCCAACTTTGACCCGACGACTCCACTTATATGGTCCCGTGAACCCCGAAAAACAACCCGACGCCGCGCCATCTCCTCGTTGTTGTTGTCGCTCATCGCCGTCGCTCACCGTTGCTACCATTACTCGCTCATTGCCGTCTTGTTGCCATTCTTGCCGTCGTTGTGCTGCCGTCCGTTGCCGACGTCGCTTCTTCTTTCCATGGTTAACACCACCACCGAAATCGTCACGTTATAAGGTAAGTATTTTGTACAGTCCTTTTGTTCTCGTACAAGCAATTTCCTTGGACTCGTGGCAAGTAGTCTAGATATCATCATATTTTATTCCGTTCTATTCACTTGTTCCATGCTATATCAACTCAATAGTGAGCCGTTAACACACTTCGAATCGTGTTATCGAATATCGAATATTCAACCTTACTATCTCTAAATTTATTGACCTTGCCCTAAGAATTCGACCATGTTTCCGATATTAGATTGAAAATTTTCTATGTGGAAATTATAGCCCATCGAGTCCCGAATCCAGAACATCTTACAGTTTCTCAATCCGATGTATAGATTGTGAGATATCGCGATTTTAGTACTGTCATATCGTGAATTTCTGAACCTGCACGGGATCACTAACCGGTCTCTTGTACTGAGAATTTGACCATGTTCCCAATACTGGATCGAGAAACTTTTTACATGAAAATCATAGCCCTTCGAGTCTAGATATCCAGAACATCTTACGGTTTCTCAATCCGATGTATAGATTGTGAGATATCGCAATTTTAGTATTGTGACATTTTATATTTTACAGCGGAAGCATATAACACAATAATGTACATGTAATGACAGCGGAAGCAATTTACATCATTTAAATAAATGTACATCAACAATGAATAATTTGTAAACATCAGTTCTCCTTTCGCTTTTATCAAGCCATTTATCCTGCATACAAAACTGTGGGTACGTCAGTTTATTCAACCGACGAAAATTATACATGGCCATCCTCTCTATGCCAGAAACATTATAACGATTCTCATTTCTTAACAAATCACAAACTTGTTCACATATCAAATTAAAGGGAAAATCTTAATGATGTCGTGTTGTGATTGTGCACTTAATCCTTAATGCAATTATTATATTATATGACACTAATGCGCACTTGTTCGGATTCTGTGCATCCCATACTACATAGGTCCGAGGGCAAGCCCTTAATCGTACTTCATCTTGTAGGGTTCAATCCCTCGTCATGACTTAATCTACTACTGTAACTACGGTAAGTATCCTAGATGTTTTCTGACATACGAACTCATATCTAGGCACCCTGGAGGGAATCCCAACGCACTGACACATGACTCATCATGCAGGCATCCTGTGGTAATTCAGCTCCTACCATAGACATGACACCACCCGCAGTCGTCAAAACACCCCACGAGCGTTGCCACCGGGACGGTACTCTGGAGCAGTATCCACGCCCTATCATGACTCATCATGGGACATCCTGGGATACTCTCTCGCCGCCAATCCAATGACCCTCATACTCAATGTTTTTCTCTTACTTTCATCACATCTTCACTATGTATCTAGTCCTTATTTTATTAGAATCATGAACAAAATCAAAGCTTTAGAGTTAGCCTCTCCACTTTACCGGACTTAATCATTCATTCAACATGACCAACCTTGGTCTTTCTTTTCAAATTTCATTTCATTTATTTCCAATTGCCGGTGGGAGACTTAGCTACTCTTTTGTTTCAATTTCAATTCACAATTACCAAAATTGAGCGTTACTAGCTCGTGAGTTCATTTTCATGATCTCAATAGATTTTCCTTTTCCATGTTCATAACTTTCACATTCATACAACCTTCATAAATTCAAATAAATGATTCACTTCATTTCAGGTATAAATTCATGCAAAGACAAATAGAGTTTACTTAAATTGTCACAACCAATAATCATTCAACATAAGATTCATAATCTTTACCATAAAACAATTCATAGAATTTCTGAGCTGTCAAAAGTGATCTGGACAGTCGACTTAGAGCTTATCCAGTCGACTTGTTCAGTCGAAGAAAGTTCTTCAATAACCGCTCGGAAGAGTCGAATGCTGCACATGGCCAATCGGCTGTTCCGCATCGTTCAAAATCTAAATATCATTTACGGGGAAGTCGACTGTCAATCCAACCAGTCGGCTGTTCTACAGAGTTCAATTATGCAACCTTTCAAGTTCAGTACAGTCGACTGTTACATATATTCGGTCGACTGAACAGGGTTAATTTTCGAATTAAGGGATCATCTCTTCCTTCTGTTCTTCAATTAGTACACAACATTTTATTCAACTACAGTATGTTCAATGTCAACATAAACATGTGATTCTTATCTATTTACCATCATCATAACATAGTTTATGATTAAATGTAAATCTCACACAATTAGTATGTTCGTTCCTCCAAATGAGATGCTAAACATACATTTTTCCTTTACTCATCATTTATCCACGAAGAAGAATGCTAACTCCAATTTAACATGCTAGAAAATCAAGTTAACCATTCACATTAAATACATCGTTTCATGGAATTTCGAACTGTTCATATTTTATTTCAGTGTACCAGTCGACTGTTCACATGATCGGTCGACTGTACAGGTCATTTCCGGTTCTCTAATTATCATTAGTTCTTTTTCATCTATTCACATCTTCCACAATAAGTATAACACAAAGCATTTTAATATATGATCACCCTATCAATCCACTTTTTCACAAATATGATAACAATCAATATTAGCCCTAGCATGATCTCCATATTAGAAGTCCTGAGAAACACCCACCTTGTTGAAGAGTTTAACGAAATCCCGTAAAGCCTTCTAGTGTGATAATGTGACTCCTCCTCCTTGCTCCTTGCCACCGAGAATCCTCTGAAGTGATGACCGGCCTCCAAGATACTCACTCACAACTCTCTTAAAAAAATATATCTTTCTTTCAAATAAAGTTCTTAGTGTAAAAAACAAATGAGTGAGAGGGGTATTTATACTAAATATTTGGGTGAGATAGAGGGCTAGGATTGAGTAGATGGTTATGAGATGGAGGGCTAGGATGAGAGTAGGAGTTGTAGTAACTATCCACAACTAGGTAACCACCTATACACTAACCCCACTTCTTCCAAAAAACCGGCCAAGGAAAGGTGCTCATGCACGTGTACGTGCAATGCACGTGCATGCACTAGTCTCCATATAAAAACTTGTACATTATACATCCTTATAAAAATAATCTTTTAAAAGATGTTACCTTACAAGTTGTTATTAAGAGAATGGGCTTAAATTGATGGGCCAAAATATTAGTTTTTTACAAAATAAATAAATTAGATTTTTGGGCTTGTGTTTATTTGAGAAAAAAGGGCCTTTTTATAAAAAATAACTTAAAGAACACATATACATATATATATATATGCATATACTCATCATCCATAAGGAAAATGATTATAAGATTTCATATTACAAAAATTTGCACGTGCACACTATGTGCAAAATAAATAATTAATTTTCATAAATGAAAATCGGGGCATTACAAGTCATACATGGTCAATCCAAGTAAATGGTGAGTGATCAGAAAGAGAATAAAGATAGCAGACAATATTCACGCCAATAGTATACTCTATATTTTTTGCTAACGTATTGATATTTTTTATATACAAGTCAAACGTTGAAGGAGTTTTTTGTATTTTACCCAAAATAATATTGGGAAGGTCGTTGGGGGTACCATGAGCCATTCAAATCAATTTTAAAGTATATTTTAGCAGTCATATCGGTGTGTATTAGGTCGGGTCCGAAGCCAACCTCATTCTTGGAGCACACCCTAGGAGGGTCGGTTTGAGCCCCAAATTATGTATTTCTCCTCATCCCCTTGGTGAGATACTTCGCATAATGGTTCACCTTTTAGGGCAAAAGATAAATGGCATAATGAGTTTTTTTGGAATAGATTCTTAACTCCTATTCCTCATTTATTTCTCCCCTATACATAAATGAGTTTTTTTGGAATAGATTCTTAACTCCTATTCCTCCTTTATTTCTCCCCTATACATAAATGAGTTGAGATTAGAGTTGAGAGTGCTAGATACAATAGATTGAATCTCCGTATCAATCCCCTCAAGTTGCCACAAAGAGAAAGGCATTCTCTTTGTTACCCTCTTCCATACTTGTCTTACCATTTGGTCCTTTGGTGTTGAAGGCGTGGATTTTATGCATATTCTCATTTGTAGAATATGCCACCTTGCAAGCAGTTTGTTGACAAGTTTTAGGTTATCGAGAAGATCATCGTTTATGCTTCTACTGCTGTCACACTCAATGTAAGGCTAACTTTATTTGTAGTATCATGCTAAGTTTAATATTTATGTGATCTCTATATGTCATGTATGTGTTGTCGATAGCCAACACGCTGCTAAGCAGAGTGAATGCTTCTCATGTTAGATTCTTATACGTCATGTATGTGATGTCGATAGCCAACAAGTTGCTAAGCTGAGTGTTTGGTGCTTATATTTGGGTGATGCTTGAGGAGCTCCTTGTAGTTGTTGACAGCGTGTCTAATATGCCATAGTGGTTGCAATTGCGGATCACTGGCCCATTTGATCCCATTGACTGAGTCATTGATCACTTGTATTTGAAGATTATGATAATGTAATGAAAAAAAACTTGCCTTCGCGAATTGCAACTACTTTAGCAAGCTCAATATCCTTGTTATCTAGTTTGCATGATCCCACCAACTTGATCTTCCCATTCAAATATCTCACAAGTGTGGTTGAGGCTACACCCACAGATGGCACAGTGGCATAAGTGTTGATTTTTGTACTTTTTTGGGCTAGCTTGATACATTGCTTGTCGGTACTATTCTTTGTTGGTTCGTTCGAGCATTTTTCACAAACATTGGGTGAGCATCCTAGAAAGCTGATTGAATCTCTGACAATTTGGTCACACTTGTACGCCTTCTAGAGAGAATGCAACTAAGACATCTATTTTTCATATGTTCCACATGATAGTAGACCCAATTGTGAATGGATTAGGCTCAACACCATTGGCAATATCTAACCGACTATGGATAGAATTATGAAAATCACTCGATGGATGGATGTTGTAGGAGAAACAGAAAAGTGACCGAACATCTTTAACTGAACCGCGATCAGAGCCACACCAGCGACGGAAATAAGCTAACTCGAAGCAAAGAAGAATGACTTCTGAAGGTTTTGAGAAAGGAAGAAGAAAGAGGAAATGAGTAACAATACCCATCTATTTATAGAAGGAGCAATATGAGAGGGAAAAGTAAGAAGTCAAAATGATTTGACTTCGATTTGACATCGTTTTGACCTCTAACCTTCACGATGATGACAAGTGTCCCACTTGGGGCCACGTGGTAGGCAGCGTGCACTTCACATTGAAAAGGCATCGACACATGTTGTAACCGCAGGCACTGTTAATCAACACGTGACACGTGTCATGCGAAAGAATGTGATGTGGAATAGATGGCATGGCGCAACCAGGGCATTCAGATCATCAGGTCTAACCAACCCAGCGGGCTTCAACCAGTTCAGGCCCATGGGCAAACGGGTCCAACTCGGCCCGTTAGGATCTCAGACCCGTTGACTCCTGTCTATAAATACCAGCCCCCTCCTCAATTTGAAAGGTAATAAAACTCTCCCCACCTGAACCCTAGCTACTATTGCTTTCTCAGTGACTAACTAGATCATCGGAGGGCCTGTCGTCGGGACTTCTTTCGGTGTTTTTAGGCAATGTGCAGGTACAAGAGTCCGAGCCAAGCCTCGAAGATTCAAGCCGAGCTACTAGATCGAGCTGAGCTGCTAGATCCGAGTCAAGCCCCCTGCTTCTACCTATCTCTTGCTACTCCCGAGCCGGTCCTACAGTCAAGGGTGGGATCAGCGCCAGTACCACTTCTTTCGCTTCACAAATTACAAGAACTCACACCTGTTACCCCCACACCAAAAAACAAGTAGCATCAGAAAGGAAAAAGACAAACATGAGTTAAAAAACCCGTTAGATTACGAGGGACCGAGTTAAATACAACACATCCGGCCCCCAGGAAAGACGAGCAAAACCATGGATTCTTTTCGGGACCTCCAGCGTCAGACACGATGATACAACGGTCTGACACATAGTCTAGGCGACCGATAAGGTCCATAAGGAGTAGGGACAATGTTACTTTGTGACCCAAGGCCACATAAAACCCTTAGAGCATCTGTAGTCATTGACTATTTAGCCAATTTTTGCAAAAAAATGGCTTGGGATGTTCTGCAGTCGATGGCTATTTAGCCATTTTTTGCATTTTTTTGAACGGTAGCCAGTCGATTTGGCTATTTGGAAAATATAGCCCGACGGTACATTAATTTTCCTTTGAAGATCGGACGGTAGATTATACACCGTCCCAATTAATTTTTTATTAATAAAATAATTGGACGGGAGATTATACACCGTCCCAAAAAAAAATTATTAATAAAATAATCGGACGGGAAATTATACACCGTCCCAAAAACTTTCATTTTTTTAATGAATTTTTTCGAACGGTAGATAATCTACCGTACCATAATAAAAAACAAAACAAAAAAATTGACAGCCGGGAGATTATACATCGTCCAAGGCTTTCACCAATTTTTTTTTATTTTATTAATAAAATAATCGGACGAGAGATTATACACCGTCCCAAAAACTATTTCATTTTTTTGGACGGTAGATAATCTACCTTCCTATAATAAAAAACAAAACAAAAAATTTGACAGTTGGGAGATTATACACCGTCCAAGGCTTTCACCCATTTTTTTGATTTTTTAAAATTGATTTTCAGCTTTTTTTAAGATTAAATGTTACTATCATTGTTTATAAAAAATAATTTTTAATATATATATATATTTTAAAAGGACGGAAGATAATTTACCGTTTGGCCAATTTTTAACTAACAACCACTACAACCAAAAATATTTTTACAATTTGCTATAAGCCAAATAGTTAAAATTTGACAATAAGGAATACCGATGCTCTTACTCAAGCCCAAGCCCACATATTAACGCGAAGAGAAATGAGCTACTTGCTCCTTGTCCCCACAAAATATAAGTACTTTTTCCTCACTCTCAGTCCCCTGGTCTCATCGAATGCAGTGTCACTGTCCTCCTTCTCGCTCCCTGTACCTCTCCCTCATATCGTCATCTTCCTCCTTCCCCCATCTCCTCCAACTCTTCTCCCGCTCCATCGTCTCCGGTCTCCACCCCGACCTCCTCCTCTCCACCGCCCTCCTCAACCGCCTCGCTTCCCTCTCACATTTATCTTCCCCTCCTCTCTCCCTCTCCCTCTCCCTTTTCTCTTCCGTCCCCAATCCCGACCTCTTCCTCGCCAACTCCCTCATCCGCGCCCTCCCTCTCTCCTCCTCTCTCACCTTCTTCTCCTCCCTCCCCCGCCGCCATTACCACCTCCACCCCAACAACTTCACCTACTCCTTCCTCTTCTCATCCTTCCCCTCACCCTCTGACCCCTCACTCCTTCCCTACGTCCGAATCCTCCATGCCCGATCCATCCTCGATGGCTTCTCTACCGACCCTTTCGTCGCTTCCTCCCTCATCAATCTCTACCTCAACCTCTCCCTCACCTCCTCCGCAAACCACGTGTTCGATCAAATTCCCCAACCGGACACTGTCTCATGGAATTCCCTCATTTCCGGCCTTGTTCAAAATTCCGATTACGGAAAGGCGGTCAGGGTTTTCGGGCGGATGCTGGGTCAGAGATCCGGCGTTGATACCACTACCATTGCGGTTGTTTTGCCCGCTGTTGGGGAGCTCCGAGATTGGATGTTGGGGGCCGGGGTGCACTGCTTGGGGGTGAAATCCGGGGTGGTCGGTCACTCGCATGTTGTTACTGGGCTGATTTCGATGTATTCTAAGTGTGGAGATGTTGCTGGGGCGGAGATTGTTTTTGGAGGGATCTATTGGCCTGATGTTGTTTGTAGGAATGCGATGATTTCTGGGTATACTTCCAATGGGTACGTTGAATCAGCTGTTGGGTTGTTCAACAGGTTGGTGGGTTCTGGTGGGAGGCCTAATTCTAGTACTATGGTGGGTCTGATCCCCGTGTTGTCTCCTTTCGGGCATGAGTTTCTAGCACATTCCATTCATGGGTTTGTTTTGAAATCCGGGTTTGATAAGAATTCAAGTGTGTCCACTGCCATCACCACCGTCTACATTAGGTTGAATGACTTGGAATCTGCGCGGATGGTCTTCGATGAAATGCCTGACAAGACCATGGCGTCGTGGAATGCCATGATATCGGGCTATGCCCAAAATGGTTTGACAGAGATGGCGATTAGTCTCTTCCGAGAAATGCAGTCTCTCAAAGTCCAGCCAAATCCAGTCACAACTGCGAGCATCCTCTCGGCTTGTGCGCAGCTAGGAGCTCTCACATTGGGGAAATGGGTTCACCAGATGGTGGACAAGGAAGAGGTCGAACCTAATGTCTATGTGTTGACCGCTCTCATTGATATGTATGCAAAGTGTGGGAGAATTGAGGAGGCTAGGAGGATCTTTGATAACATGCATGAGAAGAAAAATGTGGTTTCGTGGAATGCAATGATAATGGGGTATGGTCTTCACGGAAAAGGAAGAGAAGCTCTAGTGCTGTTTGAGGAGATGCTGGCGAGTGATCAGATCAGGCTGAGTGGTGTGACATTTCTTTCAGTGTTGAATGCTTGTAGCCATGGGGGTTTGGTTGAGGAGGGACACAGGATTTACCGTAGTATGGAGAGAGATCATGGGGTTAGGGCAGGGCCGGAGCACTATGCGTGTATGGTGGACATGCTTGGGAGAGCTGGTCGACTTAAGGAGGCTTTGCAGTTCATAGAGGAAGTTCCAAGTGTTGCAGGTATGTTGTTGATATGTTGGTGAGTTTGTTGATTATAGAATTTGCTAGACTAATTTTTCTGCACATGACACAGCGAATTTGTAGAGATATTACTATTGAGGCCTTGTCCAAAAATACTGTGTATGGAAACTACTCTACTACTATTAGAAGTCATTAAGAATCTCAATTACTGCTGAATGCATATTGTCCAATTCTCAACAAGTGATGAGATTGATGGCAAGAGTTGTAGAAACACCGATAACATATAGGCGGATCAGTATTGTTCAATGAAACCTAATAGGACTCCAAATATACCAGACCATAGAATCTGCAAAATATATCTTAATTGAGTGACTAGTAAAGATGTCAAATCAAAAGATTTTTAGTTTCTTTGTCTAACTTCTACAACTGAAGGCCCAAAAAACTGACTTGGCTCCCCCAAGAAGGGAAAACTGACTACATGTTCTATCAAATTGAGACTATGTTTTTTTTTTTTTGCCTGGCTCTCATTTCCTCTCCCATGTTTTTCACCTGATCATGATATCTTTTCCCTTCTTTTTCTTACTTTCACAGGTCCTGGTGTTTGGGGAGCTTTGCTTGGTGCTTGCATGATCCATAGGAACACAACCCTCGCCCAGCTGGCTTCTAAAAGGTTATTCGAGCTTGATCCAGAGAATCCTGGGTATTATGTCCTCCTATCTAACATATACTCTGCCAGCAGAAATTTCCCAAAGGCAGCAAAGGTGAGAGAAGCGTTCAAAAACCGCAGAATGGAGAAAACCCCTGGTTGTACTCTTATAGAGATCAACAACACAGTGCATACCTTCACTTCTAGTGATAGAACTCACCCAAAAACTACTGAAATATATGCCATGTTGGATAAGACCATGAAGAAAGCGGCTGAGTCCGGCTATAGGGTTGAGACTGATTCAGCGTTGTATGATGTGGAGGAAGAGGAGAAGGAATGGATGGTAAAGGTTCACAGTGAGAAGCTGGCAATTGCTTTTGGGCTTATCAGCACTGAGCCCGGGAGTGAGATAAGGATCATCAAGAACTTGAGGGTCTGTTTAGATTGTCATAATGCAACAAAGTATATTTCTTTGGTTACTGGGAGGGTGATTGTGGTGAGGGATGCTAATAGATTCCATCACTTTAGAGATGGGGTGTGTTCTTGTGGAGATTATTGGTGACAAGCTGAATATCAATCTTTTCTTAATTTGAATATCCAGATTTTGACTTTATGTCGTTTCATTGATTCCAATTTAGGAAGCACCAAAATTCATATATCAAATTGGCAGGAGGGTGATTATGCATAATTCGTAGAACTGAAGGGAAGCACATACAAATATTAATGGCACAGTGATGGATTTTTGACAGTTCAGGTCGAAGTTTAATTTGATTACTGAAGTAAATTAAGAGGGAGATTCAAATCAAAGTTATCCTTTTTTTTCTTTTTCTTTTTTTTTCTTTTTTTTTTTTACTTCATATATTTTCATGTAATTTGGAATTAAAATGTATAGAAAGGCCAACCGGCTATAATATATCCATAGTTAACTTACGGCCTGCTTCAGAATTATTCACCAATTCAGCTCATTTTCATATCAGTAAGAGCATCCACAGCAGTGATTGTTAGAAAATGCATAAATACATATTTTACATATAGTATTTTGACAATTTGGCTTAATCGTCGAATGATATTTTATAGCAATTTAATAAAATAAAAATTCAGATAGAACTTGACTTTGCGTTCCACGATTTTTAATTTTTTTTAATAATTTTTTATTAATTAAAAATAATTTATAAGTAATAAAAAAAAGGTGGGCCCCTCCTTGGATGCAACTCCTCTTTGTGTCCAAGAAGTTGCCAGATTGCTATATGTTTTTAAATTCTATTTTTAAAAACAAAATACGTCGGACGGAACTTCACTTTACGTCTGACGAATTAAAAATATGTATTTTTTTGTCGGACGCAAATTGAAGTTGTGTCTCTTATATTATGCATTTTACTATATGTTGTGCCATTTATAGCAATGTATTGTTGCTTTTTATGCAAAAAAAATGTATAAATAGCAAACGACCGCAGCTCGTCGTTTGCTATAAAATGCATTTTTTTGGCATAAATAGCACACGACTGTGGATGCTCTAAGTAACCAGGTCCTCCCCCCATTAACCTTTTACATAGACCCCCACCTTGAGGCCGGTGAGGCGGCCGCCTCAGGCCCCCAATTTTTTTGTAATTTTAAGGGCCCCCAAATTTGTATTTCCCTTGTAAATATAGACATGTATTTTGCGTGTATAAAAAAAATATTGTTATTATGGGCCCCCAAAAATAATTATTTGGGTATTTTGCCTAGGGCCCCAAGAACTCAGGGACGGCCCTGGATACAACAATAAGGAAAGGATAATGAAAATCTGACAAGAAAAGAGTTCTAACTCTATCTCCACAACCACTTCTATCACTTCATGAAAAAAAGGTCAACCCTATATCTTTGCCAAGAGAAGGGTAATCGACCTTATCTCTTCACGAAGATGAGACTAACCAACTAGATCAAAACACCGGGAATATTAAAATACCGGGCAGTAGAGATAAATCAGTATCTTGAAACTGGCCCCCAAAGCGAATGTAAATACCTTACGACCTCCACAAGAACCAGATAATCAGTATTTTGCCACTAAAAAATCTCTTATATATTTATGAGTTCTGACTTGAGCGTTAGAGGGTATGTCGCCTCGCCGGGGCCAACCAGTATTTTGCCACTAAAAATCACTCATATCTTTCTGTATTTTGACTTGAGAGTCGGAGTGTCTGTCGCTGGGGCCAACCCTGGTGTTTCGGACATTTGCAGATCGATTAGAGCAATCGTTACCATCCAGATCATATCCAACGGTTCCAATGAGTCATATTCAGAAGTTAATATCAATTGGAAATAGTCAACATCTACAACTCAATTTTATTGTTTGTAAAAGAATTCACAACATCTTTTTGTTCTCACACAGAAAGGAAAAAAAAATAGTAACAGTAATAAAGTACAGAGGGAGGCGACGCAAAGCATTGCTATGCAAGTGGTGGTGGAAGATGAAGAGGCGACACAATAACTGGTGGTGGAAGTCGTTTGCTAAATACAGAGGGAGGAAACTTTACCGATACGGAGGCAAAAGCGCCTTTGGGAAATCTTCCACGCTATGGAAGGGGGTGGCCAAGGTAGGAATAATGTATCACGCGCACACTAGATGCACGATTGGGAATGGGAGGGATACAAGATTTTGGAGGGACAAGTGGTGTGAGGATATTAGCCTCGCTAATTTATTCCCAGGGGCGGTAGAGTCAACGATTAATTGCAATACTTTGGTGTCATATGTCTGGAGTAACAATCGACTGAAGCTGGATATCATAGGCCGGATGTCCCAGACTAATTTAACACAATTGTTCGAGCTTAATAACTTTATTAGGAAGGAAGTGCGTTATAACAACGAGATAGAAGATAGCAGATCGTGGATGCTGGACCAGTCTAGGGAGTTCTCAGTTTCTACAATGTATAAGTGTATTAACGATGGAGGGTGGCAATGCAAAGACGCTAATATTATATGGAAACTTCATATTCCTTTGAGAGTTAGGATATTTGGGTGGTTAGTCATGAACAAGGCCATTCTATCCAAGGTAAATCTCAAAAAAAGGAACCTGCTTATTGATGCAACGTGCAGAGAATGCTAGAGCGCTGATAAAGACATCAATCACTTATTATTCGAGTGTATGAAAGCCAAACTAGCTTGGGAGGCGGTTTGCTTACATTTTGGGTGTCTAGAAAGTCCTAAGGAGAGCTCAGATGTGTGGGGCCATTGGTGGGTAGACTTAGTTAAAAAGGAGGATAGACATGACTGGGGCATAGTAGCATCTGCAACATTATGGTGTTTATGGCTTGTTCGGAATGAGTTATGCTTTCACAATATAAAATGTTCTTTCTCCACTCTCATGCATAAAATTTGGATGCTAACAAATGATTGGACAGGTCATAGGGAGGCAATGAAAAGGCTGCGAATGGAAGAGGAGTAGCGCTTTTTGGAGAGTATGCATGGGATGGACTCGGATATGACAGTTGTCTCTTGCTGGATTTTGCGGATTAGATCGGGGAGAGGTCTTCAATCCATGTATCTTTTATTACGCTTTTTATTTGATGTCTGCTCGTTGTAAGGGGATTAGAGATCTTATTTTGACTTGCTGTAATTAGCTCTACTATGTTTCTTTAATCTCGCATTAATGAAGCGATGACTGGGTCATCTTTTTATATTAAAAAAAAACAGTACTAAAGTGAGATAATGTATCACAAATGATTCTCAACTTATGACTGAAATGAAAACATATCTTGATAAGTCCAATACTCAATTTCAGGAGTGAATATTAAAGTAGGATTCAAAATAAGAAAGATTTGAAACAGTGACTTAAAATAAATGAAGTAGAATGAGCATCAAATTGATATTCATAACATTCTTCGTTATAACTTCAGCTCCTACATTTCATTTCATATAAAACAGGAATAAAGCTTGAGATACATGCATGCAATCGGGAGAATGGACTAATACTCTGAATTAGGCACCGTCAATTAAATCTTAATCAAATAAAGCATTGGCCATATAAGCAAATTAAGTATAGATGGGAATTAAAGGGAAGAGATGCTAACCATGTCACTCAAAGGAATGCGAGGTGAGTAGGAAAATCCATGGTCGGGATAGAGGAGCGTGCATTTGGTGGAGAGAGAGAGAAGAGACTGGAAGATGGCAAGAGAGACGGAGAGGTGAGATTAGCATTGGTATAAATACCCGAAATTCGGATCCGACCCGGACCCGGCATTGGACCGGAACCGACCCGGCCTATCCGGGTCCTAAAATGGAACCCATTGTACTTTCGGGTCTGGGTCTGGGTCCACTCAAAAGAGACCCGACCCGGACCCGGAACCGTTAAAAAAAACCCAAAACATAAAAATAAATATTCTATCCTCATCCCTCCCCTCCTTCCTCCTCAATTCTAAATCTTCTTTTTCCAAACTCAAAACTCATGCCTTTTTCTTCTCTCCTTTATTCTAAATCCTCCACCCGACGCCTCCGTCCGCCGCTGACACTCCCGCTCCTACCCGAACGGGTAAGAATACTTTAATAGGATCCGGACCCGGAACTGGACCCGGTTCTCACGGGTCCGGGTCCGGGTCCGAGTCCAATTTTTGGACCCGTAGGGAACCGGGTAGTGAAGGACCCGACCCGACCCGATACCAATGCTAGGTGAGATTGTGGAAGAGAGAGATCGGTTGGGGTTTTGGGAAAGTGGAAGGTGAGGGCGTGGGAGAGAGAGCAGGGGCGTGGGGGAGAGAGGGTTGATGATCTAAAGGTACCCAAAGTTTTTACTAATACCCTATACATATATAAACTTATACTAATACTCCAATAGCATCCAAACTTTTTAAAATTGGACCAAAAGGTACATGCGTTAATCTTTTAACAGAATTAACGATAAATTACATAAATACTCTTATTTCTTCTTCATCTTCTCTGCTTCAGTTTTTTTTCTTTTTTTTTTTAATTTTTTCCCCAGTTTTTGGTGGGGGTGAAGGTGGTGGTGATGGATTTCGAGGATGAATGTGGTGGGGATGAGTTTCGATGATGAATAGTTTTTGGTGGTTTTTGGAGGTGTTGGTGATTGATTTCGGGGATGAAGGGGATGGTGACGGGAAGGTGAAGTTAGAGATGGTGGTCGGTGGTGGTGATGGTGATGGTGGGTGGTGTTGGTGATGGTAGTGGGTTTTCGGGTATAGGAGAAGAAAAAGATGAAGATGATGAAGAGAAGAAGATGATGAGTTTCGGGTTTGGATATGGTTAATGAGTTTGGTTTTGGATAGTTGATGATATTTTTGTAATTTAACATTGATATGGCTAAAAATGGGGTTAAATCGGAACCGTCCAAATTGGGTGCGAATCTCGAAGCTCGGGGGTAAAATGGTAATTTCACATACAAGGTGGATCCAAAGCGGGTACTGGATCTCCTTCACACGAGACCCAATAAACCACGAATGGGTCCACACCGATTGGGCACGGGTCCCGACCCGAGGCGAGCCCAAACCAGCAAGAGACAAATCAGGGCCACTGATTTGACCAAGTCAACGGGCCTGATTTGCTCTCACCGGGAATCAAGGGGTTAGTTTCCTAAACAGACTGTGAGGATTTTTCTCCTAGCAGTTACACTGGGAACCAGGCCTCTAATCACTCCCCTGGCGACTATAAATACCTCCCCTCTGCCACTATGACCAGGTTAATCACTTTTTCACCACTTAAGCTCTTTCTTTAATCACCACTGGTTACTGACAAGAGCGTCGGAGGGTGCGTCGCCGGAATCAACCCCGGTGTCTCGCACTTCCTTGCAGGTTGCGGCAGGAGCAAGAGGGCTTGGGTCTGCTGTTCAGGTTTTTCTCGAGCTCACAAATTCTATCTGTTTACCCCCACACCGAAATCAGCGGTAACAGATTGGCGCCGTCTGTGGGAAAAACCACACGAACAGCCTCAGCCCCTTCCTTGTCGTCTTCTCCAACCATGCCTCCAAAGAAGATCAGATCTAGAGGGTCCAATCGCGGGACCAATCCCGCCGAACCTACGGAGGAAGCCCCTGCCAATCCAATTCCACAGCCCGAACATCCTCCTCCGGCCCCGCAGGGCCAACCTCCTCTTCCCAAACAGCAACCCAACAATGGCCCTTCCGGACATAACGGTCGGAGACAGAAACAACCCTTCAATCCGGACCATGTCTCGGTCCACAATGAGTCCTCGGACTCAATGGCTTCTCATCACCTCGACCTCCGCAACACGATCCTGAACCGCCAGAAAGACGAGGACCTCCGCACCCACCTAGACGAGAGACGGGCCCGGGAGGGAGCATCCCGCCAGCATCGTGAGGAGCGGTCACCTCACCGCCGAGATGGTAGACGGTCTCCGGACCGAAGGGGCCGAGCGGCATCGCTCGAGCGCCGAAGGAGGAGGCCACATTCCCCCGCGGATCGGCATCATCGCAGGAACAATGTCGCGCCCATCACCCGCGCCGAGTTCCTACAATTTCAGGACACCGTATTGCAGGCTCTCAACCTTCGGCAGAACATCCCAAATGCCCAGAGGGCTCCAACGCCCCCGAGGGCTCCCAGTCCTCGTCGCCGAACCCGAAGTCCTTCCCCGGCTCCCAGCCGCCAGCAGCAGCACTATAGTCCTCGCCGATCCCAGGACTACCGGCGCCGCAGTCCCCGCTCCCCCTCCTATGAAGAAGAGTCCGGGGGATCTTATGATTACCAGCGGAGGGATGATGCCCTCAACCGCCATCTCCATGAGGTGGAGAGGCGCATTGGTCGCATGGACAGAGAGGAGGAGTCCCGAGCAGGAACCGTTCGCCCCAGCAGACCCCCTTTCTCTCGGTCGATCATGGAGGCCCACATACCGAGGGGTTTCAAACCTCCGCAGTTTGAAACGTACTCAGGGGAATCCGACCCGGTTGATCACGTCGAAAGCTTCAAGACCCTGATGCTGATCCATCAAGCTTCCGACGCCGTGCTCTGCAGGACCTTCCCCGCCATCCTCAGAGGGTCGGCTCGGGAATGGTATTCCAGACTCGCTCCCTCCTCCATCTTCTCGTTCGAACAGTTCGAAACACTGTTCATAACTCACTTCGTGAGTAGCAGGCGAGCTGAGAAGACAAGTCTCTCCCTACTGAACCTGCGGCAGGAAAGGGAAGAGAAGCTGCGGGACTATGTGAAGAGGTTCACCGCAGAGGTCAGGTCTATCGCCTCCTTAGACCAGTCAGTGGCGACCGTGGCGTTCCAGTCGAACGTCCTTAACGCCAACCTCCGATCTTCCCTGGCCAAGAAGCCCCCGCATAACTTCGCCGACCTCCTCCTGAGGTGCGAGAAGTATATCCGAGCAGAGGAGGCTGAATCCCTCCCGAGCTTCGGGAGGTCCTCCTCTGGGTCGAAGAGGAAGGCGACGGGGGAAGAGGGGTCCAAGAAAGCACAGAAGGACAACGGCGGTCAACGCCGTCCTCCCCCCAGGTTTGAGAAGTTCACTCCCCTCACCACCAACGTCTCCACCATCCTAATGGAAGTGGAGAAGGAGGGGGTCATCCCTCCAGCTCCGTGGATGAACACCCCGGCAAAGCGGAGGAACAAAGATAAATGGTGTCGTTACCATCGAGACCACGGCCACGACACGAATGACTGCCGGGCATTGAGAGATGAGATAGAAGCCCTCATCCGGAGGGGCAGTTGGCCAAATTCGTGAAGGCTAACGATCGGGCGGACCGCAACACTCCTCCGCCTCGGGGGGCTAACAAGCGCTCCGAGCGACGCGAGGAGACACCCGAGTTCGAGGAAGAACGAGTTCTGCACCTGATCCACGGAGGCCCCATGGGAGGCTCCTCTAATTCCTCTCGGAAGGCCTTCGTCCGAGAGGTTAACTCGGTTCACAGCGCCCCTCCACCCAAAGGACTCGGCGTCCCTGTGTCTTTCTCCGATGAAGACCTCGAAGGGGTCCGAACCCCCCACTGTGACGCCCTCGTCATCGACCTCCGCATGGCCAACTTCAATGTGCAGAGGATCTTGGTAGACAATGGGAGTTCGGTCAATATCCTCTTCCTCTCGGCCTTCCGAGGCCTGCAGCTGTCCTGGGACCGTCTCAAGCCGGCCGGTTATACACTCCACGGGTTCACGGGGGTCCCAGTAACTGTCGAGGGGGTCATAACCCTAGACGTAACTGCTGGAAGCACCCCTACTACCCGGATCGAGCCGATGGACTTCATGGTCGTCGACGTCCCGGCAGCATATAATGTCATTCTGGGCCGACCCGGCCTAGCCACCCTGGAAGCTGTCCCCTCAGCGTACCATCTCAAAATGAAGTTCCCCACTCGGTCGGGAGTAGGGGAAGTCAGGGGAAGCCAAGAGATGGCTCGGAAGTGCTACATGACTTCCACAGGGGGACCAGTGCTCTCGCTCGAGACACTAGAAATCCCCGAGTCGAAAGT
This sequence comes from Hemerocallis citrina, assembly GCA_017893485.1. NCBI lineage: Eukaryota > Viridiplantae > Streptophyta > Magnoliopsida > Asparagales > Asphodelaceae > Hemerocallis > Hemerocallis citrina. The sequence goes on from CM030360.1 coordinate 297,414,904, forward strand.
TCGGCCAACGTCCGAGCCGGCGGACGAGTTAGAAGAAGTGCTCTTCTCGGATGAGGACCCGAGCCGAAAGTTCCTTATCAGCAAGTCCTTGCTGACCGTACTGTGCTCTGACCTGATTAAATGCATCCGGGATAACCGAGACCTATTTGCATGGTCGGCCACGGACATGCCCGGCATTTCCGAGGAATTGCTCGTCCACCGCCTAAGTGTCGAACCGGGGTGCAAACCGGTTCAGCAGAAGAGACGAAAGTTCGCTCCCGAGCGACAGCAGGCCATCAAGGAAGAGGTGGATAAACTGCTGAAGGCCAAATTCATACAGGAGGTAAACTACCCCGAGTGGCTCTCCAATGTGGTGATGGTCAAGAAGTCCAACGGCTCCTGGAGAATATGCATTGACTTCACCGACCTAAATAAGGCGTGTCCGAAGGACCCATTCCCTCTCCCGAACATCGACACTCTTATTGATGCCACCCCGGGCCATGAGCTCCTCAGCTTCATGGACGCATTCTCGGGCTACAATCAGATCCGAATGTTCCCTCCGGATATTCCGAAGACCTCCTTCGTCACCGATCAAGGCCTCTACTGCTACCGGGTCATGCCGTTCGGGTTGAAGAATGCGGGCGCCACCTACCAGCGCCTGGTCAACAAGGTCTTCCAGAGCCAGATAGGCCGGAACATGGAGGTGTACGTTGACGACATGCTCGTCAAAAGCGTCCGAGGCACTGATCATGTGGCCGACCTCCAGGAGGCCTTTGGCGTGTTGAGAAGGCACAGCATGCGGCTGAACCCGAACAAGTTTGTGTTCGGGGTCTCCTCGGGAAAATTCCTCGACTTCATGGTGAGCCAGCGATGGATCGAAGCCAACCCCGAGAAGATCAAGGCCATATTGGACATACCCCCGCCTCGGAACATCAAGGAAGTGCAAAAGCTTACTGGTCGGCTCGCCGCTATCGGTCGGTTCCTCTCGAAGTCGGGGGAAAAGTGCCTCCCCTTCTTCAAAGCACTCAAGGGGGCTAAGGGTTTTGAATGGGGCCAGCCACAACAGGAATCGTTCGACCAACTGAAGGCCTACTTGGTGAATCCCCCTCTGCTCAGCAAACCGGTCCCGGGCGAGACTCTCTTCGTTTACTTGGCTGCTTCCGAGCAGACCCTAAGTGCTGTCTTGGTGAGAGAGGAGGACCGGGCCCAAAGGCCTATCTACTACGTGAGCAAGGTGCTTCGGGACGCCGAGCTCCGCTATCCGAGGATAGAGAAGATGGCCTACGCCCTGGTCATGGCAGCAAGAAAGCTTCGCCCGTACTTTCAATCCCACTCGATCGTCGTCCTCACCGACCAACCCCTAAAGCAGATCCTCCACAAGCCTGAGACCTCGGGCCGGCTAATGAAGTGGTCCATAGAGCTAAGCCAGCATGACATCTCTTACCAGCCTCGGACGGTAATTAAAGCGCAGGCCCTCGCCGACTTCATCGTAGAGTCCACTATCCCTGAGGTCGGCCACGTCCCAAATGGACCCCCCATTTGGACAGTCTTCGTGGACGGCTCCTCCTGCAGCGAGGGAAGCAGCGCCGGAATCATTCTGAACGGCCCTGATGACTTCGTCCTCCGGTACGTGATCCGTATGAACTTCAAGGCCTCGAACAATGAGGCGGAGTACGAGGCACTCATTGCTGGTCTCGGACTTGCACGAAGCGCTGGGGCGCAACGCCTCCGAATCCACAGTGATTCCCAGCTTATCGTGAACCAAGTCTTGGGCGAGTACGAGGCCCGAGATGAGCGGATGGCGAAGTACCTCGCTAAGGTCCGGGTCCTCATGAGCCGGTTCGAAGAGGCGCTCATTCAACGAGTTCCTCGGGAGGAGAACTCGCAGGCCGATGCCCTCTCCAAGTTGGCCTCCTCCTCCCTACAAGGTCTTGAACAGACAGTTCTGATCGAGGTCCTCGCTAAGCCGAGCATAGAAGACGAGACACCTGGTTCGGCGGAATCATTGCCGGTCATGTTACAAGATAATTGGATGAAGCCGTTAGTGGAATTCTTGAGGGACGGGGTTCTGCCCGAGGATCCCAAGGAAGCACGCCGAGTCAGAACTCGGGCCGAGCGGTATGTCTTGATCGAGGGCATCTTATACAAACGCTCCTTCTCCCAAATAGACGGCCGACCATACCTAAGGTGCCTCTCTCCAGAGCAGGCCGAATATGCCCTACAAGAGCTCCACGAAGGCATCGGCGGGGCTCACTCAGGGTCCAGGTCCTTGGCCCGAAAAGCTTTGAATTATGGATACTTCTGGCCGACCCTCCTTCAAGACGCCGAGCGACACGTTCGGCAATGCAGCTCTTGTCAAAGACACTCCAACATCCGTCGCCTCCCTCAGGCCAACCTCGCCTCCCTATCAAGTCCTATCCCCTTCGCAATGTGGGGGATGGATTTACTAGGGCCTTTCCCTCCGGCTCCGGGTCAGTTCAAGTTCTTGGTCGTAGCCATCGACTACTTCTCGAAGTGGGTCGAGGCCGAGCCTCTCGCCACTATAACCGAGAACAAGGTGGTACAGTTCTTCTGGAAGAGCATCATCTGCAGGTTCGGCGTCCCCCTGTGTACTTGTGACGGACAACGGGACTCAGTTCACTGGCGCAGCATTCCGAGCTCTGTGCGACGACCTTGCCATCCAACAGCGCTTCTCGTCCGTCTCCCACCCTCAGTCGAACGGACAGGCAGAAAATGCTAATCGGCAGATCCTCGTAGGCATCAAGAAAAGGCTGGACAAAAGTTCCAAGGGCTTATGGGTCGACCAACTCCCCAACGTCCTATGGAACTACCGCACGAGCAAGCGGACCCCCACAGGCGAGTCTCCTTTTAACCTCACCTATGGGTCCGAGGTCGTGATACCCCTCGAGGTCGGAATACCTTCCCTCGGCTCACAGCCTATGACGAAGAACAGAATGCCAGGGACCTCAGAGCAGACTTAGACCTAATAGATGAGCTGAGGGAAAGAGCATCAATTCGGCAGCAGAATTACCGAAGAAGGGTCGAGTTGGCATACAACAAGAAGGTCCGACCCACAAACCTTAAGCAAGGGGACTTAGTCTTGAGAAAATTGGCCATATCCTTCCCCAATCAGAAGAGCAAGCTGGCTCCGAACTGGGAAGGGCCGTACAAGATCACGAGGGTAGTTCGGCCCGGAGCATATCGTCTTGAAGACCTAGAGGGCAGAGAGCTTCCGAGGACCTGGAATGCCGACCACCTCCTAAAATACCAAGAAAGCGCCCCGACGCCACTCTAAGTATCATAGGATATCGAGCCATTCTTGTTCTTTGACTTGTAACCTATTTTCATAAATTGTACTATGTAAAACGGTTCGCCGTCGATTATCAATAAAGAGTATTTGTGAATTTGCATGCTTCTCTCCCCACTTATCATCTGCTTTTTAAATTTTGATTTCAACCAATGGTTCGGAGTCCACGTCCAGCTCGACTTCACCTCCTCGGCTCGTCCCCGGACGAACCAGGGGTAGACCGTCGTTCGGAACTGCTCCCACAACCGTTGAACTACACCGATGGTTCGGAGTCCAACCCTCGGCTCGACTTTACCTCCTCGGCTCGCCTCCGGACGAGCCAGGGGTAGATCGCCATTCGGAATTGCTCCCACAACCGTTGAACTACACCGATGGTTCGGAGTCCAACACTCGGCTCGACTTTACCTCCTCGGCTCGCCTCCGGACGAGCCAGGGGTAGATCGCCGTTCGGAATTGCTCCCACAACCGTTGAACTACACCGATGGTTCGGAGTCCAACACTCGGCTCGACTTTACCTCCTCGACTCGCCTCCGGACGAGCCAGGGGTAGATCGCCGTTTGGAATTGCTCCCACAACCGTTGAACTACACCGATGGTTCGGAGTCCAACACTCGGCTCGACTTTACCTCCTCGGCTCGCCTCCGAAAGAGCCAGGGGTAGATCGCCGTTCGGAATTGCTCCCACAACCGTTGAACTACACCGATGGTTCGGAGTCCAACACTCGGCTCGACTTTACCTCCTCGGCTCGCCTCCGGACTAGCCAAGGGTAGATCACCGTTCGGAATTGCTCCCATAACCGTCGAACTACGACGATGGTCCCGGAGTCCAACACTTAGCTCCCAGTCCCCCCAAGCTTGCTTCGCGGCAGACTGGGAGTGGTCCACCCCTCCGCTCCGTCAGTGGAGGGACATCGAAGCTACGTTCGGCCACTTAATCCGAGCAATCTTGCCTAACAGCCGAAGCCCGAAGCCCTACGCCTTCGGTCGGCTACCGAGCAAGTGCCTTCCCGAGCTCGCAAACGGAGAAAACTCACTTTCTCCTCAACTTTCGTGCATGATCTCGATCAGACGGCCCAGATCTTGCCCCCGACGCTAAACGACAAGATAGCATTTTCTTGGGAACTGAGCTGCCTCGAGATTCGTGCCAACATCCAACGGTTCAGATCTTGCCACCGATGCTAAACGACAAGATAGCGTTTTCTTGGAAACTGAGCCGCCTCGAGATTCGTGCCAACATCCAACGGTTCAGATCTTGCCACCGATGCTAAACGACAAGATAGCGTTTTCTTGGGAACTGAGCCGCCTCGAGATTCGTGCCAACATCAGACGGCCCAGATCTTGTCAGAATCGCTAAACGACAAGATAACACCCTGTCAAGAGCCCGTTCGCTTCGAGACTCTCGCCGACGGCACCATGTGCCTGGCTTAAAGACCTCGGCATGGCCCACACACTTACAAGCAAAATAAGGACGCAGAGCAACAAAGAGAATTTTATTAATGATCGGCACACAATACAAAGCAGTCTTTCCATAGTTACAAAGTGTTGGGAAACAAAAAATAATAATACAACGCCGACCCATTACACTTGGTCCTCAAACGGAAATGTCTTCACCGGACTCTTCGGTCGCTAACCCTTCCACTTCGGCTGTTAGCCCCTTCGCCTCCTTCCGAAGTTTCGCCTCCACAGTTTGCAAGTGACGGATCTCATAGACGAAATTGTCTCGCTCGGTTATTATCTTCGACTGATTGTGCTGAATACATTGGACCCGAAGAGCGTTGCTAAAAGCAGACTGCGAGTCTTCATCCTCCCCTACGGGAGTCGCCTCGACGATCCTGCCCTCCAGGCGTTGGATCTCGGCGTCCCGTTGGCCGAGGACGGACTGAAGGTGGGCCCGCTCGCTCTCAGCCCGGCGCAACCTCAGCTCCACGCTACGAAGCCGCTCTCGGCGCTTCAATGAGCTGGACTTCGTCGCCCCTGAAATCACCTCGGTCTCAGCGCCCTCGTTCGCGCTGTCGGAATCCGAGTCATGGACTGCCACCACGAGCTGAAAAGAAGGGAAAACGAACAGCAAAATTTCAATACACTGCCGAAGTCCAACACTTGGGAATTTTCTAAAGAAACTCTCAGATTCGCATTCAGATATAATAGTGTTACATACGGCCGAACCGACCCTACAATTAGGTTTTACAACAACCAACAAAAATGAAAAACGACATGACTAGGGCCTCTTCGGAAGGGGAACGCTTCGGTTTAGGGAAACGCGAGGACGACGAGGCCTGCCCTCCGAACTCGATCCTAAACCAACGAAGCGCGACCCCCCTTCGCCGCTGGCTCTAACTGCGGCGCCGACCGAGGCTCCGCTCGACGAGATGGCCACACTGCTCTGAGCGTCGGCTGGACTCCGCCTGGTCGTAGGCAAGCGTGTCGCAAGTTCGTAAAATGTAATCCCTCTCTCGCTCTCTTCGCGGGTACACGATGTGCTCCGGACGTTGGCTCTCTCGGGCAGAGGCTTGAGCGACGCGACCTCCTCCTCCAGTTCGATGATTCTATCCCTCAGAGCATCGTCCCTTGCCAACTTCTTCAGCCGAGGGAGCCTCGACGAGCCCGAGGCGTTGACACTATCGGTCGCAAGCCGTCGGTAATGGGTGACCTCGATCCCCTATCTATAGTAATCCTCCTAAGCTTGTCGACCTCGGCTAGCAGCTTCTTGCGCTCGAATGACATCTTCTCCAGCTCGGAAGCAAGCTTCTCTTCTTCCGCCGAACGGCCTCGCCCCACTACCTCCAAGTGTCGGATTTTGGCCGAGAGCTCTCCGTTCTTCCGCTCGGCGACGGCGAGCTCCCCACCAAGCCGCTCGACCTCGCCCTCGAGAGCAGAGACCGGGGGATGTTTTCGCAGCTGCGCCAACTCGCGACACTTCGCCCTGGCCAGCGCCTTTACCTCCCCCAGTTCCAAAAATAAGTAAAAGCGCTTATCACGGCTCAGTGACAGCTCTCGCTTTGTCTTGACCAACTCTTTACGGAGGTACGAAACCTCCGTGATCGGACCGAACTTCACCTGAAAAGCAGAGATAAATCCGATGGGGCGATACATGGAAACATCTACAACTAATCACATGCAATTCCGAGACTCAACACTTGGATAAATTTTGGCCAAACAAAATATTTTCATTCAAAACCGAAGAGAAAGTTTTACAAAAGTGGTGGCCAGTCCGCAGTTAGGCTTACAAAAAGAGACAAAACAACAAAAGACTAAAAGAGACAACCGAGTCAGGGGTCGACCTTTTTGTCGCTCAGGTCCGTCGACCCCCCGATCTTGCCCTCGCCATCGCCCTCGCCGTCGCCTTCGCTCCCGCTCTCCTCCTCGGAGTCGTCCTCCTCCTCGCCCTCGGCCTCGGTCTCTCCTGGGCCTTCGACACCCTCCGTTTCTCCCTCGAGGTCGAGCAGCCCCTCGGGAACCTCCTCCTCCCCTTCCACGGGGTCGTAAAAATGGTAGGAGGAAGTGTCGAAGCCAGGGTTCTTGGCGGCTACGTGGAGCAAGGCTCGAATGTAGGCATCCTCCATGTTCTGGAGCATGTGCTGCGCGGCCTCCTCCTGCACGGCCTTCTTCACCTTTTTCACCTTCTTCTGGTGTTTGGCCATGATCTTCTCGGCCCTCTTCCGAGCCCTCTCCGCTTCCGACCGAGCATTGGCCAGCTCCTCCTTCAGCTCGGCTGCCTCCTTCTCCGATGCCTCAAGCTTGGCCGCCGTGTCCTTCGACAGTTGAATGGCATCGGCCAGCTGCTTCTCCAACCCCGCCACTTCAGCAGCCCTCTTCGCCGAGAGGAGCTGCTCGACATCAAGCAGCTGCGTGGCCTTGACACGCTCCGTCCTCTCCCGTTCATTCTCCTGCTCCTTGCTCGCAAACTCCTCGAGCAGGAAATTGAAGTGGCAGAGGGTCTGAAAAAGAACAGCACTTTAAAACCCGAACCCAAGGACTTAGAAAAATTCTAAGAAAGAAATTTTGATGAGGGAGAGCTCAGCCTACTTACCGACATAGTATTCCGAGCAATCTGCATCACGGCATCCCCTGCTAGCCCGGCCTTCAGGGTCGCTCGATCCTTTGAGGTCGGCAAGTGCCTCACCGCCTCCATGCAGATGTTGCCGTCGCCCAAGAAGCCGTCGACGTTCATCACCTGCCAGTCAGGGACGAAGATCTGCTTATGACGCTCGGTCAAGATCTTCTCCGCCTCGGCAGTGAGGGACGGAACTTGGAGGGACAACACCTCCTTCACGCCGAACACACCGCTCGACGAACCAGGAGCGTCCCCCTTCGGGGTCGGTGTCGGTGCACCCGAGGCAGGAGGGTCGAGGACCATGACCTCCCCCTGCTCGAGGACCATGACCTTCGGCTGGTCGGCAGCCTTCGCGACCGAAGGCTTCTTCGAGGCTCGGCCGTCCTGAGGCCCTGCCGAAGGCCTCTTCTTCTTCGCCTCCTGCTCCGACCTGCCCTTCGCCATCAGAGCCTTGTAGTCCAGCTTCATCGTCTCTGCACAAGCCGAATGAAAAAACTTAGAAATTTTTTTATGAACTCTAAGCAAAGAGTATAAATACCAGAAGCATACTAGGGTCGATCGGACTGAGACCCCCTCGGAACAGATCCTCCTCGGTAATATCTTTCCAGCTTAGCGCTGGCAGGGCGAGGAGCTTCTTCTGGACCTCCGTCTCCTCGTCACTCAACACCGTCTCCTTCTTGGTGCGCTTGGGCAGACCATCCTTCGCCCAAACCGTCGGTATCACCCACGGCGAAGGAGCTCGGATGAGGAAATACTTCTCCTTCCAATGTTTGATCGAGTCCGGATTCTCGATCAGCTTCACGCCCGTCCGGGGCGAAAGATAGAACCTTTGTTCGTCTCGCCTTGGCTGACAAGGTCGGTAGAGGCTCCGAAAGAGGAACATACTCGGCTTGGCACCAACCTCCTTGCATCGGAGGACGAACGCCATGACGTGCCTCCATGTGTTTGGCATCAGCTGAGCGGGGCTCAAACCGTACCATGTCAAGACATCAACAACGAACGGGTGGAGGGGAAAACCGAGTCCGACAATAAGGGAGTCGACCGGAAAGACGCACACGTCTGACGAAGACTTTGTATTGGCTCGGAAACCCGGCCCGGGGAGGAGCAGTCCGTAGTCGGCAGGGATCCGGAAACCCTCTCGGATCAGGTGAAGGTCAGCCTCGGTAAGAGTCGAGATGGTATGGTCCACCTCGGACAGCTCTCTCAGCTCGTTCTCCTCCACCAACTTAGCCGTACCTTGTGTCACTCTCTCCAAGGTGTCCTCGGCATAGTCCCGTACGCCCCCCACGCTCGACAGAGCAATGGGCTGCCGACCGAATGCTCCCGCTGTCTTCGGCATTTCCATAATTGTGACCACGACTTTACCCTTCTGGGACACCACCGCGACCTCCTTTGGCAGCTCGGCCACTTCGCCCTCTCTATCCGGACGAACGACGTTCTGATCGCTCGGCTCCACTACCTCCTTCCCTTTATCCCCTCGGCCTACTGCTAGCTCCGAGGCGGGGGTCTCATCCGAAGACGTGATCTTAACCATTTTCTAAGAGAGAAGGGAGAGAGACTGACCTTGAAGTGATAGGTGCGGTCGGAAAGTTCGCCGGAAACAAGAAACGCCTTGCCGCGTCAGCTAGCACCACCACCAAGGAGTTAAAAAATTCGAAGGCGAAAAGTAAGAACTGGAGAGAGAGAGTAAAAGTAAAAAGTGAGACTTGGTCTGGGGGGGGGGGGTGAAGATTTATAGTAAAAGGGAACGTCCCTTGGACTTCCAAACGAAAAAGTGCGACTCTTGGGCCGCTCTCGAAACGTCGCGAAGGCCCAACACAACTACCTTCCTCGCCAAGACAACTAGTTCGGTATATCGTGACCGGGAGCCGAACTATACGCCATCCGACCACGCCAGCAAAGAGACCGGTCGGCTACCGAGTAAGTACCAATCCGAGCTGGCAAACGGAGAAAACTCCCTTTCTCCTCAAACTTCGCGTAAAATCTCAATCAGACGGCCCGGATCTCGCCGAGAACACTAGACGACAAGATGGTGTTTTCTCGAGAAATGTGCCCGTCTCGAGATGCGCGACGCCATCCAACGGTACAAATTACGTCAAGTCGCTCGGATGGCATACACTTCCTCTATACCCCACCTCTGCTTGAAGAAACCAGAAAAAATTTTAATTCAAAGTTTTAAGGCACCGCCTTCGGCGTGCCCCCCAGGCCCCATGTCTCGGTCGGTATTCCACCAACCCACGGGGCCCGGTCAAAAACAGATCGGCACACCCCCCATCTCTAACTCCTTCGGACCGACAACCATCGGAAGCCGTCGGCCCGGAAGAAAGACAGAGATGGGAAGAGGCCCTTCGTTCCGAAGCTGCTGCAGTCCCTCGGTTCCGGACTAGGGTTGTAACACCCCGCAAATTGGAAATTACAATTTTTTCCCTGGGTGTTATGCATGTATATTTTGTGACGTATTTTACCGCATATTTTAATCACCGACTATTTATACAATTTCTATATTGATTTTTACCTTACTTTGAGTCAACAAAAAATATAATATTTCAATGTTCATATTCTACGTGCTTTTTATGTGTTTTGATGCACGTGTTTCCACCACTACGTACAATGTTTAAATTATTTATTTTTAGGTATTTAAATCTATTTTATAAAATGAAATTTTATTTTCCCCTTGTTTTGATTAAAATGCATTTTTTTGATTTTCTGCACGTACAATGCACGTGTTTTCTATGTGCAGTGATTTCATCATGAAATATATAAAATTGGTAAATATGATTTTCTCATATTGTTTTGATTATATTTTAATAATTTTCTGTTGATAAAATCGATTTTTCGCATTTCGAAATTTTACGTGCGACGCACGTATTTTCGACGAACATATTTGACCGTATTTATTTTTCGGAGTATGTGTATTTATGCATGATACATTTTTTTTTATTTTAAGTAAACTACTTAACTTACATAGTATATGATACATGTATGTGGATATGATAAAGTTTTAAAAAAAAAAGTAATAGAATTGGTAAGTATTATATGCATGGGAATGGGATTAAATGTGAAAGTGTGATTGAAAAGGGGGCCCATGGTTGGTATAAAAACAGTAAATGGGCTGTTAGTGTTTTTTTTGTGTTTAAGGAATATAATGGATATGGTATATATGATTGTAAATAAGTATGTTAAAAAATTGTATTGTGCATATGAGTGCATGTGTGCATGCACACACTTTGTGTGTGGCCGGTTGGGGCATGGGAGAAAAGAGAGAATTAGTGGGAGGTTTTGAATTGAATGTGAGAGTGAATGAGAGTTAGTGTGAGAGATGTGGGTATATGAAAGGGTGGGAGTTTTTAGGAGTTGAGAAATGAAAAGATGGGTAATTAAAAAGAGAATTAAAATGAGAAGTTATTAGGTGGGAGATTTTGCAATATAGTCCCTAGCATTGTCCTATAAATAGCAACTCATTTCTCATTCATTTTCACACCAAAAATAAAATAAATAAGAGAAAGAGAAGAATAAAAGAAAGAGAGTGAGGGTCCTTTTGGAGGAATTGCTAGAGGAAGCTATTGCTAGGGGAAGGGAGCTTGCTAGGAGGAGGAGCCATTGCTAGGAGTTGTCTTGGAGCTAGAAGAAGTGTCACATCTTTCCTTCAATTGTTCAAGCTTCAATAAGGTGCGTGACCCCATACTTTCTAATTTAGAATAATGCATGCTAAGTAATAAATAATGAGTAGTATGGAATTTCTTATATGATTTATGCTATGGTATGAGTTGAGAATGATAAGTAGTTCATGTATGATTAATAAATTAAATCATGTTAGGGATTAATGAGAAAAAGGAATTGATTGATTATTTATCATACATTAGCATGCTATTTAATGAATAGTATAAGTTTAATATGATAATTAGAAAATAAATTCATGCTTTTGTGTATGTTAAATTGTAGAAATATTATTGTAAGGAGAAACTTTCATTAGCTTGTTAATGTGCAAATGTAGAAACTAGTAATTATGAGATTATTGGAAGAGATTTCATTATGGTTAAAAAGAAATTTTTCTTTTAGTAAAGTGGATGGTTTCTTACTTTCTAGTTGTAGAAATACCATGCTAGAAATTATAAATTAGTTTTGTGAAAATTCATATAGAATTTTGGAAAGAATTATTGTATTGGTAATAATTATCCATAACAAATGTTTTTAATAAATTTATTAGCATAAGGGCTAATATTATAATTATATTAAACATGATACATCATTTACGATATGCAATAATTTAGTTTAAATTTCGGAATGTTCATGTTTATTTAGTACTTTGCAATATGGTTCATAATTATTTTAACATATGGGTACATATACATTATTTCAAACCAATTGATACCTTCAGAAATATTATATTATAAGCATGTATATGATTATAATAACTAGTATCATACACGTGCACACGTGCACGGGGGGATAATGGAAGGGATAATGAAAATGGTAAAAAGAAAATAATTTTCGAAACTGATCCACCGTGGAAAATATTTACCCGACTGGTCCACTTTTGAAAATATTTACCAAAGTTAGTCCACTACTGGTCCACTTTCGAAAATATTTGGCCTATGTACCCAAGCAAACTGTAGCAAACTAGTTGTTCGGCTACTTGTGCATTGTATAATGTAGTCTTCATATTTACTCCAAGGTTTATATGTTTTAAGAAGAAATGTAAAGTATTACTTTTGTGAAGTGATTTTCTTGAAGAGAATTTTACTCTTATTTGTTCGAAGAATATTCTAAGTAAAGTGAGACATTATAATGGCTTGATTTTATTATGAAATCTCATGTGATAGAATTGTGTTCTTAAAAGAAATTATTCCTTTGCTTATAAAGAATGTGAACGGATGACTAGATAATGAATAATGATGAGACTATGATTACTTGTGATTAAGTTGAAAGAAGAAATTATTCTAAGTTAAGACATGATTATTAAAGGGTATGTGTACCCAGTTTTTCTTGTACATGAAAGATTATGATTAAGAATTAGTAAGACTTCGGTTACCGGTAATTTTGAAAGAAAGAATTGATATGATTTTGAGATAATGCCGTCGGGCGATCTCTTATTTTGTGAATAAATCCGGTATGAGGTAAAACTGATTCTAGGGTGATAACATATTCATATCTTGAACTAAAAATAATTAGGCACTTAAGTGAACATGTAATAAACTTGTGCAAACGTAAATGGGTGCTTCTATATAGTCGGCGGTGGATCTCCGTGGCTATAGACCCAGTTGGTGGACTGTGGTTGCTCCGTAGGAGATGGACTGTATTCTATCCAAGACTTAGGGTAGTCGGCGGATGTTTACCATACTCCAAAGAATATGTATATACCGGGGCTAGAGGGGCATTTACGGGATTATTCTCACGATATAATAGCCAGGGAGGCTGGGATCCGTTATTTTAGCCAGGGAGGCTAGCCAGGGAGGCTGAGATCCGTATCTGTGGAATAACTCTAAAACTTGTTTTATTACTGGGTAGTCTCATGGCGAGGGATCGAACCCTTCAATGTGGAGTACGAAGGCGCTTGCCCTCAGACCTATGTAGTATGGGATGCATAGAATCTGAACAAGTGTGCATTAGTGTCATCCTAGTATAGAAATGTGTGCATTAGGCATTAAGGCATAACATACACTTATGTTTAGAATAATCACCTTTGACACTTTACTTGTTCATTCAATCTTTTTGTTGATTTGTTAAAGTATGAGATCGTTATACTATTCCTGGCATAGAGAAAATAGCCGTGTATAACATTTCGTCAGTTCTAAGTAACTGACGTGCCCACAGATTGACATGCAGGTAATGGACTATTCATGGAGTTATAAAGTGGATATGCGGTTGCTGTTTAGAAGTTAAAGATGTTGCAAATGATGTTAAAGTTATACTAGTTGTTTTTCATTGATTGTAATCTTTTAGTCTTCCGCTGTGTAAAAACCAAGTGTAAAGGAACTCTGATGTATTGTGAATGAAAAGTTTTAAATTCCTTGTAAAATTGTACGAAGTGAAGTAAAGATCCTGTGAAATCTCGAATTTATCCTTATTTGAAATTCGGGGCGTTACAAGGGTCATCACCTCTTCTACCATGACCTTCCCCGACCCTGATACCCACGATGGGGCCCTCAGAATCGGGTGAAGATCATGGTGGAAGAACGACCACCCGTCCTACCGAGACAGATCGTCCCCTTCAGATCCGGACTTCGGCGGTCTACCCTTCGGCCCAAATCTCCCCTGACCCTGACACCTCCATCCAGGCCGTCAGAGTCAGGAGAAGATTTGGGCGGGAGAACAACCACCAGTCGTCCCGAAGCAAACCCTCCCCTCGGACCGGACTTGGGTCATCACCTCTCCTACCGTGACCCTCCGATTCTAACACCCACGCCGAGGCCGTCAGAATCGGGAGAAGATCACGGTAGGAGAACGACCACCCGTCCAACCGAGGCTCGTCCCATAAATCCGGACTCCGGTCATCACCCCTTGTACCAGGATCACCCCCGATCTTGACACCCGAATCGGGCCGGTCAAAATCGGGTGATGATCATGGTGGAAGGGTGACCACCCGTCCTTCCGATGTAGCTCACCCCTCGGCTTCGGACATGGATCATCACCTCTTCCACCATGATCTCCCCCGACCCTAACACCCACGTTGGAGCAGTCAGAGTCAGGAGAAGACCATGGTGGAAGAACGACCACCCCTCCTTCCGAAGTAACTCGTCCCTCGGGTCCGGACTACGGTCGTCACCACTACTGCCTTATCCTCTCCCGCTCCTGACATCCCCTTTCGAGCCGTGAGGAACGGGAGAAGAACAAGGCAACAGAGCGACCACCTGTCCTTCCGAAGTAACTCATCCCTCGGGCCCGGACTATGGTCGTCACCACTACTGCCTCGTTCCCCACCCCCGCTCCGGACATCCACTTTGGGGCCGTCAGGAACGGGAGAAGAAAAAGGCAAAAGAGCAACAACCCCCTCAGACCTCGAAAGACAAGTTACCCAAGGCCAATACCTCCGAGGTTTGAAACTCTACATTTGTTGCGATTGAAATGACAAAGGGAGTGGAGTACTTATAAGCTCTCCTCCAAGGTCTGGCCATTATGACCCTCGGAAGTTGAAACGCCACGCATTAATTGAAGGAGTTATCCTTAATGACCTGGGGAAAGTGGAACGCCGCGCAAACCCCGGAGCACCATTAATGCCCTTGGAAACAGGATCGTCTCGAGACAGATTGCGCCACATCGCTCGACCTGCCGAGACCCCCTGTCTTTGGTCGGCTACCGAGCAAGTGCCTTTCCGACCCTGCAAACGGAGAAAACTCACTTTCTCCTCAACTTTCGCGCATGATCTCGATCAGACGGCCCAGATCTCGCCGAGGACACTAGGCGACAAGATAGTATTTTCTTGAGAAATGTGCCTGTCTTGAGATGCGCGTCGTCATCCAACGGCTCAGATTGCGCCACGTCGCCCAACTTGCCGAGACCCCCGGTCTTCGGTCGGCGTCCGAGCAAGTGCCTTTCCGAGCTCGTAAACGGAGAAAAAAGACACCGAGCTACTACAACCGCTGGATCTCTTAAAAATCCGCGCCCGTCTACGATCAATGGCCCGGATCGAGCCACGTCATAAATCGGTATTTTAAATCATCTTTTATTTATTTAAATCGTTTTATTTATTTAAAAATTGCAAAAAAATTGCTAAAAATTTGGGGAAATTAACTAAAAATTCTGGAAAATAATTAAAAGTTCGGGGGTATATTTTTGAGCCCCCGAACGAACAATTATTGCCTAGAAAGTACTGTTAAGGCCCCCGAACGATTAGTAAACACATCGCAAAATTAAATAAATAGTCCGAAAAAATAAGTAAAAGCCATCAAATACTCGGTATGGCTAGAGAACAGCACATTGCGTCAAAAATTACCTCACTACCCCCCTCAAGATTCAAAATCCTCCACTTGGACTCCGATACAACTCCACCAGCCACTAAAACAGTTAAACTACTCCTCAAAGGCTGATCACGCTCAGTCTTTAGAAGTGGGGGGCTCGTGATATGGCTAAAAATGGGGTTAAATCGGAACCGTCCAAATTGGGCGCGAATCTCGAAGCTCGGGGGTAAAATGGTAATTTCACATACAAGGTGGATCCAAAGCGGGTACTGGATCTCCTTCACACGAGACCCAATAACCCACGAACGGGTCCACACCGATTGGGCACGGGTCCCGACCCGAGGCGAGCCCAAACCAGCAAGAGACAAATTAGGGCCACTGATTTGACCAAGTCAACGGGCCTGATTTGCTGTCACCGGGAATCAAGGGGTTAGTTTCCTAAACAGACTGTGAGGATTTTTCTCCTAGCAGTTACACTGGGAACCAGGCCTCTAATCACTCCCCTGGCGACTATAAATACCTCCCCTCTGCCACTGTGACCAGGTTAATCACTTTTTCACCACTTAAGCTCTTTCTTTAATCACCACTGGTTACTGACAAGAGCGTCGGAGGGTGCGTCGCTGGAATTAACCCCGGTGTCTCGCACTTCCTTGCAGGTTGCGGCAGGAGCAAGAGGGCTTGGGTCTGCTGTTCAGGTTTTTCTCGAGCTCACAAATTCTATCTGTTTACCCCCACACCGAAATCAGCGGTAACAAACATGTTTTTAAAAAGGCTTTAAACCCGTTAAGTGCAATATTCCGAGAATATTCCACTAACTTAACGGAGAAGTGGACGGCGGGGGCCTTTAGGTTCAATTGTAAAAAAGTTTGGGTGCAATTATGTAATTTTTTTCACTTTAGGTGTGTGTAGAAAATTAATACAAACTTTGGGTTTCTTTAAGTCCTTAACCATTTTTTTGTCTTTTTAAATTATCCTAAAAACAATTTATTTGTTTTTCTAATTGTATTTAGGATAATTGCATGATTTTGAAATTTGAATTGAATTTTGAATGGTGAAGGTCCTACTTTTACTCTTCTTTTGGTATTTTAAAAACAAAAAAGAAGAAAATTCTAGACAAAAAGTGGTATTAGCATAATATATTTTGTATATAAATAGATATTATATATATTAGAATAGAATAGAAATAACAGAATAGATAGAATAAATAATCTACTACTATTTAATGGGAGAGTTTGTCACCAAAAAAAATTTCTATTTTTTTTGGTTACACAATAAACACCACTTTGTCACCAAGCAAATTCGTGCATCGTACGTGCAACTCAAAATCTATTTATCAACACGTACATCGCACGTACAAATCAAAGTTTTTTTTCTTATTTTTTAAAAAAAATACATGTATCGTACGTTTAGCTCTGATTTCTTTTAGAAATTAAGGCATCAATCGCACGTGCTAATTACTAAACAAACTCGTGCATCGCACGTGCAACTCCAAATCTATTTATCTAGACATGTATTGCACGTACAAATCAGCGTTTTTCCTACTTAATTTTATTTTTTTAAAAGAAATTAAGGCATTCATCACATGTGCTAATTACTAAATAAACCCATGCATCACATGTGCAACTCCAAATTTATTTATCAACACGTGTATCATACGTACAAATCAAAGTTTTTCCTTCTTAATTTTAAAAAATACGTGTATCGTCCGTTCAGCTCCAATTTTTTTAAAAATTAAGACATCCATCGCACGTGCTAATTACTGCCGACTTACGTATATCACACGTTTAATTCCAACTCTTTATCAAAATGTGCATTACACGTAAGTTGATTATTCCATGTTGTATTGCACTAATTGATAAGAGAAAAATGAACACACACACTCAATGACACGTGTAACATCCACACACTAGGCATGGTTTGTTAGTTGGTGGGACTACAAGCACTATACTATCACTCACCCAAGATCCGTATGTAATATGTATTAGATAATTATCCACTAACTATAATCACTATTTGTTGAACATACTATTTTTGTAACACCCCGAATTTCAAATAAGAATGAATTCGAGATTCCACAAAATCTTTACTTCACTTCGTACAATTTTACAAGAAAATTTTAAAACTTTTTCAATAGTACATCAGAGTTACAATACACTTTGTTTACACAGCGGAAGAATAAAAGATTACAATGAAATAAATATAACATCTTTAAACAAAACAGTATCAGCATATCCACTTTATTGCTTCATGAACTTCCATTACCTGCATGTAAGAATGTGGTTACGTCAGTTGATTTCAACCGACGAAATGTTATATACGACTATCATCTCTATGCCGAAGACAGTATAACGATCTCATTACTTTAGCAAATCACAAAAAGATTAAATGAACAATGAAGTGTTAAATTGTGACTACGCTAAACATGTAAGTATATGTCATGCCTTAATGCCTAATGCACACAATTTATGCTAGGATGACACTAATGCACACTTGTTCGGATTCTATGCATCCCATACTACATAGGTTCGAGGGCAAGCGCCTACGTACTCCACATTGAAGGGCTCGATCCCTCGCCATGATAACTACCCGGTAAAAAAACAAGGTTTAGATCATTCCACGAATATGAGTTCCAACCCGACGGCTATTATAACGGTTCCCTCATCGTGCGAATCATCCCACAAGTGCCCCCCTAGCCCCGGTATATTTATATACAATGGACGGTAAACTATCCGCTCGACTTCGCCAGGTCCCGGATTTAAATATAAATAAAACCCCTCCTACAGAGCAACCTCAGTCCGCCGACTGGGTCTATAGCCACCGAGATCCATCGCTGACTATATAGAGGCAACCCACTTACGTTTACCCAGGTTTACTACATCTTCACCTAAGTGCCTAATTATTTTAGTTCAAGACATGAATGTGTTATCAATCCTAGAATCAGTTTTACCCCCTACTGTATTTGTTCACAAAAGTACGAGATCGCCCGACGGCATTATCTCGAAATCAAGTCTCAAAATCTTTCTTTCAAAATTACTGGTAACCGAGGTCTTACTAACTCTTAATCATAAACTTTCATGCACAAGAAACATGGGTACACATACCCTTTAAGAATCATGTCTTAAACCTAGATGATTTCATCTTTCAACTCATTGTACAACTTAAGCAATGTCTCATTTTAGCACTATTCATGATTCTTTAATAATAATAAGTCTTTTCATGAACAAACTTCATTCAACAACAATCTCTTTAGTAACTTAAGTGCAAATAATCAATTCACATTTCAACATATATCAAGTACTCTAACTTCACATAAGTGAATCATCACACCAAGAGAAATTTATTTACATGGATAATTTATTCTCATTCTACTAATAATTTTCATTAATAATTGTAAAAGCTCAATTTTCATTTCTCATTTTGCTTATTTTTAGCACAAATCAATGTCTCAAAATAATGTCTCTCAAATGTCTATTTTTTTTTTGCTTTTCAATAAACGAAAAAAAAAATCTTTCAAACTATTTTCTATAAATTCTCCATCATGTTTTATGAGTACTAGGATTTTTCTCAAAATTTTCTAATGCATTAGGACTGCCTAAATGTATTAAAAACCCTAGAAAATATGTGCTAAACCCTGGGTTTTGAACCAGTGAAACCCTAGGCAGTGACCAAAGGCCCACCGCAAACCAGAGAGTCCAAGTGGACTCTTGTCCAAAATCGTAATCTAAACTGATTATACACTCAGTGTTGGGCTCTGTTTGTATTGAAAAAATCACCCAAAAAAAGATTTGGGCTTAATAAGCTTCGAGCCCGAGCCAACCACAAAGCCAGCGCAAGTCAGACCACTAGGCCATCTGTGCCCATCGACTCACAGTCAACCGGAAAGGGTTTTATTCCGATTTCGTGTTGTTTCATTATTTTTACAAAAACTCGATTCTTCTAATTTGATCAAACCTTTTCATTTAGTTGGAAATAGGCTTATATGAACTGAGATTTATAACAGTAACTCACTGCCTTGTGGATCATACTTTAGAAAAATAAAACAACTCAAAAATTTTACATTCGTTCTCTTTAGCATAAAAAATCTAATTAGTTCCATAACAATAACTTCATTTTCTTTAACTTACTTATCAAGAAGTATCTTCAATACTTTCATACAAAATTAAAATTTTGTGCAAAGGGCCAAATATATCTCTAGTTCAACCATGGATATCTCAAGTATTTCTTTATGCGAGAACTAGTATGTTTAACAATGTCGACGTGTCAAAAATCACAACAAAACAAATTTATCTTTCTCTTCTTTTTAAGCATTAAGTCAAAAAAATATTCTTTAATCATTATTCATACTTATCATAGTTTTGACAAATAAGAATTGCAAACATTCTAACAAGGTCCATATGATTATTTTTCTACTCCTTACTTAGCATGGTAATAATTTGTTCACTAACTTTCAACAAGATCATTATTGTAATACCCCGCAAAATTAAAAATGACAATTTTGCCCTCGTGTGTTATGCACGTGTATTTTGTAATGTGTTTTCATTACGTATTGTGATTTCTGACTATTTATGCATTTACCGTACATTTTATCCTATTTGGGTTAACTAAAATACTGAATTTCAATCTCTGGGTTTCACGTGCTTTTTACTTGTTTTGATACACGTATCGATTTTGTGTTTCCACCATTACATGTAATATCTTCTATGTATTTAAATTATTCATTTTAGGTATTCAAATCTTTTTTTATAAACGAAAATCTATTTCCCCCTATTTTGATTAAAATGCATTTTTTGATTTTTTGCAAGTATGATGCACGTGCAAATTTTTATTCTCATTTTGTTATTCTCATTTACAAATTTTTAGCATGCATAAGTTTTAATTAGCCTTCTTTTGATCCATGGACATATAGACTAAAATCTAACCCATTAGGAGGAGAGCCCCCTAGATAATTAAATTAAATAATTAGAAATGAGCCCATGTAGCAAGCCCACTAATAAAAACATCAATTAAGTTGAGCTTGGACTATTACATGACAAGTTACAACTTTTAGTATACATTTAAAGTTATAGGATTGTATTTAATTTGTATGTGCATATGTGCATTGTGCAGGTGTGCATGCACACAACAGTGACCGGATTACACCCTAGTATAGGTCGGATTTGGGCTAGGAGGGAATGAGAAGAGTTTGGAGGTTTTGGGGTTGCAAATTTGAAGAGTTGGAAAGATGAAGGGTTGTAGGTTTTAGGAGTTTGGAGAATGAAGAGTTGTAAAGTTAATATGGAAAGTTATTAGGTGTGAAATTATGCAAAATAGACCCTCACAAAATCCTATAAATAGACCCCATTTCTCATTTTCATTTGCACCAAAAACATTCTCAAAATCAAAAGAAAAAAAGAAAGAAAAGAAAAAGAGTCATATTGCTTGGAGGGAAATTCTTGCTAGGAGAATGAGCCATTGCTAGGAAAAGGAGCCATTGCTAGGATCTAGGGACATTTTGGAGGCTAGAAGTAGTGCTCTTTTCTTCTTTAGTCGAGCTTCAACTAAGGTGGGTGTTCTTATGCTTTCTAAGTAGGATTTGCGTGCTAATAGTTAATGAGTAGTGAAAAAGGGAATGAGATATTGTAGATAAGAATCCATGCTAGCATCTCATGTAATGATTTTGTTGTTACCATGCTAATAGTTTAATGAATAGTATAAAAAGTTGAATGTGATATGTGTAGATAAAATGCTAGTATAACATGCAATGATTTTTGTTGAAACTTAGTAGTTGATTGATATCATGCAAATTAAAAAGTGAAGAAATAATCACATAAACCATGGTAGAATATTTGTAATTTCTTGTTTGCCAAATGTGTGATGAGCATGAGTAATTGTTAAAGAATATTTTATTGTGACATGCTTAGAAACATAATTCTTAAAAGATAAAAAGGTAAAGATAAATTTTATTATTAAGACTTGTCGACATATGTAGAAGATACTAGTTTTCGCATGAATAAACACTTGTGATGTCCAAGGTTGATTTAGAGATACATTTGGTTTTTAGCAACAAGAATTTTATTTTTATGATGATGGATTTAAACTAAACATTATTTCTATAATTTCGAGTTTTGTTGAGAAATGCGAATTTTATAAAGTAAGGAGAAACTAATAGAAAAGACATATCTAAATAATAAGTTGAACTTGTCTTTTTTTTATTTGTATTTTTATTCATTCCATTTCCACAAGTAAAATTTATCTATTACTCCTAAAGGATTGGATCGTTAGATAAATGAATTTTTCGAAAA
This sequence comes from Hemerocallis citrina, assembly GCA_017893485.1. Lineage (NCBI taxonomy): Eukaryota > Viridiplantae > Streptophyta > Magnoliopsida > Asparagales > Asphodelaceae > Hemerocallis > Hemerocallis citrina. Next base: position 297,436,421 of record CM030360.1, read on the forward strand.
AGAATTAGATTTCAGAATAATGTGAACAAAAGAGCACTAATGAAATTTCTAAACAGAAAATATACTTGGTCTTACTGGTTAGCCAGTGCAATGTAGAGCTTAGTTGAAGAGGTTCTTGTTTCAAAACTTGATAGTTGCTTTTATATATATATATATATATATATATATATATATATATATATATATATATATATATATTTCGAAACTGAAAAGGCATTCTTAAATATTTTGAAACCTATTTAGACACAAAGTCCAAGTGGACTTATTGGTTAGAGCGGCATCACTTGAGCTCTGTGTGTGCCTCGGCCTGGGTTTCAGGGGTTCAAAACCCGGCTTTTGGGTTTTTTTTTTTCTTTTTTTTTCTTTGTTTTTCACATTTTTGAGAAGGACTCTTAATTAAAAACTCTTTTCTTCCTATAAAATTGAAGTGAAAATTATTAGAGTTAGTTATAAAATTTTATGGTATATTTTGAGGAAATAAAAATGAAATATAAGTTGTTTAATGAGTTCTAACTCCAAAGAATTAATATTAATTTTCTTTGTAAAAGATCCTTTGAAGGAAAGATGGGTAACAAGTATAAATCTCTCTTTTGTAAATAAACACTCATGTTGAGGATGTGGATTTGTTTAATTTGATTGTATAAATTTATAATGTTGAATATTTTGTTCAAGAAAGAGATTACTTGTTCTATGTTTGAAAATGCATGACTAAGTACTAAGATGAAACATGAATAATTGTTTAAGAATAAGTTGGAGACATAGACATGATTATTGAAAGGGTATGAATACCCATGATTCTTGTACATGAAAATTGAGATTTAGAATTAGTGAGACCTCGTTACCGGCAATTTTAAATGAAATGATTATTATATTTTGAGATTTGCCATGGAGCCATCTCAGTGGATGTTGATTAAGTCCGGTAGTAGGTAATACTAATTCTACGCTTGAAAGATTATTCATGTCTTGAACTTAAGAGTTAGGCACTTAAGAGAAGTGTAGTAAACCTGGGCAAACGTAAGTGGGGCACTCTATATAGTCGGGCGATGTACTTCGACCCAGTTGGGTAGTGTACTCTGGGACTGTGGTTGCTCTGATGGGGACGAGTTTATTTTAAATCCGGGACTATGCGTAGTCGGGCGGATAGTTTTCGTTCTCCAGTGTATATACGTATACCGGGGCTAGAGTGGCACTTGCGGGGGATTCGCACGACAAGGAGTCTGTATAACAGTCGGGCAGTGTACTCTGGGACTGGGATTCGTACTCGTGGAATGCCTAAACCTTGTTCTTGCTACTGGGTAGTTTCATGGTGAGGGATCGAGCCCTTTATTGTGAAGAACATAGGCGCTTGCCCTCGGACCTATGTAGTATGAGATGCATAGAATCCGAACAAGTGTGCATTAGTGTCATTCTAGTATAAATTGTGTGTATTAGGCATTAAGGCATGGCATACACTTACATGTTTAGCTTAGTCATAATTTAACACTTTATTGTTCATTCAACTGTTATGATTTTTTTTATTAAAGTAATGAGATCGTTATATGTACGGTATAGAGAGGATAGCCGAGTATAAAATTTCATCAGTTGTAAGTAACTGACGTGCCCACAGCTTGATATGCAGGTAATGGACTATTCATGAAGGGATAAAGATATTATGATGCAATCGATAAATTATTTGATGAAGTTGTACAAGTTATATTTGTTTTCAAATGTTGTAATCTTTTATTCTTCCACTGTGTAAAATCAAGTTGTATTTGAACTCTGATGTACTATTGAAAAAGTTTTAAATTTTCTTGTAAAATTGTACGAAGTGAAGTAAAGATCCTGTGAAATCTCGAATTCAGTCTTATTTGAAATTTGGGGCGTTACAATTATATTTTGCTAGCATCGATTCTGCAAATATCTTATTCAACTTATATTACTTTTTAAACTAATTTAGCATGCAAGTTCTACTTTAGAAAGCATGAGACCACCCACCTTATGTGAAGCGTGAACAATTAAAGGGAAGGATGGGACACTACTTCTAGCTCCAAGACAAACTCGTAGCAATGGCTCCTCCTCCTAGCAAGCTCCCTCTCCTAGCAATGACTTCCTCTCTCTAGCAATTCCTCCAAACAAAAGGACTCTCACTCTCTTTCTTTTCTTTCTTTCTTTCTTTCTTTCTTTTGATAATGTTTTGGTGCAAGAGAAAGGTAGGAAATGGGGGCTCTATTTATAGGATTTTGGGAGGGTCTAAGGTGCAAAAATCCCACCCTAATAACTCTTCAAATTTATTTTACAACTCTCCACTTTCCTAACTCCTAAAACCTCCATCTCTTTATCTCCCCACTCTCCACTAACTCACCCTCCCAATTCTTATCCTCCCCCTCTCAAACTGGCCTCCCCCTTGCCCAAAAAATGGTCCAAATACATTTGTGTGTGCATGCACACATGCACAAACAAATATGAATACATTTCTATAACTCATTTCCAATTTTGCGGGGTGTTACAATTTTGAACTATAATCAATACCTAAACATTACTTATTATATCGATATCTTATACAAATAAGAGAGATGGTCCATGTCACGCCCTGCTTCCCAAAAGGAATACGGAATACGGTACGTGACTAAGCCCAGCGGATAGTTTTCACCATCCATAAGCTGTACGGATCTACTTGACTCAGCACAACAGTAAATATAACAATATACTCAACCAAGCATGCATAAACAATCATAAATCAACAGTATTTATTTGTAACGATAATGAATATTCCAAACAAATACGAGATCTGAAACAAAATAATATTCTGGGACTACAAGCCCAATACAAGTCTCAATACAGTAACATGAATGAAATAGTTCAAAACAAAACATTAAGCAAAATTGACCAATGCACAACTCAAAACTTTTGCTCACCAACTCCAGTAGGCAAATGATCACCAAAACCTACTCATATAACAATTACAAGGAAATAAGAAGACGGGAAAAATATAATGGCCGTTAGATGCAAGTTTCGGGCCGCAAGAGTACAAGCAGGAAAATGGAAAAGGGAAGAATAAAACCAAACATGAAGTACTGACATGGAGATAAGAAACAAAAGATTACAGTCTACAGATAACAGTAAATAATGGGTAAACAGTAAAGAGCATAACAGTAACAGTAACAGTGAAGTCAACAGTAACAATAACAGGGTGACAGTAACAGTAACAAAATGATAGTGAAACAGTTATTCTTATGTCTAATGTTCATTACTATCTAGGTAGCACTTCATGCGTTCCAAATTATACTACATGGTTGCTACATCAAACAGTTTCCTTTTAAAATTTTCGTAGTGTAACATATAGGGGTCGTATATTCAGACAAACAGTAATAGTAACAGTAATAAAAAACAGTAACGGTGTCATGGATCATGCCCTCATGCATCCAGAGAAAACATTCTGTACCACAGTAAACAGTGGGGAACGAGTTTCCTTCTCAATACACATTTCTATATTGTCCACTACGAGATCTTTCCCTTAAAACCCAGCTTGATCAGTTTTCATTTTTATTAAACAAGTGTGAACGAACACAAATAGGGATAAAGGCATGTTAAGAACAAATGACAAGTCTAAGATGAATAGGAACACAAATGGGTGACAAAAACAACTCATAATAGTCAAAACAACGAAACTTCAAGTTCTGGACAGCAACATACTACTGTACCAAAACTGAGATTCCCGTTGCTAAAAAATATCAAATCTAGATCCGTCAGAAAATCCAGAAACTAGACTCTCCGCCAAATCCAGTGCATATACACAAGTCATACATCAGCCACAAAAATAGGATTGAAAATAGCGTTTAATACAGGACTTATGTTCAGCCAGAAAATGCAAAATCTTTCTTATAAGCATGGAAAAGGTTTTTAAAAATCATAATTAAATCTGAAAAAAATCTGGGAGATTCCCTAGCATATCTATTCTCAACATATAAAATATCATAAATTCACATGACAAATAGTATAGCCAATATAATTGGGAAAAAAAAGTAATGCAACAAAATTTCAATTCTGAAAGTTCAGACATAGTAGTACCGAAACAGAGATAATTCACAAATACAATTCAAAATCCTAATCCGTCAAAAGGGTGATAAAATAGATAAATCAGGCTACAGTTTATATTCACAAAGTTTTCTTCAAAAATGAATAGAATCAGGTTGAAAACATAATTCTTTACTGAACAGCATGCAGTTAGGAAATATATCGGTTGGTTTCATAAGCATGAATCATTAATTAATTCCACAAAAAGTAGGGATTGATCCCGGTCATGTCTAAACATACCCAGCCAAATATAAAGTTCAAATTCTACTTTTAATATAAGTTTTAAAATAATAATTCATACAGCAATCACATAGTTCAGAATCTGAAACATACGATATGTCTGTAGTAAAACAATAATAACTCATGCATCGAAAATCAGAATTCAGATCCGTCGAAAGTTCTAAAAACTAGAAAACAAAGCATACAAATCATGTTCACAAATTTATTTATTTTACTGATGTTAACAGGGTCGAAATTACTGTACAAAAATAGGGCAACAGTAAAAAACAAAACTTCTTTTATGCATTTCATCAAACAATTTAATTACAAATGATCCAACCTAAGATGTCATACAAAGCGTGGTATATAGATTACTCAAATCAGCATGGCATGTGTATAAATAGTTTAAAATGATATGATATACCTAACTAGCATCCAAGTAAAAATTATCTATAACATACGGTGTGTCACAAACAAGCATATCAATCAACATGTCCATTTAATCTAATCTGTTTTCATGCAACGGTCGACAACTTATTGTGAAACAGTCATGATCGAGAGATGAAGGAACAAATCAACTAACAAGATATGGTTTCATCATGAGAGGGACAACATTCGCATGCAAGATTACTTATGGTATTTAAATTGTATGACAAAAATTACATACAAGCTACTTGCCTGATAACGACGACGAAGATGATGACAGAATAATAGGAACGGATCCCGAACAACGAACACAATCACACATGCACAAGAGACAGCACGTACAAGAACAAGAGCCAACAACAAAACACGTGCGATGCATGTGCCCCCCCCCCCACATACACTGATGGCAGCAGCAACCACAAGTGGCTTCGACAGCGATAAGGCATCAACGACAAGGGCGGCACCAACGTCGAGGGTAGCTCGACGCTAGGGGAAGACGATGGCAGATCGAGGACAGGGACAACAACGCTAGGGCAACGGCAGCGGTGGCACAGCAAGGGGACAACGACAGCATAGCAGCGTTGAGGGTCAGCAGCGACGGGGGGATCTGGGGTTGTTGCGGGCTCGAGCGAGGATAGGGCGGCACAGGGATCAGCAGTGAGGAAGAGATGGGTTCCCGGCGATGGGGGGTCGAGGCGGTGACGGGCGACGAGCACAGTAGGGGGTCGGGATTTAGGAGAGAGGGGGTTGACGGCTGTGGTAGAGAGAGGGATATTAGGGTTGGGGAGTGATTAGTAGGGTTATATAGAGTCAAAGCGGGTTTGGGTTAACTGGATAGTATCCAATAGGAAGAAAGGAGTCCAATATGAGATAATTAGGCCATGAATTAGGTTTAGAAAATAAACAAGGTCAAGAACAATATGTGGATCAATCAAATGAGAATATAAAGGCTGAATCAAGCAAAAATGAATTATAAGGAGAACAACAACATACAATTCAAAAGGGACAAAAAGAGATACAATTATAAATCAGATAAAATAACCAGGAATTTAATCAAATACAAATAAAAATACAATAATGAGTCACAGGAGTTACAGTCTATCCATATATTCTTTCTCGATTTTAAAATAGAGAAATGAGAGAAAAAGTAGGGATTCATATTTAACTAACACGTGCACTACGCACAATTTTATTAAAAACCAAATCAAAAAAAAAAACTCACAATCTCTCAAACACGGTATCTTTGCCTCCCACTTTCTCAATCTCACAAATCTCATGTCTCTTCCCAAATCTACTTCCATCCCCTAGCTTAGAATTAGATTTTTAAACAAACACAATTCATAAAATTATTTTTATATGATTTTCTTAGTCTATCATCTTTACCATAATATGTACTATAATGCATGGTTTGTAATGTATAACATATTTACTGAATGTTAATGATGTTGTAATATACATGTTAACATAAATTAATTGAAACGTGCGACATCTTTCCATTGCATACATTTTTTAGCTGTAGTATTATTCAATTGGATAATATTATGGTTTGGCGGTGATTCTCTAAACTATCTGCTTATATGAGAATAATAATGAAGATTTCAGTAATTACGGTAGGGATGATATTCATAAGTTTCTCTAAATTCTCTTAACACCTTTTTGGAGTTCTATATAATTTTGAGTCCCTCAAAACTATTATAGGCTGTGCAATTTGCACAGGGTAACACTAGTTACTTACTATATATTAAGCAAAAAAGTCTACCCCGTCTCTCTTTTCTCTATTTTGAAATGAAGAAAGAAGAAAAAAAATATGGTTCCTACTCAAATTATGATTCTGAAATTTGAATTTAGATTGAGAAAATCAACATTAGAAAAATAACCAACTAAATTATCTCTCTTTTATTTCGGGACCCCTTAACTCCCATTCTCTTTCTCTCTCAACTCTCTTTAAAACCACATCCTCTCTCTCTCTCCCCCCCCCCCCCTCTGTGTGTGTGTGTGTGTGATCAATGACCCTTCCTCTTGCTTCTCTTTATTTAAAAAGAAATTAGTGTTACCATGTGCAAATTGCACAGCCAAAATAAGTTTTGAGGGACTTATAAAATTATATAGAATATCCTAAAAAATTGGAGAGAATTTGGATAAATTTAGGAATATCATTCCTACTGTAATTACTGAAATTTTCATTATCATCCTCACATAAGCATAGTCACATAAGCAGATAATATAGTATAAAGTATAATAATGATAACAAATTAGCTCTCATAAAAATTCAAGCGCCCACAACACTGTCAACAAAGAATTCCCCATCAAAACACAATTTTTGAACCCAATGAAGGCATGAACAACTAATCTCATGATGATCAAATCAAATTCCCAATCACCATTCTAATTTCCATCCACCCTAAGATTACACTTAACGCATTCTGTCAAACACCTAAACTACATAGCATCACAACACAACCCCCCCCCCCCCTTCCAAATTTCCAACATCAAACCCACAAACTCTACACCTCTAACAACCCAAAAACTCCTCAGATTACTCATTAAAATTAAGTGGAGCAGTTTGAGAGGGGGTGATCCGATCTGAGAAGGAGGGCAATTGACATGGGAGATGAAGGACCAAGCATCGCAATGGAGGAAAGCGGTTGAAGATGATGACAATTGGAGAAGAGGGTTGAGAGATCTGCTCATCTTTTAATCAAGAAATTAAAAGATGCATGGAGAGCCTCCATTGCGTGGAGAGCGATGTGCGGCGTGGTGAGCGGTGTGCGTCATTAGGTGGAAGGCGCTGCGTGAGTGCGGCAAGGCGACGTGCGGTGTGCGGCATGAGGAAGGGGCTGCTTGAGTGCGGCGAGCGGCGTGCGGGGTGACGAGGAGGGGGCGGCGGGAGGGATGCGAGGGTCTGATTTTTTTATTTTTATTTTTTACTTTTTGAGTTGGGATGAAAATGAAGCAGCATGTGGGTGCAGTGAAGGAGTTTTGTTGATTTTTTTGTGCGGTTTGCACGTAAATCTTTTCTTTTGTTCTCATTTCTCTATTTCAAAATAAAGAAAGGAGATAGTGCATACACACTCTCTCCAATGAGCATATTATATCGATATATGTATTATCCTTAAATACAACTCTCTTTTAATGATTAAGGTTTTCCAACATCATATTTTTTTCTTTTTTAACCTGAAGGTTTTAGATGTTGTTTATTTATTAATTCATTTTTGCAATTTCATTTTTTCAGTAGGCAGTAGCATTTGGGGGTGATTGCTCAAACCAGTGGGAAAAACTATTTATAAGGGGCATGTGCTAATTAATCATTATGAACTTTTTGAAGATAGAATAGGTACACAATGACATGAAAATTTATTTTCTTTGTATACATTATTTGTTTGTTGTTCTTATGATTTATCTATAATTTTATTTTTCTTGAAATATTTTAACTACATTGTTTTGTTTTCAGACATCAACTCTGGCAATGGGGTTCTTAGTTTTTTGTTAGAATTATTTCTGGGGTATTTAGGGTGTCAACTTTTTGATAGGAGTAAGGGTGTTGTTCGATTGAATGTTACACACTATATTTTTTTTGTATATGAAAATTTTAATTGTATATATACTTTCATATATATATATATATATATATATATATTCTCTCTCTCTCTCTCTCTCTCTCTCTCTCTCTCTCTATATATATATATATATATATATATAGAGAGAGAGAGAGAGAGAGAGAGAGAGAGAGAGAGAGAGAGAGAGAGAGAGAGAGAGAAATCTTCGGTTGCACACTACTTTGGTGAGCACGGAGAGAAATCTTCGGTTGCACACTACTTTGGTGAGCACTCCGTGAGCACTCACGAACTAGAGACCCTATGAAAAATCTGAACCGCTCATACTGTTCTATATGCCTTAGATAGCCTAACAATAAAAATCAAGTAATTTGAAGTTCATTTGCCCATGATTTACATCATCACAAAATTGTATGGCTGAAAATTCTAACAGCATGATGGATGGGCAAATGAACTTCAAATTACTTGATTTTTTATTGTTAGGCTATCTAAGGCATATAGAACAGTATGAGCGGTTCGGATTTTTCATAGGGTCTCTAGTTCGTGAGTGCTCACGGAGTGCTCACCAAAAGTAGTGTGCAACCGAAGGGGACTCATATATATATATATATATATATATATATATATATATATATATATATATATATATATATTTCTTTTTCCAAAAATCATGTAATCTTTTTTTTGATAAACAGGATAGAGTCTTACGACTCTAGCCCAACAATAATATAAAACAATAGTAGAGTACAAAGATAATTTTACACGGAGTTAAACTGAAGAAAAACAAAATACAACAGAGGTCGCCGCACAGAAACCAAAAGAAAGGCAACCGAACGCGTTGCCAGACACAAGACGCGCATCACCAGACAGAGCGGGAGACAAGAAAACCACAGCCAGACGACATCCTCAAAACTCACCCTCGCCTGCGAAGGAGGGCCTCGGCACTGCAAGAAACACCGACCGAGAACAGGCCATCAAGCCAGGAGAAGACAACAATCAACCGACACCCTCAAAAGCGTCCGCCGCCCACTAGCCCTAAAACCAAAAGAAGCAAACAGACAACACAAAATCGGAGCAGGCTGGGCCACAACTCAAAACCTCCACACTCAATCCATTAACAGGGTATAAAAAACACAAGAGAACAAAACAGAAATGAAATATCGACCGTTAAAAGGGACCAAACAATCAGCATAAAAGCTGGAGAGAAAAACAACTCAAAACACCTTTGGAGACACCTAAATAAGCTGGAGACACCCAAGCCGCGCTGGGGGAAGAAAAACAACTCAAACCACCGAACACCCAAAGGGTTACAGAGAGAGAATTAACCACAGGTAGGAGTAATAAAGCTGCAAGAAAATAGGTAAAATTCCCTACCAAAATAGCACCCATCAAAGGGCTAAACAAACAGCAACCAAAATGAAGCTGACAAACCCGAACGCTACAAACGCAGTGCCTAAATAAATCTTACAGGGGTGCAATGATGGCCCGGGGCATTAGCCACTAAAACGATCCTCAAAAAAGGAATCGCCCAGCACAAAGGCCACCAACTCAGCTGATAGGAAGCTGAAAAACACCTGGGACACACCCAAGTGAACCACACCAAAAATCATGTAATCTAATTTTGTAATAAAATTGTCTGTATGTTTTTTTTGTTGATAAACAAGATAGAGTCTTACGACTCCAGCCCAACAATAATATAAAACAATAGTAGAGTACAAAAATAATTTTACATGGAGTAAAAATGAAGAAAAACAAAATACAACAGAGGTCGCCGCACAGAAACCAAAAGAAAGGCAATCGAACGCGTTGCTAGACACAGGACGCGCATCACCAGACACAGCGGTAGACAAGAAAACCACAGCCCGATGACATCCTCAAAACTCACCCTCACCTACGGAGGAGGGCCTCGGCACCGCAAGAAACACGACCGAGAACAGGCCATCAAGTTAGGAGAAGATAGCAAACAACCGACACCCTCAAAAGTGTCCGCCGCCCACTGGCCCTAATGCCAAAAGAAGCAAAAGGACAACACAACACCGGAGCAGGCTGGGCCACAACTCAAAACCTCCACACTCAATCCATTAACAGGGTAGAAAAAACACAAGAGAGCAAAACAGAAACGAAATGTCGACCGTTAAAAGGGACAAAACAATCAGCATAAAAGCTAGAGAGAAAAACAACTCAAAACACCTTTGGAGACAGCCTAAATAAGCTGGAGACACCCAAGTCACGCTGGGGGAAGAAAAACAACTCAAACCACCGAACACCCAAAGGGTTACAGAGAGAGAATTAACCACAGGTAGGAACAATAAAGCTGCAAGAAAATAGGTAAAATCCCCTACCAAAATAGCACCCATCAGAGGGCTAAACAAACAGCATCCAAAACGAAGCTGACAGGCCCGAACGCTACAAACGCAGTGCCTAAATAAATCTAATAGTGGTGCAATGATGGCCCGGGGGCATTAGCCGCTAAAACGATCCTCACAAAAGGAATCCCCCAGCACAAAGGCCACCAACTCAGCTGATAGGAAGCTGAAAAACACCTGAGACGAACACAAGTGAACTGCACCAAGTAGTATCAGGCCAATACAACATAAAAAAAACATATAAGTTGGTAACAAAAAGGAAACCAAAGAGCAAAGCAACCATAGTGTAATAGTAGGAACGTAATATATACAGATGAGACACCCCCACACCCAATGAGCAACAAAATAGAGAAACTAAGCTGTAGAACTTGGAACACTAAAAAGGCATTATCAGCGCTGCCTGAACCAAAAGACCCAAAAGAGAAAGAGAAGCACCATCCTAGCAGAAAAAGGGAAATCTAAATACCATACAAGCATGTCAAAAACAAAAGTAGCCCTACACAGCTCTTGGATAGCCGGGGGAGCCAAAACACACGAAGAAGGCCATTAACCCGATGCCTGCAAGTAGTTACGACAAAATGTAAGCTAAAAATGACAGAACAAAATTAAAGAGAACTGAACAAAATTAAGGAGGAAGAAAATTGTAAAAATGACATAAACTAGCCCCCTCTTCAATCCGATGAAAACTCAGGGTTGCTACTGTAGCCTGGGCTAAGGTGGAAGACCAAAACTTAGAGAGGTAGATGTAATCATCCATCAGACTAGCGATAGCATGAGAGGAATGTGTAAAAATACGACAGTTTCTTTCTTTCCATATGATCCAAATGATGATCATGATGGAAAGGTCCTACGAATTACAGAATTTTTTCTTAATGTGACTACTTCTCCAGTCAGACCAGCACGACCTGAGAGAGGGAGGGAACTGGGAAGCTTCCCACACGAACAAACAGGCTATACAAAGCGAAAGGATGACGATGCAATGAAGAAATAAGTGGTTAACATCTTTCGAATTAGAAAGGCAAAAGGGACACACCTGACCCATAGCCAGGTTCCTTTTGTTGAGGTTCTCAACCGTCAAGAGCTTGTTGTTGATAGCTAACCAAAACAGAATTTTAACTTGTAATGGAGCACAACATCTCCAGAGGAGATTGACAAAAGGGGAACGGATGCCACCATCATTAAGAAAATTGTAGAAAGATTTAACAGAGAAGATACCCGACGGTGACCATCGCCATATAAAGTCGTTAATAGGATGCGATGGGTAGTTGAATAAGCACTCAAGAAGAGAGACATAATCAATGACTTGGATAGGAGATAGGGATGAGTTGAAGGGAATATGCCAGACCCTATGGTTGTTGATAGTGGACAGGTAATCAACAATTGTTGCCTTCTGGTTGGAGGCAAGACAAAAGAGGAGAGGGAAGGCATGCTGCAGCTTATACTGCCCGATCCAATGATCAGACCAAAACTGAGTCTTGACACCAGACGCACACACATTAATAAGGCCACTCTGAAAAGGAAGAACAACTTTCCACACCCCTTTCCAAAAGGGGGAGGCAGCTGTAGAAAGGGTAGGATGCAATTCCCAAACTTTACGCCGCGAGTGGCATTTCTTAGAGATTAAGCGAGCCCAAGGATGGCCACCATCCTTGATCAATCTCCATAACCACTTGCCTAAAAGGGCAAGATTTTGGTTCCTCAAATTGAGGATACCCACCCCCCTGAAGATTTGGAAGTACAGACAGTCTTCCAATGGCACAGATGTGTACCTGCCCTGTAAGAGTTCGAGCCAGACCAAAAGAAATTGTTACGGATTTGATCTATCATCTTGATGACCTAGGTGGGCACGAAAAAAAATGACATCATATATGTAGAAATAGAAGAGAGAACGGAGTTAACCAGGATCAATCTACCTCTACGAGATAGTTGTCTCCCAGACCAGGAGTTAAGTCTGGATTCCACTTTCTCTATCATGGGGCACCAGTCCGATTTGTGTAGTTTACCCCATCTCAGGGGAATACCTAGGTAAGTAATAGGGAAAGTGGCTATAGCACAATTGAAGAACTGAGCGATCTCATGTTGTCGGTTGTTAGAACCTCCAAGCCAAAGAACGGATGATTTTTGGAAGTTAATGGCAAGGCCCGAAGCTTTCTCGAAGATATAGAGGAGAAGCTTGAGGTTTCTATGAGTGTAACCGTTCGGTTTCGAGAAAATAATGGTATCATCAGCATATTGCAAGTTGAGAACGCCTCTGAAGCTATTAGAGCTGCACAAGCCCTCTATAACTCCTACTTCCCAAGCATTACGGAGTAACCTGCTAAAGACATCTGCTACAAGGAAGAGATCGGATCACCTTGGCGAAAGCCACATTTACATTTAAATTTGTGAAGCCGTTAATGAGAATAGATGAGGTGCCAGCAAACAGGCTAGATTTGATCCAAGCAATCCATTTCGGACCAGAACCATGGTGCCATAGAATATCCAACAGAAAGTCCCAGCTAACATTGTCGTAAGCTTTTTGAAAGTCATGCTTTAAAAGGATACCTTCTGCCTTGGATCGGTGGCACTTGGAAATGATTTCTTGGGCATTAGCCACACTATCAAGAATAAACCGATCCTTGATAAAATCGGATTAGGGCGGAATCAATAAGAGGAGGGATAACTAGGCTGAGGCGAGACGACAAAACTTTCATGATAATCTTAAAAGAAGTGTTGAGCAGGCTAACAGGTTGGAATGAAGAAACTTTATTGGCACCAATCAATTTGGGAATAAGGACAATATGCGCATAGTTGATGTGATCAAAAGAAAAGGTGCCCTGATGGAGATCAGAAAACATGGCCAGAAGATCGTCTTTAAGAAAGTCTCAAAATTTTTGGAAGAAGAAAGAAGGAAAACCATCTGGACCAGGAGAAGAATCACTTTTGAGTGAAAAAACTGCCGATTTAATTCCCTCTGAGGTAAAGGAGCTTCCAAAGCAGACAAATCATGAACTTCATTACCGTAGAGTCGATGCCAATCTAAGAGAACCGAGCACTATTTAGGACGACCCAAAAGGTTTTGGAAAAAAGACAGGAAGGTGGAATGAAAGTCCGCATCTGCATTGAGCTCAATGCCGTTGTGAACTATAGATATATACAATTGCATCTTTGATGATGCAATGCAAAATTATGGAAAAAAGCAGCATTGGCATCACCCTCCTTGAGCCATCTAATTTTAGCCCGTTGGGCCCATTTAATATGATCATTCTGAAAAATTTCTGCGAACTCTCGTTTGTACAACAGCCGGTCACAGCGAAGGGAATCAGAGATAGGACCCTGCTCCTCGAGCTGGTCAATAGTCAAAATAGAGAACAAAAAGTGATTCTTGAGTGCGGAAATGTTAGCAAAACATTCCTTACACCAAATTTTGCAACCATACGTGTCCGCGAAAGGTTTTAGTAATAAGCGGCCAAGCCCGTGCGAACCGGTAATGGCCGAGAGACACTCAGAGACCATATTAACAAAGATTTGATCTTGTAACCAGAACTTTTCAAACCGGAATTTGTGAGGTTTGGAGAAATTAAAGTTCGAATGAAGAGTTATTGGAACTTGGTCAGAAGCGGGGTTGGGTAAAGCACAGGAGAAAGAGTTATGAAACGATGAAATCCAGTCTTGGGAGATAAGGAACTGGTCAAGCTTTGCCATTGACGGATTGATCCTTATGTTGGACCAAGTGAAGGATCTACCATTGAGGGGAAGATCAACGAGATTAAGGATACGAATGCAATCGTTGAAACGAATTGAATCCTCCCGGCAGGCGGAGTTTCTGAATCTTTCGTGGGAAAAGCGAGTAATGTTGAAGTCCCCACAGAAGATCCAAAGACCGTTGATGTTATAACGAAAAGATTCAAATTCGTTCCAAAACAGGTTCCGACGGTCCATAGTGGATGGACCGTAAACGGAGACCACATGGAGTGAACAATTAAATTCATGCCAGTGAAGGCAGACGATCAAAAAGAAAGTCAACCGGCGCACTGATATGAGAGAGAAGAGGGAATGTTTAAATCTAAACAGGATCCCCCCTCGAGTGCCAATAGCATCCAGAGGGATCCAATTGGATATGATCGCTCCTCCGATGGAATGAAGGATGAAGGGAGAGGTGGAATCCATTTTAGATTCCCGAATAGAGATCATATCACAGCGAGAGGATGTGATAAGATGGAACAGGGATTGCTGTTTACTGGGACAATGAAGACCCCTTATATTCCAAGATGCACTAATCATAAAGATGTTTGGACTCTACAGCTCTAGCAATTTCTAGCCTACAAATGGCTTCAAAATCCAAACGGTAATCCGAATTCACTGCAAAACCCATATTTGAGGCGATGCGCAGAAAATCCGTAGCAGATAAGGAGTCAAAATGCACTTGGTAGACTGATCCTAAAGCTGCATGAGCCGCAGAAGAACTGACCGCGAGGGATTTCTAGATTGCGAATTTGTGCAGCCAAAGAGGCTTTAGACTCTGAAGACTCTGAGTGAAAAAACTGCCGATTTAATTTCCTCTGAGGTAAAGGGAGCTTCCAAAGCAGACAAATCATGAACTTCATTACCGTAGAGTCGATGCCAATCTAAAAGAACCAAGCGTTGTTTAGGACGACCCAAAAGGTTTTGGAAAAAGACAGGAAGGTGGAATAAAAGTCCGCATCTGCATTGAGCTCAATGCCGTTGTGAACGATAGATATATACGATTACATCTTTGACGATGCGGCGCAAAATTATGGAAAAAAGCAGTGTTGGCATCACCCTCCTTAAGCCATCTGATTTTAGCCCGTTGGGCCTATTTAATATGATCATTCTGAAGAAGTTCTGCGAACTCCCGTTTGTACAACAGTCGGTCACAGCGAAGGGAATCAGAGATAGGACCCTGCTCCTCGAGCTGGTCAATAGCCGAAATAGAGGATAAAAAGTGATTCTTGGGTGAGGAAACATTAGCGAAACGTTCCTTACACCAAATTTTGCAACCATAATTGACTGTGAAAAGTTTTAGTAATAAGCGGCCAAGCCCGTGCAAACCGGTAATGGCCGAGAGACACTCAGAGACCATATTAACAAAGATTTGATCTTGTAACCAGAACTTTTCAAACCGAAATTTGTGAGGTTTGGAGAAATTAAAGTTTGAATGAAGAGTTATTGGAACATGGTCGGAAGCGGGGTTTGGTAAAGCACAGGAGAAAGAGTTATGAAACGATGAAATCCAGTCTTGGGAGACAAGGAACCGGTCAAGCTTTGCCATTGACGGATTGATCCTCATGTTGGACCAAGTGAAGGATCTACCATTGAGGGGAAGATCAACGAGATTAAGGATACGAATGCAATCGTTGAAACGAATTGAATCCTCCCGGTAGGCAGAGTTTCCGACTCTTTCGTGGGAAAAGAGAGTAACATTGAAGTCCCCACAAAGATCCAAAGACCGTTGATGTTATAACGAAAAGATTCAAATTTGTACCAAAACAGGTTTCGACGGTCCATAGTGGGGACCGTAAATGGAGACCACATGGAATGAACAATTAAATTCATGAAGGCAGACGATCAAAAAGAAAGTCAACTGGCGCGTTGATATGAGAGAGAAGGGGGAACGTTTAAATCCAAACAAGCCCCCCCCCTCGAGTGCCAATAGCGTCCAGGGGGATCCAATTGGATATGATCGCTCCTCTGATGGAACGAAGGATGGAGGGAGAGGTGGAATCCATTTTAGATTCTTGAATAGAGATCATATCACAGCGAGAGGATGTGATAAGATGGAACATGGATTGCTGTTTACTCGGACAATGAAGACCCCTTACATTCCAAGATGCACTAATCATAAAGATGTTTGGACTCTACAGCTCTGGCAATTTCTAGCCTACAAATGGCTTCAAAATCCAAACGGTTATCTGAATTCACTGCAAAACCCATATCTGAGGCGATGCGCAGAAAATTCGTAGCAGATAAGGAGTCAAAATGCACTTGGTAGACTGATCCTAAAGCAGCATGAGCCGTAAAAGAAGTTACGGGAGGGGGGGGGATTTCCAGATTGTGAATTTGTGCAGCCGAAGAGGCTTTAGACTCTGAAGATAAGTGGGAATTCTTTTTAGCTTGGAGTCTGGCACTAGAACGGATTAAGGGAATGGGGGATTTGGCGCACTTCAAAGCAGAGAGAACGGAGGCATCCCTGGGATAGTTAGGGTCTACAGGTGCGGAGTGAAATGAGTGGGGAACGGCCGACTCCTTGAGAATCAGATTTATAGTAGGTGGAGAAATAAGGCCATGGGCAAAGTTAAGGGAAGTGGCATCTAAAGACTCTTGCATCAAGGACGGGAAATTATTTTCCGCCATAGCAGAGAAGGGGGAAGCCGGAATATCGTGCAGAAAAGGAACTAAGCCAATAGCTTTAGACGCACCAGAGGTACTTCTGAGAGGATCAGTTCTCCGAGAAGGGAGAACGTGTAACCCCTGTTTCCGATTATACGGATTTCCAGTTCTTTCCTTTTCTCCATGTATTCTGGTATTTCAAATTCCGTATAAATCATTCCAATGCATCTAAAGCCTTTTGAATCTCCTTTTGAAAACCAAATTTATATTCCAAACTACAAATTTTGTCTCTCCTCGTTTTGGTTTGAAGCCCACAATTACTATTGAATTTATGTTATATTCATTTGAAGCCCAAAAATCAAGTCCATCTCCTATTGGACTCTAATCCTAAAACCCAGTACCCACCTATATTGTACAGAATCATTTTTGTATGCTCACCGGTATACAATTTTTCACATTTCCCCACTCTTCCCACATTCCCGTAACCACATCCCCACTACCTCTAACTATCCACTTATAATAATTTTTTTATTATTTTAATAACCCCCCCCCCCACACACTCTCTCCCGTTACTCCCCATCTCCCCCCTATTCTGTTTTTTTTCCAACAGAAACCCAAAACAAAAACCAACTCACCCATTCTCCCTCTCCCTTCCTCGTTCGCTTCTCAAACTCAAGCCTCGACACCTCGTCGTCCCCGAACCTTTGCCATTGTTCAACCCATCTCGCTGCCTCCCTCGCGTCGTCCCAGTCGAGGAACCCCGGTGCTCCTCTCTCTCCCTCCGTCGACAACAGCGTCGACCACAGCACCGCCGACCAGTCAACCCCCTTCATCTTCCTCCTCCTTCTCGCTTGAGCACCGCACCCACCATCTCCTCGAGCTCGTCGCCATTGCTGCCCCCGAAGGACCCACCAAAGCTCACTCCGCCACTCATCATTATCGACGAACCCCATCGACTTCACCTTCGAGCTTCACTGTCGCCTCTCCCGACCACCGATCGCCTCCTCCACATCGCCGTGAGCCTCTCGCCCCCTACCGCTCTCTTCGTCGTCATCCAAGCCCCGTCGAAGTCCCCAGATCACCTCGCTCCATCGTCCTCTGTTTCGAGCGCGAGAACAGAGTCGCCGAGTCGTCGCCGCTGCTGTCGCTCCCGACCGCAACGTCATCATCGTCGTCGCCATGCCGCCGTCGCATCGCATCTTAGTCGTCACGCCACACCCAGTCGCCATTCTCCTCGCACCACTCTCTCTCCATCGAAAGGTTGAAGACGAGAGCTGAGTGGTCGCTTTTGCTGTCTGCTGTGCTGCCGCACCGAATCCCGCTCCGCTGTCCCCTGTTTTGTCGATCCGGTGTAGAGCTACAATTCGATTGGCTGCTTCTTGCTGTTTGCTGTTCGGCCATGCCAGATCCCGTCCGCTGTTTCACTGTTTTGCCGATCCGGTGTGGGGATAACTCATTGTTTTGCTCCTTATTGCTTGGATTTTCTTGCACGCATTTTGCACGTACTCTTGGGATTGCTCCCCGGGATTCTAATCCCGTTATTCTTATTTTATTGAATTGTCTACAAGGAAAAAGGCAAGTCTACTTGATCTCTCTTATTATTCTAGTTCAAGATTTTTGATCTCTATGCAAGTAGTTCTATCTCAATTTTTCTAATTTGCCTTGTGTCCATTCTGTTAGGAGTATCGAGGGTTTACACGAGCTAACCCGACGTACTCTTGACCTCTTATTATTATCCATTGACTCAAACCCAAGCCTAGATATATACTGGACATGAATAAAATAAATAAACCTGTACATGAGAAAACACGTCGTGATTAAATACATGTTATTACTTGAGATCTTGTGACTTGAACTTGACATGATAAACTTGACTTGTTTACTGAGAAAATTCACGTGACTGGTATACTGGAAAAATTTACACTACTTGTTGTACTTTAGTCTTGATACATGCATGATACAATAACTCGATAACTGCCCACTTGATGAACATTTATGTGATACTGCTTTGTCTCTCTTGTACCGAGGTTTCGACCCAGTTATATCAGGAACCAGTTAAAATAATATAAAGAGTTGTTGTTTTAGAATTACTACTTCACGTATATTATTGTGCAATGCATCATATTGCTGCATTATTACCATTCCCTTGACATTCTTATAACCATTTGCATGTATATGTATGACCTAGTAATAAAATAATAAATAAGTCGGGGTTTCTAAGGGTTGACCTAGTAGTGGACAATCTCAGAAAATGTACTCGGTAGAAGGTGGAGAATTACTTGTGAAGACGTGAACTTGTTATCTTGTTATCTTGTTACATGAACATGACATGGAAGGTGGAGAATTACTTGTGAAGACGTGAACTTGTTATCTTGTTATCTTGTTACATGAAAACTTGACATAGAAGGTGGAGAATTACTTGTGGAGACGTGAACTTGTTATCTTGTTATCTTGTTACATGAAAACTTGTCATAGAAGGTGGAGAATCGCTTGTAGAGACGTGAACTTGTTATCTTGTTATCATGTTACATGAACTTGACATGGAAGGTGGAGAATTACTTGTGGAGATGTGAACTTGTTATCTTGTTATCTTGTTACCCGAATACACGCTCTGTAGACCCCACCACGAAGTCAAAAACGAACACTGTTGTGCGTGCATCGAACCTGTAGTATGGGATGTAGTAGTACGTGCACTAGATAGAAGAACAATTTGATAATAGACCTAGTTGACATGTATATATACTTGATCAAGACCATTGTTACTAATACCATTATTGTCCTTGCAAACTTGATCTTGATTCATATTCCTTCATGTAACATGTTCCTTTACTCTATGCTTTTCACTGCTTGTTGTCCGTACTTACTCTAAGGACAAATTATTCTTTCTTTTAGATGAACAAGTACAGGTGCACAAGGAGAATTACCAGAAGGCATTGGTGAGCAGTTCTTCTACAATTGGAGCAGGAGTCTCTCGAGTTATTTGGTAAGTTTTATATTCTAGATTTGGTTATTGAATTTCTTTCTCGTTTATGTGATTATGTATTCATGCGTGGTTGTGATTACTTTCTTGCCGTGTTGTTGAGTTAAGACTGGTACAGCTTATGAATGATATGAGTTGGCGTACTTATATCATTCCTGAGCCTCAATTACGTGCATGTGTTCCCGTATTATGAGAAGCGGGGCGTGACAAAACGAACAGAAGAGAGAGAGGAGGAAGGAGTGTAATGGGCGCGTAAGGGCCCAAACTAAACGCAAAACTACAAGTATAGAATTTAAACAAAGAAGAACAATAAAAAAAACTTAAAGAACTAGTAGGGAACAGTACCTTATGTTGAGGGTCTTTGTTAGCCAGTTCTTTTTCCTCTTTCGCAAGCAGGTTCTCTTGATCTACCCAATCCGCAGCCGGCACAGAGATAGTAGATGAAGCTTTGAGAGATGACAGAGAGGGAAAGAACTTAGTCTCTAGAGTCCTGACCTGAGCCTTAGTGAATTTGTCCCAGTCGGCCGCAAAGTTGGGATTGACGTCCCACTCTGGCCATTTGGAAACGGAAGCAATCAGTCGACTCTGAGAAGGGGAAGAGGTAAAACCCTCAGTCAACTGGGGATACTCAGAGGCCTTAGCCGAGGAGGAATGAACCTTAGAATGAGATTGAATTGCTTTGGAAGCCGACTGTGAAGCAATGTCAGGGTTGATCCAAACAAGGTTGGGCGGCTTAGCTGGCGAAACCTTAGGAGTCGGAATAGGATTTTTCTGCTGGTAGGCAAGATTCTTTTTGTGAACTTTGTTGCCTTTGAATTTGGCAGACTGACCCATCATGGGGGTGGATACACCCGCAATGAAAGGTAAAGCCGGGAGGTAAGCCCCGTGGCCAAAAGAAGGAGCATTCGATTGATCAGGAGTAGCAGATTGAGAGGAGGTGACTAAATCATGGTAAGTAACCGATATATTAAAACTGGCCTGATCAATGCGGAGCAAATAAGCATGAACTCTGTCTAGTGCAATGGGACACAGGAAGTCCACCTCCACTTGGAGACACCCTGAGGCAAGGAGGGTGGTAGACGAAGTACAAATAAGATCACCGATACATTTGGTAGTATCAGCTACAATGCGAGGAGAGTCGCAGAACGGCGGAAGTCCAATAAGAGTGACTTTAATTGGAGACTGCTGAAGAACATGGGGTGGTGAGCTAAGATGAACCCATTTGCGAATGGAAAGTTTAACCGATCCTATAGAGAAGGATTTAATAGCAACTAATTCTTCCAGAGCTTTGGTCGAAGGACACTTAATCACAACCTCGCCGTTGGAGCAGGCATTGACAGCCCAAGTCCAGTTGGGGATGTTGCAGGCTATGCACAGGAAAGAATCAAGAGCATAGTTTGAAATGGATCCCCACAAGAAAGAGACTGCACCCAGGCATTCGGCCTGAAGAATTTTAGCAGAGATTTCCGGCGAAGGAACGAACACCAGAGTCACTTGCTCCTTGTTCCTGGAGACAAGGACGCAATAGAGGAGGGGAGAGACTTGGCTGTGGGCAAAGGAGGATCAGACACAGCCAGAGGTTCAGAAGAGGGAACCGGTGGAAGAGGATCAACCAGGGGAAAGATGAGTTGAGAAGTAAGGGGTGTAGGGAGAAGAGGGGTCTGGGCATTTAACTTGGGTCGCTTAGGTTTCCTAACCTGAGAATCCGCCAACCTGGCTTAGAGGGAAGGGAAGTCTAGAGCGGAGAGAACTTGGCCAGAGATCGGGACTCCGAGGGAGAGACCGATGAGCTGTTGGAGAGCAAAGCATTTGTTGCGAGAGTGGCCAGATTTGTGGCAAAAATGGCAAATCATCTTGGAGGGACAAAATAGTTTTAGGTGACCTAGTCGGAGGCAGCGAAAATAGCAAGGAGAGGACGAACGCTTAGTGGAGAAAGGAGAAGGTGAAGAGCCTCTAGAAAGGGATAAGGAGGCGGGAGAGTCTAGAAGGGTTGCCACTTTGGGCCGAATAGGGCCAAAAGAGTCGTTTTTAGGAATAAGATTTTTCTTCTTTTTTTTTAACTACATCCACCAATGACAGGCCCATCGAGCAAAACCGGCCCACAAAATAGAACACCAGAGGGGGAGAGAGAAAACACTAACGACCAAACGAACACTGTAGAGATTGACAGAAAGAACAATATTCCCCAAAAAAGGAAAAAAGAAGAAGAAATCAAAAACCAGAATTGAACGCAATGAGGAGAACACAATAAAACTCACCAAAACCAAAATCAACTGAAACCACACCGAAGAAAAGAAAAACCAACCAATCAATAAACTCTTAAAAAAAGTCACAAACAATGACAGAAACTTTAGATGCCGACCACGAGGGGTCTAGAACAAAAACGTTCAAAGAACAAAGGAAATCATCTAAAGCTTTAGAACAAAAAGAAGGGAAGAGGTGCCAATCCAAACAACTGGACTGGTCTCGCAATAGCAAAACACCAAAAAGGAAGAGGAGAGTAGAGGCGAACAAAGAAAGAGAAAAAATTACCTACAAGAAAAAAACGTAGAAGAAAAGTATCCCACAAGAAAAAAACGTAGAAGAAAAGCATCCCAAAAAAATAAGGGTTGGGGAGAACCCAAAAAAATCACTAAAATAAAACCAGAATGGAAAGGGGAAAGTACTTACATCGCTAAAGAAAAGGAGGGTCTTAAGCCTGAGGCTAGGATGGCCAGATCAAGGACCACTCAGCCGAGCCACACGCCCAAATAAGCGCCTAAAAGGCTGCGCCACTCTAGAGGTGAACAGGAGCGCTGAAGGAGGGGGCCGCTCCTCGACACTGAGGGGGGGAGGTCGAGACTGAAACAGCGAGGGCGCTGGAGAGGAGAGGGACTGAACACGAAGGGGAGACGCCAGAACGGGGCGGACCAGGGGAGAGAGAGGTGGAAAGTTACAAGGGAAGGGGGGCAAAAAGGAAATGGGTGTGGAGAAGAGAGAAAGAGAGAGGAGAAATTTTAAGGAAAGGGGATAGAGTAGAAGGGGTCAGGGTAGGCCGGATTTGGAGGAAGAAGACGCACCAAAAAGAAGGGGGAGAGGTTTTTCAAAAAGAAAGCTTGATTTTCGCAGGGTAGGCCGGATCTCTGTTGCTGGGTTTAGGTGAGTTGTTTTCTTCATAAATTATTTTGTATGTTGAAATACGAAAAAACACTAATAATTATGGTAGTTTATAATATTTTTTATGTTTAACAATAATTGTAGAATTTTTTTAAAAGATTATTTCATTTTTAAAAGTTTGTACAATATTATACGTGGATACACTAGTTTTAATAGAGATAAAAGCTGAAGCAGAGAAGTGTAAAAAATTATGATAAAATTAGATATAACGTTCCGAGTACTGGACTTGGTGACATCATGGAAGATAAGCGTAGCAATAATTTTTAGACATCCCAGAAAAAAAGGTCTTTCTAAATGGCCATGGTTCACCAAAATATACATGAAAGATACATAAGAGCATACATAAGAGCATCTTAGACCAACTCCAACCATGCTAGCTATTTTGGCTAGCTAGAGTAGCCAAAATAGATAATATATAGATAATTTGGCTAGCGACAAAAGCTCACACTCCAACCATGCTATCTATTTTGGCTAGCCATAAATATTTTAATTTTTATTTACTCATAAATAGTTACAATATTATTTTTTTAAAATACTATGAACTCAATCTAATAATGTATATCTGCAGAGTAACAATCTATATATCATAGAATGTATATCTGCAGAGTATCAATCTATATATCATAGAATGTATATCTGCAGAGTAACAATCTATATATCTGCAGGGTATCTGATTTGTCCAGTGACCTACAGGACTATCATGCTATGGCCAATATGACTTGTGAAATGGTATGAATCAAGCATATCCTAAAAGAACTTGGATATTATAACAATCTATTCATCATAGAAGATATTAATATCTGTATATCTGCAGAGTAACAATGTATATATCATAGAATGTATATCTGCAGAGTAACAATCTATATATCTGCAGGGTATCTGATTTGTCTAGTGATCTACAGGACTATCATGCTATGGCCAATATGACTTGTGAAATGGTATGAATCAAGCATATCCTAAAAGAACTTGGATATTATAACAATCTATTCATCATAGAAGATATTAATATCTGTATATCTGCAGAGTAACAATCTATATATCATAGAATGTATATCTGCAGAGTAATGATCTATATATCTGCAGGGTATCTGATTTGTCCAGTGATCTACAGGACTATCATGCTATTCAATAGTGTGATTATATACACTATTTGTTCAAATAAAAGTTTAGATGCGTAGACATTTTCCCTGATTATAAATAAATTTAAAAGAATTAGAACAACTCACTCATGAGTTATACAGGGAACTAACTTATATGAATACTGACAAAGTAATACACCGTTTAGAGGTTATTCAACAAGCGTACGGATCTTGTATAAGACTAAGGCAGATGATAAAATTAATGGAGATATTTGTGTATTATTACTACTATGCTTATCATCCATAAAATAACTTAATATAATAGGTAATGGATTTGGTTATTGAAGTGGTAACAAGCTAGCTAATAAAATGAGAGCACAAAATTCAGATTGTAGTATTGTACACACAACCAGAACTGCATTTACCAACCAGAAATCTGAGTTCTATGAATTTGTAGATAGAAGGACTAGAAGCAAAAGGATTATATGGAGCTCCCTTGTATACAGGTTCTACACTAACCAAATAGATTGGCAGCTGCTCTCATTTGGAGATTCAACACCCGAAGTAGTAATAATACACAAATAGCACCCGAAGTTTTTTAAATAGGACCAACTTCTCTTCTTTTCTCTTCTTCTCTTTTCAGTTCTTCTTTATCTTCATTTTTTCATTTTTTTCTTGTTCTGATTTTCTACTAGGTTGCTTTTGTCAGCTTAAATATGTTAACCATCTCCAAAATTAATTCCTCAACAGCTTAAAAACTACATTTCAAATGGAGATTATAAATATTCCTCAACAGTTGAAAATAGCACCAATCATATGCACTTCAACAAACCATATATACTCGTTCCTCAATTTGATTATAAACATTTCTAATCCTCAAGCTGTGAAGTGAAAGAAGACTGATTGGGGGTCAGACCATCTCCAAAATTCTAAAATGACAACATTTCTAATCCCCAGGTAGCTAACAATTTTCATATAGATTATTTAAACAAAAACAACAACTTCGATCCAAAATTCATATCCAAAAAAGCTACACTGATTCATTTTCATAATGGAGTAAATTCATATTGCAGCAATTTTATATTCAAAAACCCAAAAAAAACCCTAAAAAAAATTATTACTACCTGATGAAGAAGAAGACAACCCAATGAAAAAGAACCCAATGAAGAAGATGAAGAACCCAATGAATAAAATTTGGGAACACCAATCTACCAAGAACAAATTGAAAAGATGCAATAAGAAATTGAAGGAAATCAATGTCGATTTAAATAAGCGGGAATGAAATCTTACCGTTATACCTCCGGAAGAACGCAATCGCCAGATTTGGCGAGCGGGATCCAATCGCCAGAATTGGCGAGCGGAACGCGAGCGAAGATCAGATCGCCAGGATCGCGAGAGATTTGGCGAGTCCGTTGGAGAGGAATTTTGGGGATTGAGTCGCTAAATTGGTAATTTGGGAGATTTGGCGAGTAACGTTGGAGATGCTCTTAGTTGTTGTTTAAATTTGGAAATTTTGGAAAATTTATTTTAAAAAACTCCTGTAGTGGTTTCACTATATTTGGAAAAAGTAGGATTTAAGAAATAATAGCGCCCTATATTTGTGAAGAGATTTGGGAATTCTCCAAATATCGGAATCGAAAGATCATCTGTCATCCGTTCTAATTTTTTTTTAACGGACCAAAAGATGATCTTGCGTTTGATAAGAAAAATAAAAAAATAAAAATGGCGTCGGATGCAAGATGATCATGCGTCCAATCTATTTTTATTTTTTTATGTGTCGGCCGCAAGATCATCTTGCGTCTGACCAAATTTTTAAAATAAAAAAATCCAAACGGTGAACGGACGGAAGATCTTCCGTCCGCGAACTTTTCCCCAAAGGTGAGATTTTTTTCCCCTATGGAATAGGGGTCTATAGGATTATTATGCTTATGTACTAAATTTAAGATTGGTGTGAATTTTCTGATCAATGGTTGATATGGAATGGGCCTATAGGAATTGTTATGTGTACCATTGCGTTGAATTTTTTTTCTTTACAAAGGTGTTGGACATTTTTTTTTTCCGGTGGCTGAGATTCAATACTTTATATCATCCACCATTCTTCTAAATTTTGGGTTTCAATGACTGCGAGCCCAACTCAATATTTCTATTTCTAAAATTCAAATATGAAAATTTTGAATTTTAACGACCACAGATGCTCCAGGAGGGCAAAAAGTTATAATCTTAGAAACAATCAAACATGGAGTGCAGGTTCAATGAACATGGTCGTAGTTTATTGTATACTAATAATACTTTTATATGGAAAGCTGGTCACTTTTTTTTTTTTTTGCATTTGGCTTAGCCGCTTCATAATGAAAAAGTGTCAATCTAAGATAAATTAATAATCATGCTTAAATAAAATATTTGGGTCACGATTTGGGCCAATGTACTAAATTAATATTATAGCTAAAAGCATGGGATAAATTTTTTTTTTTTTTTTAACTTCTATAGGTCGCTTTGAATATATAAATTAATAATTAATTAAAATGACATATAAAAATTTGTAAGACATATTAAAAATTCTTTTATTTTCTTGCATATTTTAAAACTTTACAACTTATTTTTGAAAAATGAAAAACTTAATGACTTCTTTTCTTTATTCTTCATTTTCCCCAGATATGCATCTATAGTCGTTTGATTTTTTTGTTTTCCTAACCCTAACTCAATCTCATCCTTTATATTTTGGAGTCCATATACCATGTTTGGTATATGTTTTCACTTGGAGCAAAGCAAGGACGAAGTTATATTTTTTTCCTCCGGAGAGGGGGGCTAGCTAACAAATTAGTTCTTTTCACTGCTAAGTATAAAGTGATAAACAAATGAAAAAACATAAGAAAATAGATTATAAAGAAAAAAATATAATTTATTAGCATATATAAGGTCTTCCATATTACTAACCAATAATAATTTATTTGTTCTCATCAATGTTTAACATAGCTGAGAAAGCGATAAAAAATAATAAATTTGTCAACAACCATATACTATTATAAATATATATGATAACTATATTCCAAAGGGTTACTAACTAACTAACTAACTAACTAACTATAGAGAAAGGTTCGGGTGAGAACCATTCCCTGGGGTGAGAACCTAAGGGCCTATCCCAGCCATTCATTTGACTAATATTAACGGTCTAGATGTAATCCGTTATAATTAATTAGATTAATTAATTTTTGCATTAAGATGTCAATCCCTTTAATTAAGGGATGGGGACCGCATAATAAAAGGAATGAAGATATTCGACAGATTATTAGGCAACATATATTGCCTTTTTTATTTTATTTAAAAGGAATGTAGATCACAGATTATTAGGCAACATATATTGCCTTTTTTATTTTATTTTCAGCCGAACCACAATCTTCATCAAGATGAACAACATTTGTTGCTACGTACAATGTTGCTAAATATGAAATTTTTATCCACTTACAATACAGTCAGTTGCTATATAGTGAACGAATTGGTGAAGGAACGAATTGGTGATGATTCCGAAGTTGATATTAAGTTGGGATACAAAATCTTCTCGAATAGCAACTGTAATAATTATAAATAGCAACTGTATAAATTATAAATAGCAACTGAAATAATTATAAATAGCAAATGTAATAATTACAAATAGCAACTGTATAAATTATAAATAGCAACTGAAATAATTATAAATAGCAACTGAAATTGGTGAAGGAATACTATAAATAGCAACTGAAGTTAAAATTATAAATAGCAACTGAAGTTGCTATTGTATCTACTTACTGAAATAATTATAAATAGCAACTGAAATTTGTATCTACAATAAATTATAAATAGCAACTGAAATAATTATAAATAGCAACTGTAATAATTATAAATAGCAACTGTATAAATTATAAATAGCAACTGAAATAATTATAAATAGCAACTGAAATTGGTGAAGGAATACTATAAATAGCAACTGAAGTTAAAATTATAAATAGCAACTGAAGTTGCTATTGTATCTACTTACAATACAATCAGTTGCTATGTAGTGAACGAATTGGTGAAGGAACGAATTGGTGATGATTCTGAAGTTGCTATTAAGTTGGGATACAAAATCTTCTCGAATAGCAACTGTAATAATTATAAATAGCAACTGTATAAATTATAAATATCAACTGAAATAATTATAAATAGCAACTGAAATTGGTGAAGGAATACTATAAATAGCAACTGAAGTTAAAATTATAAATAGCAACTGAAGTTGCTATTGTATCTACTTACAATACAGTCAGTTGCTATATAGTGAACGAATTGGTGAAGGAACGAATTGGTGATGATTCTGAAGTTGCTATTAAGTTGGGATACAAAATCTTCTCGAATAGCAACTGTGATAATTATAAATAGAAACTGTATAAATTATAAATAGCAACTGAAATAATTATAAATAGCAACTGAAATTGGTGAAGGAATACTATAAATAGCAACTGAAGTTAAAATTATAAATAGCAACTAAAGTTGCTATTGTATCTACTTACAATACAGTCAGTTGCTATATAGTGAACGAATTGGTGAATGAACGAATTTGGTGATGATTCTGAAGTTGCTATTAAGTTGGGATACAAAATCTTCTTGAATAGCAACTGTAATAATTATAAATAGCAACTGTAATAATTATAATTAGCAACTGAAATAATTATAAATAGCAACTGAAATAATTATACAGCAATACCTGACCACTTAAACAGCAATTGTAATAATTATAAATAGCAACTGTAATAAACAGTAACTGTAAGGAACGAAATGGTGAATGATTCTGCAGTTGCTATTAATTTGGGAAACAAAATCTTCTCCAATATTTTATGGGAATAAATTATTTCTCTCTCCAATTTGACCAAATTTGCCTTAACCGTCACACACAAAAAAGGCAATTTATAATTATTCCTTTTATTACGCGGTCCCCATCCCTTAATTAAAGGGATTGACATCTTAATGCAAAAATTAATTAATCTTATTGTTTAATTTTAAAAAATCTTGACCGTTAAGATTACACAGATGAATGGCTAGGATAGGCCCTTAGGTTCTCATATTGCATTAATGGCTAGAATGGCTATTATCGCATTAACCGTTAATATATATATAGTTAGTGGGGTCGGTTCGGGTGAGAACCAACCCTGGGGTGAGAACCTAAGGGCCTATCCTAGCCATTCATCTGTGTAATCTTAACGGTCAAGATTTTTTAAAATTAAACAATAAGATTAATTAATTTTTGCATTAAGATGTCAATCCCTTTAATTAAGGGATGGGGACCGCGTAATAAAAGGAATAATTATAAATTGCCTTTTTTGTGTGCGACGGTTAAGGCAAATTTGGTCAAATTGGAGAGAGAAATAATTTATTCCCGTAAAATATTGGAGAAGATTTTGTTTCCCAAATTAATAGCAACTGCAGAATCATTCACCAATTCGTTCCTTACAGTTACTGTTTATTACAGTTGTTATTTATAATTATTACAGTTGCTGTTTAAGTGGTCAGGTATTGCTGTATAATTATTTCAGTTGCTATTTATAATTATTTCAGTTGCTAATTATAATTATTACAGTTGCTATTTATAATTATTACAGTTGCTATTCAAGAAGATTTTGTATCCCAACTTAATAGCAACTTCAGAATCATCACCAAATTCGTTCCTTCACCAATTCGTTCACTATATAGCAACTGACTGTATTGTAAGTAGATACAATAGCAACTTCAGTTGCTATTTATAATTTTAACTTCAGTTGCTATTTATAGTATTCCTTCACCAATTTTAGTTGCTATTTATAATTATTTCAGTTGCTATTTATAATTTATACAGTTGCTATTTATAATTATTACAGTTGCTATTTATAATTATTTCAGTTGCTATTTATAATTTATTGTAGATACAAATTTCAGTTGCTATTTATAATTATTTCAGTAAGTAGATACAATAGCAACTTCAGTTGCTATTTATAATTTTAACTTCAGTTGCTATTTATAGTATTCCTTCACCAATTTCAGTTGCTATTTATAATTATTTCAGTTGCTATTTATAATTTATACAGTTGCTATTTATAATTATTTCAGTTGCTATTTATAATTTATACAGTTGCTATTTATAATTATTACAGTTGCTATTCGAGAAGATTTTGTGTCCCAACTTAATATCAACTTCGGAATCATCACCAATTCGTTCCTTCACCAATTCGTTCACTATATAGCAACTGACTGTATTGTAAGTGGATAAAAATTTCATATTTAGCAACATTGTACGTAGCAACAAATGTTGTTCATCTTGATGAAGATTGTGGTTCGGCTGAAAATAAAATAAAAAAGGCAATATATGTTGCCTAATAATCTGTGATCTACATTCCTTTTAAATAAAATAAAAAAGGCAATATATGTTGCCTAATAATCTGTCGAATATCTTCATTCTTTTTATTATGCGGTCCCCATCCCTTAATTAAAGGGATTGACATCTTAATGCAAAAATTAATTAATCTAATTAATTATAACGGATTACATCTAGACCGTTAATATTAGTCAAATGAATGACTGGGATAGGCCCTTAGGTTCTCACCCCAGGGAATGGTTCTCACCCGAACCTTTCTCTCTCTCTCTCTCTCTCTCTCTCTATATATATATATATATATATATATATATTGAAAGATGAAAAACCGCTTTTGGAGAAACAACTGGTAAAACATAATTGTCTTCAAAAGAAGTTCATCCATCGGCCTTCTAAAATTTGGTCTATAAATAACTTGAGATAATTTTTTGATGCCTTCATCTTCACTACATTGTGTTTGAGAAATATGGCTTCAACTGAGCGGATCTTGCAATGCAGGAAACAATTTGCAATGAATGCTGTCTTGACATCAATGGTTCAAGCCACATTAATTAATTTGATAATATCCAAAATGTTAATTTTTAGGGGATTTGTTTCTCTTGCCTCGTAGCCCTCCAATAGGTTAGCATAAAACCGATGTCGATAATGGGCATTCAATGCTCGAATGATCAGAGCATCACATGGTTGAATTTTTGACGTGGTATTAGAAGGAAAAAAAAAGTTCAACATTCATCAAGCGTTCAATATCCTTTGGATGGGCAGACAATTTTCCATGATAAAAATAACCTTTCTGCCATTCATTCTTTTGTCAAACCAACAAACATTTTTTTGAAAAAGTAAACCACTCATCCATGCTTTCTTGTTTGCTCGATAATGACAACTTACATTGCTAAGATTAACATGTTTAAAGTATCAAGGATTAGCATACTTACTAATAATCCAAAGAAGTAATTTGTTTGAACCATAGTCATTGCAACAAACATGAACAATAATTTTATCCTTCTTGAGTTGTTCCAATTGCTTTGTAGCAAGCGAATGATCTGCTTCCAATAAAAAAAGTAACCCTCTTTTATCCATGTTGTAGATATCATCCAATCAAATTAATATAGTTTAGCTTGTATTTTTGGTAAAACATCTTTAATATTCTCTATGACAGTCGAACCACTTTCACCGAACCTTCGATCAGACTTAATTCCATGGTTTGCATTGAACCAATCTAGCCAATTAACCAATTGAGAGGTTGAACTCTGGATTAAATTCACCACACTTTTTCTAGGAAAAATGTCTTTGGCTTTGCTATGGATCATTTATCCAGTCATATTAGCTTTCTCTTGATTTTGTAAAAACCACTCGTACAATACTTTTTCTAACTATGATATTTTATTAATTTGTGCCTCTTAGAATTAGTACTTTCATCTCATTTGACAAGTATTTGGCTGATCTTCTGAGAGTGTTTGATATTGTTCCTTGGGTGATGGATAATTAAAACTTTTCTTGAATCCATTGTTGCAGTTCCTTTTGAGTAAACAACAGATGCTCAGTTTTTATACTTACACAATGCTCACCTCATCTCATCAGTCAATGTCGATTTTTTCACTCCCTTTGAAATGAAACAATATTGATAAGTGCAAGAAGAATATTAAAATTACTATGATTTTGAGTCGAAGACTAAAGTTGATGACAATTGTAAGTTGAGGCTGGTGACGGGCGGTGAAAGCCCTTTGGAGAGCCACAATAGGTTACACAAATGATGTTCAATACATATGCATGTAACATTTAGAGACATTTGGTCCTCTATGGATTTTTTTAAAAAAGGAATTATGGGGGAAAATTGTTCATTGTTTTGTGTAGTCTTGATTTGATGTATGTAGTTAACTATTGGTATACTATACATGTACATACTAAGTTCGATATACATCGAACATAAAGTTGTTTCTAAATTAACTAGTAATATGCACTTGCAATGCACATTATATTTTTTACTTTTTATTATAGTAAATAATAAGACGTAATTTGGCCTCGAACAAGAGATTTTCCTTTACTCATCACATACTCTTTACAAATTACCCCAAATGGCACAAACTTTTATTTTATATGGGTGACACTTTTGTAAATAATTATTTCGTAAATAAATTTGAACATTGAGGGTATTATGGTAACTAACAACAATTGAATAAATGAATGGTTGAGATTATATGGTTGTATGAATATCTACAAATGACAACCCCAACTCTCTCATTATAATAACTAGTAATTTACACGTGCGATGCACATCTTAATAAATATAGCTTTTTTAAAATTAAAATTCCAATGTAGTATGGACTTGAACCTGAGAACTCCTTTATAATAGTTATGCACGGGTTTGTTTGTCTAAAAATGACAACTCCAACTCTCGTATTATAATATTATTACTAATAATCTGCACGTGCGATGCACTATCTATTTTTTTATTTTTATATAGTATATAACAAGACGTAATCTGGCCTCGAACCTAAGACCTCCCTTTACACATCACATGCTATTTACAAATTACCCTTAGTAGCACAAACTTATATTTTATATGAGTGACACTTTTGTAAAAATTGTGTCGTAAATAAATTTGAACTTTGAGTGTATTATGGTAACGAACAATAGCTGAGTAAATGAATGGTTAATATAACTCTCACTTAAAAATGAATGGTTGAGATTAGATGGTTGAATGTCCACAAATTATAGGTTGTCTACAAATGACAACCCCAACTCTCCCAAGTTTGGACGGACCTGTTAAAATCCCCGTTAAGTGAACTCACGTGTATTACACGTGATATTTAAAATGACCTAAATACCCACAATAAAATGTATTTTAGCATACACCTCCATTCAGAATGTGGAAACTAGCATATACCCCCACTATTTAAAAAAAAGATATTTGGGATATTTTAGAAAATGCCCTCATTAAGAATGTGGAAACTAGCATATACCCCACTATTAAAAAACAAAAAATACCATTATTTTCTAATACTATATTGTTATCATCAATACAAGAAGAAAGTTGTTCAGACTGACTAACAACACATAACATTCACATTTTTCACAACATCTAATACTGAAATAGTGGGGGCATATGCTAGTTTCCGCATTTTGAATGGAGGCATTTGCAAAAAATATATCAAAATTTTTTTTTATATAAAAACAGTGGGGGTATATACTAGTTTACACATTCTGAACGGGTGAATTTACTAAAAATACATTTTATCGTGGGTATTTAGGGCATTTTACATATCACGTGCGACACACGTGAGTTCACTTAAAAGAGATTTTAACGATTTCCTCCAAACTGGGGGTATTTCTTAGTTTTTTAAAGTAGTGGGGGTATATACTAGTTTCCACATTTTGAATGGGGGCATTTGATAAAGGGAAATGCTCCATTGAAAACGGGTTTGTTTTTACGGGTTGGAAAACACCAATCTGAGCCGTTGGATCACTTTTGATCGTGATCAGCGGCTCAGATTGCTTCTGCCCATCACCCAATATCGCTTAAGTGGTGGAGGGTTATTTTGGGAATTTCGTCCCAAATAACTCTTCGCCTGATTCGCTCTGAAAAAATGAATATAACCTAGGCCGTTGTTGGGAACAACGGCCTAGGTTATAAAAAATTGAATTATAGGCCGTTGTTTGGAACAACGACCTTGTTCTAAATTTTTATAACCTAGGCCGTTGTTGGGAACAACGTCCTAGGCTATAAAATTTTCCCAACAACAGCCTAGGTTATATCAATTTTTTTAGAATCTGTTCAGCGACGAGTTATTTGGGATGAAATTCCCAAAATAATCCTCCGCCGATCGATTGAAACGGGTTATGGGGAGCTCGATATGAGCCGCTGATCACGATTATGAGCGATCCAACTGCTCAGATTGGTGTTTTCCAACCCATAAAAACTAGACCCGTTTTCAATGGAGCATTTCCATATATATATATATATATATATATATATATATATATATATATATATATGGGAAAAGGGGTATGAGCAACTTGCTCATTTAGTAAATAAGCAATTGATGATGTGGCATACATGTGATTGGAATATCCTTAAAAGGGTTAATTGTCCAATATATCACATGCATGCCACATAATCAATTGCTCATATCCCTTTTATCCCTATATATATATATATATATATATATATATATATATAATATTACTAATAATTAACACGTGCGATGCACGGTCTAATTAATTTTTTTAATATAGTAAATAATAAGACGTAATCTAGCATTGAACCTTGTCACGTCCCGCTTCCCAAAATACCGGAACATGAGTACGTAACGAAGGCCCATCGAATGATGTAAACCTCATCCATAAGCTGTACCAGTCTAACTCAACAATATATAAGAGAATACAATCACGCAAGAAAAGAATAACCACATAAACAATAAATAAACTCCAAAATAATCATGAAAAAAATTCACCAAATAATATCCAACATCTGGGATGAAACAAGTTCCGGGTCATAAAAGCCCAAAACTGTAACACCCTACAAAATAAAATGATTTATTTTGCATTACTAAATAATATTATATTGGTAAAGTTGACTATTTTGACTATTTTCTTGAATTGCAACTTTTGCATGTGCAACACACGTGCAAAATTATGAAATTTTGAGTTCTTAAATTTTTATGGTTAATGATTGAATTTTCTCATTTATTTATGATATTTTAATTTTCAGATTTATTTGAAGTTATTTGACTGTTTTATGAATTTCTCAATTTAACACGTGCAAATATTTTTGGGTGCAAATCTCTACTTTTAAATTTCTGGTTACATTCTCCTATTTATAATTAAGTATATCCTAAATTTTGGGATTTTTCTAAATAAAGAAACTATTTTTATAAATACTTCGAAAGAGAGGGATATTTATGTACAAAGCCGCTTGGATCTCAAACAAATAATAAAAATTTATTTTTACTGATTTTTGGGCTGGCCATGGTCATCATTGAAAATACAATCTATTTAAGTTTTATTTAGAGTTGATTTGGTAAAGATTTAAACAAATATGGTGTTTTTGAAAATATGTAATTTAAGTGGATCTTGTGCAAATATTTTCTTGGAAAGTAAAAGTCAGAAATTTTAATTGCAAAATATATTATTTATTAATACATATTATTTGTGAGTTTTCTGGATTTTTCTGATATTTGTTTGACCTATTTGCAAATATTACAAAAAAGATGGACTTTTGTGCAAAATTATCACTTGGAGTGAAAACTCCAGATTTTCGGATTTTTGGGCTGAGCATGATGCCTAGCCAACTCAGAGGTAAAGAGTTTACCTTTTTTCATAATAAGTTTTGTTTATTTTGCAAGTTTTGTTAAAGAATGGTCTTTTTGAAAAATTGCCACTTAGAAGGCAAAAAGTACAAATATGTTTTTCTGGGTTTTACAACAGTGCCGGCCAGACCTGGAGTGTTGGGTAAAGATATATTTAAAAGAGATACTTTACAAATCTATTCACAAACCCTAAAAACCCTATTTTCGGCCTATTAAAGGTGAGGTGTAGCCGTCTCTTTGCTGCAATACACAAAAGGATTTCCTTATTATTATTTTCTTGGAGTTTCAAAGCGAGGATCTTGGTTTTCTTGCGAAAGAATGGATTTTTCTTATTCTTTATTAATTCGGGTGATTCCTTCATTGAGGTGAGTGACTTATGTTTATTTTCTTACCGTTCTAAACATGTTGTATGTGATGATTGTGTATTAGAAAGCATGATTAAGGATTGTATGATGATAATATGAAGTTTTGATGAGTTGATGAACTAAAAGATTGAATCTTCATGAGACTATGCAATGGATGATTAAACTTTTATATAGATGATTTGAGATTTTTTAAGAACCTAATAGAAATCATGGGTAAGTTGATTTCTTCCATAATTCTGCTGTTTTGAACATACACTAATGAGTTTGTATGATGTTACTGCAAAGAGTGAACAAACATGATCTTTACTGTATGTATGTATGTATGTATGTATGTATATATATATATATATATATATATATATATATATATATATATATATATATGATCTGTGGAGTGTTTTTGATGAGTAAACTTGATTATTTACATGTATAGATGCTTGCATTCATGGGAAAACTGATGTAGGAGGTTGTGTGGAAGTTTAACAAAATTTAAGAGGGGTTTTGGTTCAAAAGAAATCAAGTTTTGATGTTTTGAAGAAGGTTGAAGATTTCGGGTCTGACTAGGTTCAGCCGAAATTGGGTTTTGTGATTTTTAAGAAGTTTTCGATTGAGATTTAATTTGTTTTGATACTGAGGTTGTTTTGAACATCTAACTACTTCTTAATTGATGATTTTTTATGCTTTTACTAATAAAAACATGCACACATACACTTGTATGTATATATATATATATATATATATATATATATATATATATATATATATATATATATATATATATATATATATATATACACTATTTCACTCTTTGAACAAATTGAGTCTTATATATATATATATATACTATTTCACTCTTTGAAAAAATTGTGTCTTTTTGTGTGTTTTGTGAAGTTTTAATTTGAATCTTGATTGTTTTTTTACTAAGATTGAATCAGATATTGTACTCCTTCTATATGATGATTTTTGAATGCTATAACTGAAGCTTAAACCCTTACACACACACACACACACAGATACATATATATATATAGTGGCTATTTTGAAGATTTTAATCAAAATTTCTCTTGTATGATCTTAATGCGATTTTGATGTATTTTATAAACTCTTATATGTTGTACAAGTCATATTTTAGCATCTCAGGAAGTTGGTTTTTCAAATTTATGATTTTACAAAGTGGAATCGAAGAATCAGTCGAAACATGCACAAAATTGTAACCTGGCTGTATAGCAGGTCACGGTCGACTGACATATTTTTATTTTGAGAATTCCCAATTGACAGTCGACTGCTCTGTTTCTACGCTATTTTGAGCAGTCGACCATCAATTGCTTTATTGGCTGTTTTGATGAATTTTCTTCGTTTCTTTGAATGATTATTTCTTCGAGCTTATGAATTGTTGATCTACTGTTTTAGATGACGTTTTTGCTATAGATTACAGTATTTTACAGAGAACATTATTTTGATAATAAAATTTAAACTACTTTCCTATGACCTTATAAAGAGAGATAATTGTGGTTTTCGAAGGAATTGATGTTTTGTGATATTCTACGACTTCAAAATATAATTTTTGTTATTTAATGGATTTAATATTTTATTTGAATTTTGGAATTTTATGAGTACATTATATAGATTTGGATTTTGTTGATTTAAGAAGTTTTCTTCATATAATCGTTTCAATGATGGATTTGTGAGTTTTATTGAAAGTTTTGGTATTGATGGTTTAGTTATGAGTCTTTAGAGATTGAATGGGGCCCTAACTACCGGTGGTTGAGATTTTGGGTTGTTGTTCAGTTGAGTTAAGCCCGGTAGGATACACCAACTCTAAGAGATTCGAAATCTATTAAATAATTAAATGACTTAACAAGATAAGGACAGACACTAGATGGTGATATGATGAAATGAGAGCAAACGTGAGTTATGGACACCAGGATGATCCAAGGAGTGAGATATTCCCCATTTTTTATGGGACGATGGATGTAAGGGCCACAGAGTGATCCGCAGAGTGGGATTGATCTCCAGTATTCTGAGGACGAGAGCGACGCTCATGGGATGTTTGTGCAATGAGGGTTCCAGGATGACCTGCGGAGTGAGGCAATCCCCAGTTTTCCGGGACGATGGACGTAAAGGCCACAAAATGATCTGCGGAATGGGATTGGCCTCCAGTATTCCAAGGGCGAGAACCGATACTTGCAGAATGTCTAAATCTCGTTGCAGTCATCGTAGTAGGATTAGTTGCATAACGAGGGATTAAA
Source organism: Hemerocallis citrina (assembly GCA_017893485.1). Classification (NCBI taxonomy): domain Eukaryota; kingdom Viridiplantae; phylum Streptophyta; class Magnoliopsida; order Asparagales; family Asphodelaceae; genus Hemerocallis; species Hemerocallis citrina. Next base: position 297,474,856 of record CM030360.1, read on the forward strand.
TCCTATCAAGTGGAGAACGATAAGGGCTTGTACCGGACCTATGTAGAGTGGGATGCATAGAATCCGACAAGTATGTATTAGAGAGTCAGCATATAGTATTGGTGTTTTTCTTGACTTGGTTTTATGCATGTTGTTTTCTGTTTTTCCTACACTTGACACTTAGTCTAGTTTCACTTGATATTTTCATATCTTATTTATTGTTATTTCTTATTCCATTTGTTACATCTATTGATACATGTTGTTTATGACTCTATACCTTATGTTTTATTTATGTTGCATTTATTTTTATGTCACTCACACCATTATGACTGACCCCTGTAGTTTTTGGGGTTAGGGTTATCTCTAGCCTCATGTTTTATAGGTAGGTGCCTATAGCTTGGGATTTGGATGCTTGCGGTAGAATGATAATATGGCTTAGACAAATTGTAAAAGAATGTGTTGTAAAAGAAAGAAATTGTAATTCAAGGTGTTTAATTTTCCGCTGTGCTTTGTAAACAATTGATGTAATAAAAAGTTTTAATTTTCCTTGTATTTGGTTGTTATGTTTATGATTATATTGAAGTTGATTCTGGAATTGTGCCACGTATTTCTGAGATATTATATCGAAAATTCGGGGCGCTGCAAAAACAAAGTACAATATCAATAACAAAGTTCAAAGGGGAAAATAACATAAAATAATTCAAGCAATCTATTCTTGGACTTCATCTTCTAGAATCGTTGCTCACCAATTCCTTCTGGTATCGCTCATTCGGTACCTGTAAACTTGTGATCTAAAAAATAGAGATAATAATGTTCTTAGAGCAAGTCATGGACAGCAAGTAGATAGAAACAGAGAACAATAAGAAGCATGGTACATCAAGAATGATGGAATGGATCAAAGTAAAGAACAAAAGCAAGGATTGGCAATATTGTCTAGGGTCTATGTTTTATTATGCAATAAGGCTAAATTAAAATAACACCACTAAACTATTGGTCATTTAAAAAAAACCACACTAAACTTTTTTTTTTACAAAAAAAACTGCACTCAACTATGTTATCAAAAAACCCACATTGACGGAGTTAGGTTTCCGTTAAGGTTTATGTCAAAAAACCACATTCATCGTTCATTTGTGTTTAAAAAAACATCACTTAACTAATCATATGTAAGAAAACCTAACTGAACTATCGCATCAGTGCAATGCAAGGTGACATAAACCCTAACGGAAGTTAACTCCGTCAATGTGGGCTTTTTGATAATATAGTTGAGTGCGGTTTTTTTAAATAAAAAAGTTTAGTGGTTTTTTTAATAAAATGACCAATACTTCAGTGGGTTTTTTAATAATATAGCCTATGCAATAATTAATTGTTTCAATTCAAGATTAATATCAATGACAGTATACGGGATCAAGCATGAAATATCAAGTGTGGGTTATTAATCATTTTATTAACCTATCTAGTGCACGTACTACTGTGTCCCATTCCACAGGTTCGGCGCAAGCAAACAAGTGAACGTTTTAGACTGTGATGGTGAATTCACGGTTCATGTACTCGTCCAAGTAATCAGTAATTTAATGTTCGGTAACAGTAATTATCAAGGCAGTATTTTATGGCCATCAGTTAGTACAGTGATCATGTCAAGCAGTGAGGGGCCCTATCGAGTACAGTCTCCGGTTGTTCACTACCAAGTCAACCCATAATATGTAGCGCCCCGAATTTCTAATATGATATCTCAGAAATATGTAGTACACTTCCCAGCATCAACTACAATTGTAATAGTAAATATAGCCAAAACACATATATATTTTTCAACTTTTAATACATTAATTCTTTACAAAACACAGGCAGAAAAACAAACACCTTGAATTACAATATTTTCTTTTACAATTTACATAAGCCATAACATAAATTTAGCACAAGCATCTAAATCCCAAGTTATAGGCACCTACCTGTAAAATATGAGGCTAGAGATAACCCTTAACCCCCAAAACTACATGGGTCAGCCACAACAGTGTGAGTGACATCAAAAGAAAACAACATAAATAAAACATAAGGCATTGAGTCATAAACAACATGTATTAACAGCAGGAATAAATGAGATAAGAAATAACAGTAAGTAAAACATGAAAACATCAAGTGAAACTAGACTAAGTGTCAAATGTAGAAAAACAGGAAGCAACATGCATGAAAAACAAGTCAAGAAAGCATCAATGCTATATGCTGACTCTCTAATGCATACCTGTCGGATTCTATGCATCCCACAATACATAGGTCCGATGCAAGGCCTTATCATTCTCCACTTTATAGGGTTAAATCCCTCGTTATGCAACTAATACTACTACGGTGATGGGAACAAGATCCAGAATACCCCGTGAATAGGTGTCACAACCATCGACGTGCAAGCACTATGTAAGAATAGCTCAAAAACCAGAGAATCACCTCCATGCTGTGTACCCCACGAATAGGCTTGTGAGACCCTCGACGTGCAGATACACCAGGTACATCCCGTGAATAGGTCCGCCGACCCTCAACACGCAAATGCACCATGCATGCTCCGTGAATAGGCCTGCAGACCCTCGACACGCAAACATACAAATATCCTTTCGAGACAGAACAACACACAAGTCCTGGAACGCATCCGTTGGACGTAAACCCAAGAGCATATACTTACGTTTCCCAAGTTCCATCACACCTCCACTAGTGCATGTCCGTAGGTTGATTATTATATATTAAGAAAAATACAAATCCCCCTTCTCTAGAGTTAGTGCATCCTGCCTGACCTAATTCCACAACAACAAAACCAATACCCCACTGGTCTAAATCCACAACATCTCATATTCTGGTTCACAGGATTCCCACTCAACTCCTAGAGATTCATAACTCAATCATGAATACCAAAACTTTCAATAAAACTCACAAATCCATCATTAAAACGATTATATGAAGAAAACTTCTTAAATCAACAAAAATCCAAAATCTGTATAATGTACTCATAAAATTCCATAATTCAAATTAATTATCAAATCTATTTAAATAACAGAAAACCATATTTTGAAGTCGTAGAATATCACAAAACATCAATTCCTTTGAAAACGCATATAACTCGCTTGATAAGGTCATAAGTATACATTTAAAACTCTATTATAAATAAAATACCACTCTTTGTAAAATACTGTAATCTGTAGTAAAACATCATTTAAAACAGTAGAGTAATAATCCATAATATCGAAGGAATAACTGTTTAAAAAAAATGAAGAAAATCAACAAAATAACCAAAACAACAATTGACGGTCGACCGCACAAAAGGGCAGTCGACTGTCAAATGGGAAATTCTTAAAATGGAAGCACGCCGGTCGACCGGGCGGTCGATTGTGACTTGGTGTATAGACAGGTTAGGGTTTTTGTACATGTTTCGACTGATACTCGATTAAAACTTTGTAAAATCAAAATCTAACTTCTTGAGATGATTAATTATAACTTGTACAACATATAGGAGTTATTAAAATACATCAAAACATATCAAGATCTCAAAATAGAAATTTATCACAAAAAATCTTCAAAATCAGTAAAGTAGTTTATATATATGCATAGAGTAATTAAGCATCAGTTTAAACATCAAAATACATCAAATAGGAGTGATTTAATGTTCAAAACCATCTCAGTATCAAAACCATTGAAGAAGACCAATCAAAACCCCATCAAAAATCCACAAAATCTTCAAAGCAGTATATATATAAATGTAAATGTGTGTATATGTGTATTTGTGCAATGGTTAAGCATAAGAATCGATTTTATATATGTAGTATAAAGTTCAAAACCATCTCATCAACAAAACATATCAAAACCAATCGAAAAGCTTTGCAAAACACAAAAACTCAATTTTCGGCCACTCATCAAAACAGAGACATATAGTCTGTGTATAGATATATATATATATGTTGGTATATATATATGTTTAGGCATTAAGAATCAGTGTATAGGAGTGGTGTAGGGTTTAATTTAATCTCGGTATCAAAACCATTCTAAATCAATCGAAAACATCACAAAATTCACAAAAACCAAATTCGGCCTGCACACAGTCAGACCCGAAACTCACCCCCTTCTTTTGCTTCAAAACTTGATCTTTTTGACCCATTAACTCCCCTTGTGATTCATTAACCACATATACTCGCAATAGTTTACTCATGAGTAAATGCAATACTACAAGTAAATAATCAAGCTTTACCTTATCAAAATCCAAAACAGAGTACACCTATACTTATATACAGTAAAGAACTAAATTTTCGTTAACTTTATGCAAAACATCACACAATCTCATGGTATTGTTCAAATAAGCAATATCATGAAAGAAAACAACCTATCGATGAACTCTATTAGGTTCTTAACAATCTTAAGTCATCTATTTAGGGTTTTAAATCAACTATAGCATAGTTCATGAAAAGATTCAATTTTTAATTCATCTACTCATAAAAATTCATTATATCTTCATGCCATCATCTAACATGATTTCTAATAGAGAAATCATCACATACAACATGCTTAGAACAATATAAAACAAACATATGTCACTCACCTTATTGAAGCATCAACCGAAGAAAAATAAAGAGAATAAAAAAAACCATTCATTTCGCAAGAAAACCAAGATCCTCACTTGAAAATCCAAGAAAATAATAATAATGAAACCCCTTTGTGTTGTGCAGCAAAGAGACGGCTGCACCCCATCCTTTATAGGCCAGAATTTAGGGTTTTGAATAGATTTGTAAAATAGCTCTTTTAAATATATTTTTACATATATAGTTCCTTATACTTGGAAGTTAAATAAAACCATCTTAATTAAGATTTGAAAACAAGAACACCCACCCTACAATCAGCCGGCACTGTTTTGAAAACCCAGAAAAAACAAAATTGCACTTTTGCCCCTCTAAGTGGCAATTTTGCAAAAAAAAAAACACTTCTTTATTAAAACTTGCAAAATAAACCAAATTTATTAAATAAAAAGTAAACTCTTTACCTCTGAATTGATTGGGAATCATGCCCAGCCCAAAAATCAGAAAATCTGGAGTTTTCACCCTAAGTGGTAATTTTGCACAAAACTCCCTCTTTTTGTAACATTTGCAAATAGATCCAATAATTATTAGAAAAATTCAGAAAATTCACAAATAATATCTAATAATAAATAATGAGTTTTCCCAAAATAATTTTTGACTTTGGAACTTCCCAAGAAAACATTAGCATGTGTTTTGCACGTGTAAAACGGTAAATTTCAGAAAAATATTTATTAAATCACAAAAATCATTTTAATTCATTTATTAATCTCAGAAGCATTATTTAAAAAATCTGGGGTATTACATAATACCTCGGTTTGTTAATATTTTATTTCATCCTATGTGAGCATGCAAGAAGGTGTCAATGTTGTATCATGCTAAGTGTGACTAGTTCTACTCGTTACAGACAAAGCAAGAAGCAAATATATTAAATCAACACCAATCATACAATCTGGACAACAAGATGTTACTATACAAAAATAGATATTTCCACTGCTACAGAAAAGAAAATATTGATCCGTCAAAAGTTCTAGAACTAGACTTTCTGTCGGTACCAGCAAATATACACAAGATATATTAAAATTCACAGAAACTAGGTTCAAATTTCAATTTGTCACAGATTTTATGTTCACGGAGCATGTTATAGATAGTGTTCACATATATGTTTTAGATAAAAAAACTCATAAATTAAATCCACAAAAATCTAGGGTGGTTCCTACACATGTCTATTTTCAGCCATATTAATTTCACATTTTAAATTTTATTGTTAACATGTTTCGTTTATTAATAAATCTAGGTGATACACATAAAATTGTGAATATGAAAATTCAGACCTAACAGTACTAAAAGATTGATATTTAGTAGATTATGAATCAGAATTCAATTTCGTCGAATATTTTGGAAAATAGACACACGGGGCTACAATTTATGTTTACAAAGTTTATTCAAATTAGTACAGAGACGGGTTTGAATTTCTGATACAAAAAGAAGTAAACAGCAGGCCAGAAAATAATTTAATATGAATAGGCAATAATTTCATCATACAAGCATATAATTCATGATAATTAAGAAACAAAATGCTATTTGATTATTAACATGCAATTTTCAAGATTTATGATGCAATTTACAGTCATGGCAATTAATTCATCAAATCAAATTTAAACGGAAATATTCAATTCATCAAACAATTCTATAACATGGATCTAGTTATTTTCATGTATTTCGTGCATATGCAATGTGTAATACGGACTAGGATTTGAATCAAAGATAAATGCACGAAGTCAAGGATATCTCGGGTTAGCTCGTGTAAACCCTCAATATACTCAACGAAAGATGAATAGTTAACAATATGATGATTAAAAGATGATCTACTTGTAGGGATCAACAAAATTCCTGAACAAAAGTAATCAAACTAGTTCAAGAGAGACTTGCCTATTAGATGATAAATTCGAATATAAAAGAATAACGGGATGAGAATCCCGACGGCGACACTAACCACTCACGCACAAAAGCACGTGCAACCCAGCTCTACCCAAACAAACAGCACACAGTAATAGTAGACAACAGCATAACAACAAACAGCCATTACCTACTCCACAAAAGAGCAAACAACCACCCCTTCTACTCCCGAACAACAATCAGTGAAACTCGGCAGGGGAGAGAGCAACGGGGACGGCGGGCTAAGCGGTGACTGGGGCGAGGGGAAGGCTCAGGCGGCCGTCGACGGTGAATAGGCGGGGCTTCGAGAGTCGAAACAGGGGTTCAGTTGGGGGTGCTCTGTTTCGGGGAGGAAAAACAGGGGAAGGGAGAAGTTGGTGGAGTCGGTGGGTTTCGGAGGGTGTGGGTCCACGGTGGTGTGCTAGGTGGCGACGGAGGACGAGGAAGATAAGGTTGGATCGAATGGTGGTGCTCAGGGACGGACGAAGACGAGAGGGAAGGTTGGTGATGGGTTGGGTTCTTCAGTGGTTGGGTGAGAAGGTGAAGACGGCGGGAGATGACGAAGGATGGATTTGCGGAGGTAACGAAGATGAGATGGCTGCAGTGGTTGTGGTCGAGGGCGAAGGATGACGATGTTGCGGTCGAGGGCGAAGGATGACGATGTTGCAGTCGAAGCAACTGGTCGGAGAAGGAGTTCTGAGATGACTGGAGTAGAAGAAGAGGAAGAAGGATGCTGAAGTGCAGTATGCTGAAGTGCAGAAGTGAAGACTTTAGAATTTGCGTATCAGTCCCCAGGATTTACGTATCAATCCCCAGTGATTGTTTGTTTTGTAGGGATTAAAATGTAAAATGTTGTATTCTTTTCTGTTAAAGTCCAACGGCTGTAACTAAGTGTCCAAATACGCGCAATACGCATATTTCCTATCTTCTTCCCTATAAATAGCCCTCTCCTGTAATGGTTGGATATGAATATAGAAATTTTCATTCTTTTCTACTATTCATCTTTTCTTTCTTCTCTGCCATTGACGAATGCTTGGCAATGCCGAAGAAGAAAGGCCCAGCTCTCACCGTCAGTGGTGAACGACTTGGAACATTGGTATCAGAGCCAGAATTTGGACCAGTAGCTGATATCGATCTAGAATTCGAACAAGAACCCAATCAAGAAGCTGAGAATCCTATTGAATTCGGGTCTGGACCTCGATCTAGATCTGGAGTAAGGGATTAGAATGCAAGGGACTCCATCGATCGTGGTGTTGAGTCCCATAAGCATTCCAGTTTTGAAGAAAGGTTCGATCAGTTGGAATTGGCCTTGGAGCGGCTTGTCCATAAACCAAGAAGTTGCCATTACCAGCATCAGGAAAGGAATCTCTCAAGCTCAGAGGAGAGTGAAAGCAATTTTGATGGGAATCATTGCCATGGGAGGTGTGAGTTTGGACGGCGGCGTCACTCAAGCCCCAAGTATTCTAGATATGCAAATGCACAGAATCTTGATCAAGGTGATAGGAATGTTCGAGATAGAACTCTGAGGCACAGAGAAAGACAAAGACGATGTTCTGGAACATGTTATCAGTATAAAGAACCTTCAAGAAACCATGGTAGACGTCAAGAAAGCAATGAGCATTATCAAGAAGGTAACACTTTCTTCCCGAAATATCCCAAAATTGATTTACCAAGCTTTGATGGTACGGGTGATGTAACAAACTGGATATATCATATGGAGCACCATTTTTATACTCAGAGAATTGATGTTCTTGATCAATTACCTTTTAGCTTGTACTATTTGAGGGGAGAAGCATTGTTATGGTGGAGGTGGTTTGAGCAACAAGATGAGCAAGTTATTGATTGGGAAACCATCAAGAAGGAATTGATGCTGCAATTTGGGCCTACAGAGCTCGATGATCCTGAGGCTTCATTGTATAAACTTCAACAAGTGGGGACTGTGGTTGAGTACCATAGAGAATTTTTGAAATTCAGTCAGCTTGCTAAAACCTTGGCTAAATCTTCTTTAGTTAGTTGTTACATTTCAGGGTTAAGGAGTGATGTACGAAAAGAAATAAAACTCAAGAAACCCCAAAGTGTTCTCGCTGCGTATAGGGAAGCCATAGCTAGGGAGGAGATCATCAATGATCAGAGGAGGAATTGGAAAACACATACATTTAGCAAAAGCAATACTACACCTGTGAACTTTAAATCAGCTGCTTCGGCAATAGTACCCAGCTCATCAGGGAGTAAAATAGGTGTGAATGGTATGAATGGAAGTGGCAATTCAAGTGCAGCTCTTGCTACAACCAAAGACCAGCAATTTGTCCAATTCATGAAAGAGAGAAGAGAAAAAGGTCTTTGTTTCCATTGTGATGAAAAATTCGTAAGAGGCCATAAGTGTGCGGGTCGATCATTTATGCAGAGATTGGAACATGTGAGAACAATGTTTTTATGCAAATGCTGGGGTCCCTACATGACAATGAGGAAGGGAATTCTGATGATAGCTCATGTGAAAATCAAGAAGAAGGGCCGGCTGAAGGCAAGAATCATACTAGGGTGGTCAAGGTTATGCAGAATCAAGAAGCGGCAGTTTCTTTGCACACGCTCACTGGTAGTACTCACCCAAGAACTTTCAGAGTGTTGGGGTCTATCTTATCTCATCCTGTATATGCTTTGTTGGATACTGGTGCGACGCACAACTTCATTGATACTCAAATTGCCCATAAGATTAAGTTGCCAATCAATAATCAAGCTCGTCTTGAAGTCATTGTACCAGGGGGAGAACAACTTAGGTGTTTGGGTCTGTGTGAAGAGGTTACATTCTTATGCCAAGGGGTTCCAATCGTAACTGATTTTTATGTGATCTCAATGGATACTAGTCAACTGGTTTTGGGATCTCAGTGGATAGAGACTTTGGGTGATGTAGTGTGGAATCTAAGGGAGAAGAAAGTAAGATTTCAGCTGAATGGTCAGGAAAAGATCTTGTTGGGCATTAATCCACAAGAAATGGAGCTAGCTACACCAAAAGCCATGAGTAAAGCTTTATTACAGGCTAAGAAGGGATGGTTTTTACAAATGGTAGGGGTTCCAAGCAGGATAGCTATTCCTTCATCTATGCCATCAGAGGGGAATCAAAGCAATGCAGTTACTTCTTCACCTATACCCTTTCAATTATAGATAGTCTTGGATCAATTTGTTATAGTCTTCAAAGAGAATGTTGGGTTGCCACCACATCGAAGCTGTGATCATGCTATTCCTCTGTTACCTGGGTCTAAACCCATCAGCTTGCGACCGTATAGGCACCAAAAGAATGAAATTGAGAGACTGGTGAACGAGATGTTACAATCAGGTGTTATCCAGCCTAGTCGCATTCCCTATTCGTCTCCTGTTGTTATGGTGAAAAAACCAGATGGTAGTTAGCGAATGTGTGTGGATTATCGAGCTTTGAATGAGATCACTGTGAAGGATAAGTTTCCGATCCTTGTGATTGGCAAATTATTGGATGAACTCTTTGGAGCTACGGTGTTTAGCAAGCTAGATTTACGCAGTGGTTATCATCAAATTAGGATGTGTGAAGACGACATTCACAAAATAGCTTTTCGAACTCACGAAGGGCACTACGAGTTCCTCATTATGCCGTTTGGCTTAACCAATGCTCCTTCGACATTCCAATCTCTCATGAACTCAAATTTTAAATCATATATGAGGAAGTATGTGTTGGTGTTCTTCGACGATATACTAGTCTATAGTTGTGATATGGAGCATCACATTCGGCACTTGACTACAGTCTTGCAAATCCTCGCAGACAACCATTTATTCGCTAAACTCAGTAAGTGTTTGTTTGGGATTACTGAGGTTGAGTATTTGGGTCATATAGTCTCTGCGCAAGGAGTGGCGGATGATCGAGAGAAAGTAAGAGCCATTCAAGATTGGCCAGTGCCAAAATCCTTGAAAGCTCTTAGAGGATTTCTTGGGTTCACGGGTTATTATCGCAAATTTATTGCCAAATATAGTTCAATTGCGTGGCCTTTAGTCATGTTAACAAAAAAGGGGGCTTTCTATTGGCAGGAAGAAGCTCAGGCTGCTTTTGATCGAATGAAGGAAGTGTTATCTTCCCATCCAGTTTTGCAATTGCCCAACTTTGATATTCCATTTGAATTGGAATGTGATGCTAGTGGTACTGGTGTCGGAGCTATTCTACAACAAACCAAACATCCCATCGCTTTTTTGAGTCAAGAATTAAAGGGCAAAAGTAGATTACTTTCAGCCTACGAAAAGGAGATGTTAGCAATCTTGTTGGCTGTTAAGAAATGGCGACAATACCTCCTTGGAAGGGGTTTTGTTACTCGTACAGATCATAAACCATTGAAATATCTTATAGAACAGAGATTATATACAGAGGCGCAGCACATATGGTTAATGAAGCTACATGGTTATCAATTTGTGGTGGAATACAAGAAGGGAAGGGACAATGTCATCGTCGATGGCTTGTCAAGGCAGTTTGAGGAAGAGGCAGAAGCGTTGTTAGCAGCAGTTACCTCTGTTCAGCCAAAATGGTTCTCCCAAATACAAAACTTGGTTCAAAATGACCCATTCTATGAAGGAATTAAACAAAAGATAGATGCAGGGGTGGATGATAGATTGTCTTTGGTCGCAGGAGTCTATTACTATAAGGGACGTATTCTTTTAAGTCCTAATTCATCTGCTAAGCAATCATTCTTAGAGGAAGTACATTGTACATCTCAAGGAGGTCATATGGGAGTTGATAAAACATAGCAATGCTTAAAGAAACTGGTGTTTTGGTATGGGATGAATAGCGATTTTCGACGCTTCATCAGATCTTGCGATGTTTGCCAATGCAACAAATACATGAGCACAACAGCTGCGGGGTTGCTTCAGCCACTCCCTATTCCTGAGCATATCTAGGAAGATTGGAGTATGGATTTCATAGATGGATTACCAAAAAGTGTAGGATATACATCTATATTGGTTGTAGTTGACAGACTTTTCAAGTATTGCTACTTCCTGGGTCTCCGACATCCCTATACAGCTAAGAATGTGGCGAATGTCCTATTTAAGAATGTAAGCAAACTCTATGGTTTCCCTAAGATTATTGTAAGTGATTGCGACGCGATTTTTACTTCTAATTTTTAGAGAGAATTGTTAGAAATGCAGGGTACGAAATTATGTTTAAGCTCAACATTTCATCCCCAAACAGATGGCCAAACTGAAGTGGTAAACAGGATTTTGGAGACTTATTTGCGTTGCTTCACAGCCTATAAGCCTACGGAGTGGTCGGAGTGGTTGTCGTGGGTAGAATTTAGCTATAATACTCATGTTCATAGTTCGACCCAATTCTCACCTTATCAAGTCGTGTATAGGAAACCTCCTCTAACCATTCTATCATATGTACCCAAGACAGCGAGAGCTCAAGCAGTAGAAGATGCTCTAGTGTCGAGGGATATAATCTTGAGATTGTTGAAAGACAACTTAGTAAAAGCCTAAGGGAGAAAGACGACCCAGGCTAACCTGCACAGGACAGAGAAAGAGTTTGCAGTTGGTGATTTGGTGTTTTTAAAACTTCAGCCGTATCGACAGGTATCTGTTGGAGGCCAACGCATTCACAAACTCTCTGCATTATACTATGGACCTTATGAGGTTTTAGCACGAGTGGGGAAGGTGGCTTATAAATTGCAGCTTTCGGAAGAAGCTCGAATGCACAATGTTTTCCATATTTCTCAGTTGAAAACTTATGTTCCTCAAGATGGGAGCATAGCAGCAACCACATCTTTGCCAACTTACTTTGAAGACCATTGTCCACATCCTGAGCAAGTGTTATCCCGTCGAATAGTGCCAAAGAGGGGAATTGCGGTATCTGAAGTATTGGTTAAATGGAAAGATTTGGATGTAACGGAGGCAACATGGGAAAGGTATTGGGATTTATACTGGAGATTCCCAGTGTTTCGTAACTATCTGGAATCTCCTCAAAATGGGGGGAGTATTGTTACAGTTGAAGCAACTGGTCAGAGAAGGAGTTCTGAGATGACTGGAGTAGAAGAAAAGGAAGAAGAATGCTGAAGTGCAGAAGTGAAGACTTTAGAATTTGCATATCAATCCCTAGGATTTACGTATTAGTCCCCGGTGATTGTTTGTTTTGTAGGGATTAAAATGTAAAATGTTGTATTCTTTTCTGTTAAAGTCCAACGGCTGTAACTAACTGTCCAAATACGCGCAATACGTGTATTTCCTATCTTCTTCCCTATAAATACCCCTCTCCTGTAATGGTTGGATATGAATATAGAAATTTTCATTCTTTTCTACTGTTCATCTTTTCTTTCTCTGCCATTGACGAATGCTTGGCAATGCCGAAGAAGAAAGACCCAGCTCTCATCGTCGGTGGTGAACGGCTTGGAACAGACGAGGGCGAGGGAGGACGACGAAGGAAGGTGGCGGGTGATGGGTTCAAAATCGAAACAGAGAGAGGGTCGGGATATGAGAGCGGCGGTAAGAGAGAGAGAGAGAGAGGATTAATTAGGGTTAATTAATAATTTAGGGTTAATGGGTATTTAGAGGGTAAGCTGGGATATAGAGTTATTGGGTTTAATGGGTAATGGTTTAGATCCAATAGGAGAAGAAGTAATTAAATAAATCAAATAGGATGAATAAAATAGACTAGTTGGGTATGATGACCAGCAAAATTCTGAACATGATGATAAAAAAAAAATTTAGCAGAAAATATTAAATAAACCGGGAGACAAAATTTGAGTCAAAAGCAATTAATAAATGCCACCAATAGAAAATCAATTTACAAGGTTCAGAAGAGAATAATAAGAAAATCAATTAATAGAAATTCCCAAAAAAATAAAAAAATACAGAAAACAGGGGTTACAAACCTGAAACCTCTCTTTGCTCATCACATACTCTTTACAATCTTTACAGATTACCCCTTGTGGTACAAACTTTTATTTTATACGAGTGACAATTTTGTAAATAATTATGTTGTAAATAAATTTGAACTTTGAGGGTATTATGGTAACTAACAACATTTGAATAAATGAAATGTTAATATTACTTTCAATTAAAATTGAATGGTTGAGATTAGATGGCTGAATGAATGTTCATAAATTACAAGTTCTCTACAAATGACAACCTCAACTCTCCCATTATAATATACTAGTAATCTGCACGTGCGATGCACATTTTAATTTTTTAATTTTTTATATTTAGTAATAATAAGACTTAATTTGGCCTGGAGCATGAGACTTCACTTTACTCATCACATACTCTTTACAAATTATGCATAGTGGCACACACTTTTATTTTATATGAGTGTCACTTTGTAAATAATTATGTTGTAAATAAATTTGAACTTTGAGGGTATTATGGTAACTAACAACAATTGAGTGAATGAATGGTTAATATAACTCCTACTTAAAAATGAATGGTTGAGATTAGATGGTTGAATGTGTACAAATGACAACCCCAACTCTCCCATTATAATATTAGAGATTAGAGATTATTATTACTAGTGATTTACACATGAGATGCACGTCTTAATAAATATAGATTTTTAAAGTAAAAAATCAGATGTAGTCTGGATTTGAACCTAAGACCTCATTTATAATAGTTATGCGCGTATGTTGCACGCGTTGGTAGAGTTACAAATGACACTAAAGCCTTCTCCCATTATAATATTAGAGATTAGAGATTACTAGTAATTTACACGTGCGATGCATGTCTTTATAAATAATTATTTTTAAAAAAAACTTCAGACGTTGTCTGGCATCAAACATAAAACCTCATTTATATTAGTTATGCACAAGCGATGCACGCGTTGATATGTTTACAAACGATAACTTACTATCTTCCATTATAATATTAGAGATTAGAGATTATTATTATTATTATTAGATTAGAGATTAGAGATAATTATTAATTGATGGATTAAATGATAATCCTGTTCTCTGATCCCAATCTTATTAATTTGTCGAAGTTTTACTATATATATTCTAGATATAATCTAGGCCCTACTTGCGATGTTATTGTTTCAGAGTTTGTTGGCAATTTTCTCTATTGCTAGCTTGCTTAGTTATTTTTTACTCTATTGGTTGGCGATTTTACCGTTTGTAAAAGCGTGTCTCTATTGTATTCCATCCTGATATTAATATATTCGGCCGGAATCTCATGATTCCATCCTCTTTCTCAAAAAAAAAAAAAAAAAAAACAATATGGGCCCTACAATTAAATCCCTTGAGTAATATTTTTCCAAACAAAAATCCCTAAAAAACCCCCGATCTCTTCTCTCCCCAGACTGTACCGTACCCACGCCGCTGCTCTCTTTCTCTCTCCAATCCCGTTGCGTCGCCGCCCTCCAACCCACCGCCATCGACGGCGAACTGCCTCCTCGTCCTCCTCCTCTTCCTCTTTCCCTCAGGAATCATCTCTGGTAATCTAATTTTCCTTGTACCTTCTAGATTCCAATTCTTTTGCTCTTTGAATTTTGGCGAAACCGTGAAAGAAGAAAATTCGGTGATTTATTTGAATCTGCATGGATTTTATTAATTAATATTTTCTGAAATTATATTTTAGCAAAAGATGAATATTATTATTTAAGTCATTTATTTGAGCATAAGAAATTGGTTGATAGTTTATCAGTAATTTCCTCTTTTTGTTCTTATTAATAATTTTTATTGGGTAGATTCAGGGCCGGCCCTGAGCGAACTCCCGAAATGCCCGCCAATTTGTTTTAAATCACCCAAATTTAAACTCTCAAATTCAATTCAAGTCTTCGAGCCTAAACCCAAATAATTTGTAAAAATTTTAAAGGCTCAAATAATTATTTTTGGGTGCCCCAATAACAGTATTTTTCTTTGACCCGCAAAATACGTGCCTATATTTGTGCCTAGATTTACAAGGGAATTACAAATTTGGGCCCATAAAATCGCAAAAACGTCGGGGGCCTGAGGTGGCCGCCTCACCCGCCTCAAGGGTGGGGCTGGCCCTGGGTAGATTTACCAGTCTCTCAATGCTTCCAATCAACATTGAATAAGGATTATTTGTTTTAATCGCTCGGTCTAATTGCTATGTATTTGTGTTTGTCTGGAATTCCAAGCCCTATGACTAGAAAGTATATGCTCATAGGAAACTATATGCCATGGTGATTCATCGTTTCATATCTTTGCTTCACCATCGAAATTTTGTTGGAAATTAATCTACATGTTTGTCAGATTACGAGCTAAAAGTCTGGACCTAAAATCTTGTAGAAATGTATGTTTTTTAGTTTATACTTGAATTCTGATGTCTCCCCCTTCATTGTTTTTCCCAGATTAAATTCAAGAATCCAAAGACAATGAAATTTATTGACATTGGCCTGTTATACTCATTTGTTTATTACCTTAAAGTTGATTTTTTTTGTGCTAATGCACTTTCTATATTATGCTTGGCAAATTTGATTACCGGAGGATTTTTGAAATCCTCTAAACCTTGTTGACCCCTAAGCAGTTAAAATTCCCGATTACGCCCGATTAATCCCCGATTAATCGCTAATCGGAGGCTAAGCGATTAATTTTTTAACGATTTATAGTATTTCAATAGTTAACGATTTAATCGGAAATAATCGGCCGATTAGTGGTTAATCGGCCGATTTTAAGTGGCCGATTAACCGATTAAATCTCATTCTCTAATTTTTATGCTTATTTGCATTATTTGGGTCCAATCTGGCCCAAATCCAAAATCCAAACTCTTTCTGGTCCTCGCACAAATCTAAATCCGACATATCGCCGCTCTCTTCTTCTTCCTCATGCAAACCCAAATCCAAACTGATTCTCTTCTTCTTCCCCGAGCAAACCCAAACCCAACCCGCCGTCGCTTCCTCTACTCCGTCGCATACTTGACCTGGCCTGCATCTGCTACACCTCTTGTTTCTCGCTGTGCTTCTCCTCCCCGATTGTTTTTGTTTGATGAAACTGACTAGCAAACCAACCCAACCCACATCTAGAATCCAAACCCAGCTCAAACCAAGTACTCTTTTCTTTTTCTCTTTAACTATATGTTCCTATTTGATAATCTCATAATAGTTTTATGTTAGGATTTAGGGTTGCTACATAAAGATGATATATATTTTTTTAATTATATATATAATGATTTTTTCGATTTATTCCCGATTATTTTCCGATTAACCGATTAATCACTAATCGCTTCTAGACCGATTAGTTCTAAAAACCGATTTTAACTGCCTAGGTTGACCCTTTAAATTGACATTAAGTTGAATTTAGGATGTACCTTGTGAAGAGTAAAATGCTAGCAATACAATGTCAATAATATTCCTAATCTTATTCAATCCAACTCTTCTCTACCATGTTGTGCCTTCTTCTGCTAATATAATTTGTAGATCATAATTTCTATTAAGATTGAAACTGACAAAGTATTAACTCCAAATGTGTATCTCTACTAAGTCTTAATATGTTGTTAGTCCTTTAGGTGGTTGAGAGAGGGTGTTAGGGTGGATAATTAAGACAATTTCGTGATCTTTTAAAGCATCGCACGAGCCAACTTGTTGGACAAAGATTATAAGTATTTTATCGATTTTTGTACATTTTTTGCTAGAGTGTGGTAAGCAATTGCATGGTAGGCCTGTCAAAGCAGGATATTAGATGGGTTGTTTTGTAGGGAATGGCACTTCTGGCAATGTATAGGAAGTGTGGGAGTACAGAAGAGGTGTTCAATGCATTCAAGGATGCTGGCAATATGATGTCGTCTCGTGGAACACTGTGATTGTCGGTTATGCTAGGTATAGGTAAGGAAGGACCTAAAGTGTTTGATGAAACGAGAACAACAGCCATCAGACCGGAGGATATCACCTCGGCAGGAGTCATTATCAGCACATAACCTTGATGGGTTAGTTGATGAAGGCACAACTTACTTTGGTTCATTGCAACAAGAGTTTGGTGTGTAGCAAGCCCTGTACTTGCAGGATCTATCTTCTGGTCTGAGTAGTGTGCTTAGAAGATGCACACGCCCTTATGAGAGAGATGCCAATGGAACCAGATGTAACCTTGTTGGACGCTAACTAGGTGCAAGTAGGAGTAGAATCCACAGTAATACCAAATTTTTGTGTGGGTGGGTTTGGGGGGGGGGAAGCTGTAGTAAAGATCTTCGAAATGGAGCCGGATAATTCCGGATGTATGTTCTTTACTCATCTCCAGGGGCGAAGTCAAAACAAAATTTTTAGGGGGGCCAAGAAAAAATTCTATAACTATATATAAATATATAGGTATTTTTTCATAATTTTAGGGGGGCCAAATAATAAAATTTAATAGATTTAAGAGGGGTTTAAAAAAATTTCAAAAATTTTAAGGGGATTTTCAAAATTTTGGGGGGGCCCGGGCCACCCAGGGCCCCCACATAGCTCCGCCACTGCTCATCTCGGACATGTAAGCATCATTCGGAAAATGGATGAATGCATGTAAATTAAGGAACACAGTGCAAGAGAAAATTCTGTGAAAAATGCTTTGCTTTAATTAGTTGGATAGAGGTGAAGAATGCCAAATTTGGGATTTACTTTGTTCTTTTTATATTTCTTTCAAGTAATTCTATATTTTACATTGGTTATGATGAGATGGATTATTTTGTATTTTTTCATGACCGGCTATAATTTTTAGTATCTTTAATATTTAAATTTTTAGTGGTTAGTAATTTATTCAGTGATCATCTCGATATGAAACTTCTCAAATGAAAATTTTGCACTGTTATGTATAAAAGTAAAATTTTCTATTGCATATTGCCTCATTTTACATTTGCATGACTTGTATTATTCGTAAATCCTTGTTAAAATAGTTAATTGGCATCAACATTCAAGGAGTGTACATTATTAGACAGGTGTGCTTGGTGCACGACCAATGACAATCTTTTTCTTATATTTATTCTTTTATACCTTTGGTGATGTAGGAGCAAATGCGTTGAAGGTGAAAACTTAACCCATGATTCTAATCATACTTAAATTGGTTAGCACATGAGGTCATTCAGGTGTTTGATTAAATTCTTTTGAAAAGAAAATTTGCATGGAATTTTTTTTTGGTGATGCTAAGGAAATGAGTTGAAGGTGAAAACCTAACCCATAATTATAATTATACTCAAATTGGTTAGCACATGCGGTGTTTGATGAGATTATTATGAGAAGAAAATTTTCTTGTGTTGAATAATGTAAATTAGTAAATATATATCATGTTGCTATACAATTGGTTTTTACACTATAATGAAAAATACGTTCACAGGTTCTTACACTGTAATAATAAATAGGTTCACAACTTTTCTCTCATGATTATTAGATTCGTTGGAAAGCTAGCTTGATTAATTCTTCCGTATTTAATTGAAACGAGTTTCTGAAAGAAGTTTATAACATCATCGAAATTTTGAATTGTAAGAAATGGATGCATTTTAATTTATTTTATTTTATATTTGATTGTAATATGTTTGTGATATTATCATAATTGTTTGCTTCTTTTCTCAGTCGCTTCACAATCGAAATCGTAAACTCTTCTCCTTTTGCCTTCTTTCGTTCAATTGGGTGAAACATCAATTCGAGATTCTTTTAATCTTCCAAGGTACTTTCTTAATCTCTCTCAAGAATATGCTCTATTTGTATTTGATTATTATTTGTTTGTGAGATTGTCATATTTTTTTTGGTTTAGAATATTATCAAATGTTGTACGAGTAAAAATTGTTTGTCATAACTCTAAATTTTTTGAGAATATTTTCTATTAATTTATCTGATTTATAGAAAATTTCAATTATTTGCAATTTATTGTAAAACAGAGTTTAACAGGGTTGCTGTCCGCTGAAAATTTGAAGATGGAAAATCAAGGAAAAAGTGACTACAATAGAAAAATATATGTTAACCAAGTGCACCAAGTGATATCGCAACCTATTAAGTCTAAAATATACGTTCACAAGACTATAACCAGTAACCACTCATGTGAAATTATTTGAGCACCAAAGAATTTATCATAAGGAGAAAT
Source organism: Hemerocallis citrina (assembly GCA_017893485.1). NCBI lineage: Eukaryota > Viridiplantae > Streptophyta > Magnoliopsida > Asparagales > Asphodelaceae > Hemerocallis > Hemerocallis citrina. The sequence continues at coordinate 297,494,312 of CM030360.1, forward strand.
GTGTTAAATACAAAGATTCATAGGGATTCAGTGTGTTTTAAGGATACACGTTGTGAAATCCAGAAGGATGTCTTTATCACTACTGTTTTGAGATGTCCATATGGAATGATATGAAACATGTTTGAGACAAAATAAAATAAAAACAAGGTGATGAACATACAATGTGTGAGGTGTTTCCAAGAACACCCGAAGATGTGAAATTGAGAATACAAATTATGGAGGGACTAGCCTCAACAAAATCTACATTCTCTATCGTCAAGACGGTGAAAGAGAGTCCACAAGGCGCAGTGTGAATATAGAATTGAAGATTTTCATATTATCATAGAAAGTGGCGCCCTCTGTACTATATATACAAGGAGGTTGTGTTGGTAGGCGGTGATTTACATTGTAGAGGAAATTATTCTTCGAAGATACATATGTGAGCTTGCCTCTAGCTGCTAAAGGAGAATGCCAATGAGACGCAAGTGGAATTCGGCTAATGAAAAAGAGCACCGCATGCAAAATGCAAAATCGAAAGAGGTGGATAAAAATGAGAGCTCTTTTGTCTTCTATAATGAAGCAACCTTGTCTACTATTCAGGTGTTATTAGGAATTTGTAGATGACTTTAGAGTTGAATTAACTTGATGCCAAAATAAATTCTTGCATAGTACTTAAAGCAGCCTAAAAGCTTTATAGAGAAACATGGTCAAATGAGCCTAAAAAAGTTGATCACCCATACTATAAAATTGTGGTACAAGTTATTGAATTTCTTTTATTGGATAGATATGAATACATAATTCTGTTCATTTAAGCATCAAGGGTGCAATTTGTACACTTGTTGATACCTTGTATTGAATGATGGGAAGAGTAAACATGTCTTATTGTGCTTGACTTGAAGAATTTGCTTAAAAAAGATAGAATGCTTTTAAGAGAGAGACAGTTCACCGAAATTATGCTTCAGATTCAGTAGGTGTTGGAGAAGTTTAACATGAAGTTGCTAACACAAGCAATGCAGGGCTGCCTAAAGCGCTTGCTTAAGCGATGAAGCATGATGTGGTCCTTGGACCACCATGCGCTGCTTCGCTTTGGAAACCTTGTATTCTATATAGAAAAAAACTAATTTTGACTTTTCAATCTATAACCTTATGCTTTCACCAATACAAAAGGTAACAATAAACCTTGTATACCTTATGTATATGGTCCTCCTTCAAAAAAATAAATATAAACCTCATACTTATGTAAATATTTTCCAATTACATATGTGAAAGTATATTATCGATGTGCATTGCACGTGGTATTGATTATTTCAGTTAAGTACATGTGTTTGGGAAGTTTGTACATCTTACACTTTATCTTATCTAATTTATTATATGGGTAGATTGTTGGCGGGTGTATATAATCTATGAGCATTTGACCTACCATTTTGTGGAGGACTGATATGAAATTTTATACATTACCACACATTTGTTCTCTCCCTCCCACTTTTTAGGGCTGACAACGGGCAAGGTAGGAAAAATCGAAAGTAAAAAACACCAAGCTTTCAAATCCGGCCCGGTGGGCCCTTTTTAGGCCCGTTAGATCCGTATATGCGGGTACCCGACCTGGCCCATTTGTCTGGTTTGGAGATTTACGGATCTCTCTCTCCTCCCGCCTCTTTCTTAATCTGACCTTGTTTGTAAATGTGCGATTCTCTCCCCCTCTCCTTTCTCTAAAAAACTTACCCCTAATCCTAGATTGCATAACGATTTTCACATCATAATGAAATTGGAATTTTACTTTGATCCCCCCCCCCCCCCCCCCCCCCCCCCCCCCACCGAAAAAAAAGTTTCCAACGACCATTTTGCTATCTTGAGGTATTAGGGTTTTAGTGCTATCCTTATTGTGAACCCCTAACTTTTGCAATGTATATTTTTAAAAATTATAGGCTTTAATTTAATCTTCTTTTTAATGGCAAATAGTTGAGGCATGGAGAAATGGGTTGAGCAAATGCAGCAATGGGCTCATCAGACAGAGCAATGGCTTCACGAGCAACCAGTTGGGAACCTCTACATTACTCTCGCCACTGTCATTCTAACTTCTGTTCTTTTTATCCTCTGTAAGGCCATGGTTTCAATGATCTGTTACCAATACTAGTATTTTTGTGTTCTTAAGCCAAGAAAAAGGAATAAGGGGAAATTATTTGAAGCCCCAAAGCTAGATATTGGTTTATTTTTAAATCTAATGAGTTTTAGAAATGCTAAAAGACCAAACTCCTTTAAATCAATTATTTTTAGACCCAATTCTAATTTTTGATGAAATTATTTACTGAATTTAAATATTGTTCCCTTGTATTTTCTATAGGGCAAAAGTCATGGAACCCCCTTAAGTTTACCTGAATAATTACGAAACGGCTTCAAGTTATTTTCGATCAAATCACCCCCCAACGAACATCATAACTTATTTAAATATTTCCATTGCTCCCTGAAATCACAATTATGCATTCTACGATGATTTAATTAAAAACAAATTCTATTTTGGGTTGGTGGTGCTTGTTTTTTTCTCTTTTGACATATATATATATATATATATATATATATATATATATTGTGGAGGTTATAATGTATTAATGGTAATTTCAGGTACCAATGAAAGTATTAAAATAAGTTATGACGTCAGCTGTTCGGTGATTTGATCGACGGGTTTTGTAATTAAACATGTAAACTTAAAGGGGGTTTCACGACTTTTGCCATTTTTTTGTATTACCCTTTCTGAAAAGAAATGAGTTTTTTCCCCTTCTTTATCTTTCTCACAAAATAAAGAGATCCAAAGTGCTCAACTAAATAGAGATGTGTTTAATTAGAGTTTTATATGAGAATCGAAGTAATAGGTTGATGTTTGAGACAAGGAACAAGTGGATGGTGGTAATGGAGGTATATCAAACCAATGATCCGTCCTCAGAACAATTCCATTCTCTTTCTCCTTGCTTTTTTGATCATGGTGTTTGATGGGCTACATGAAACCCTAGTTATCTACTTCTACTCCCCCTTGCCTTAATCTTCTAGTAAGCTTTGATTCCCATATGAAACCATAATTAAATAACTCTTTCTTTTGTTGAGGAACTTGGATCTCTTTATTTTGTGGCATTTTGGAAACAGGTTGATTTCCATAGGAATGATCTTGAATACTATTGATTCTTCAGTTTAACTGCACGAAATTTTTTCTACAGCACATGAAGTTTTCTAACTTCATTTGTTTATTTTTATTGGATTATTCGGTGAAGAAAAACTTATTTCCTTTTTAGATGGGTAATATAGGAAATGTAAGGAAAAATTATTTAAATCAACCTCTAGCTTTGGGCCTTGAAATAATTTTTCCAAGGAATAATGCTATTTTTTTTGAATTATTTAAAATCAATTAGGATTTAATATTTTTTGTTATACCAGTAATAAATATATTGCAAATATGTAATTGTGATTGATTCAGTTCATTTCCTCATTTGTGCAGTTAGCTGTCTGAAGCCCTCCAAACCTAACACTATCGTTCTTGCTGGATTAAGCGGCAGTGGAAAAACAACTCTATTTTACCAGGTATGTCAATTTTGAAATTTGTTGTACTTTCAAACTTACATGTGGCCTCAGATAATAATGTTTCATTTCCTTTTTAGGCTCATGGAATAGTAAGATTTGTTTTTGAAGTTATTTGTGGTATGTTGAGAAGTTTCTTTTACTCTTTAATCTTTATTGTGTTTGTTGCTAATTTCACTGAGAATTGCAATGAAGGCCTTGGTGAAGGTGTGATCACCACCTTTTCAGTAAGGACCACAGAACCACTAAGAGCATATCCATAAACAATTTCTTCCTTCTTCTCATGATTTTCTAATCACCGGCGTAATATCATTTGTCATCATTGATCAGTCTGAGATCGCATAACATCAATATTTCGAAAGTTGGTTGTTGGTGCTTGGTTGGCTTGATGACATATGAACTTACAAAATATGTTATTTCCAAACCCAATGAGAACCCAAACCCGATTGATTCAAATCTGTAAAATCAATAGTAAAAAAACTAGTAAGAAAGCAAATGATTATCACCTATTTTCCTCTTCTTCTTCTCTGTTCAAACTTAATTTTACAAGAGCTCGATGTTACCTCTTGTATATGTCATCTTCTCTCATTACTCTTTCATTCTTATGTTATAAACTTAAATTTTATGTTTAATATTTAGGTATCTGTCTTGTATGGATTGTAATATTTAGATATTTAGATATATGTTTAATATTTATGTTGCAATTTCATGTAGGCGATAATAAATTTTGGTTTTATCCATTCTATTGCTTGTATGAGGTTGTTGGTATTTGTGATACATAAATATAAAATATGTAATGGTAGTTTTAATCACATTTAGGATATATATCTTCCTCTGTTATGACAACCCAATATTTTTTGAATATGACTGATATATCGTAGATATCCAATATGTGATATGAATATTTGCCATCTGATACGATACCAATGTACGATATTTAAAACCTTGGAAATAGCAAAATTGATTAGTTTTAGGACTTCTCCTTTAATATCTTGGTGCTACTTTGGGTGGACTTGGTGCGAGAGAGGACCATGGTTACTGTTGCATCCAGATGTAGGTAAAATGAATTAGATATCTTCATGCATTCTTCTTTGTCTAAGAGAAGGCATAGGAATGGGTAATTGATAAAATGGTAGGTCAAATGTTCATAGATTATGTACACTCGCCTACCAATCTACCCATATAACAAATTAGATAAGGAGTAAGATGTACTAACATCCCAAACTCATGTACTTATCTGAAATAGTCAATACCATGTGCAGTGCACATTTGTAATATACTTTCACATATGAAATTGAAAAATATTTACATAATATGAGGTATATATATACTAGTCAAATGCACACGTGCAAGTGCACAAAAAAAGAATCTTGCAGCGTATATGCTGTTGGTAGGTATCTATGTTGTTTTCGGATATAGGATACAGTTTCTGATAATTTGGCTATTGAGTTTCAGGATTATTAATTTCTTTTTTTGTTCAGTATTAGGATCTTCATATATGCTACAACCGACATGTTTACTCAATTTATTTATTTATTTTTAAATTACCATTATATTCTTTTATGGAAATAATCAATCTACCATAATATTTGATGACCATTCTTCTAATTTCTATTTTTTTTATTTTTTCTCGTTATTGTAGATTAGAGAGAAGGAAAATATATTGTTTTTGAATGTGGTTTTAGATAATTTGGTGAAGAATCATCATTATTGATTTCCTTTTTGTTTACTATTAGGATTCTCATTTATGCTGCAACCTACATGTTTGTTAATTTTTTTTGTCAATTAATTTATTCCATTTTATATTTTTTAGTAATTTTTTAAGTTTGTAAGTGTCTATATTTCCCTAAACTGCTAATAGAGAAATCCTTTTTAAATTAATATTTTCCAACTTTGAAAGATACAATATTTTGAATTTGATTTTTTAGTATTTTCAAGTTTGTTAATTGTTAATATCTTTCCTTATAAATGAGAAGGTGGAACACCCCGTACTTAAGCAGCCATATATATAATATTATATAGAGATATATAATAATATATATATATATATAATAATAAATAAGAGTGAGATGGTTGGTTGTTGGCCTATAATAGGATCCTATAGGGCTTGATTGGAAATGATTGATAAAAAGTGGCCTATAGGATGAATTATAGGGCTATGCATGCATTAAATGGATTAAATGAATGATGAATAAAAGTGAGTGTGCATGCATGGTGGTGACATGGGTGTTCTTGGGAATTAAATCCCATCGTGGGTGAATAGGTGTGTGTGAGTATATATATTAGGAGCCAAATGAAAAAGGATTACCTATAGGGTATACCCACCTTTTGATGGTGCCTGTGGTGGGCGTGGCTAGAGTTTTGTGTCCGTTCTTTCCCGTGCGCGCATCGTATAGCCGCGTGCACAGCTGAGCCGGGCTCGGGGCATTACAAATGGTATCAGAGCCGACTTTCGACACCGAGTGTGTGCAAGATGTACGCCTGAGAAGGAGCGAGGTTGGGACAGGTCGCCCGGGTAGGGGACTGTACAACTAGCAGAATTAGGGTAATCCTCACCACATCGGCTAGAAAGGAATCTTTGATCAAGTTGCAAGTCCTGGGCTCAGCAAGGAGGCTGAGTTCTTAAGGAGGGGTGTGTGTAACACCCCGTACTTAAATGGATATATATATAATATTATATAGAGATATATAATAATAATAATAAATAAGAGTGAGATGGTTGGTTGTTGGCCTATAATAGGATCCTATAGGGCTTGATTGGAAATGATTGATGAAAAGTGGCCTATAGGATGAATTATATGGCTATGCATGCATTAAATGGATTAAATGAATGATGAATAAAAGTGAGTGTGCATGCGTGGTGGTGACGTGGGTGTTCTTGGGAATTAAATCCCACATCGCAGGTGAATAGGTGTGTGTGAGTATATATATTAGGAGCCAAATGAAAAAGGATTACGTATAGGGTATACCCACCTTTTGATGGTGCCTGTGGTGGGCATTGGGATTTAACGTGTCCTCGCTCTCCACAGAGGAAACACTTCACTGGCTTGACAGCTTCTGTACTGGTATTAGGCTTCTGGAACTTCTGGTTCAGGTCTTGCTCCATGAAATCTGTGGCTAGAACAGACTGCTTTCCTTCGTTCTGATTCCCGTTCTTCTCTTGCGGCTGCTTGTTTTGGTTCATATCCATCTCCGTTATTGCGGCCCGTCGAAGTAGCTTATTAAACCTCTGAATGCATAAAGGCACCATCCTTGACCTCAGTCCTGGTCGAAGACCCTGCTCAAACCTTTTAGCCTTCTTAACTTCATCCTGAACCATTTCTGGGGTGTATCGAGATAACTGTGTAAACTTTGTTTCATATTCTCGTACTGTCATACTACCTTGTCTCAAATTGATGAACTCCATAGCTTTTTCTTCTTGGACGTCCAGAGGAAAGTAATGTTGTCTGAATTCTTCTAGGAAGTCCTTCCATACAATTGGTCCATTACCCATGCCCCGCTTGATTGATTGCCACCACACTCCTGCATTTTTTTCCAAAAGGATAGTCGCCAATGTAACTTTGCTTTCTTCTGGTGTTTTAAGTACTTCAAACACAGTCTCCACCTGACGAATCCAATCATCGGCTGCTATTGGATCTGCTTGGCCTTCAAATACTGGTGGTTTCATTCTCTTAAAGGACTACCATCTTGACGTGGTTAGCAATGACATCGCCTGCATTCCTTCCCTGGGTTCCTGGTGGTGGTGCGAAATTTCGACTGGCCTCCACAAAAGTTCCCATTATTTGATATACCCGAGCAATTTCTGCTTTGATATTGAGATTGGCGGGATTCACTCCACTGCCTTCACCTTCAGTCCTCATGCTGTTGCTACCTCTGTTTCGTTGATAGACTTTACCTTCACCCTCGGTCCTTCCGTTATTGCCACCTTTGTTTCTTCCTGACATCCTTCAAAAATAAGAAAACATAGACATGGGTTAGTTCCGGATATAGGGAGATCATAAACATAGGCTGGTCATACAACAATATGAATCATGACAACCCTACTATCCAAACTAAACCTGACTCAAATTGGGGCATCGAAGTCTAATTCCCTATTGTGTTGGTACTACAATTTGAAGTTTAGCTCTGATACCACTTTGTAGCGCTCCGAGTTCTATACACTGGAAGCTCGTGACACTTACTCAGAATTTTTACTTCAATGAGTACACAACACAGAAATCACATGAAATTAAAAAACTTACATTACACAAGGAAACTATATTCTCCACTTGGATGCTTTCCGCAGCTCGAGTCCCCTGCTCTACGATCAGCAATCCTGCAATTAGCAAACTGTGGGCACGTCAGTTGAATACAACTGACGCAATGCGGATGAAATCCGCAATCTCCAAAATCATCAACAACCAATATTTGATGCAGGAGAAAAGAAACGTGAAAGTTATACAAACATAAATGTTGGTGTATGTCATGACCTAGAATTTAATGCACAACTCATATACACACCATGCTCTTAATCTAATGCAAACTTGATTTGGAAACGTATGCATCCCATACTACATACTCCCTAAATTGAGTTTGTATTCTCCCAATGATAGGGTTCAATCTCTCGCCATGCATCCTACTCTTGTACTCTTTCCTGTTTCTGACATTCATTTAGCGACTGGTAGAGTCTGCAGTACATGCGGTCCATCCCCGCTCCTGCAGTTGGATTGTGGTCCTTCTCCATTCCAAACGGCAGTGATCACTCTGTTCGTTCAGATCATGGTTCTTCTCCACTCCGATAGGATCATGGTCCCTCTCCATTTCCGGTTAGGCCGGTGATCATCAGCTCTGTCGGAATTATGGTCCTTCTCTACTCCTGTCCCTACCAAAGTTATTATGAACATAAGGCGAATCAATAGGGCCACCCCTACTCCGCCAAGAGACTTAGAGTTACACTCTTGCTCCTTGTTCGTATGGATAACCCAGAACATAGACGAAAACTTAAGAGTCCATCTCCTAAGTTTTGACAGGACTTGTGACTTACGTCTGCATCCTGTTCTTATCACTAAATTCCAAAAATTAACAGTCGAGACGACGCCGCACGTGTTCCAAATGAGACAACGCCGCACGGGTCCCCTTGACAGGTGAGTACACGTCCAACTAGTGTCTGTCCTTACCAATCATGAGTCACACTACTTAGGACCAATGCCTTTACTAATTTATACAACTTAGGTCAAATCTCATCCGCTTAATTCCTTCATTAATCACCACTTACTTTCTAGGTGAAATTATTAGTTACTTAAAGTCTCATGGCAACTTCAACTCTTTATGTCTTTAAGTTTTTACAAACCTTTTAATGGCATATCTCTCTACTAACTTCTAGTTACCCATGTATACTTACAGTTTCAATTCTTTTATACGAAATTCTACACCATAACCTAACATAGGTAGTTATTTTATACCATCGTTGAGCATCATTTAGGATTACGGACTTAACATGAAGTTTATTATACACATGAATTTAACATAGTTATTCTAATCACCCTCCTATTACAATTACATGAACTTTTGAATATACACATAAACTACATCATTCTTCTACTACTACAAGTGACTACTACAAGTGATTAAACTATTCTACTACAAGTGACTACAACAATAACTAAACTACTACAAGTGATTACATCACTTTCTATGAATTACCACAAACAACATTTACTAAGCATATCATACCAACAACTCTATTTTTTATATAACTTATCATTTACCGTATATAGATTACTATACAACTAATTTCTTTAATTACTAGACAACATTACCAATTTCTAAACAATACTAACTAGGCATTCATCACTAACACTTCTAGTCTATATAATTTGCTACGTGTGAATTACTATACAAATAATTAAGAATAGAACATGAGTTATAAGCAAGTAAAACAATACTAACAATACTCTTATTTAATTTCTTTTCATGATATTTTAAATTAACACATCAACAATCATTCATGCAAGTAAGTTGTAGCTTTTTAGGAAATAGCAAGCATCAATCATTCATTCCATATATAAAGAAAAATAGTAATAAAATACATGAGGTATGAAGAATAATCATTTTTTACTTAGTGAAAAAGTCTTCAATTGCCTTCTTGCTTCCCTTGGTTCTTCCTTGTCTTCTTGCTCCAATAGTAGTAGTAGTAAGGCAGTATAATAGTAGTAGTAGCAGCAGCAGCAGTAGTAGAAGTAGTAGTAAAAGTAGGTAGTAGTAGTAGTAGAAGTAGTAAGCAGTAGTGGTAGTAGAAGTAAACAACAACAGCAGTAGTAGTAGTAAGCAGTAGTGGTAGTAGAAGTAGTAGTAAGCAGTAAACAACAGTAGTAATAGGATGAAGTAGTATAGGGTTGAAAGAAGTAGGAAAACTCATGTGTATATATAGAAAGAAAAGGGAGATGGGGGCTGGCCGGCTGTAAAGAGAGAAAGAGAGAGAGATAGTGGAGTGTAGGAATTGGTGGAAAGGTGTAGAAAGGCTTAGGTGTCCCTCTTTTTTGCATTAAACCCCCTAGGTTTTAACTAATTGCTTTTTAACCCCCAATTGAGAATTGTTTTGTTGGGCTGGGCTTCTTTTCTATTTTTTTTTTGTAAACAATGTTGGGCTTTAAGGCTTAAAAAAAATCATAGCAATACTAATAGTATATAATGATACTAATAGTATTGGTTAACAAATATAACAATAACTATGTATGATAAAGATAACAATAACAATGTATATGTATATTTTTGTTTTAAATAAAAGAGAAAAAAAATGTTATTAACCATGCATACTAGGGATATTACAAATGTTTTCAAGGTAAAATTAATCATCTTTTATGAATGTAGTAATCTTTCTTATTATCGACTATAAGTCAATTTATCTAGTATAATTTATGTCATCTTTCTAATTTTACCTCAATTTTAGTATAACTTAATCCTCTCTCATTCATTTGTAGTCAAAATTAAGGTTTTTAAAAGCGTAAAGGATACTTAAGCCCTCAAATGACTGCTAACGCTTTTAGCTATGAAGTGTTCGATTAAGTGGTATGCTTTTTTGATCTTTTAATTTCAAATTTTAGGAAAATTCTCAAAAAGTGCAAGAAAATTATAAAATATTGTAAGAAATGTAGAAATGGTAGAAACTATTGTACAATGAAGAATTATAGCTGTAAAGTGCAAGAAATCTGCTATAAATTGCATGGAAGTGCTACAAATTGGAGGAATATGCAATAAAAATGCTAAATAACAAAATAATTCGACATATTGTTTAAATAACAATAGAAGTATCTATATAATAAAATACAAAGAAAGCTATCAAGTGGCTCTCATTCAATAGGATTGAAATCAATGGTCCAGATCTAACCTCACAAAATATATTTTCCCACCCAAAAGTTTCTCCCAAAACTCAAATTCAAATCCCCAAAACAACTCCTTTATTTATTTATTTATTTATTTCTCTCTCTCTCTCTCATTCTCTCTCTCTCTCTCATTCTCTCTCTATTTACGCAGAAATTTATATTTTTAGATTTCAGGTTGTAAATTTTTATATTTTATATGCATTTTTTTATTTCTCATGTTACAATGAAAATGGAAAATATCTCGTCAACAGTTAAATTTTATCAATTTTCACACTCAAAGTTCTAAGAAGTTGGATTTTACACCCCCATTTATATTTTTTTTTCAACATATACTAATGGAAACATGGATTTTTATTTACAACTAATTATTGTTTTACCTTTTCAAACTTGAGCTACAGAATTGTTGTTTTACTGTTTACAAGACTTTCATATACTGTATCGTTCCGAAGACGTGCCGTAGGCACGTGCCCACGGGCAAATCTAGTACATTAATACAATTAAAAGTACTAGTGTTTGAGAAAAAAGCTACAAAGTGAAGGAAAATAACAAAATAATTCATTATATTGTTAAATAGCAGCAAGAATATAATTAATACAATTAAAAGCGTGGAAACAAATTGTTGACGAGGACAATTAAAAGTAGTAGTGTTTGAGATAAAAGCTACAAAGTGAAGGAAAATAACAAAATAATTCAATATATTATTGATAACTTCGATTCTTTTAACGTGCGTGCATTTTGAGTCACCATAATTTGCGTGCATCATCGTTTTGTATTATTGATAACTTCGATTCTTTTAAAATAATAAATATTATAATTGACTTCTATTGCTATAATATTAACAAAAATAAATAATTTGTCAAATCCTAGTTGTGTGATTTCAAACCACCTTAGATATGTATTATAATGTCACAATGAGAGGTGTGGATTCTGAGTCACCATAATTTGCTTTTGAATTCACCTTGATTTTAGAAATCTCGCTGATTTGTTAAAATCCTTTACAACTAGCATCCCTCTTAATGACATATGGCCATGCTTAGGAGTTACCAGTTAATTTCTTTTGTATATGCTTTACAGTCAAGGTTTTAATTGGATTTTTTTCTTCTTTCTACTGATTAGCCGGTCACCCTATTGTTTTAAAGAAATTTTAAACTTGTTGGTGGGGTAATTATAATTCCTAAATACGGTATGCCTTATGGTAGAGCTAAAATATATGGTACACAGGGTAGGGTTAGATGAGTTTCCCCACCCTACTGTATTGTTGCAATTCCTACATCGGAGAATCGATTGCATGTAACTTAATTAATGAACATAGTTTTCTTCCTACCAGTTGCATGTAACTTAATTTGATGTACATGGTACCATTTTTTAAGGTTTTTGGGAAAACCCGTCTGTTCTATAGCTTTCATAGGTGAGTTCCACATCAATTTAGCACACCCTGTAAGGTTGACTGTGAGGTTAAATTTTATAAATCGTTCAATGGGCATTGTATTCTATATTGCCAATATTGTTTAGACGGATAAGGCGTTGTAGCACACACATTAACCTCGTGGAGCTGTACCCGTTCAGACCCGTTCGGACACCCACACTTAATATACAGTCCTTGGATGTGTGTCCGACACTTATCACACGTCTCCTAAATTTCAGACGTATCTTATGTCATGGATGTTTGTTGACATTTTTGTGTTAGTAAACTAAATATCTCTGGTCATGACTATGCAGATGATCATATTTTAATTTTGTGTGGACTATGAAACTATTATTTCTTCTCTACAGAATAGATCTCTTGTTTTTATTATGCAACTCAAATTATCTTATTGGATATCATTATAGCAATATATTATTCTATGACATAATATTATGTGTGTTCTAAAGCCCTGCTTCTTAAAAATTTGTGTCGCGTAACTTTACTCGTAAGGCCTCGTCTTGTGCTTGTACTGGTATTCATGCTTCCTTCAGAAAAGATAATGATGATGATCTTATCCTAAGAAAAAGCTATGGTCAGAAGTATGTACTCAGTTTTGATGATTCTACCATTGACGATATAAAGTTCAAGTTATGCTAATGTCTATTCCTAGGAAGATTGTGTACGGCCAGCATATTATTAAAACAAAGGGAGACATTATTATTTTTTTATTATTTTGAAGTTTGGTTTTTTATATTTTTGGTTTTGCAAATGTGCAGTCGTGTAATTATTATGCATAGTGTGCTCTTAGGAGAATCGTGTGGGACCAGCATATTAATTAAAACTATAGTGTAAGAACATTATTTTGTTTTATTTTGAAATTGTTTTTTGCGAATGTGCCCAGTTGTGCAATTAGTTCAAGAACGTACATAACTATTAATATGATCTAATTATGCACATGATAACCATAAGTTGACTGCATTGTTTGTTTATTGAAGGCAATAGTTATTCATCTTCCTACTTGGTCAGTTTGTTGAATGTTTTATATTTTATTATGCTAAAAAAATTATGATGCAGCAAATTTATTGTTGAAAAGAAAATCTGTTCCATCCTTTTGTCAATATTTCAAGCAAAGTTGGCAACAATTACTGTAGTAGGTTGCTGCTTTTTTCCTTTTTGTTTTGGTTTTGGTTTTGTTTTGTTTTTGTTTTTTTTCCGTTATGCCGTGTGCCAGAGAGCTAAAGTTTTTCTAATAAGATGGAATATTATTTGCAAGGTACCACATTATGATGCTCACTAACAATTTATATTTATGAGTGAATTACTGCTTTGATAACTTTGCCTCCTTACCTTTCAAGTGAAAGCTGCTGCAGTGTCGTGCCTGTTATTATATTTTAGATGTTTCCTTACATATTGATGCTGATTGTAAAATGATGAGTGAGCTTTGATGTGTCGTAAAAGATCGAAAAATTGTTCATTCTATTACCTTGTTAGGGTTTTCTCTCCGGCCTTTTGACTTTATTTGGCATTCATATTATAGCTTCGAGATGGCTCCCCCCATCAAGGCACTGTCACATCAATGGAACCAAATGATGATATCTTCATTCTGCACTCTGAAGTTGATAAGGTTAGCTGTATATATGTTCAGTTGTAGAATCTATTTTTGCAATGTATAAAAAACAGGAAAGAAAATCATATACCCCATTGGTATATGCCATATAGAATGATGAGGCAATGTAGATTCTGCAAACTTTCATGATCTCTTCAGAATCTGTGGAGATCATGCCGGATGCACCAATATTAAGGGGATCTAGTGTCCTGCCAATTCTATATGATATCATATACCTATGGGGATGTATGATCTTTTCCTGTAATTGTATAGACTAATGTACCAGGTACTGATGGGTTGGGGCTACACTAATATGCTTGTTCTGAAGTAACCGTTGTATTGTGTACAGAAGGGAAAACTGACACCAGTCCGAGTAATTGATGTTCCTGGCCATTCTCGGCTGCGAGCTAAGCTTGATGAATATTTGCCTCAAGCAGCTGGTCTCATATTTGTCGTAGATGCTCTGGATTTTTTACCAAATTGTCGAGCAGCTGCAGAGTAATTAACTTGAAACATTTGGATTTTTGAGATTGTCCGCTAAATAATTGCAACCAATTTTTCTAATACATTGTCTCTTTGGAATGCAAGGTATCTCTATGACATATTGACAAAGGCAAGTGTGGTAAAAAGGAAGATTTCCGTACTAATCGTGTGCAACAAGACTGATAAAGTCACCGCCCACTCAAAGGAATTCATAAGGAAGCAATTGGAAAAGGAAATGTAAGACCACACCTTTTCTGATGGGCATTTTTTGCTTGGTCAATATTGTTGAAATTCACTTCATGTAATATGGTGTTAATTGAGCACACCCATCCATGATTCACGTTCTTCTCTAGTTTCGAGAGTTCTCCCATGATATCTATAAGACACTTTCCCCCAATAAATTTGGCAGCAATAAAATTTGCAGGTCATTCTGTGTTTGCTGCTACCTATGATTTCTGGATATAGATATTGGTCATGGCATTGTTCTAAATCGCAAGGGCTCAACTGTGTCTGTGTTTATCCTAATATCTGCATTTTTTTTAACTCATAATATTTTCTATTCAGTTACTGATATATGGAGAAATCTAATATAGTAAAATGATTTAGAAAACGATTAACTTTTTAGTATGGAATAAAACATGATTCAGGATATATATATATATATATATATATATATATAGGTGAAATAAGGCGTTCGTATTTCCCTAGGGTTTATGGGCACAGATGTTGTGTCTGTTCATGTTACCCACACAAATTTTTGGTAGAGCAAGTATCATTTATATCATTATGTACACTTGTTTGTTAACTTTAAAATGGCCCATCTTGTTTACCTAGTGGATACTCATAAAATGAGTTTATTTTTTCTCCATCCATTCATTAGTTATTGTTAGAAGTATCTTTCATACACAAAAGAACTTATTGTATAAAAATATGTGTCACTGTACAAATGTACAAATGCTTACGTATATGGCTCCTCTTGTGACTTTGAAGTAATATATCATGTATATTTTGGATGATATCTGTACTCCATTCAACTTTGCTTTGGAGTTTATCTGGCAATGGAGTTAGTATCTTCACTTGATCTACTATTACTCTTCACCTGAAATATTGCATACCTTAAATTTCCCTGTTAGCATCTACTTATGAGCTTAATTGTAGAACAATGTGAGAGTAAACACACATTTTACAGTTTGATGGGTATGGATGTGGCTAGGATCTGTCATGTTACACTACTTTATTAAAAAAAAACAAAGAAATTCACAATGCACTCCATGCAGTTAAAAGTAGAGCTGTTAAGCATTCAATTGATGGGAAGTTAACTGCTTCTAAAAATTAAATCACAACATAGTGCTTAACGAAACTGGGACCCAATTTTAGCATGC